>ML675616.1:35179459-35249307 GCA_007922155.1 Mesoclemmys tuberculata | reverse complement strand
CTCCTCCTCCGTCGTTTCCAACTGATGCATCCCCAACGTATATGTCACAGCTTCTAGCAGTCAGAGGTTTGGCTTTCACAACAACCCCTAGCAATGAGTTCCACAGGTTAACTGTGTATGTGAAGCAGTACTTCCTTATGATTAATTTAAACTTGCTGCCTCTTAATTTTATTGGGTGACCCCTGCATCATGTATTATGTGAAGGGGTAAATAATATTTCTTTATTAATTTTTTCCACACCATTCAT
This sequence comes from Mesoclemmys tuberculata, assembly GCA_007922155.1. Lineage (NCBI taxonomy): Eukaryota > Metazoa > Chordata > Testudines > Chelidae > Mesoclemmys > Mesoclemmys tuberculata. The sequence goes on along the minus strand of ML675616.1, from coordinate 35,249,060 downwards.
GATTTTATACACCTCTGTCATATCCCCTCTTAGCTGCTCTTTTCCAAGCTGAACAGTCCAAGTCTTTATAATCTCTCCTCATATGGAAGCTGTTCCGTACCCCTAATCACTTTTGTTGCCCTTTTCTGTACTTTTTCCAATTCTAATGTCTTTTTTTCAGATGGGGTCTCTGAACTACAATCAGAACTCAAGGTGTGGGTATACAATGGATTTACTGTATATAGTGGTAGCATGATATTGTCTGTTTTATTATCCTAACAGTTCCTGACATTCTTTCAGTGTGATCAGCTCTGAGTTGAAACATTGGATGGGGAGGTTCAAGTGGTGTCTAGAATTCTTCAAACAACTCCACATCACTAGGTAGGAACACCTGTCCCCACCCTTCTCTGGGATTTGGTATCACTTGGATTTGGCCATTCTCATTCATCTTGTCAATGCCAAAATACCCTAGGCAATCTGGCCATTTGTTGTTACCTGCACTGACTCTTGCACTGAAGTCACCAAGAAGGAAAAGTTTCTCAGTTGATGATATTCTTTTGAGAACTTTATAAAAAGAGTCGTAAAATGTATCCTTCTCCTTGGGGCTAGATTTGAGTGTTGGTGCATAAGCTCTAATGATGTTCATAGAACTGATAATCGTCTGAAATTTAAGTGAGATAATGCACTCTGACTTCCCAGTAAGTGTTTCTAGGTGCTTTACATACTTATTTCTCACTGCAACACCATGCAGATGATTTTTTTTTTTTTTTGCTGCTTTTAACCTGCCAAAAGAAAGTGTAATTGGCCTCTTGGACAGAACCAGCATCTGGAAATCTTGTTTCCTGAAGTTCAGCAATGTCAACGTTGAGTCTGTAAAGCTCACAGTCTATCAAAGCTGACTTCTATACACTGCTTGTGTATTGTAGTGTATTGTGAATTGTCATCATCTGTCAAATCTGGACAAATGGTGCTAAAATTGCAGCTTCCAAGCTGGAAAGTTCTTAGTTTCTTATTTTTTTCAGGTGCAAGATTTCTGTCTGCCTTTTGGTCTAGCCCTCCGCACCTCATAGGACAGATAGACCTTGGCAGGTCAGTACCTGACTTTCCAGGGGTTGCTTGGCTTTATGGTGGGTGGTGGCTGACCAGTGGAAAACAATGATTCCTCCTACCATTGAAGATGACCCATGGTGCCCTCCTTTACAGCAGTGAAATGAGAGCTTATAACCCATAACTGCCACCTTCTGTGTTGTGTCCATGCTGCCAGCAAGGATGGAGTATCTTCTCCATGTAATCTGGCTGCAATAACCTGGGCAATTAAAATGGAGGTGCTGTTTTGCCCATGTGTCAGCATCTCCCTCTCGGCTTCACTGGAGCTAGGGAGCTAGGGAGGGACAGAAGTTGATACCTTTGAAACCAGATATGCTGTAGGAACTGCCAGTGCAGAGGACACTTTCCAGCTGCTTCCCTTTAGGGCTTTACTCCTAGATTGGTTATCAGCCTCAATCAGGGCATATTAATTACAGTTCTGCCTCTCTTAAATCACACAGTAAGTGGTACATTTCTTTTCCCCTGTGACCAAGACTAAAGTGAGTTTTTACCCAACACAGACAAAATTGTCTGTCTGCTGATCCTAGGCAAAGTAGGTATCTCTATATAAATACAATTGGATCCTGAGGTTTTCCTCCAATTCATAAACAGGGTGCAGAGAGAGCTCATTGAGACCCTACTCACATTGCCTTCACTGCAGGCAGAACAGACTCCAGTGCACAGAATTGCAGTGAGATAGCGCCTTGGGCCTGAATCTATCATATAAAGGACTAAGTTCTCCTACAAATTGTATAGTAGATCCTTAGATGTCTAAATTACACTCCTTACATGACCCAGACTCCCACTGATTGTACACAAACACAGATACACATATGAACACAGGGCCAGCAGGACATACATCAAAAGATTCACCATGCAGATCAAAGAGGATGATTTAAAATATGCAGATTTATAGTCAAAGTAGTTTTGAAGTTGGACTAATTTCATTCCTGGTACAGCTCCTTTGACTTCAGTAAAGTTACACTTGCTTAAACAATGGCTGAATTTGGTCCTACATTTTTCACGCTTTCTTCACAGTAACCATAAAGCTCACTCTGACTTTGAATCCTGGTGTGAATTTCACCATTTCATTTTAACTTTACAGCTAATGTGTTTTTAGAGCAACACCTATCTTCAAAGTGCTCACAGTATTGCTCCAAAAAGCTAGTTTTGAAAACCATGCCAAAACATGTCTCTTCCCCACCTCTGTCCCCACCCACAGGAGTAGTACCATATACAGCCAGTGAAAACCTACTTGCCTACTCCACCTCCAAATTATCTCCAGCATGTCTTGAATGCTTTTTTACCTTTAGTTTGTGCTCTGGCTACCATAAATGGTGCCATTGTTTGTTAGAGGTTAAAAAACTGAATGTATGAATTAAATTTGAAACCTTATCTCTTATTCGGAGCTCTTATTTCATGACCCAAAATGAAAGATTAAAGCAATTACTCTGAGCATGCTTTATAGGATCTAATTTAAAAGAGACCTGACTAATAGATCTGTAAAAGAATAGTCCCAGCTGAGCTGGTAGTGGAGGATGCAGTTCCTCATGGGAAACCGGAGTCCGGGAATAAATTTGTTTTTTAATGCCTGGGTGGGCAGAAATGGGAAACAGCACATAGCTTGGAGATGACAGGAAGCAGGCTAACTACTTTTAGCCAGTAAAATATAATCAAACTATTTTACTGTCTGTTCAATGAGTTGTGTGAACTGACTGCAAAATAACAATCTCATCCTGTCCCCTACTCTGCTTGGGGAAAGAGGACTGCTGAGGACAAAAGTGCAATGAAAGAAGAAAAGCTTTTTAAGAAGTAGAAAGTAATAAGGAAATAGGTTTTAAGAGGGGAGGAAATTCAATCCTGTTCAAAGTATTTTCCCAATGCCTTTTGCATTCAGTAAATGTACAATATGTTCATACCTGTAAGATGTTAATTGGCAAAAATAATATTTATTTTTGAGGGGAGAGGAAGGGAGGCAGCATCAAGAATGTATGTGGCCCAATTTTTAAAATAGAAAAAGCACATCTATTTCTCTCAAGGACAACATCCTAGGGTTTGATTATAGGATTTGTAGGTTGCTTATGGTTGGAATATAACTGGGAATTTATTCCATCTATACCAAACATCTGAGGTCAGGGAAAGCATGAACTTTGTGGATAGAGAAGTATTTGTTTAGTACATTGGTTAATCCAGAATGTGTTGTATAATCCCTCTTCTTTATTGTGAGATGTTTTTTTCTTCTCCTTTTCAATTTGATACACTCACTTCTCTTCCCTTTCTCTCTTATTCTCTTTTCCTGTTAAATCTCCTGTGCTGTAATCAACTATGGTGAATGCAAAGCACCAGAGTGTCTGGAATCCTTCCTTTGAAGGACAGCTTGTGTCTGACAAAGGACCTGAAAGCCTTTAGTTGCAGGCTATTACATGGGGAGGAAGAACATTTCCAACAGGTAAACTGAGTGCCTTTCTTCTTGTGTTGCTCCCTAATACTGGGCCATCTAGAAAACTTGTCATCCAAACCTTCCTCAACATTAAAGCAACTTCATTCCTAACCTTGCCTGCAAGCTTAACTTCAGGGTTTGCAATTAAGTCAAGATTACCATGCCTCAATTCACCCAAACATAATGGGGCTATGATAGGCAGCTAACTATCTTCTAAATTCTTGCCCTTAGACTAATTCCCTAATTTGGTCCTAATTCAAAAACATTAATGCTAATCTCTTCGTTCTTTATGCTACTCTCCACTGCTAAGTCAGAAGGGCAAAAAACAACCTGGATCTCATAGAGAAGGGGCTAATGCCAGAGGGCTGTACATAAGTAAACTGCAGTTTTGTGATATGTTCCCCACAATACTTAGCACCAGTGTCTTCTGTGCAGCAACTCATCATGGATCATTGGCTGCAAACGAAACCACAAAGTATCCAAAGAGCAAGAGAAGGAGATGAGAGGCAGCAGTTCTATGGGGACTAATATCTACATTAAAAAACAAACAAACAATAGAATTATTTAAAACAGCTTGGAGGCGCCATCCCAGCCATGCTGCCACTGCAAATGTGTATGTGCACATGCACAGAGCGTGTGGCCAAGTGGCATGTGGAAGGGGAGACTCAATGAATGTCTGACCATATAGCCAAGGATTAGGGATTAAGATAATCAGTGGAACCCTGGTTCTCTGTGTCCACTGCACAACCATTGCTCCCATGAGTTGGAACAGAGTTCAAAATAGGCAGATTTGGGGCTTTTTAACATGTGTGCATTCCTTTGTGTAATTTTACTTAGGGAGGAAAAACAGGTCTTTTGTCATTTGACTATTACTGTATTAGTGAAAGTATTTCCAGGTAAAAACACCTCAAATGTAAATAAGAGATCATTTTTACAAGCCACGCATTTTACAGTTACATTGACTTTTTAGGGCATCTCCAAATTTTAGCAAGGGCCGTACACTGGGGAAAAAAAGAAAATAGAATGAAATGCTGCATTTTTAAAGATTATTTCAAATCTCTTCCTACACACAGACAAAAACTGCTTTCACTGTAAGGGTCTGTCTACACTGCATGCTTCTTTCACCGGCTTATAGAGTACATACCCACACAACATGGGAATAAATAGCCGGTGAGACACAACTTGGGAAAGGAGAGTAAAGACATACCTGAAAGGTGTGGCTATGTATGCAAAAACATACCCTGCATGCTCTCCACTTGCCCAAACTGTGCTTCCTCATCCATGCTGCTGGTTTTAGGTGGGTAATGTCCTGCTACCTCCCTGCTGTGGGAGCCTTTCCCCTCTGCAGAAGACTGTACCAATGGGGAGAGGGTCTGGCATGGGAGAGGCAGTGGGGAAAGGCTGAATTGCTGGATCCCTTGCCCACTGCAGGGATAAGTTCTAGCAGTGGGGGAACAACAGGGCTCAGCAGGGCTAGAGTCCAGCAGGGTGGAAAGGCTCTGCCAAGTACTTGCTGCTGGAGCATTTCCCTTCCATGGGGAAAGGTTCTGGCAGGGGATAGGCAGCTGAGAAAGGCTCCCCGGTGTCTCCCCTTGCCAGAGCCTTTCCTTGCTGCAGTGAAAGTCTTGAGCCGTGGGGAGCTACTGAAGCCGTTCCTGGCTATCTCCCCTCTGCCAGAGCCTTTGACTGACACCTGTGGCAGGACGCAGCCTGCTTTTCACAATGGTGTGTAGCTACAAGTATATTACATGCCTCCATCAGTGATGTGTTGTGTGGATGTGGCCTAATGGACTCCATTAGGGACACAGGGCTCAGTCCTGCCTGTCAGGGTCTGCCCTCTGCTGAAAGCAGTGGAAAGTCCCACCAGCCTAGTGGGAGCTCAGGGGGAGTGCGTCTACACCACTAAAGAGTATCAAGTATATACATCCAGCCAATTAGCTCTGGCTTCTGATATGGAGGTCGGGGGTTACTCCTGATCCGGGCTCCTCTCTGACCTTTTTTGTTATAGATAATATGTATGGAGGTGCTCTGTGCTCTTAAAGCCTAAGAACTATAGTTGTGTCTGATTCTCTGCATTTCCCTCATCCCACGACTGGCCACAATCTGTCCCATGGCGATTTATAAATTAAATCCTGGCTCCACTGAAGTCAATGGCAAAACTCACATTGACTTCAGTGGTACCAGGATTTCATCCAACAAGTCACCATGTAAAGGTTATTTGGGTTAGGGGGTGTCTGGCAGATCGAACACTAGACAGGGTGGCCAGAGACCTGGATTCAGCTCCTGGTTCAGCTACAGATTTGGTGTGGGATTTGAAGTACATCACTTAATCTACTCTGTGTCTCAGCTCCCCAGCCATAAAATAGAGATAATATGCCCCTTCTGCACAGGGGTGTTGTCAAGTTAAAACTCATTAGATTGTGATACTGTGATGATGAAGATCATGCAGACACCAATAAATATATCCCCTGCCAAAGCAGATTTATTCCATACGGCATATTCTCAAATGCTGTTTCTGGTTTTGCTTTTAATTATTCAAGAGACAAGACTTCCACTTGCCTCAAGAGACTCTGTCCTATTGTAACAACCCTCTCTTTTAGGTCAAGAAACACATAAAAAAAATCATGCACGTAATGCAGGCAAAGGCAAGTTCACACGTACCCTTACACAGACCATGGGTGACATGCATTGCCTGCTGTAGTCTCATAGTCTCAAATAGAGATATTGACATTAGAGCCTGACCGTCATCTATTGTATAACTCTGCCCAGGCAAGCAGGAGAAAGCTCTTAGACTTGCTGATATTTAGGTGGCTTACTATGTCTGTTCAAGATACTCACAAAAACAGAAGCTGGAAAGATAAGAAGCCTAAGCTCTAGATACCCAGCAGTCTGGAAAGACATTATCCTTTATTTCTTCTTTAAATTTATATTTCCATTCTATATTCTTTTTGTACACGAATGCAAACAAAATCTTCTGTTATTTTCTCCCCTTTACCTCCAATTTTTCCTTTAAAATGCTTTTATCATGAAAACTTTTTGGCTAGGTTAGGAACATGTTTTTCTAAAGGTTTGGATCTATTCTGGGAGCATGCAACAAGCAAACAGACTTATGTACGGTCAACTCAAAACTTCCTGGTCATTACAATAAGTATTTCTATTGTGAGGTTTTATCATTTAAACTGTCAAGTCGGTAAGGACTGAGAACAGCTGAGCGAGCTGTATGTGGAGGTTTGCACAGTGCCTATCTCATTATTCCTAACTTTAGTTGGTGCTGGCAGTTCCTCATAAAAATTCATCAAATTCAATAATGTTAAAAAAAAGTTAAATACAGGAGAAAGAATCCAACTCTGTATTAACTAATTGCACACTGTGGACAGGGTTTTTGTATGAAAGCATCATGGAAAAGCCATAATTTCAGAATAAAAGGATTTTGACACCTTCTGCAATATGTAGTTTGCATTGTCTCAGGAAAGCTGTTGCCACATCAACAAGCAGCAACCTTTACCAGGAAACAGAAGGCAGGGAAGCAGGGAGTCAGCTATTAGGGAACAGACAAAGTCTGTCAATTATTCTTGCCCACTGATTTAAAAAAACGAAGCATTGGTAGAAGATTTTTTGACAAACAACACCCAGATGAGTTCTCGTCTAAACTGATTGCTTTGACCATCGGTGAGTTTCTGAAAATGAAATCTCCACTCCATTCTATACAGGGAATATTTCATCCCACCTTTATTTATTGATTTGATAATGAGAAGATATGAGCTCTATGCAACTCTGGGATATCTTCATCCAAGAAGAGATCCTATAATAGCACTGTAATCAAGGGCAAGATAAGCTTCTCTGAGGGCCAGGAGAGAGGGAGAGGTTGGGGATATATGCCAGCCAGAGTTGCCACTCACCTAAGTTTTTTGTTAGATTTCAGACCCTTCTGCTGGTCCCCTGCTGTGTCAAAACCTTTTTTGGCTTTCATGCATCACGCAAAATTCCCGATTACTCTGAATTTAGTTTGAATTTCAACCTGTGGTGCTGCTTGCTGATTGGGCTATTGAATTGTAACATTAGGTCACAATTGACTGATGTGACCAATGAGGAAGCAACACCACACCCTGACATGTGAGAAAATCATGCAAAATGCATGAGACTTGAGGAAGGGGTAAAAAAATCTCAGGGAGTGCAGAAACTGGTTTAAAACTGTATGACCAGCTCAGGGAAAGTGTAATGCAAATTGTACAAAGCCCTTTGGTGACTCTGAAGCTCTTTATCACCTAGGATCCTGGTGCTGGGGGGGAAGTGCATCTGATCCTGAACAGCTTTTTCTCTCAGTCTGCTTCCAAAGGTGGAATTGGGATTTGAACAGACTTGCCCACCTTATACTAGAGAATGATGACACAAGCCACCTAATGGTATAGGTTTGTGGGAGTGGGTTTTCTGAAAGAGGCATTGGAGGGACTCTGGGGAAACAGGAGACAAAAGAAATGAGAATCTAAAAGGGGCTGTAGTGTCAGGAGTGTAGTTTAGGTCAACCTCGAAGGTGATAATCTTACTGCATCAGCAGATATAATTTGCACAGTATACAGTGTTTTGGGAATGCATATCAAATGCTCCATTAAACAGAATGAGACAGACTGGCTGGTTACCTGTGACTGTTTCTAGTTTGTCAGAGAATCAAGTTATTGCAAGTATAATTTGTAACCTGCAGATATTTTTCAGAAATCAATTGTAGACTGCTACATCATCAAGTAAAACAAAAATTGCTTCACGGGTGTTCGTTGCTTTCTGAAACTGCAGAATCATCGACAGTATCTTGGAAAACCAGCTTTGAAGCAAATCACTTTCAACCTGCCCGTTTTCCTCTCTATCCTCTGGCTCAGCTCATTCTGTTTGTGATCAGTACTAATATGAAGAAAGATGTTTCTCCTTTATAATTTGTGACAGGAATCACAAAAGAAACCTGTTCCAGAGCTAATTCTGGCCGCAAAGCTTTTGTATGTTTGGATTGTAGGCTGGCAGCGGCAGCAGACTGTACGCTATTGATATTTGGTGAACAAACGATATCTGTCTGAAATTCAAAGTTACTTCCTGGCAAGGCCGTTATTCAGTGACAAGTTTGTCATTGATAAGGCTGGACATTTTGATGCAAAATTTGACCAGAAATTGGAGAGTGGGATTATACTGTCTTGAATCAGCCAGCACTGCATCATCTTTCAGGTCAGCACGCACTGATGATTGGAATCACTGTGGGTTTGGGTCAGGATTCTAAATTGTCAGACTCTTCATGCAGCCATTTCATGACGGCTATTAAGGAGCTGAACTTGTTGACTTTAGTTCCTGTTTCATGTTGTAATTCCTGCAGATTTATCCTTATTGCATTAAAACAGGGGTAGTAAATAGGCAGACTGTGGGCCAAATCTGGACTGCCAGATGCTTTTGAACGGACCCCAAAATATTTTTATTAAAAGTAGAACCTCAGACTTATGTACACCAGAGTTACGAACTGAGCAATCAACCACACACCTCATTTGGAACCATAAGTAAGCAATCAGGCAGCGGTAGAGACAAAAAAAAAAAAAAGCAAATACAGTACAGTACCGTGTTAAACATACACTATTGAAAAAAGGGGAAGTTTGAAAAAAAGATTTGACAAGGTAAGGAAACTGTTTCTGTGCTTGTTTCATTTAAATTGAGATGGTTAAAAGCAGCAATTTTTTTGTGTGTGTGTGCATAGTAAAGTTTCAAAGCTATATTAGGTCAGTGTTGAGTTGTAAACTTTTGAAAGAACAACCATAACGTTTTGGTCAGCATTATGAACATTTCAATTATGAACAACCTTCATTCCCGACTTTGGGGTTCTACTGTACTTTTTATTGTCATTATTGTTATTATTTTTTATTCTTTTCTCTGGAGTCTGGACCTTGACTATACCTTGACCATGAAATTTGGATCTTGACAAAAAAGAAATGACTATCCCTGCATTAGACCCTTGTAAAATAGTATTCTAAAAGATGCACCAACCATGAAGATTCTCCAGCTAGTCCTCTTTGTCATGGAATGGGTTTTGCTAGCAGTATCAGTTTTTTGATTCATAAGACAAACTTTTTAAAGAAAAAATATTACTTTATTAGGTTTGACTGAGATGAACTCTGAAAGTTTTGTAGTGGCAGAATCATCTTGTACTTCAGTGGTTTTCAAACTGGAGTATGAATTCCCTTAAAAGTATATGAGATATTGTAAGGGGTATGTGAGAAAAATCCTGTAATGGCAAACACACTTTATTTAGTAAGATTTGGCAATGTATTCATAGATATATCATGACTCTCTCTCAGATGGGGGTACGTGGTAGACTACATTATTTGGAAAGGGGTACATAACCTGAAAAGTTTGAAAACCAGTTATATAGTGTCTTCTGTATATTCTTCTTTTGTGCTTAATTGTAATATAAGACTATCCAGGAATAAAATCCAATGGACCAAATTAGCCCTGGTGTGACTCCATTAAAATGAACAGCCCAGTGAAGAATTTTACCTAATATGGGTCTGAACTACTAAAAATCCAAAGGAAGCATTTGGCTTTACAGCATTAGGTAACACTAGAAGGAGGTGAACCCACCTTGCCAAAAGAGTATCTTTATGAATCTTTGACTGAATTTTCAGTAATGACTTCTACATACAAGAAGAAGCCCTGCCTTGTATTAAGACACCCAAGTACAAGGCAAGAGGCTTGGTTTCTATCCCGGACTCTGTATGATAGATGTTTACCCTACTCTACCACGGATGGGGTTAAAGAAGCAAGGGTGGCCAATTAGCCTTAGGATGAACCTGCTGGAGAGCTCAGGGGAAATGAGATTTATTGAGAAGGAAGCTCACCTGGGTAGGAACAGAAAGGAGCTTCTATAAAGCCTGGATGTGGAGGAGAGAGCAGGGGCTGCAGGAAAGTGAACCTGCAGTCAGACTCTCTGATACAATGGGGGCAGGGGAAGTAGGAGTCTGAGAAAGGCAGGGAAGAAAGTCATCAAAGATACTCAAGATTGTTAAGTCCAAAGCAGACTGTGAAGAGTTACAAAGGGATCTCATAAAAGTGGGTGATTGGGCAACAAAATGGGCAGATGAAATTCAGTGTTGATAAATGCAAAATAATGCACATTGGAAAACATAATCCCAACTGTACGTATAAAATGATGGGGTCTAAATTAGCTGTTACCACTCAAGAAAGAGATCTTAGAGTCATTGTGGATAGTTCTCTGAAAGCATCCACTCAATGTGGAGCAGCAGTCAAAATAGCTAACAGAATGTTGGGAACCATTAGGAATTGGATAGATAATGAAACAGAAAACATCATAATGTCTCTATATAAATCCATGGTATGCCCACATCTTGAATACTTCATGCAGATCTGGTTGTCCCATCTCAAAAAAGATATATTGGAATTGGAAAAAGGTACAGAGAAGGGCAACAAAAATGATTAGGGGTATGGAACTGCTTCTGTATGAGGAGAGATTAAAAAGATTGTGACTTTTCATCTTAGAAAAAAAATTACTAAGGGGGGTTTGATAGCAGTCCATAAAATCCTGACTGGTGTAGAGAAAGTGAATAAGGAAATGTTATTTGCTCTTTCATGTAACACAAGAACTAGGGGGTCACCAAATGAAATTAATAAACAGCAGGTTTAAAATAAACAAAATGAAGTATTTCTTCACACAAAGCACTGTTAACCTGTGGAAATCTTTACCCGGAGATTTGTGAAGGCCAAAACTATAACAGGATTCAAAAGAGAACTAGATAAGTTCTTGGAAGATAGGTCCAGGATTAGCAGGGATGCAACACCATGCTCGAAGTGTCCCAAGCCTCTGTTTGCCAGAAGCTGAGAGTGGACGATAGGGGATGGATCACTAAATGGTTGCTCTGTTCTGATCACTCCCTGTGAAGCACCTGGCATTGACCACTGATGGAAGACAGGATACTGGGCTAGATGGACCATTGGCCTGACCCAGTATGGCTGTTCTTATGTTCTTATGTCCAGGAAAGGACCAGTAAAATCTGTGGGGGAATAGACCTGAACTTCTGGTTCAAGGGTTCTTGGGCTGGAATCCGGTGGCATGGGGGGCATGTTCCCCTACCAGGAGGAGAGAGGTGCAGTCAGCAGAGTGGAGATAGAGACTGTCTGAGACTTTGAGGAAGGTGTCTGTGATATTATCCTACAAGGGGAGGACGATGGTGACTTGGCCAGAGGGCTAAACCATAAAGGAGAGGTGCTGCAGCTCCAGACTAGAGGAAGAGTGGCTGCAGAATGAATGTCTGGGGCAACAGGCTGAACAACCACCAAGTGGGGCATAAATAGTGGCAATATATTTCCCCAGAGGAGCCACAAGGAGGCACCGCTGAGCAGTGAGTAGCAGACACCATGACACTTTGGCATAGGTTTCTTCTGTGAAGATACTCAGGCCGATATTTCCAAAAGTGTCCAGTGATTTTGTGTGCCTCAGTTCTCGGGTTCCCAGTTTGAAACAACTAAGTCCTTATTTCTTTCAGAGGTACTGAGTACATTCATTATCCATTGGGTTTGTTTCAAATTGTGGGTGCTTAAGACTTATGAAAATCAGGCTCAAGGAGTCTCATTTTGGACATCCAAAAACAGAAGCATTCAAAACCAATGGACATTTCTGGTTAACTTAAAGGTATCTCAGTTTCCTCATTTATGAAATGGGAAAAATAATGCTTAATAACTCATTGTGTTGTGAGCCTAAATTCATTAATGTTCATAAAACATTTTGCTCATTGAAAAACATGTGCCCAGAATTCTTAATGTGCACATTTTTGCAAGTGTTATGTCTCAGGTTTATTACTTGATTTGTGTGTCCACTAAAAAATTGTGCATGCAAATTTAGACGTTAGGCTGAAGCCAGTTTGAAATATGGTAACTGAGATTATTACAGGCTTGTTTTATGTGTTGAAGCACTTGTTGATCTATCTTCTAAAACAGATTTAACAAAAATATTTTGCTTTAAATACATTGATGATCACTGATTAATCTTACATTTCATTAATAAAACTCATGGACTGTAGCCGGTGATAAGGCTGATGTGTTGCCTTTACCAACACTGTCTACCTTACTTATGAGATCAGGGGCAGATGCAATTTTGGGTTATATAGTCAACTAAAATTGGATCACATTGATCCAAGAATTCCATGATTCAAAGAAAATTGCCATAACGTGGTGACCCACTTTGGTCATCAGTCATTGTGTGGAAGTAGGCCTCACTGAGAAAAAAACTTAATAATGACACTGAAATGCCTAAGTTGTTCCATTGTGAACATTGACTTTCAAATTGTTTTTCATCATCGGTAATGTTTTTTCATTCAAGGAACACAAGCTAATATTAGATCTCATTGATTGTAAACTATTTTCATACCTCGCAGTGTGTGAAATTGCAACTCTAAAATCAGACTTACCAAAAGTGTATGTGTATGAAAGAGAGAGATAGTGATCAAGGACATATTAACTATAGTCTATGAACAAAATTTAAATATTGAATATGTAGAACATAATTGTGAAGCTTTTGAACAAATACATGTGAATGCTATTGGCTGATGTTTTTAGAGGAGTTAGGAAAAGGAGGGGTTTTTTATTCTGGAAGGTTGAGGCCTCCAGAATTTGGTGTGGAATCAGCTAATCATTTAGGAGACCTTAAAAAATTGCCTGTGGGCCAAAATTATCAATTGCTGCAGGAATCTTTTAGGTGGAAGACCTAGCATTGTTTTCGAAGGCAACAGAAACAACGGAGTATGTCTGTATGTCACATGGTTTGATGCCAATACAATGAATTCCTAGGGATGGCATAGAGAGGATGGCCATATTATTTGACTCTGACCCTATATGCAGAAGTACCCTACCCCCATCCAAAAGTTATATTCCTTCAAATGCATTCACTTGTGCTGTAAAATGTGGGACAAAACTAACATGCAAATCCTAGTGATGTACAAACTAACCCAATACTCCACTGGATTTTTATCAGCAGTAGCAGTTATTGGGGCTAATACTAGAATATCTATGATGCCGTCAGCAGAAGAATTAAAAATTGACCTGGATAAAAACTACAATACGATGCCCTGGAAATCTTATGCTCATCAGGTCTTTCTCAGAGAAGATGTCTGAATTCACTCAAGCCTGGTCTACACTACACAGTTAGGTCGACACAAGGCAGCTTACATCAACCTAACTCTGGATGCGTCTACATTAAATTTCACTCCCAACAACGTAACTGCCCCACTATGCTGACTTAATAACACCACCTCCCCAAGTGACATAGAATCAAAGTCGATGTAGTTAGGTCAATATAGTGTCAGTGTAGACACTGAATTACTTACATTGACTGTTACAATGCCCCACCCTGACCACTCTGGTCACCATTGTGAATTCTACTGCCTAGGGGCCATGTGGACAGTAAGCCACCCCTCCTCTTTAAAGACCTGTAAATTTTTGAAATTCCTTTTCCTGCTTGCCCAGCTTGGTGAGCACACCTATTGAGCATTTTGCTCAAACCCACCCACATCTAAAGGCCCCTACTCCCAGCCTAAGAGGAAGAGCTACCGAACCCAGATCTCAAATAATTCAAGGGGGCAAGAAATTATAAAACACAGACAGGAGTGAGGGCCACAGGGTCAAACTCAGGAAGCCAGAGGGGACAACAAGCAGAGCACCTCAGACAGTGCCCACTGCTCCTCAAAAGCAATCAGGGAACCAGTGGACATGGCCCAGAGGAACTCTGTCTGGAGACGTGACTTGAGTGAGTAGCAGAATAGGCCCCACAGTCTCAGAGTACCTCCCTGTCCAGCATCCTCTTCCTGGTGTGGTGGATGGCAACCTTGACCAATGCCAGGAGGAAGGTGATGAGGAGGTCTCATGACTTCGTGGGGCCATGGATAGGGTGTGAAAATATCAGGCAGTGTGGGGAAAAGTGCAGCCAGAACCTGAGAAGAAGGTTCTGGAGGAAACAGAAAAAGGGCTACTGCCTGGCAACGGACCATGCTGACTACTGATACAGATGCACTCCTGTCTGGAGTACACAGGAGGTGTTGGATCTCATGGATCTGTGAGTAGGAAAGGCTGTTCAGGCACAGCTCTGATCCAGCCGTAGAAACATTGACATCTACGACCAGATTGCTTGGGGCATGGAGGAGAAGGGCTACAAGAGGGACCAGCAGCACTGCCATGTGAAAGCCAAGGAGCTGTAGCAGGCATGCCAAAAGGCAAGGAAGACCAAAAATTGATCTGGTGCAGAGCTGCAGACCTGCTGCTTTTATGAAGAACTGCATGCCGTCCTCAGCGGAGACCCCACCACCATCTCCAATAGCCCCATGGATACTTTGGAGGATCCCAGGTCACAGGTCCTTGCAGTGAACAAGAAGGAGGGAGAGGTGGATGAGGAAGAAGAGGAAAACTCTGGGGGACCAGCAACCAGGGGATCCAGCTGTGCAGCGAGCAAGGACATGTTTTTGACTCCACCGCTGACCAGCTAGGTCCAACAGTCAAGTGAGGGCGAGCCTGGTGCAGGGGAAGGAATCTCTGGGAAGTATGCAGTTTGCTTTGAAATCATAGAGATTGAACTACCAAAGTAGCAAGACATATCTGTTGACTGATTTACTCTTTTTTACCTGTAGTAGAAAAGGTAGTGAAACAACTGAGGTGACAACAAGGGCCAGCTTGCTGTCAGGTTCGATTTATATGGATCCCTCAAATAAGGAGTGACAAGGATTGCTTTGCATACAACTTTGTTTTACTGACAACAATCTATACATCAATAATTACAATTTAAAAATCACCATTGATTCTTATTTAATACAACAACTTAACTACTTAAAACACAATCACAATTACAAATGTACAATTATATTTACAAAGCTAGCTTATACTATAGGGTTATACTTATACTATTATACTTACACTGCACCAGTGAGATTTGTTAGCAGCAAAGCAGCACTCCAATTCTACTAGTACAATTCCCGGGTTTACATCTGAGTGGAAAATTCTGTCACACTCAGGTTACACATCTGAGTGGAAAATACTATCACACTCAGGTTACACAGCCACACACTCTATACTTAGGTTTGAGTGGCAAGCTGGGGAGAGACAGCAGGTAGATCACACCTACATGTAGAACTATTCTGTTGTTCTTCCAAAGGTACAGGACATCTCCAGTTTACTTCCTGTTTGTGACCACCTTTTATATTTTTCTTCCACACAGCAATATGCCCACTTAGCCAATTATGAGTTTCCAAGAGTGATGAGGTAATTGGGGACTGCACCCCAAAACAGCGAAACTGACAGAGAAACCCGATTCTATTCTTCTTAATTGTCCAGCTGTTGTTTGCTGCTGACAAAGAATCACCCATTGCAATACATGTCTCAACACTATTCAAATGCAGTTTACTGAGTTTCGAGTCACAGAGATTTTGCTACAATACATGAATGGATACTGTTCAAAGGAAGTTTCTCAGAGATTGATACTATTTAGATGAATTTTACTGGGTTTGAAGTAACAGGTTTTCCAAAGGCTACATTCTGATTATATTGCCTTTAGTACTTAGCGCCTGCGGACTCCTCCCGGGGCTGGTAAGTTTCACAGAGATTTTGTTACAATAGGTGGCCGGCTGGGGGTTGATACAAAGCAGTTAGCATTTTACATTTTGGTCCAATGAGTTTATATTCCTGTTAATTTAAAATGGAGTTGGGTCACTTTATTTATTCTATTAATTTAAAATGGAGTTGGGTCACTCCAATTATAAAATGAAACAATGTTACAACAACAACCAAGAGAGGTAGAGCTGCTATCTGCTGTAAATTCCCCTCTGGAATTAGGCAGAGCCGTTTGTTTTTGTGCACTGGGATATCCTGTGACTCCTCCATAGACATCTCAATGAAACTTTCATGGAGGTACTCTGCAATCCTCTGACGAAGGTTTCTGGGTAGGACTGCCTTATTTCTTCCTCCATGGTAGGATACTTTCCTGTGCCACTCAGTGATTACTTCATCAGGCACCATTACAATACACAGGATAGCAGCACACAGGCATGGGTGGCCTCGGGGTGCCAGCAGCAGGTGTGTGATCTCTGCCTCTGTTACCCTCAGGAGTGAGATATTGGCTGAAATTACCACCGCTTGTGGAAAACAGTGCCAGTCTTCAGTTCCATTGCCCTATATACATATGCCCATGCCTGTGAGCTGTCCCCAGCTATCCATCATGTCCCCAACCCCCTCCACGCAGGGCCATATTCACCATAGCTGGTGCTGGGACTGGTTGTTGGCTTTCTCTGTTGCAATCATACACAAGACACCATTGTGGCTGAAAGCAGGACTCCGTTTATTTGCTGCAAGCACCTTTTCTTATAGCCTTTTCCATCATCTCTGCGCATGCATTTCTTACAGCAGTAAACAAGTCTCACAGCAGTGAGTGCTTTTTCACACAGCCCAATCTGATCGGCTAGGACTAGCTAAGAAGCGCATGGGGAGGCCGTAATCAAAATACACTTCGCAGTTCCCAAAACAAACTCAGTGCTTCGCTAGTTTCCAAAACAGCACCTGCAGGGTCATCTGGAGGCCAGCCAAGACCAGGGTGTGCCCAGCAGTCAGCGTCTGGCTTCGCATAACCCTACAACTGGTGCTCTGCTATATCAATCCAAAGATGAAGTGAGAATGTAGGGCTTACAACTTGTGGGGAATCAGGGGACATGAGGTCGGTATCCTTAGTTTCGATTTATGTCATGAATACACAAACAATGGTACCTCTGTGTGTCGTATCTTCAACTGCTGGTGTTATGGCCATGAGGGTCTCCCTCCTCCACACCCATGGAATGCCTAAGCCAGATAAGGAGAAAAAAGAAGAGAACTCAAGATGACGTTCTGCTGCCTGTGCTGCCTCAGAGAATGAGACTAGGGCCTGGAGGATCACCCTTGCAGACAGCGTGGAGAAGGAAAGACTGGAGAGGAAAAAGGACCCAAAGGAGAAAAAGATGCACCAGAACATAATGGGCTTCTCAGGCACAAACAAAGATGCTAAAGACTCTGGTAGACCTATAGGTCCAAGAATCCCATGCTTGCCGCCCTCTGCAGCCCATAGACAACTCAATGTAGAACTTCCCTACACGGACCTGCCTACACCCGCCCTCAGCTTTCCATTGCTGCACTACCCCTACCATTCCACCCCAGGGGACATTAAAGACAATAACAGCCCTACATACACTGACCTGTGAATGACACAGTTGGTGTATGTGTACCTGAAGTGGAAACGACAGTTCTTTCCCCTTCACAAGCTCAATTCCCTTAATTTATTAAGTTTTATTAAGTTCTAAATGTTTTTATTTGCCCGGTTACAGAATAAAACTCTATTTTTGGAACATAATTAATCTTGATTAGTCCCAACATATGCTGGCTAGTGCTGAGCATGTCTGACACCCACCAATTTCCTGTTCCTTCCTATTACTGAGTCATTCAAGACAGTGTCCACCACTGAAATCTTTACATCAAGACTGTATATTTTTCTAAAATATATGCTCTAGTTCAGTGGTTCTAAAGAGGGGGGTGGACCCCCCTGGGGGGTGCAAGATGGATCATGAGGGGGCACAGAGCAGAGGTCAGAGTGGTCCAGCTCCACGCTCCCCGGAGACAGAAGCAGCCGCCATCACTGCCCACCTCTTGCAGCGGCAGCAGCCCCCTGCCTCTGCTGGGCACACACCCCATGTTGCTGCTGCCCTTGCACTGCTACTACAGCTGCTGCCCCCACTCCCGTCCTGCACTGCCACTGGTGTTCGCTGCTCCCCACATTGCTGCTGCCACACTCCCCGCAATGTAGCCCTGTTTTTTTCAAAAAGGGGGGATTTGGGGGAAGGGGGGCACGAGTGTTACGGCCTACAATGTGGGAAGCAACGCCCTAACAATCGCATTCCTCCTTCCCCCAAATCCCACCCTTTCAGGAAAAAAACAGGGCCTACAGCGTGGGAAGTGCCCCCCCATTTTTTTCTGAAAGGGCCCCCCTTTCAGAAGGGAGAAATGGGGGTGCAATTCAAGAGAAGGGGGGGCACAATTGTTAGACAAAAGTCCATGGGGGGGGCTCCATTTAAAAAATTTGAGAATCACTGCTCCAGTTCAACAACAATTGGACTTGAAGAAGAAATTACCTCAGGGAAGTGCTGTGGCCTGTGTTAGACAGGCCAGACTACATGCTCACAGTGGTCCCCTCTGGCCTAAAAGTCTCTGAATCCGCGAACTGTATACTCCATCTGAGTACCTGAGCCTCTGCATGCTGGCTGTATGTGGAAATTAAGTAAATACACATGTATACTGATTGTGCCTGCTATTTATTTTGCAGATGCCAAAGTGCAAGGGAAAAATTTTGTAGGTGCAGTTTTTTCTCCATGTAACAAAAAAGGCCAGGTCTCAGCTCTTCTGAAAATTAATTGCTTTGTGTAAAGTTGTGAGATGTTTATCTTGGTCATGTACTATTTACACCCATTACCCAAGCTTTCTCTGTGCAGAACTAATAGAAAAGTGAGTTTCATTCGCCAAGATCTCTTAGTCAATTGAAAAGAAATCTTGTAACCTAGTTTCAGATACTATGCTTATATTCTGGTTTCTGGTGGCAACAGATAGGTTTTTTTCCCTTTCTCATATAGGTTGGGAAAAAGCAACTGGGAAGTCAATTTTAAAGGGAAAAGAGCAGGTTTTCTGTAAACAACAGCACCTAGAGTGACAATATTATGGTTAGTCTCTTCCACTTTAAGGGCTATCATTCCTGCCTATATGGGAATCCTGGGGAGAGAGGGAGAATCCAAGAAACTCCGCAAGCATCTATTTCTAGAGTTTATTCCACATGCTCCATTCAAGTGAAGAGACAGGTCCTGAGGCCAAGAAACAAGCAGAGGCTGCAGAGCTCTGCCCCAATCCTTGTAAATTCTGAAGCCTCGGCACTTAAAGTAGTGAATCTATGACTGTATAATGACCCCTGTGACCAGACCTAGCAGAAGCTGGCACAGATCATTAACTGTTTGATCACTAGCTTTGATCATTAACTGGCTTGAGAACACACTCAAAATCTCTGGGTTTCAATGAGAACATATGCTGTGGAAAGCATGTGTTTCATAGAGCCAAAATCAGGCATGCATTGGATATACACTCATCTCTGAATAGGAGGATCATTTTGAAGTTTCATTGAAAAAGGTTCATAACTATGTAAGAGAGTGTTCAAAGGGAAGTCATCAAGAAAGCAAAAGTTGTTTTTGGAGCAAGGAAATATAAATAATAATATGTCAGCCTGCTATAGCATTTTTCATTTTCAGATCTCAAAACAGCTTACAAACATTAATTAAACCTCAACACAACTGGAGGGTAAAAAAAAAGCCTTTTCCCAATTTTGCTGAAAAGGGGAAACTGAAGCCCAGAGTGTTTGAGGCACTTGCTAATGTCACAGAGAAATTTAGAGGCAGTAAAATGAATAAAAGTTTCATTTTCCCTTTGACTGATCCACATGTTTGGTAACCTAAAATTCAGTGTTAGACTGCATAATGATTAGCAATTTGAAGATTTTTTTCTCCTTTTTTAAGCTCCCATAAATGTCATTTATAAACTACTGTAGATTAATCAAGTCTGACTGTAATTTTCAGTGTACATGACCTGGCATTGCTGTGTAATCAGCCATGCACAGATGTATCAGAGGGGTATTTTGAAAACAGGCATAATTTTTTATTGGATCTTACATGGTCAAATAGTATTTATGTGATGTAAATAACAGACTTAGCAAATTACCAAAATGAACAGATATCTGATATTCGATGTTGTAAATATGAAATCTTACTGGTCTTGTAACAAGCCACTGGAGAACATGTTAATCTTTAAAAATCTGATACAAAGTGAAAACACTAACGTTACTAATTGAAGAGATTGGTGCTAACTCTCATCTCTGAGCACCTCTTCACTATAACAGATATTCCAAATGAATAAAAGTTGAATTAAGAAACTATATTAAGTGCTGTGTTTTATTTTGTTTTCTACATACATGGTTGGATAGCCTTTTCTGTCTTGTAGATCATCACCTTGTATGGAGGGGTAGATTCTGTTCATTATACTGTAATTTCAATAACAGTAAGATGCATGACTATATCAGTATAGGGAGTACCATTTTGGGATGTGCAAAGGATCATAAACTTCAGATATGGGGAAAAGGCAGTATTTTCATTAACATATCTGTGTCAGCACAAAATCTTAGCTCTAGACTTACCTACTGTATAGCTTATTTTGCTACACTGAGATTTCAAATGAATAGGAACAGAAAATGTTCATCCCCATTTATCTCCTCTATATATTTGCAATCTTTGCACAAAGTAACACATACAACATAGCCCAGTCTACCTGACTGATGTAAAGGATCAGGGAAGGACAGGACACATGGAAAACTCCTGTGCTACCATTCCAAACTGCATCTCCCATTCAAACCTGCCAAAGTTATGCTCCACCCCCTCCACAAGAAAGGAAACATTTCCTTGGGATTAATTTGCCTCCCGTCACTCACTTAATTCTGAACCCCAGCCACCAGGATCAGAGATTTGACTACTGAAGGCTTTGTTTTCCTGTCTACTCCTTCCCTTTTATTTATTTAATCTCATTTCAGTAAATTCAGGGCATCAGCGTTTCATCACAAAAATTGGTTTTAAAAGTACCTGTTCACTAGTCCATCTGGAGCTGTTCTGGTTTTTTCAAGAAAACCTGGTGTTATTTTAATATATAAGCTATTGGGGTCAGAACCTAATCTGCTGTGGCTCCATTACACTGCTCAGCAGCCATAGAGGAGTCAAATATAACCTCTGCAGAACAAACCCAGTGTAGAGTTGGTGCTGGAGTGGTGTAAATGTGACAGCCCCGCCATAGAGGTGTGAGCCAGAGGAGAGGCCAAAGATGTGTGTGCTCTGGTGCAGCTATAGAGAAGCCGCTGTAAATTGCAACAGATCTAACATATACCAGGGGCCACACTGGCTCCACTAAAATCTGTCCACTCCTGGGCTGCATCTACTCTGCTGCACAACACAGAATCTGGACCTTTGTCCTCTCTCAGCTCTTTCTCAATTTTAATGAGTTTCCTCCCACCTCAAAATTTCAAAAAACCAAAACCAAACATATTTAACTTCAAAAAATGGCTGAAATCTGATTAAAGCCAAACTGAAGAGTGTAAGAATGAAGTATGAAGAATATAAGACTGAAAATGCAGCCAAAACAGACTTCAGCCTGTAGACTGGGATGTGGTGGCACTGTAGTACTTCTAGAACAGCATGGTACAATAAAATAAGTGACTCTTCTGATATCACTGAATGCCTGCTGGTACACATTAGGGTAAGGTAAGATAAGGACACAATATCATACTGAATTTCTGCTGCTACTAACTCTGAATGGCCTTGATTTGCTGGATTTATGCTGGTCCCTCAATGTTATATCAACACAGCTTTATTTCAACATTCTTTCTTTTGTGATCTTTGTTGTACCGTTTAGAGTCAACATTTGATTCATTTTCTGTTTCTACAGAGGGTTTAAACTTGCAGAAGCAGTTATATTTTTATTGTATGGGGCTGTTGATAATCTGCTTATTGTAAGAGACCGTAGATGGTGAGCCCAACTTATTTTACACTATCTTGAAATCCAGATTTTTTCATTTTTTTCTTTGCCATTTGCAAGCCCACGATTAACTTTTATTGGTGAGCTTTCTGTAATTAGATGTATAATTTAGGGATCTGAGAACTGATTTAAGTCTTCAAACACTCAAATTTCTGAATAGAACCTTTTATATGTATGTTCTATTATGCATATAACTGGAATAGCATTGTTGTAAACTCTTGAGGCCATGGTTCACTAACCCTTTCAAAAGGGTGGGTTTGTTTAGAAGAGAGTAAAAATGCTGCTTAAATAGCACTTTCCTCTTTAGGACACAAACGGTTTTTTATAACTAATTCTTTCTAGTTAGTCATAAGATCTGTTTAATTTTCTTACTACAAAACAGAATCAAAACACAGTTTAACTAAATATTTCTAGCCCTTTCTTCCTGCAGAAAAAAGTTAAATAAGAGCGTTAAATAAAAAGTTCTAGAACACACTGTTCATATGAGATGAAGCTAAGCTCATCTCCCTTAGAGGACCCCGGTCCTATTAAAATTCTTATCCTCTTATAGCTTCTCATAGTGGAGTCATAATTCGGCTCATACCCCCTTTCTCCCATAGTCTGGGGTCTCTGACCAGACATCTTCCATGATACGCCATGGGCTTTCCTGGCAGAACTGCCCCATTGCATTGTGGAAGTTAAGTGACCATAGTGCATTGTGGGAGATGTAGGCTAGCTGGGGATAGAGGAAAATGGTAGCATGAGGTATCCAAACTGCAACTTCCATGAGGTACCACAGTAGCTCAGGCAGACAACATCCATGTTGAAGAAAGCTAAAAGGAAATATTTGTATTCTGTTTGGCAAACTGAAATGAAGTAGTTTGACATTTCTGAATCAAATTTGGGGGGTGGTTTGTGCTGCTTCAGGAAAAAAACAAAAACAAATATTAATTTCAGACAAAAATGCGAATTCTGATTTTTGGCCAGTTTTAGATGATATAGAATTTATTTATCATCTGCCGACAGACCACTTGCATAGGTGTTGGGTGCAAAACAATCACAGCCTTCCTTAAAATCAGTGACAGAGGGAAATAACAGGTATAGAAACTAATAAGCTGGTAGCTTTACCCGCCATTGGTCAGATACTGGTGGACTCCACGTTGGGTGTACAATGGGAAAGAGCGCAAGAAGTTCTCATGATCTCGTACTATGCCTGACCCGCATCATGTTGGATGGTCTATTGCCTGTTCCCTGCTAGTGAATCATAGGTTCTAGCTGTCTGAAAGGAGGCAGAGTGAAAGTAAAGCAATGGTTCTCCTCTTCTACACCCACAATAGCCAGTGGAGGTAACAAAGATGGTGCACGTATGGGGATGTGCATTAAAATCCTCCATGAGAATAATGGCTGACTCGGAATATCTCTTGGGAGTTCCAGCAGCAATGAATTTTTTCCCCTCTTTTCCAGCACAGAGGGCAAAATCTTGAGCAGTGCCAAAATGGTCATGAAGATGTCCTATGACACTTGAATAAGCTTTGTGCTTTCAATGTGTTTTAATGCCACATATATTAAAACAAGACAAAATACTGTTTCATTCACAAGGATAAATACATACTTGAAAATTAACTTTACCTGGTAAAGCTTATGGCCAATATTTTAAAAAATGGGAGGCTAAAATTAGGTGTCTAAATCCATTTTTAGATACTCAGATAAATCACCTTTTGTTCAAAACTGCTGCACACCTAGTGATTCCCATATTTAGATGCTGCAGTACAGAATTAGGGTTGAAATAAGTGGTCTGGTATTCAAGGGAGCTGCTGAGTTCTCAGAACATTAGGTACCTTAAAAAAACTCAAACAAAACTTAACCTGTTTTTACAATTAACTGGACTCTGCCTGGTGTTTAGAAATGTAAATTTCAGTGCAATGTACAACTGATATAGGGCAAATTTTCACTTTCAAAACTAAACAGCTGAACTAAAACTAAAAACTATGGTACTTTTCACTGAAGTATAGCCAGTTGCTTGATGACACTTGTAGTTCATTATTAAAACATTTTAGGAGACCAAATAATCAAGCTTTGTCAAATGTAATTAATCCAAGACAAAACAGTACATTTCAGAAAGGACAGAGTTAAAACTTTACCAATCATTCCGGGAAGCAATTCTTGCAGCACTGAGTTCATCACACACAGAAGGTGTGCTTCAAAACTATGCATCTAAAACTAGCTACATTTACAGTAGAGCCTGTTTACAAGTTAGAGAATACTCAATTCATCTCCCAAGACTTGACTCACCAATCAGCTTTTTGTCTTATTTTTCTGGATCAAGCAGTTCCTTCTTTTCTCTATTTTGAGTACACCATTCCAGGCACCTAAGTGACATGAAAGTACTCGCTACCTGTACCAGGACAGAGAATGAACGTATCTTGTCTCTGACAGGTTTTGTATTTGCCTGTGCATATTGCTGAATTCAGCTTTGCAAAGTGTTGTGAGATACTTAGCATGTGTGAATAGGAGTAAACAGAATTGTGGAAAATGCATAATATGATTCACAATGGTATAACTTAATCATATATGAATGTTGAGATGTTATATTATGTGCACAGTGTTAATATTGTGTGTGTAACACATATGTGCTCATATATATAGCCTAATACAGGGTTTCCCAATGACCAGTCCATGAACTGGTCCCTGAGATCTCTCTGACACAGCGTAGGAAGGCAGCAAGCCAGTCCCTGCTATCAAAAAGGTTGAGAAAGACTGGTAATATATAGTATGTCCTGAAAATGAATCAGTATACTTTTGATGCATAAAACATCCCATCATACATTCTTTTAGAAGGAATTTTTCTGATGTTAAGAGCACCAGTTTACAAATTCTAATTGATATTTGAATAATTTGTCACATCACTGATAAAAAAACCCTTTGCTGCAACACTTTTATATGCTTCAGCACATTAACTATAAATACTTGATATACAGAGAAAAATAAAATGTCACTGCATAAATAACCTGACTTCCTTAACAGTTGCTCATATTTTCCAAAGACAGAACCTTGAGCATTGGGGCATGCAGATTTCATTCTTTCAAGCCAAGCTAATATTACCGTGTTTGGTCTGCAAAGTGATCATAAGGGTGCAATTTCCAACATGAACTAAAGTTGTTTTCCTCTTATGTGTTTGTAAGCAAAGTTAATGACTCTCAGAAGCCCTGGTATAAAAGGGATTGTCTCTCTTCATCAGCTACTGGACACAGAGGTTGATCTTCCTTTAAAATTCAGAGATAGTTTGGTAGGGAGCTTCTAAACTTGGCAGCAGCCCCAGTTCAATTTCCAAGGTTATCAACGGAGGGCTGCTATTTATTTTTCTCGTAGAGAGACATTTCCCTCTCCCCCTTTTACATGCAGCCTCTGAATGGCTCTTCACCATCCAGGCTTCCCAGGAGGCAGCATAGTTCATTTCCATTCCACCACTGGTAAGACTAAAAATATTCTGTATAAAAAATAAAAAGCTCCATCCCATAACAAAGCCATTTTCATTCTGTGTAATAATCACTATCTTTTCTAGGATTTCTACTGTCGCTTTTCTGCAACAGTAGAAATCCCATTACAGTGCAATCAGTGCTTGAACCTATTATAAATTTCTGTTTTGTAATTTTTCTATTACTCTCCCTGAAAGTAATATAGGAATTTCTGGTGACTAGAATTGGTTCTGCAATAGCAGAGAGTACAGTACTGAACAATTCTCTTTTCTTTAGGAAAAGCTCAGGCTTTATTTTAGGTGACAAAAAACCCTTAAAATGGTGCATCCAATATTGAGCTAATTTATAGCTTATCAGTTATGCAAAGGAGATGCAAAAATGCCTCCTAATTCCTAAATAAGTTTGCAACAGCATTTATAGTCTATGAAATATGAGAACATCTAATTTAATTCATAGGAAAATAAGAATGTCCATAGGTGCTCAGATCAGTGGTCCACCTAGCCTAGAATCCTGTCTTCTGACAGTGGCCAGTATCAGATGCTTCAGAGGGAATGAACAGAACAGGGTGATTATTGAGAGATTCATCCCCTGTCATCCAGGCCCAGCTTCTGGCTGCCAAGGGTCTAGGGACACCTGAAGAATGGGGTCGTGTCCCTGGCATCTTGGGTAATAGCCATTGATGGACCTATCCTCCATGAACTGATCTAATTATTTTTTTGAATCCCATTATACTTTTAACCTTCACAACATCCCAGGGGAATGAGTTCTGCAGATTGACTGTGCATTGTGTGAAGTAGTACACCCTTATGTTTGTTTTATACCTACTGCCTATTAATTTGATTGCATGACCCCTGGTTCCTGTGTTATCTGAAGGAGTAAATAAACTTCCCTATTCACTTTCTGCACACCATTCATGACTTTATAAATTTCTATCATATCCCTCATTCGTCATCACTTTTTTAAGCTGATCAGTTCCAGTCTTTAAAATCTCTCTCCATAAGGAAGCTGTTTCATACCCTTGATCAGTTTTGTTGCCCTTATCTGCACCTTTTTCAATTCTAATATATCTTTTTGGAGATCGGGCGACCAGAGCTGTATGCGGTGTTCAAGGTGTGGGCATACTGTTTATTTACATAGTGACACTATGATATTTTCTGTCTTATTATCTATCCCTTTTCTAATGGTTCCTAATATTCTGTTAGCTTTTTGACTGCTGTTGCACATTAAGCAGATGTTTTCAGAGAACTACCTTTCAATAGCTTTGCCCTCATAGTGCCTAAGTTTTAATCTTCTCTTCTTTTCAAAATCATACCTCTGTTTTGAGGACTTTATGGGCCATATACCCCATATCCCCTAATGGTGTAAACTGGCACAGGACCCATGGAGTTGTGCCGGTTTATACCTGGTGAGTTTATAGCAGAGCTGATCCCATATTTTAAAGACAGGTGATGGCTGGTGATTCACTTACCCCCACCATTTTTACAAAATTTTACAAGAGCTGATTTCTAATTCATTCAGTCCTGTGTATATTTAAGAGTTTAGGTAGTGGAATTTAGAAAACTCTAAAGAATTCTGCTGAGGAGAAAAGTCATGTCATTATTTTAGAAACAAAGGAATTTTAGCAAGCTGATGGTCTAGAGCTTCCTAAAACACCTTTCAGAACTCAAAACCTCAAAAGACAATTTCAGAAGCCACAGAGGTATTCCAGCTGATTAGTGAAGCAGCCACTAGGAATCACCAGCCCACGGTAGTTCACTTTGTATTTCTCAGTCAATGTAGCATTTATTAGTATCAAAAGGCCAGTTTGGTTGTTCATGCGTAGACAGGGAGGATTCAGGAATTCTTTTCTTTCCCGTCCTATGCCTCTGCACAATAGTCGGTTTCAGGAAGTGGTCCCTGAGCATAAGAGGGCTGAGGAGCATGCCCCAGATGAGGCACGGCTTGATGGGAGGAATGCAGCCTGATTTTTTGTCCAGGACCTCAGCCCTGTCTGTGTACCTGCTGACACATGTTGGTTGGTGCTAAGAGCATGCATGATGCACCTTTTATTCTGAGTTGCTGTTGAATGTTCTTCTCACTAATGCAGGTATAGCCCACTAGACTGGATGTGCTACATGTTCCCTGATGTGCCCAAGGAGATGTGGATCTGTTACAGTTCCCAGTTACAGAACCTGGCTCTTTAGCGTGAGAAACCGATACTAATGATTCAGCTCTAGATGTCTTCAATTCAGTTTCTGATATCTGTGACGATGGCAGCCATAAAGTTTCTTACCATCATTTCTCAGGCATTTGTCTACACTGTTTCACTTACTGTTTATGAAAACTTGACCCTAAAATTGCATGGCCCTTTAAGCCTTTGAAATAATGGAGAACAGGTATTTATTAGAGAGAGGATGGTAGATGGGTGATAAATGAAGTAGAGAATTAATTTAGGCAGAGAGATTAAGGGCTTTACCAAATGCAAATCTTAATGAATCACTAATTTAGCAAAATTTACCCCCAAGACAAGTTTAGTTACATTAAATTGTATTAAATATACATCCAAATTTAAAATAAATCAACATAATCTGCCAAAATGCACAGGTGAGAATGAGTAATGTTGCACAGTTATCCTGCAGGAATACTCAAAAATTAAAGTAATGGTGTTTATGTAGTTTATTGCAGGGAGAAAGAAGAACTGTATGTCAATGAAACATTTATCTCACCGTAAAAATGTCTGTAGGCCTCATTATGCATCTATTAAGAAGCAATTTTCATTCATATTGTTTTGACCTCATTTTGGACCTTTTAAAGGGTTATACCACCAAGTATAAAATTAAGCATTTACTAGCTGGTTGCACAGGCATCATTCCAAGGGCAATCACTCACAGCAGTTTTTCTGTCACCAGTTCATCTATTACACTTTAGGCTGGTTTCTGAAAGGCGTGGGTTCTTAATGAACTTCTTACATCATCCTATTCACAGTTCTGGCAGATATTTAATTTTAGCTTCACTTCAAATGTTTGTTTTTCCGCTGTTATGGCTTTTTTTTTTTTTAAGCTTCATATCCATTTAAAACAATCTAATGGGCTTTGGATCCTTTAGGAGAAAAGGTACTATATGAATTTCAGCTATCAATAGTAGTTTTTTCTCTGCTTCTTATATCTATATGTCTAGTTATGCATGTTTCACCTCACTGATGGACCTGGTGTCTGATGATTTAGGATCCAGCCCTGGGTTTGGTTACAAGCAAAACTCCTGGGGCCCAACTGACCATATTTTATGACTGTGCAAAGTGGTATCAAGTAGCAATGGGAGCATTTTACGCTCACTTTGCATTGGAGTAAATTATGACACAAGATGCAGGGAAATGGTGAACAAGGCTCCCAGTGGCTTTAGCGGGAGCACTGAATGTGTGCAAACCAGATCGTTCAGGTCTTTGAAAAAAGGAGGCTGTTAGGTTTTTTTAAAAGTAAACAATATTAGTCACTGGTGATAGAAGTTGGAATTGCAGGACTTCTGTGATCCAGTATCATATGCAATAAGCCACCTAATACATTTGGAATAGCTCCACGTAAATTCAGCCTCACATATTTTATGATTATGAGCAAAGTGAATCTTATACCTTTGGATTCAACGGATATCCATTTAGTTATTCATTTCTAAAAGTGAACTTGTAAGTCTCTTATTTACTTGAAAAATACTTGCGACTTTCCCAAACCCGTTCACAAACTCAGGGAACAAAATATAGCATCTTTTTCTAATTTACTTCCTATGGCATGAACAGTGTTATGTAACAAACACTGTCATTGTGCATAAATATTGTAATGCATACAAAGAACTTTTTAATTACTTTCGCTAAAGTTCTTGGAATGTAGGGCTAGCTGTAATGCAAGAGGAAATCATGCATGGGCAATATAATGGATTAATCATTAGATGTCTGTATTACCCTATAAGAGAGTTCTCTGCTACTGTGCTCTGCATTGCAGAACATAAGTACAGTAGGATTAATGTGTACAGTATACCTCTATAAATGATATTTTTGAAGCTTCTTTTGGAAAAGCTACTTTAACTTCAATTTGCAGAAAACAAAGGGAATGAAACTATTATTTAAACTAACGTTAAATGCTAAAAGAACTGACTTCAAGCCAGCATCATTAGAAAGTTTGTATGTTTGTAGACAGAGTTCTCTTTTTAATACAGAGTTCTATTAAATTAATTCCTTAATTTGGGCTTATTTCGTTTGAATGCTGTTTCTTTTAGCTCTGCACCACTAAAGTCAGTGGGAGTTTTGCAGTTGACTTAGGGGATCTCTACATTGCCAGTGGCATTGTTGGCAATGCCGGATCAATTCCTGTTCAATTGATCCCAGAAGTTGATGCTGTTAATCTACCCTCACAAGAAGAGTAAAGCTGCATTGACCAGAGTGCATCTTCTGTTGGCACAGAACAGTGAGGATGCTGTGGTAAGTAGAAGTTAGTAAGTTGACGGGAGATACGCAAACTACTCCCATCGACTGCCACTGAAATCTGCCGGCAGTGTAGCCCAGGCCTTAGCACAGGATTCAAGCTCTTAGATCTGAGATGAATGCGAGAAGTTAAGAGCTTTTTAGAATCACCAGGTTAACTATCCACCTTATTTACAATCCTGAACTTTTACTCTGTGGGCTCAGGGTTTCCTTCATATCCAGAATCAGTAGTCTAACAAAAAGGAAATAAACCTATTAGTACCCTAATGGGACTCCACAGAGATCAGTACTAGATCTGATGCTGTTCATCGGTGATCTGGAAGTAAAGATAAAATCACTGCTGATAACATTTGCAAACAACACAAAGCTTGTCAGAACTGTAATTAAGGAGGCAAGGCAGTTTATGGAGTGATCCAGATCTCTTGGTTAGCTGGGCCCATTCAAACAAAACATATTTTAATACAGACAAATGCAAAGGTATATAACTAGGGTCACAGAATTCAAGCCAAGCCTACAGAATGGGGGACTATAACTCAGAAAGCAATGCCGCTGAAAAGGATTCAAGGCTCATAGTGGACTAGAAACTCAACTTGCTCTTCCAGTGTGATGATGTGGCAGAAAGGACCACTGTGATCATTAGATGACAAAACATGGGAACAGTGAATACAAGAAGGGAGATGATTTTACCTCCGTATGTAGCACTGGTGAGACCAATACAGGAATACTGCATACTGTTCTGGCTTGTACACTTTAAAATGGATGTTAAAAAACTGGAGAGTGCAGTAAAGAGCCATAACAATGATTCAAGGGGTGGAGAAAATGCCTGACAATGGAAGACTTAAAGAGCTCAATTTATTTAGCTTATCTGAAAGAAGATTGGGAGGAGACTTAATACCTTCATGGGGAGAAAGACCATGTACCAAAGGGGTCTTTTGTCTAGTGGAAAAAGCCACAATAAGAACCAAAGGCTGGAAGATGAAGCAAATTCAAACTGGAAATTCAGCAGATGTTTTTAATCGTGAGGGTAATTAACTGCTGGAACAAAGTAGGAAGGAAAAGTGATGGATTCTTCATCTCTCCAAATCAAGACTGAATGCCATTCTGAAAGATGTGCTTTAGCCAAAAACAAGTTTTTTGGGTTCAATACAGCAGTAACTGGATACAATTTAGTGGCCTGCGGTACACAGGCAGTCAGACTAGATGATGCAAAGGTCCCTTCTGGCCTTATACTCCAGCTATGAGATACAGTAATAGGCCAAATCCTCAGCTATTGTAAATCAACATAATTCCATTGATTTTATCTGTGGATCTGGTCTATTAATAAATATCCTCTTTTCTTTTGTTAAATACCCTAATAGAGTACACTATTAGATGTCTACAGGTTGCTGGTCCCAAACAACAATGAAAGATAGTGAATTTTGTTATCTGACCTGAAGAAGAGCTCTGTGAAGATCAGAAACTTGTCTCTGTCACCAACAGAAGTTGGTCCAATAAAAGATATTACCTCACTCACTTTGTCTTTCTACATTCTATATGTCTAGAGTTTGTAATCTGTTCACTGCAAAACTCTTTCGTTTTAGAGCATTTAATATTATGTTTTCATCTCAGCGTGACAGAGTGCATCCCTGTATTCACATCCTACATGCCATTGTAATAATCTTTGTACAAAATAGGCCTCGTGAGGTATAATTTGAAAGCTAATAACTCTCTGGTCAATAACAACAGTGAAATGTATGTAGTAAAAATACATGTAAAGTTATGAATTTCCCCATATGATGTTATTAGCACATGTTCAAAACCAGACAGACCTGCCTAGACAACAGTTGTGAAACAGGCCTATTCAGGAACATGTATTTTCCTCACTTTACTTATATATAGTAAACAGGGTCCTCAAAACAGCAGGCGGAGGAGATGACAGGAAACAGAACAATTTTCTTTCTAGCAAGCACAAGTGGGGGAAGGAAGAGCATGGAGCCTCCTTCATCACAAGACTCCATGTTGCCTTCCTCACTGTTTGGATAAACTCTGCTTTCAGGGGTAGCCTTCAGAAGAATTCACTTCAAAGGTTCACTGCATTATAAAAGAAAGGGACAGAACACCTTGAGTTATTTCTTTCACCTAAGAAGACAAAAGCACCAACACCTTTGGCATCCTGGAACTGATCTTCACCCAGGAAATGGTCTGTCACCATCTTGCTGGAAGACTGTGGGTGAAAGCCCAGAGCCAAAACTTGATAGATTACATTTTAGACTCCTAGATACATGTTTTCACTTATATTTGCTTGTAACAACAACAAACTTTCTCTCTTACACTTGGCCACTTTGGCGGGGAACATTAAACATGTGATGTTATGAGGAAATACAGTACAACCTCACTAGAACGAACCCCTGGGGATCCAAGCCATTTAGCCATTTTAGCCAGGGGTTTGTTATAGCGAAAGGGAGGAGGGACAGCTGCTCTAGCCCCAAGGCCATGGTGGGGACAGAAAACTTCTCCAACCCTGAGGCGCAGAACTCTTCTATCCCCAGGACCTCAGTGGGGAGAGCAAGCTTCTCTGGTTCTGGGGTTGGAAGAGAAGTCAGCTCCTGCCATAGTCCCAGGGCTGGAGGAGCTCGTTCTCCTTGCCATGGCCTTAGGGCTGGAGGACTGCTGTGTCCCCTCCAATTATTGGAGGGACTGTACCCCTACTTTACCCCCCCTTGTGCACGCCTTTGATTTGAATTCACTTACAATCTTATTTTTTGTTAATAAACTTGTTTTATTTTTCATCTAAACCAATCCAGTAGTGTGTTTAAACTGAACTGACTGGTAACTCCAGTTACAGTAACAAACTGTTGAATATTGACTCCTCACAGGGGCAGCGAACTGTAAAATCCAAACTGTCCAGCAGAGGGCAGGACATTGCAGAACATATATTTTGGAGGAAAAACTGGGACTTGGAGTGTGTTGAGATCACCTGGAAGTAGTAGCCAGTGCTGGTGGAAATCAGACTAGGGCAGTAGACAGGCTGCTGGGGTCAGAGCTGCTGAACTGGGCTGTCTTGCACACAGACACTCAGGTTGTGATCTGCATGCTGGTAGGCTGGTTGTGAGCAGCCCAGGTGGAAGCTACAACAGCAATGCATAGTGAGGCACTTAAGGTACAGGGTGGATGGTGACATGATCCCTCATTAGTCTTGATTGCATCATAGAATATCACACTCAGATAAAGCTAGCATGATGCAGCATCCAGTTTTGCTTTCAGATTAATACAAGTGATACTAGATCTTTGAGACAATCTGATGCTTAAATAGTGTTGGCAGGATCAGGGCCCCCACATGGGGTGGATAAAGGGTACATTCTATTAGGTTCCAGAGGGCCTGGACCAGGCTTCACCTCCATGGGTATGTGTGTGGGATGGGGCCCGTGTTACAAGTTTGTACTGAGCCTGAAAAAATTATGCTTGGGCCATAGACAGGCTGTGTTATAGACAGCTAGTATACCTACTTTATACTATCTTTTCTAAAATATATTTCTGAATATAAACTTGTATAATTAAAGATATTTAACAATAGTCACTAAAACAAGAAACAATAAGACTGCATAATAAGACAGTGTTATTAATCCAAATGCTGTTGTCTTTAGTTTTTGTAAGGTTATTCACACGGTGCTGGTAATCTGTCCTTCTAACCCTAATATTCATTTTTTCTAAATTCAACCACTTAATCACTACAGTTCTTGAAAAGAAACACTTGCATGTTTTGAATCTTTAAAAAAAAAAGCCACTATTGATTTCAAGGTAGAAACTTGGGAGCCAGAGGCCTCTTCTCAGTTGAGTAAGGGTGTAAAGTGAATGATGCATCACAAAGGATATTGGCTTGGTGACCGGTGTGGGGAGCATGTGAGGCCCATTGTTTTTAACTCACTTCTCCATGCCACTGTCTGTATTGGCATCTAATCAGAAATGAAGCAAGGATTCAGTTGCCCTGGTGTAGATCAGTTGTTAGGGGAATGCTGCTTTCGTTTAGCCTTCTTAGTATTATCCTCCCTAGTGAAAGAGCCTTTCTGGACTCAAAGTTGTGAATTTGAGATTGTAGAGAATAAATTATCCTTTCACGATGGACGCAAATGTTAGTGAAGTCTCATGGGGATGAAGGCTTTGCGGGTGCACCTGGGCCCAGAGATGCTCTTTAACCCATTCTTCTCCAGTGTGGGGTTTGTATACCCTATCACAGACTGAGCTCTTTGAGTTTATCTATTTAGCTTAACAAAGCGACGGTTAGGGATGACTTGATTGCAGTCTATAAGTACCGATGGAAGGCAGCAAATATTTAATAATAAGCTTTTCTGTCTAGTAGAGAAGGGTATAACAATATCCAGTGGCTGGACGTTGAAGCTAGATAAATTCAGTTTGGAAAAAAGGCATACATTTTTGACAGTGGGAATAATTAACCATTGGAACAATTTATTGAGGCTCAGGATAGATTCTCCATCTCTGACACTTTTTAAATCAAGATGGGGGTTTATTTTCTAAAAGCTGTGCTCTGAGAATTATTTTATGGACGTTCTGTGGCCTGTGTTATACAATAGGTCAGACTAAATGATCGCAATGGCTCCTTCTGGACTTGAAATCTATGAAAAGGTGAAACAAACAAACAATCCAAAGTCAGCAAAAGAAGTTAACCAAAAGGGGCAAAGAGA
Source organism: Mesoclemmys tuberculata (assembly GCA_007922155.1). NCBI lineage: Eukaryota > Metazoa > Chordata > Testudines > Chelidae > Mesoclemmys > Mesoclemmys tuberculata. The sequence continues at coordinate 35,214,326 of ML675616.1, read as the reverse complement.
CAAGAAACAAACAAACAAAAAAAAGGTGTAGGCAGCTCTAGTTAGAATATTGATCTCTTTTTTTTCAGAGGGGTGCTGGTTGAGCCAAAGCCCGCCCCAGAATCCAAGGTTTCCAGTACAAGATATAGGATATAATCTCCTCTCCCTTTTAGTACAGGGGATCTCTGTTCCCTTTTTGTGAGGGTATTGGCTATGCTTGCTACCAGGCCTCTTGCTGGGAAGCTTAGCAACCTGCTCTCTTCCAGGGCTGCTCATTGCTGAGTGGTGCATCCTTCCTCCAAATGCCTCCTCCATTCCTTGCATGACTTGCAACTGTGGTGGAGTAGGGACCACTTCAGCACAAAGCTCCTTAACCCTTTCCATGCCGGTGCAGAATTTATGCACCCTGTCACAGTCCCCTCAGGGAGTTTTCCACAAACCTTCATTTTACTTTCTGAGTTCTATTTACTGAGATTCTAAGCTCTTTGAGGCATGGACTGTCTCTTTTGTCTCTATTTGTACAGTACCTAGCACAATGGGGTCCTGGGCCATGACTGGGATTACTAGTCACTACCGCAATTCAAATAAAATGAAATAATAAAATAGTAAATAGTAATTAATAATAAATCACTCCCTTAGGAATAGGCTTTCCCCTCTCACTAAATCAGCAGCAGCTCTGCCTGCCAAATCAAGAGATTTCAGGAGGCCCCATGAATGCTGGGCTGGGTGAATGGAGGCCTATCCCCCCATATTAGCTTCAGGTCCACTGCAGATCACTTGACGTCCTTGACCAAGAAGGTTGTAGAGTTCTGGGATAGAAGAGGACCATGCCATGCAGATGGCTGACCTTGTGCGGAAAGGGAGCAATCCATGCAAAGGGGGGGGACTCTTTCTGTGGGTAATATAGTAGTCAGATAATATGGCCTGGGTCAAGCCCCACAACAAGATGTCACTCTTTAAATTAAGCTAACCATTATTGTGTTCTTGTTTATTTAAAGTGATATGTTATGGAATGAAGGATGGTAAAGGAAGTGGTAATGGGATATACGCTGTACTGGCCTGGATCCAGTCAAGTTCAATAACAACTAGAGCTAGGTACAAATTTAATTATTTTGATACAAACCCAAAATTTGACCTAAGTTCACTAACATGTTTGCTAAGGTTTTTCAGACATTTTGGCAAACTTTCATTAATTCATGTGTGGAGTAATATGTGTTGGTTTTACATGGTGTTAGAGAGAGAACTAATTAGAATGTGGTGGTTTGGTCCAAGTTTTACTTTGAGATTTCAGATTTGTTTGAACCCAAAGATGAAGTGAAACTTATGAGGCATGAGCCAAGCAAATCAAATCAGAGTGGAAGGTTTGGAACAAACTTCTGTGAACCAAAACCACTGAGTCATGCAACAGTCTGGACAGGACCAGAAATTGTCACCAATGGGGATGATTGATGCCTAAATAAAGAAAACAGATGGTCTCATTCCAGTTCCTATTGGACTTCTGCCCAAAGCATCAAAAACATTGCCACAGCTGGCACCTTTATAGGTAGTCTCCACAAAAAGGTCAAGGCCTGAATGGGAATAGAAATTGACTTCCACAAGGAGAACATGGAAGGAAGAATGGAAAGTGTGTTTTGTCAGGAATGAATGATACAGAGAGAATTTTACAATCAGGCTGAGGCTAGATATTTCTTACTCAGGAAACAAACTCTTTTCTGCTTTAGATGTCAGTCCAGAGAAGCAAAGGATACCTTTTCTCTGAAGAAGAGGTGGATTTGGATGTATTTTACTCAGTCAAAATTCAGGTTACTTTCAAGCAAAAAAAATGTGGCGTCTCTCCCATTAACTTCAAATAGGATCAGGGTGCTGGTCCTTATTCTGGAGTGTAGATTCAACTTTAGAACCACAGGGAAAAAAGTCCAGGCAAAAAGAGCATGAAAAATTCAGAGACTAGATCCTAAAAAAATAAGCAGACTAAGTGGAAATAAATTCTTTCACCTATAAAATTATAGGCTAGACAGTGTCCAGCTCCCATGCAAGCCAGAGTAAAGATAGAAATAAAGATTCTCCTTTCCTCACTCTTTACACAGCCTATATAAGGGTTGAATGATATTGACTGCAGGTACCATTCTCTATCCCCTTCAGCAACTAGCCTGAAGTGTGGCAAGAAGTGGTAAGGCATAAGTAGAGCTGTGCCTCTGTTTCCCTACTAATTGATGGTCAGCAGAGCTGGATGGTGGAATGGTTGGGGAGGGAAGCATTATGTGACCTTTAAAAGGCTATTATGGATTGCACTTTTCACAGCTCATTCAGAACGCCTGGGGCAACTCATCCCTGTGCTATCCCCAGTGCAAAGCCAGGGCTAAAAGCCCCAACAAGCCCCCCTATTTAACTCTTGGCGTTTGTATTACAAAAGTGGCTGTGGTAATGGGTACTGATCTGCACTGCCCATCAGGAACTTCCGGAGGTATTAAACCTCGCAGTGATATATTGCCCTCAGGAGACAGGGACACTGCATAACCCTTTGATTCAGTGTGTGCTTCTCACTGGTGGGGACAGCATTGTTAAATGGCACCACTATGGGAGGCCCTAGTGTCATAACCCATTCCTCCCACTCCTGCTTGGAGCAGGATCCTGACATTGGTGGTGTTACTCTGCAGCAATCCTTGCACCTAAAGCGTACAAGGATCAAAGCTGTGGAGGTGTGCGGGAGGAGTAGGGGGCAACCTCTCTGCATCCTGCATTCTTTACCCCTTCACACCCCAGTCAGGCATAATCTGGCCCTGAATTGCAATCATTTGACAGCAAAATGTGGAACTAGAAGTTACTTGAAAGTTATAGCAATGTGCTAGCATGTTGTGTTATATTATCCAATCTGAGTATTAATTTAACAACGTCCTTCTTATTCTTATGCAAACATTAGCTAGACAATTTGAACTGAATACAACGTTCAGACAATTGATACAGAGTATTTGACTTTTGACGGCAACGTGTGATAGTAATGTCAATAGCTTTCTGTACTACTAGATCATGTCCTAGAGAAAGGTTTTGCAGCAAATGGGATGGTTTGAAATATAAATGTTCTCTCCTTTGCAGCTTGATGGAGATTTACACAGGGTATTAACATCTGATTATGATTTGCATATGCTATGTATGACAGTAATACAGAGTAATTCCTTTTACATTTGGTCAAACATTCTCAGTATTTTTTTGCCATATGAATAGAAATGGTGGTGTCTTCTCTGATGACTACTTTCAAAGGCGCTGGACTGTCTGAAGAAGAATTTCACAGTGGTTAGGTTCTCAGAGGGGGAAGGATCATAGAAGCAGAAGATGATAGACAATGGAGATCAAAAATCATCATCTAGTCCACTCAGATTTTTTTCCATAGTTGACATTTTCTAATCCTTTTGTCCAGTCGAGATTTAAATGTGTGAAGTGATGAGACTTAAGCCACTCTAGCTGGAAGACTATTCTGCAGCCAAATATACGCTCATTATTATTTAATATTTGTAAAACACCATATGGGGAACACAGCACTTTACACAGCATCTTCTCTTACATTCTCATGAATAGAAGTATTCCAAAATTTCCTATTTTTCAAAAGGCTTATGATGACAACAGAACCTTCATATCTATTTTTCTTTGTCAATAGATAGAAAGATCATGGCTAATTGAGGAATCTAAAAGAATGTCATTTGCCTATTTCAATTTGTAAAAATATTCTGCACTTAGAGATAAAGCAGAAATTTTCAAATACCCTGTTAACCAGAGCAGATGTTTTTTAATTTTTAGACTTCTAGACCAATCATTTTCTAATCAAATATATTCTAATACAAATTATATTTATCTGTTTCTTGCAGATAAAGACTGGCCTCTGTTATACTTTTATATCATATTCCCGTTAACTTGCATTAGTCTTGAAATTCTTTCCAGCAAGCACTCACTGTAGTTTTACATTTAAGAAAGTGAAGACTATGATAAATTCTGAGCAGCAGGGAATTATATGGAATAAGTTAGGCTGTCATTTATCCTGGTCCATTTTGCATGAATATCCTGATGCTCCTACAGAGAGGGAAGAGGAGCTCTTCAAAGTCACTCCTGGGTAATTCAGCTAACATTCACTGAAGTTGCACTCAAACAGCTAATTTAATTTCCAGTGAGCATCTACTTCAAGCGTATCCCCCAGTTAGTTTTATCACTGACTCTCAAGTTGGGCATTTATTTGCTGACAATGCAGCAATGATAATTTTTCTGCTAATTAGTACATTTTGATATGACTGTATTTTGATACATATTAGTGGGTAAGTAAGAGCACCCTATTACACTGAGTTCTCAGCATGTGGGTAAGTTCATAATACTAACAAACCATGGGCACTGTGACATCTGAATCTCTCTAATGGGACCAATTTGTATCCCATCTTGCACTGAAGAGTTTATTTACTGCTAATGTTTATTTATTTCATTTATTTACTTCATAGTGGAAATATTTGGCCACAACATTAAATAAGCAAGCTAGCAGCTATGTGATGAATTAAATGTTCAGCACAGCTATCCTGACAGAATTAAATAGTTCTGGATAAGAGAAGACTGGGTGGTAATGTTTTTCTAGATACAACTATTGGTAGCCAAGTTAGATGAATAGATATAAATTGAGAGCTCCTCTGCCATGAAAAGCTGGCAGATCTTGTCCATCGTATTAGTCTTCTTACTGAAGTACATTAATTTTTATTTTGTGATTAGAAACACACAACAAACTCTAGGCTTCCAGATGTAGAAAAGCCAAGAAGAGACTATTTCATAGGGGCAACATACTGTGTCTGTAAGTAACAGCTTGAGAGAAAATTAGTCATTAAGATGCAATAGTAAATAATTTTTATTTCTATTTAATTTAAATTAAATCTGATTCAAAATACATGGAGACTAGTGTGTTATTATTGCCAAGAATCATATTTGAGCTTATGCTCATCCTTTCTATAGACTTTTAGTAGAATGAGAGAGGCTTTCCGGTATTGTCATTAATTATTTTGTTTTCTAAAACATTAAAAATTAGAGAAGGATTTACAATTTTTGACAAATGTGTTTATTTAAATCAGTGATATGCTCATCAAGCTATGTCTGATTCAGTTACCTTTTAGTTGCGACTTATTCCAAATCAGTACATGGTGGAGCACAGGAGTTTCAGGGCAATGGGATACACTATAGAACAATTCATCTCTGTCTTAGGTTGCTAGTTGCCTGCGGTTATTAGCATTAGCTTCTGAAGGCTACTTGATGACCTTTGTGAAATAAGGCAAGTATCCACATCACGAAGAGCTTCACCATAACTGTCACTAATTATAATTTTTACTGGTAGTTACTGCCAAGAGGACACAGATTACATTGGACTAGATAGTTTTACTACATCCCTAGGACTGGTCCTTCCAAGTCAGAATCGGGGTAACATTAGTAAATTAATGTTGGAAGCTGCTATCCATCCTGTACATGATCTGTGGTTAGGTACAGGATTTCATTCTCCAGGGTTTTCTATAAATGCTAATTTCAATTAAAATATGTAATTTCTTAGGTTTTTTTGTTGCATGTTAAACTTGTGCCTTTTTGGTCTTCATGATACATTCTAGGACAGTGTAAATGATTTACAAATATAAACCACAGATTTGCTGATAACAAAATATTGCTTTTGCCTGTCAAAAATGGGTACACTGAAAATATCCAGCAATCAACGTTTCTCGTGCTGTGGTATCATCCCTAGACATATCAGTATTATTGCTGTTCCAGCCAATCAGAGTTTCTGGTGTTTGGTTTTATGAAGTGAGGTGTTGGAGGAGGCTCCCAGGTGATTACAAAAGTCCATTATTAAAATTCTGCCACTGAAAGGACAGTTAAAGTAATTTCTCTTTCTCTGACAGGTCCTCATCCAATGCCCATTGAAGTTAATGGAAAGACTCCCACTGACTTCAGCAGCTGTTAGACCAGGCCTATAATACTAACTCTCTTTGATACTGCAACATCATTTCTCCAAGATAACTACCCCTGCAGCTCATGAGAAATCTTCTGACATTTTTTTTTTTGCCTTTGGAATGTATCAGATTGCACCAAATTATAGGTATTTTAAAAAAAGGAATAAATTTCTCTTTACCTACCCATCCCCGCTACATGGCAATTCATAATGGCTAAGCAGGGGAAGTCTCTTGAGAGTTTCCCTTATTATAGTATTTGCATCACATCACCAAATAATTAATGGACATAACACCTTCCAGAGAAGACAGAGGACTACTAATGGGATCAGGATATGGAACTGTCACCTCTTTCATTGGTAGCAGAGCATTTCATTTTTGTAGGCAGTCCTAGGCCTCCAAAATCAATCACTGAAAAAAGTTATTCTAGATAAAATATCTATAACATTTGGGTGGAAATGGCCTTCCTAGACATCCTGGTCTCCCAGCTACTATTTATCCTAAATCATTATTTCAAATGTGGATTGGCTCTCTAGTAAGTGAAAGGTATTTCCATTTGATTCTGACCCACTGAAATAGAGAATAAATTAAATTGAAGTCTTTAAGTCATGATTTAAGGACTACAGTAACTCAGCCAGAGGTTAGGTGCCTATTACAAGAGTGGATGGGTGAGTTTCTGTGGCCTGCAATGAGCAGGTCATATTAGATGATCATGATGGTCCGTTCTGGCCTTAAAGTCTATGAGTCTAAATTAGGGTGTGAATTCTGTGGGCAGATGCACACATCACAAAGGATATCATCACAATTCACAAAAAGGTCTCAGCAAAAAGGGTGCCAAGAATATGTAAAACTTGGCATCTCCCTTTCATGGGTAGGTGAGTGTCCCACCATGCCAGGGGTGGCTACCTTGGGATTACCCTGGGTCACTGACTTGCTGCCCTAGTTGGGTAGCTCATTGACCCCTTTATGCCGTAGCACCTACTAAAAATCTTCACTCAGTTTTCCATCTGCAGTTGAATTGTGGGTGAGCCAATATCCTTTATTGGACCAACTTCTGTTGGTGCAAGAGACAAGCTTTTGACCTGAAGAAGAGCTCTTTGAAGCTCTAAAGCTTATCCCATGCAGCAGCCGAAGTTAGTGAAGAAAAAGATATTACCTCAGCATGGCTGAAACAGCTCTGCAAACATTACATTGCAAGTCCATATCTGTTACTCGCACTTCTAACAACCTGATGGAAGGTGTAAGTCAGAGAATGAATTGTGCAGATGCTATGATCTGCACCTTCCATTCATTCTGCAGGTGCAAATTGTATCTGCAACAGTGAGTTTTTAGTTCCATGTTGTTAAAGAACATGCAGGTTACACAAGGGATTTGGTATATGTTAGAAACAGAGAACCATTTTCATATATGTTGGAACTAGGGACATGGTTTCTGCTCCCATTGAAGTAAATGGCTTAGTTCCTATTGGCTAGAACAAACCCTTCTTCTGCTACTTTCTTGCTACCCTGCAAGAAAATCACCAAAGCGATTTAGAAGAATAAGCCTCAGACATCAATGAGGCTTTTGCTCCTAAATAGCTTAGGTGCTTTTAAAAATCTTCTCTTCTGTTTCTAAAAAGCTGACAAATGGTATTGTTTACTGTACAATGTAATTATTCTGTTTGGTTACATTTCTTGACAAGATCTCAGCCTCTTCACTAGAAGGACCCCTAGTCCAATCGGAATCAATTTTGACCAATAAATGTTTTCTGCAAGCATTCTTGTTGTCTTCTGATTATCTGATAGTGAATGTGAGACATACATATTAATTTAAAAATCTGATATGAAGGGATTTCATGCATTAGATAAGTTTGAGTGATTCAGAAATGTTAAACTATTTTCTATTTGGCTGATTAGTGTCAATGGATCCAAGATGTCACATGTATCAATCATAGTTTTTAGGGTGTGAATATCTCACTTTTGACTTCTTATTCATGACATGGTCTAATACACATCGAAGTTCTTTCCAATAGTTAGCAGAAAGAAAATCTGGTCTTAAACTGCCAGGACTATCTAAAGTACGTGTATGGCCCCCATTACTGAAAATCGGAGCCACTCACAATCTTTTATTAACGTGTTTATCTTCACAACATTCCTGTGAGGTAGGAAATTAAATAAATTTTTACAATTATTTTACAGATGGGAACCAAGGCACAGAAAGAATCAGGCTCATGTCCTCAAAGTTATTTAGGCAATTACCTCTCATTGATCCATTGAAGTTCTATGCTCAAAATCAAACAGGAAACCTATAGTAGAACAGAAAATTAAACCTGGGTTTCCTGAGCCCTAGGATAATACCCTATCCCCTGGATCATTTTTCCTCCCAGCTGGAATATATATTTAAAGAGTCATCTGAGATGGGAGAATATATTAGAACATATTAATCCATATTGTTAAAGCCTTGTATAGTCAAACCCAACTTCCTTCTACATAATTATGATTTTATTAAATCATAGTTGTTTTTAAAAAATTCCATTAAGGCAATTAAAATAGGAAAACTTCCCTCACTATTTCATGGAAAGATTTGAAATTAATGTTAAGAGATTTAATTTTATCCCTGAGATTTTTGCTTGTTAACACGAATCCCTTTTTCTCTCCAGATGTTCCTGGGAAAACTATAACTTTCAAAATCTATTCTCCTGTCTGCTGAAAAGCTTTAGTTCCCAGTTCAGCAAGGCACTTAGGTATGTGCCTAACTTTAAGCACAGGTGTGAGACAACCCCAGGAGCTGTGCAAACAAATCAAATGTAGACTCCTTGTTTTATTGTATAAGTGAGGTAGAGGTAGAGAGAGATTTTTCCTTTACATTTATGATAATGGTATAGTCCTGTTTAGTGTGGCATAAGTGAACTCCATCTTGTTAGTTTCTTGAAATAAACTCTAGCCTAAAACGTGTACTATTTAACCTAAAAATATCTTAATGAATTCTCTTTGTGTGTGTAAGTAAAGAATATATGTGTAGGGCAGAAAAAGACACCAACCTAAACTGCTCTGACAACAGAAAGGGGAGTGAAGACACTGAATGGCATCCTGACCCTGACAGCCAAGAATGCATATCAATGACCCTAAAGTACAGAAGGATCCACCCTAGAAAAGGACAAAGTGCAGAAATAAGAGAATAGTCATGCTTGTAATTAGCTGGTAATTAACAATCATACTGAACCTGGAGACAGCATGACACAGCAAGGTTGATAGACTTACATAAGAGCCAGTGACTATAAAAGATGGGGTGAAAACATGGACATTTTGGCTTTTGTTCCGCAATCATCATCTTGGAGCATTGGATTTGCGACCAACAGAGGCCCAGCTCCCTGCTCATGCTCAATCTATTTGGCCACTAGGCTGGCTCAAGCAATACAAAAAAGGACTGGTAATTATATGACACCAGCTTGCAGAACTTCTTGAGCATGAATGTGTGTGTAAACGTGACCGCTTTTTGTTATTCTTACATTTACAATAAATGTGATATATTGCCTTGTGCCCCTGAATAAGATCCTGCTAGCCTTTTCTTTTATAAGTACAAATTTTGGTGGAGAATTTCAAAAAGGGGGGAACGCTGGCCGTATATTATGCTTGTTTTAAATTCAGTGTGCACACCCTTGACTATAGAAAGCCAAGTAGTAAGAAAAAGGATCAAGGATCCAATACCTTGTTAAATTCTGAAAGACATAGGAGTTTAAATGGTGTCTCTGTTAAATTCTAAAGAATATAGGAGTTTTGCAATACTACTTCTCTGCTAAGCTCTGAAGGATATAGAAATTTTAGCAATTCTGTTTCTCTGGTAAACTCTGAAGAATATAGGGGTTTTCAGTAAATTAATTTGAGAAACATGTTTAGAAGAAGCATAGGCAGAGTTTGACTGCTTAATTTAGGGGGGTCACCACCATGGGTGGCTCATGAACCATCTGTTCAGGGAGGCTAGCCTCTGCCCCCCCTTCTTCCCAAAGCCCCACCCCATCCACCTCCTCTCCTGTCACAGACCTGGGCTTGCCCTGAGGGGCCCAAGCACTGGAAACCAGCCAGAATGGCCAGGTGGCCACAGTGCTGGAGCTCCCCAACACCAGTGGCAGGCAGCCTGAGCACCCCCAAAGCCCATGCCCCAGCACTGTGCTGCCCCAACCCACCCCATCCCCAGGCTGGCTGGTCCAGCCCAGCCCCCTGAGCACTGCCAGCCCATCCCAACTCCCAGGCTGGCGGGTGGCTGGCCAAACCTGGCCCCTGAAGTATCGCTGGTCCAAGCCTCTCCAGCCCCCAGAGCTCTGCTGGCCCACACACCCCCAACCCCAGAGTGCTGCTGGCCCATACTGTACCACAACACCAGTGCACTCCATCCTCAGGCTGGTCCCAGCCAGTCCACCCCAGCCCCTGGAGTGCCACCAGCCCAAGTGCTTCCAGCCACTGGAGTGCCACCAGCTTGTATCACACCAGCCCACCGAAGTACCAGAACCCGGGCTGGCCTGTATCTGGCTGCCATTGACCCACCTCGGCCCCAGGCTGGCCAGTCCGCCCCAGTCAGCCTCCCGCCTCGTCCCAGCACAAAGCTGGGACACTGGCGGCAGCAGCCCCCTCCAGCCTGGTCCCAGCATACAGCCAGGAAGCGGGCTGAAGCCACCCACCTCCCAGCCAGTCTCCACTCTCAGACATCATATATCGGGCGGGGGCAGGGCGAGGCAATGCCCTCCCATGCCCCCCCCAACTCCACCCAGGAGAAGAAGGCAGTTCAAAAACACCCATGGAGAGGGCCAGAAGACACAAGAGACAGTACCTTTTGTTCAAGAGGTTACACCTTTTAAACAAATATTCAAAGGAGAACTTTGAAGGCAGAAGTGGAAAAGTGGAAGGTATTGGCGACAGGAGCGCAGAGCCACTTAGATCCCCTCTGAGAGGCACTCAGGGAGGGAAAACAAAAAGAGAAAAAAAGATTTGAAGAACAATTTAGGAAAAAGGATAAAATCAAAAGGAAAAATCAGATCCTACAAGGGATGGTTAAAACACTAACCTTAGAGTAAGGTAGAGCCCCTACTAATCACAGCCCTTGCGAATCTCTCGTTAAACATCTTAAGCAGAAGCTCAGATTGGCTACAAGCGAAGTAGTGGCCGTGCTGGCAGGAGAATCAGATATTAGCCCCCAAGATAACACCTCTGACTAGGAAGATGTATCCTGGGATCCTAGCTCTGTTGATTTAGCTACCTGGATAATGTGGTCTGGATTAGAAATCCCTAGAGTGGTTGCAGCTGCACACAGAGTGGTGGTTAGTAAAGCATCAAAGCCTCCATCATTTAAACCAGAATAGTGGCTGGGTATGGGTTTCCAGATGCTCTGACCACAGAGCCCCACTTCCAGATTTGTTGTTGCTGTCTATGCTTGTCTTGGTTTAGGTTTTCCTTCTTCCTCTGCCCTCCCCCCCCCCGCCTTTTCTTATTCTTTGGGCAGTTAAGTAATGTTGTTGCTGTTAGCCTGTATTTTAAAGTGAACTCACTAATTGGTTGCTTTTCACCTCCTCTCCCACATTTGCACTTCTGTTTTTCTGAAATTTTAATGAAGGGAACTTTGGATACAAAAAGTTTTTTGACAAAGCACAGACTTAAGGCAGTTGTGTTGCAAAAACTGTACTTGGTGGCTAAGATTTTATAAGCACAATACGCCATCTTTAAGAAATAAATAACATACTTAAGAATGAGCTCAGTAAAAACAGTGGCTGATAAACACAGCACTCTGAGAAAAAGAATGGCGGGTTTAAGATTACAAAACCATGTTGCCAGTGAAACGTTAGAAGCGATGGCTGGAAAGAATAACATAATAAAGCTAAGATATAGTAAATTGAAGGCAAAAGTAAATGATTTAAAGGAAAAAAGAGTTAAAAGTAGCTTTTGTAGAAATTATTACAAAAGTTGAAAAAAATTAAACAGTTGAAAGTTGTGGAGAGTGTTATAAGGGGGGAAAATTCTTGGTTACTTTGAAGCCATTGTGAAGGAAAAAATGAGCCCTTTTCCCAAAGGAATGGTCTGTGCCTCCTGACTGAAAGCATTTAAATACAGATGACTTTAAAATCACTAAAAAAAAGGGGGAAGGGGGAGAGGTTCATTGGAACCTAACTGCCTCCAAGTGTATAAAAGGAAATGTAATTTGTGTATAGCTGTGTAAAAATAAGTAAAGCAATGCAATAAAAAAAAAGTGTGCAAATATATTGTGTAAATCTGTAAGATTATAAGGACCTAAACCGACATTCTTGTTTTGTGAAACCCTGTTTTGTAGGTTTAAGATAAATTGGTTCTGTTAGCACTTAACTCTTTGGGTACTTCCATGCTTTCTAAAGTTCAATAGCTTTTAAAGACCAAAGTCATGGCTGTGAAAAAGGCAGCCAGAACCAGAAGAATGGGGAAAGATTCTTATCCTCTTTTTTGGGAGGGAAGGGGAAGGAAAGGGGGAGAGAGAGGCAGTGACGAAGTAGTACAAAAGAGCTGTAGATAATGAACATATCTGGGCAGAAAACAAACTACTTAAAACCAAAACGCTGAGAGTTCAATGCTCCCAAAAAGGAAAAAACAAAAAAAAGTGGAAACAAATTAGTTTCCCTGATACAGAAAGAGACAGGTTAACCCAAGTAAAAACATTACAAACCTGGCCTGCCTGAGAACAAAGACACAGGAAAACATGGGGGTAATTCCTCTGTTTTGCTGGCAATCAGCAAGAAGATTTGTAAAAGGAAGAGGTATTTTAAGCAATAATCTGCCATGCTCTAAACAGGTGAACTTTACAAAAAGTGGGTGCCAGCAAAATAGCTGAAGAGCAATGCCATGGATCTACCATTGCAACAAAGACTGTGTTTTATGCCGTTGGTCTTGCTACTAACACGGTTGTGTATTGTGTGTTAAAAAAAATGGAATACTGCATTAAGCAGAAAAGAATCAATAAGCACAGTAACTATTTACAGAAACATCCTCTATCAGATAAAAAAAAGAGGAAAAATAAGGGGCAATTTGATTCAATGGATTTAAGAGGAGAGGGAGTCCTGGAAATAGATATCTTAAGAGAATTAAAAATGCTGGCTGAATTTGCTAACAGGGTCCTATGGGAAATACCTCCTGAGACCCTGGGAACCTGTGGAAAATTCAGGAAGCTATTAAATAGCAGCTCTTAAAGTAGCTGAAGAAATGGAGTGACCTGCTTGGACTTCAGAAATCCTAACAATTGCAGAAAGACACCAGAAGGTGCAGGTTAAAAAGCAAATAAAATAGATACCAAAATCCTAGTTACAAGCCCTGATCCCCTGCCCACTCACTGGCAAGATCAACATGAGTCCAACCTCAGCAAGCCCAAGAAAACCAGAGCTAATATAATGAATTCGCATGTACATGCTCAAAGAATAGGGGAGGAGGAAGAGGGACCCAGGCCCAGCTGGTCTGAGTAAAAGTTAATTAAGGTACCTTAACTGTTTTATTAATACCTTCTGCATGGGGAGGGGGAAGGTTATTTTGATTTGTGGTTCAGATTATTAACTGTGTGACTGCTGGAAAAATCTTTAAAATAATGCACTCCTGTGTGTGTGCTTCTATTGCTGGCATTGGATTCGCAGACTTGCTTCTTTGATAATGTAAATAAAAAACCTATTGTGTCTGCAGCATGAGGAAACTATCCATGAACGACTGCAAAAATGCAGAGTGAACAATACCATTGACGTCAGTTACTGATCCCAGCGTCCCAGGAGAACAAACCCTTGAATGGATCTGACCACATTTCAGGAAAATTGAAGGACTGGGATTTGAACAAAATAAATGTTCGCATGGGAATAAGTGAGAACTGGCAACGCATCTTGGTTTGGGTTGCAAATGTTCTACAGTGGCAACTACAGAACCCCTGCCACTTTGGTGGCAACACACCATCCTCATGTGTACACAGGGGGACAAAAGGAAAACTCATTTGTTGGTGGGAGTAATTAAAAGCTGCCCTGGTGAATACAGTTGTCACTGGTAGGAACTGACAGGCTGTTATTTAATTGAAATAAGACCAATATGATGAAAAAATGAATCCTCCAGGAACTCCATGTAGTAAAAAATATAGAAGTGTACATTTTAAAACCACACAAAAAGGTCACCTTAGACCGGAGCCTAGAAAACATTTTGGCACTAGAACCACATTGTGAGCAGTTTGTCCAGCCATTATTTGAAGTATACTATTGAACTTAAAAATGTCTTAAAGAATTCTCTTTGTGTGTGTAAGTTAGGAATATATGTGCAGGGCATAAAGAGATGCCAACCTAAACTGCTCTGGCAACAGAATGGGGAGTGAAGACACTGACTGCCATCCTGACCCTGAAGGCCAAAGAATGCATATCAATGACCCTAAAGTGCAGATAAATGACCCTAAAGTGCTTAAGGATCCACCCGGGGAACAGACAAAGTACAGAAATGAGAGAACAGTTATGCTTGCAATTAGCTGGTAATTAACAATCATACGGAACCTGGAGACAGCATGACACAGCAAGGCTGATAGACTTACATAAGAGCCAGTGACTATAAAAGATGGGGTGAAAACGTAGAAATTTTGGGTTTCATTCTTCTGATGCAAGCTGGAATAGAGAGACCATTTATGATATTACTAACATCAATATGTCAACATTACAATAATTCATATCAGATAGGCCATGTCAGGTACCACTAGAAAGGTTATAATTTGCTAAGTATGATGATATTGTGTATGTGTCATATTTTCATTGAATGTTATAGCTAGGTTTCATGTATCAGTATTTCAACTTGTGCTGTATTTCTGGGTGACACCCCAGTTACAGCACTAGCTGCTTGAAGGCACATTAAGGGAACTCAAAGGTACAATAAGCCCAGGGAAAGAACCCAGGGGCTACATGTGATGAGTCAACAGGACTTAGTCATGTGACCCTGAACTCCATCTTATTTCTGTAAAATTTCACAAGCAGCATGGAAAAGGCCAAGAGATATAAAAAGCAGCTGCACCACATCCATTTTGTCTTCAGTTGTCAGCCTTCACCTACCTCTGCATCAACTCATCTGCAACTGAAGCTGTGAAACAAAGAACTGAGACCCAGCCAGGTACTGGACGTAGACCAGAGGGACTATACAAGCCTGAAAACTCCACAATTCTACTAAAAGCCTGATATATATGGACTTCCAAATCATTTGTATGTATCTGATTGCTTTAATCATTGAACATCTCTCTTGTAGGTTGTTTCTTTCCTTTTATAATAAACCTTTCGTTTTAGTTACTAAGGGATTGGCTGGCAGCGTGGTATTTTGGGTAAGATCCAAACTTATATCGATCTGGTAATGTGGCAATTTTGGGGTCAGGAGAGTCTTTTTGGTAAAGAGCATAGAGTTTAAATATCTGGTCTCTTTACTGGTCCTAGTGGCTGATTGGGAGCCAGAGACTGAAATGCAGTAAAGGGGGCTGGGTGTATTTTGTTTTAGCTTCTCGATGACCAGTGTGGGGAATCAGAAACCTTATTTGTGGCTGGTTGGGCAGTCTGACTTCAGTGTCACCCACCAGTGCTGGGAGAATGTGCTCTCCTTTTGCAGCCTGCCCTGCCCTTGGCATTTTCAGATGGCTGCCCTACGCATGGATGGGTCACAGTTCTGCAATCATCATCTCGGAGCATTGGATTCATGATCAACAGAGGCCCAGCTCCTTCCTTGTGCTCAGCCTAGTTGGCCACTAGGCTGGATCGAGCAACACATAAAAGGACTGGTAATTCTATGACACCAGCTTGCAGAACATCTTGGGTATGAATGTGTGTGTAAATGTGACCGCTTTTTGATATTCTTACATGTACAATAAATGCAGTGTATTGCCTTGTGCCCTTGAATAAGATCCTGCTAGTCTTTTCTTTTATAAGGTATAACACAGGAGTAATCACAAGCATCTTATTGGGACTTCTCACCTGCTTAAAGTTATGCATATGTTCAAATACCTTGCAGCATTGTAGCCTTCAGGCTCAGATTTTATTTTCCATACTATTTGAGGCCCTGGTCCTACGGATCTTTACACATATGGCTTATGTATACCTGAGAGTGAATTAACTCCCGACAGTGCAAGCTTTAGCTCTGCAGTATTTTCTAGTGTGCTTGTTCTATTTCTGATATGCCGCTGAGTGACTTCCATGAAAATCTGTGCATAAGCTTTACCCGAAAGAGTGTTTAAAAACAATATGGAAAAAAAGACCAGAATAATTGTTCATTGAAAGAAATTGGGTCAGTGATATTTCTCTTCAGGGAGAATGAACATTCTGATAGTGTTCATCCGATTTCAGTTTTCCAACTGCTCCAAAGCTTCTGATGGCAGATTTGTTTTGTATCTAAAATGTGGGGGTTATATTCTGTGTACTCTGTTCATCTTTCAACCTTGAAGATTCTAACATTAACAACTTCAACCTCTTTTCCCAGCATGGATTATTTGTTCTTTAATGTCTTTTTATGAGTCTGTGATTGAAGTAAGCATTGCTTTCACTGATTGAATTTCCTCTATGAGAAGAAGAATTGGTGATTCTATGGCTGACAGCAGCGTGCAATCTTCTTCTTTTTTTTTTGCCTCTGGGGAAAGCAGATATGGTTTAATTTTTTTAACTCCTCCGGACGAAGATTGTTTTAGTGCCTACTGTTATGTTTTTGTGATACTATTTTTGGCCATCAAATCTCTGCCACCCACCACTGCACCTACACCCTGCTATACAAACATGGGAGAGTTCATTTGTGTCAGTAAGACTTGGCAGAGCTGACACATTTAGGACATGATTCAACAAAGCACTTAAGCACATGCTTAACTTTAAACACATTAATAGTTCTCAAGTCGATGGCAATACTCATGCTGAAAGTTAAATATAATGCCTGCTGGAAAGGGGGCTTCACTGTTCATCATGTGGTGGTCTAACTGAATTGCTGGGTAAGCTGGCAAATGATACACCTTTCAGTACATTCACATGTAAAGTAATATATCTAGGAATATAGAACATAGGCTATATTTACGGAAGGGGGTTCCCCAATCCTGGAAAGCAGTGACTCTGAAAAAGACCTGGGGGCTATGGTGGATAATCAGCTGAATATGAACTCCTTCTATGAAGCTGTAGCCAAAAGGGCTAATGCAGTCCTTGGATACATAAACAAGGGAATATCAAGGAGAAGTAAGGAGGTTTTATTACCTCTGTATTGGTCATTGGTGTGACCACTACTGGAATATGGTGTCCAATTCTGGTGTCCACAGTTCAAGGAGGATGTTGATATATTGAAGCAGGCTCAAAGAAGAGCCAAGAGAATATTAAAGGCTTAGAAAACATGCCTTAGAGGACTTAAGGAGCTCACTCTATTTAGCTTCACGAAGAGAAAGTTAAGTGGTGACTTGATCACAATCTATAAATACCTACAGGGGAAACAAAAATTTGATAATATATAGTTCTTCAATTTTTTAGACAGGGGTATAACAAGCTCCAATGGCTGGAAGTGGAAGCTAGACATTTCTACAGTACCTAACAGAAAGGGGTCCTGGGGTTTCCTATGTGCTAAGATAATAAGAATAATAATACTAGACAAATTTAGATGAGAAATAAGGTGAACATTTTTAACAACGAGGGAAATTAATATTTGGAACAACTTAAGAAGGGTTGTGGTGGATTCATCATCACTGGAAATCTTTAAATCTTGATTGGATTTTTTTTTTAAAGATATTCTTTAGTTCAAACAAGAATTAATTCAGGGAAATCCTGTGTTACAAAGGAGGTCAGACTAGATGATCAGAATAGTCCTTTCTGGCCCTAAAGTATTGATGTATAAACATTGTGTTTCCAAAAAGTCAATAATTTTGTGAGTCTGATTCTAGTCTGTATTGTACCTTGCACACCTACCTCTACAGTTAATCAACATTTCCAATGGTAAAACATTACATTTTAATAAAAAGAGTCTATGGTGGAATTCACCCTATCTTTCGTATATGCAGCTAAAAAAAATACTACCATAGTATCCAATGAAAGAACAGTGGAAAGTCTCACACATTTTGGTTTCATTTTCTATTTGTAAGTGAATATTATTTTAATTAATGAGCTAACTGATCAGCAACATCTAGACAGTACTTTTTTTTGTTGTTATTGCCTTAATGGCAACAGAGATGGCAAATTCCACTTCTAGGTATCTTCAACAGGAGAAAATGATGAAGAAAAATGCTTAAACAATGAAAGGAAAAGGTCACCATACAATAGATAAAGTATCAAATGCACCATGAGAACCCAAAGAGTTGGTCCTGTGTGGGTTCCATTACACTCACATACTTTCACAAACACATGTGGCTGCATCTTTATTTGTCTCAGAGGGGCATTCAGCCTCATGATTAGAATTTACAAGTCTGTCTTCCACAGTGTATCTTTGAGCCTGTAGTTAGGTGCTATTTGTCATTGCTACTAGATTTCAGACAGCAGCCATAGCAGAGGTAGCAAGCTGTGGCTGACATTAACACAGAATCTGTAAATTTCAGAATTTTTTACACCTTTGATTAACAAACTGCATATCTGTAGTTAATAATACAATAATTCAGTTTTATCTTATGTATACTTCTCTTGGTTGTTAAATTAATTTCCCAAAGATAGTAGAATTTACAGTGTGGGATCATGCTCTCTCTCTCTCTCTCTTAACTATATTTTAAATTAATTTACTGCCTCTGAAAAATGCTGGATTAATAGCCTTGGGGACTGAAATTCTCTCTTATGTACATAACAAGAACAACATGGAAAGTAGCAGCAGTGCAAGCTTCCATGTACCACTGTGACTGCGCCACAGACCTAACTTGGAGGTCCCACACCTCTAGGGTAACTTGGGATAGGAGTATATTTCCAATGTCCATTTATGGGTCGATTTCCAAAGGCACAAATGGTAATTAGGTGCCTGTCCTCATTGACTTTCAAGTGTCATTTGTGCCTTTAAAAATGTATCCCTTAGTCCTTAACCTCTCCTATTAAAATTGCCAACAAAAGTGCCAGTTAGTGTCAACAGTGATGGTATTTTTGTTGATGACCACCATCATCAAGAGTGATTTAGTGGCCGTGGTCAAAGACCTTGGGCCCTGAGTCAGCCATATACTGAAGTGTGTGTCTAAAGTTTAAATATATCAGTAGTCTCACTGAAGTCAAGAGGACTATTAACATTCACTAACTTCTATATCTGGTTTAACTACTTGCTGAATTGAGGTCTCAATCAGGCACCAGGCCTCATTGCTCTAGGCATGGTGCAAACACATAATAAAACACAATTCCCATCAGCGCAGCCTTACAGGATGCAACAAATGAGTGTAACCAAGAGTAATAAGTAATAAGTTCATGCACTTATATGGGCCAATTCTTGCACAATGGGCTGGTTCTGAGTAATTTAAAATAATTTTTAACAATAATTAAATATCAGCAGACACCACTGAGAACTAGAGTGGAGCCCTCACTTTATCTCACACTGGCCCCAGAACAACTTGTTTGACATAGGCCATGAACTGGGGCACTTCTGAAAATCCCAGCCAAAGAGTAAATAGTTTAGATATACTCGGCTCTGTCCTGAGTGACTGTTTCAGAGCCACTGAGCACTGGTGACTGCAGCAAATGCACAGTGAGCAGCCCACAGCTGCTCACCCCTGTAAGAGAACGTGACACGATTTCAGACGAGGATGCGTTCTTTGTGGTGCAAAATGTTTTCCTCTCTTACAACCAGAGAGGAAGCTACATGAAGAGTGAGGAACCAAATAGTTCCGAGACCCAGTGAAACAGTGAATACACGAGATAGAGCAGAGTTCAAAGAACAGAGGGGGAGCAAGACTATGTGCTAAAACCTCACGACCAAGGAGAGGCGTTAAGTATAGATCATTGCAAACCTCCCCCACCATCATGATGTGGCAGAATTCTGAAGAAAATGCGACTAACACTTCATAATTTTTGTGGGAGCTTCTGTAGCAGATAAAAAGAGCATTTCAAAGAAGCAATCCTACTTCATACAATGGGAGAAGGAGCTGTTGAGGTATGCAGAATACTTTAGATCAGCAAACAAAGGAAGACATGATTACTCTGAATGAAGACTTAATAATATTTAGGAATTATTGTAACACTGAAAAGAATATTGGTTAAGGAATTACTGGCACTAACTGAGGTGTCAAGCTCACTTGGAAGCCCATGGGATTGATAAATATGCATCAGAACTGACGTAAAGAGCAAAACTATGAGGTTGGTAACACTGAGAATGATGCCAGAAGCCAAAATTGTGTTAAGTGTGATTCACAAAAAAGCAGAAAGGAAGGCTACTAAGGGAATCTGATTTAGGCCTTGTCCACGCTAGCACTTATGCTGGCTATGAGATTGATTCCCATTGCCAACAGGAGACTGCAACAAATAAGAGAGGAGCCTGAGAAAGATGAATCATTGGGAATCCTTAAATAAGTGATAATTAAAGGGTGGCCTGAAGTAATAAGCAGATGCTGTCTAAATATAAGAGACTATCAGAAGTGCAGACATGAACTGACCATGATAGATGGGGTGATTTTCAAGGGCGGTAAGGTTGTAATACCACTGAGCCTCCGAAAATAAATGCTACAGAAGATCCATGAGGGTCATTTAGGAATTGAGACGTTCAAAGAACGAGCACGAGCGGTGCTATATTAGCCATAGATCAATCACAGCATCACTAATGTGGTAAGAAACTGCTTTTCATGCTTGAAATACAAGGACAGTGTTGTATGAATGGGGAGATATGCCCTATATCAGATCTAACATGGCTGCTCCCAGCTGCACACCTGAGAATCATTCCTGTCTGTGTTATTAAAGTTCTATTCCTTACTCATTCAATAGTCTTTAATGAACCCTCAAGATTGTTACAATTCCCCCTGAATCTAATCAGAGTATTTGCACACACACACACACACACAAACAAAATCCTGGAGACAAGATAACCTTTCTCTAATCATGTGTCCTGCTTGTTTCAGATAGAATTGAAACTGGTAAAGAACTATCTAGTTTCTTCAAAGTGCTATTTTCTTGGTCTTGTGGTTGAGATTGCAGTGTGGGGCATAAAATCCCCAGAGTTTAATCCCATCATTAGGCACATATGCACAGAGCTATCCCAATGGCCTTGAAATAGTACTCTGCATTTCAATATAAGAACCCTTGCTTTCATTCTAGGTCACATTCCACAAAGTTGGCAAGGACTGAAAGCACAATGGAAGGATTTTTGTAGCCTCATTTGTGGAAAGGTACCTGATATGAACTCAGCAGAAATTTTATTGTTAATGAAGAAGAGATATTGATTAGTTTTGAAGTGAATTCCATCCAGACAGATGATCAAATATGAAGGTGAGGAAGGAAGGGAAACTGAGATTAATTACTACCTATCAGGTATCTCAGGTCCCCAGTAAGGTTGTGGAGAACCTATGAAGGGAGGGGAAAGTAGATACATTATAGAGCAGTGCATGGCTATATACCTGTGAAATCATGCATGTGTCTAAAACCACATTAGATAATAGTTTGCTTTTTACAAGGATATGTATCTGAAGGCAGGAACACAATCTTTCACTCTGTCAGAAAACCTACAAAGAGGAACTGATGATTGGACAGGAAACTGCATATCTCGCCACATTGAATGAAAGAAGGGAAACACATGAATATTTATTGGAGTAAATGATGATGCTAAATGTGGGTATGAGGAACGTAGCCAAAGAATGGAGATTTGAGCAATAGACCATGACTAGATACCAAGCGATGAATTTTCTACTCTTCTTGTAATACTTTCCATCTAAGGAAAATGAGCACCAATATTAGCACAAAAAAATGAAATAGCTGTTATTGTGTTAAAAACTTATCTGCTTATACCTTTAGGGCCACTCTTCCTGGTCAGGCTATAGAAAATTTTACAACGGATTTTTGGGTTTCTTCAACTTGTAGCTTCCACATTAAAATAATAATAAGCCCCATCCCTTAAAATACATAAAGCAGGTCAGTTTTAACATTTAGTTGCATGTTAACATCGGTCCGTATGAACCAAAGGAATGCCTTACATGCCCATATAACTTACCATGTGACAACGTATCTTAAAGCAGTTAATGACATTTTTTTAAAAAAAGACAAACCATTCAAAGGCAAACTTGGAGAATTTGCTTTCCGGGTCAACACTTACAAGGGAAACAGCAGGTATTAGGCAAGGATATATAGGATCACAGGAAGTATTTGTCATCTCATTCTTGACTAATTGAAATATTGTTATTTTCCCTAATGGCTGCTACTTCACAGTGCTCTCCTGCTGTGACATTTCTAGAACTCAGAATGTCAAACATATGTATGTGAGGTGAGAACTTAACCAGTCACTTCCTCCACACATATCATGAGTTTGTAACTGAAATCACTAGATAGGGAAATGTGATAGAAAATCTTGGTGGTTTTTGCTTTATGACACATTCAAATTCTACTAGTTCCTCTCCACTTTCAATGCTAGCATCCTTATCTAGGTTCTGACTGTGTATTATTTTGACTATTGAAGAATCCTCCTTCCCAGCCTCCAAAATTCTCACCTTCCACTCGTGTAAATGCTGTTGCAAGCTGGCTTCCCCTCTCCTCTGCATCAGATTTAAGTCCCTTGTCCTGCCTTCAGTGTGGAAGTCTACCTTTCTGTTTTTGTCTTCTTCACTTGCCCTAAGACATGCAATAAAGCCCCCACTTCATGTCTTTCTCTCATACCAGCTGCTTCACCTTCCTACAGCCTTTTATCCTGGACTCCCTCCCACTTTGATCTGGGTTCACAATACTTTCATTGTCAAGTCCTCCATTTAAATGTATGTATTCCCAAAGGCCTAGGAATTTGAGTTCTCCTTATACACAGAGTGATAACATTCAATTAATTTTATCATGTTTCTATTCTTTTTTTGACAATTTTGGTTGCAGTATTTGATCAGTTTCAATTGAGAGGAAGACAGATAAAGGTAGATGGATAATGAAAGCTAAACAATTGAATGAATTATGTAAATAAAATAAGAGGGGGGAAAACCCAACTTCCCCATTCCTTCACATTGTTTTTCACTATATTCCATCATTCAAGTCACTCAGACCATAAAGTCCTCCAGGTAAGAATCTTGTCTCCCAGACATGCGAGTCTGTAGAGCACTGGAACATTGCTTTAGTTGAAGCAAACTAGTCCATGTTCTACTCCCTCTGAGCTAGATGTTTCTAAGAGTTTAGCCTCTAGTATTGTCCTTTCAAAGTAAGAAATTAATTTAAAGTAAGGTTTTTCTTGATGTGTGGTATAAATGTGCAGATTAGATATGTGAGAAAGAAAAGAGATCATTACTCACCTTGTGCAGTAACTGAGGTTCCTCAACATGTATGTCCCTCTGGGTGCTTCACCCTAGGTCTTGGTGCATCCTCATGTCCTTGATTGGAGATTTTTTCACCAGCAGTGCTCCTCTGGGTCATGCACATGCAATCTACATCTTGTGGCACCCTTTCTGGCACATGGAACCCCACACCCTCTGTTCCTTCTGTACCATGAAACTGTATGTGTAGACTCCAAAGTAGAGGGGAGGAGGGTGGGTAGTGGAGTACCCACAAAGACACACATCTCAAAGAACCTCTGTTACTGCATAAGGTGAGTAACCATCTCTTTTTCTTCAAGTAGTATCCCTGTGGGTGCTCCACTCTAGGTGACTCTCAAACAATGCCATCATTAGGAGAAGGGAGCTTTGGAGATCTAAGGTTGAATAGAAGAGAGTAAGGATAATCCAACTGCTGCATCAGGCCTTGATGCTTGGTCAATAATGTAATGCTTTGTGAATGTGTGAGCTGATGCCCAGGTGGCTTCTTTACATATTTCTACAACTGGGACATTGCGCAAAAAAGCTATGGATGTGGAGACCGCCCTGGTGGAATGCGTTCTGACTCATTGCAGTGGTGATACACCTACTTGTGTGCAACAGGAGTGAATCCATCCTGAAATCCATTTAGACAGTCTTTGTTTGGAGATAGCTTTCCCTTTGGAACAATCTGCCAGGGATTATAAACAATTTGGGTGATTTTCTAAATGCCTTTGTTCTGTCTAGATAGAAAGCTAAAGCTCGTCTGATGTCCAATGTGCGGTGGGCCACTTCTTGCGCACTTTTGTGAGGTTTTGGGTAAAACATGCATAGGTGTATAGGTTGATTTATATAAAAAGATGGTGTAACCTTGGGGACAAACTTTGGATGGGACCTAAGGGACACCTTCTCTTTGTGGAAGATTGTATGTGGCAGATGTGCCATGAGTACCCCAAGTTACCATACACGTTGCCCCAATATAATGACAACTAGAATCGACACCTTCACAGACATATACAGTAGGGAACAAGTTGCTAGAAGCTCAAAAGGTAGTTTAACAATGGTTTTACATGTAGTTTCACATGGAATCATGGGAGGACAAATATCTGGGTATATGTTCAGCATACCTGTGATAAAATGTTTCACTACAGAGTGTGTAAAGATTGATTTGTTGTCTATTTGATTGTGGAAAGTGCTGATGGCTTCTAGGTGTATCTTAAGAGAACTGATTGATAGACCTGTCTTCTGCAGGTTGAGAAGTTAGTCAAGAATAGCTGGGATTGGTGCATCGATGGCAGATATCTGTTTCGTGTGGCACCATGTGGAGAATCTGTGCCATATCTGCAGGTAAGTCTTCCTTGGCAGGTTTCCTACTATTTAGCAATATGTGTTTTACTGATTCTGAATGTTGTAGTTCTGTGTGTCGGAACCAATTAGGAGCCAAGCTGTCAGATGTAGTTTCTTTAATTCAAGATGAAGAACACGGCTGCTGTCCAGAGATAGGAGATCATGAGAAGTGGAAGGGAGATAGGTTTGCATGCTGACATTTGTATCAGTTAAGTGAACCATGTTTGCCTGGGCCACAGTGGAGCTATCAGTATTACTCTTGCTCTGTCCTTGCATATTTTGTGCAGAGTTCTGGATATCAGTGGTATGGGTGGGAAAGCATAGAATATTTCCACATTCCAGTCTAGGAGAAATGCGTCCCCTGTTGATGCTTTCCCTTGAGCCGTAATGACGGCATTTGCGGTTCTGTGCTGTGGCAAATAAGTAAATTTTGGGGTAACCCCATAGTTGGAATACTTTTCTTAGGACTCCCTTGTGCAACTCCCATTTGTGGTTCCTGCCGAAGTGCCTCCTTAGAATGTCTGCGGTGGTGTTCTGAACCATGGGTAAATAGGTGGCTCATATATCTATGTTGTGGTGTATACATCAATTTCACAGTTTTATTGCTTCCGGGCATAGAGTTGGATCGTGTCCCTCCTTGTCAGTTGATGTAGAACATGCACATGATATTGTCCGTCATGATTTTTATGGATTTATTTCTGATTATAGGAAGGAAGTGGGAACACACGTTGTGGACCACACATAGTTCCTAGAAGTTTATGTGTAGACTTGTTTCCTCTGTGGACCACCTGCCTTGGTTGGTATGTTCTTATAGATGTGCTCCCCAGCCTAGCAGGGATGTGTCTATAGTGGTCGTAATTGAAGGTGGTTCCCGGGGGAATGGGATGCCTGTTGTCAGGTTCACTTCTTGTGTCCACCATCTCAGTGATTGGTACCATTAGTATGTTTTGTGAATGGAATGCTTTTGTGATCTGTCGACAGTTGGGAG
Organism: Mesoclemmys tuberculata; assembly: GCA_007922155.1. NCBI lineage: Eukaryota > Metazoa > Chordata > Testudines > Chelidae > Mesoclemmys > Mesoclemmys tuberculata. Next base: position 35,188,703 of record ML675616.1, on the reverse strand, counting down.
AGCCACAACTGTAGGGTTCACATGTGTAGTCATATTTTTTGCAGTACAAAAGTAGTGGCCACCATGTGTCTGAGCATTTGGAGACATGTGCGGGCAGTTACAGTTGGGCTGTTTTCTGTTGTGGCATGCAAGTTTACTATGGTATCAAACCTGTGACCTGGTAGCGATGCTGTGGCTGCATGGGAATCAAGGTGGATTTTCTGTTGTTTAATATTAGTCCTAGTTTTTGAAAGAGTGTTCTTGTAGTCTGAACTGTGTGAATGACCTGAGATAGGATGTGTTCACTTATGAGGCAATCGTCCACATCCACCATGGGAATATGGTTAGGCCCTGTCTGTGTAGATGCACCAGTACGACTGCGAATACTTTGGGAAACACTCTTGAGGCAGTGAACAGGCTGAAAGGTAGTATTGCATACTGATAATGGCTGGTTCCTAGTGTGAACCCGAGGAATATGTGATGTGCTGGATGGACAGCAACATGAAAATATGCATCTTGGATGTTGAGGGCTGCAATATAATCCTCTGCCTTTGTGCTGAGGTGGGATGTGTTGTATTTCACCTATCTGCAACAGTTGATCAACTTCCTCTTGTAACAGATGCTCGTGAGATTGGTCCCTGAAGAGGGACAGGGAGGGGAGTTGGGTAGTAGGTTTGGAGATGAAGAGCATAGTATATCCCGAGTGGATAATCTCTGGTGATGTTTGCCCAAGTCTGATAAAACAGATATAATTGATGGTCAAAAAGAGTGGTATGTGGTATAATTTCTGGCTCTGGAATTTGGGGGAGATCGAACAGACCCTCAGCCAAAACCTCAAAATTGAGGCTTCAATGAGCAGCCTGAGATGTTCATGGCTGCTGATTTGATTATCTGCGTTGCTGTGGTCTTTGTCTATTACGTGATAGATCATGTTGTCTGTTCTGTGATGGCTGCTGATATCTGGAGTTGTAAGGTTGGTACCTAAATGGTTTTCTTTTTGTCGCAGGTAGGTATATCCTGAGGGTATGGAGTGTGGCCCAAGAATCTTTCATTGTATGCATCACCTCATCCATTTTCTCCACGAAAAGCTTCACCTTGTCAAATGGCAGATCTTCACTCATGGATTGAAGCTGCTTAGGTAAAGCTGCAGAATGAATCCATGATGATCTGCGCATGACTACAGTGGTTGCAATTGTCCTGGTAGTGGTATTGGCAATGTTGAGGGAGGCCTATAATGCTGTCTTAGCAACTAATTGACCCTCCTTTATGCATGATTGAAATTGCTCCTTTTCATTTTCTGGGATGTGTTCAGTAAATTTTGCCATCTTTGTGTAGTTGTGATCATAATTGGACAATAGGGCCCTGTGATTAGCTACTCTTAATTGTAGAGTAGCAGAGGTGTAGATCTTTCTGCCAAGCAAGTCCATTGGGTTATCATCCTTGTCCTGTGGGGTTGACTTATTATGGTGCTGCTTAGATGTATGGTTGGCTGCCTCCACCACCAGGGAATTTGGTGGTGGGTGGGTGAAAATAAATTCTGTGCCCTTGGCTGGTATGTAATATTTCTTGTCCACCCTTTTGCTGAAGTTTGCCATATGTTTTTGGCTGGTTCCATAAGGGTGTCATCCATGGGGAGAGTGATCTTCAAAGAAGTCAAGGGCTGCAGTATTTTGAGCAGTTTGTGCTGTGATTCTGAGACCTCTTGGAGAGGGATGTCAAGGCTGTCAGCTACTCTCTTAAAGAGATCCTGAAACTGCTTTAAGTTGTCATCAGGCTTGGAGGGATTATGACCTTGTCAAGGGAAGAGGACAAATTATTTGCAGATTGTGTAGTGACCTGCTGTGCAGTGCCTTTGGAAGACTGAAATTGAGTATCCAAGGGAATGGATCTTGCTAGAGATTTTTTCCTACGCCTGTGAGAAGTAGAAGGTTTAGTGTATGAGAAGTAGGTAGACCAGGCATCCCAACCAGGTCAGTGCATGTGGTTTGGGAATGGTAGTCCAAACCAAGGGGGTGCCACCCATGAGTGTGCTGTATGTCTATGGTATATTCGGTGTTTGGATGCTTCCTGCTTAGGTGAGGAATGTTGGGGAAAAAATGTCACCTCTTCCCTTTCATGTTCCTCATTTCTGTAAAATTATATAGGTGAAACTGATTCATCCTGATTAAAATGCACTGGGGAAGTATCAGTGCCATATAAAGGTGATGTAGGGGAGGATGTTAAAAATTTCTCCTCTGAGTCATAGTGATGATGTTTCTCTGGACATTTTCTCAGTGCTCGAGTGCAGTTGTTGGTGCTGGTGACAGAACTGGGTCTAGATGTTGATGGTGTTGATGTTGACAGTGCTGGCGAAGCCGCTGATGTTCTCGGTGCCAACGGTGCTGAATATGTTGCCGGTGCTGATGGTGCCATTGCTGTTATTGGAACTGATGCAACAGTGCCAGTGGATATTGGCACCGTAGTATTTGTCAGTGCAGGAGGTTTTGTCAGTGCCAAGATAGTGGCAGGTTTCGCCGCTGTCCGGGCCTTTGATTTTCATGGCGTTATATCCTTGTGGGGATGGTGAGACTTGGCTCATGACTCTGTAATGGAGCTATGAGGGTAACTTGGTAACTCAGGAGACGAGGTACCAGAGGAATCTGGAGTCTCTTTGGTACAGAGTCTCTTTTTCTTAACATGAGAGGGCCTCCTCTTTTTCCCATGGTTTGTGTCCCGCAATGTTGAGTGTCTCTTCCTGCTAGAGCTTTCCTGTGACGAGTGTTTACTCTGACCAGGGTCTGAAGCAGGTATGAGAGATTTCTCCATCAGAATGAGCTTCAGGCAGAGGTCCCTATCACATCTGGCTCTTGCTTTAAGGTTTCTACAGTGAGGACATTTTTGAGAAATGTGTCTTTCACCAAAACATCTAATGCAGTCTGAGTGCTCATCAGATGCTGGCATTGCAGGAGGTGCAGCGCTTGAGGAGGTGAGCCTGGCATGTCACACAGTTCTGAGGAAGGGAAAGAACTAACCCAGCCTAAGGAAAAAATAAGTATTGAAGAAAATGTTTTTTTTTTTTTAACAGATGAACTGGGGTAACTACGACTAGTGACAAATTGACTAAACTTGGTAAAAAGAGTAAACTTTAGATATTCTCTAGCAAGCTCTGAGGAACTGCTGGAAGCTCTGTCTTGGACCACAGACGGTTGAGAAGGAACTAAGGGTGTCAGGTTGTGTGCGCCAAAAAGGGGGTCAATGGTGCCACAAGATGCAGATTGAATGTGTGTGACCTAGACGAGCACTGCCAGTGAAGAAATGTCTGATCGAGGATGTGAGGATGTGCCAAGACCCAGAGTGGAGAACCCACAGGGACACTACTCGAAGAAGAGAAGGTCAAGGGGTGTACTTTGTGAAATGGGTATTGATTTGGAAATAGCCTGTTTGAATTGCAGAGGGGAAGAAAAACATACTTAATTCTGGTTCTATGGGCAACATTCTGTCTCTTTTTTAACACAGAAAGAATGATTAAATTTTACTACTCTTTTTTAAAGGATTTAAAACCAAATTGAACCTGATGTTCTACATGTGTTTCATGCCACATGATAAAAACTACTATTAAGGAAATACAAGGCACTAAAAAGATTTGCTTAATTTCAGCCTTCAAAAGCTAGCTAATCAAGTACCATACTAGTGCAGATTAATCAAAGATTCTTTAATTGGCAGTGACTTTGGTTTTCAGAGGTACATTGTACTGCTTAGTTCAACTGTAGTAAGCTCCCAGGAAAAGAGACCACTGAAGTTTAATGAGATGAGATTTTATTTAATGCTAAAAAGAGATGTAGAAAAGAGTCCATGGGATGTGGATCCATCAACAGGCAACTCACCGCATGTCTTTTTTTCTTTTCTTTCCTCCTGCTATTCTTAAAGTTCAGGCTGGCAGGACCATAGTGTATCTGTATGAGATACAGAACACAGTAATTGGTATAAAAACAGGTTGTTCAGTACTTCAGAAAAGCAGCTCTACAACCAAAGACACTATACTGCCAAATAGGAAGATGCATTTCAGCACTAAACAAACAGATCACAGCTCCTGTGAATTAGAACTGGGGTACTCTTCCAAGAAAACTGAACAGATCATTTTCAATAGCATTTATTCTAGATATACCACTGCAACTATTAGACGCTATTGGTTATTTTTATTTTAAGCACATGTTCAGGGACAGCTGGATCGCTGCATCTCTCCTTCCTCTGTTACATGATGTTTTTCTCCGTAAAACTGGCAAGAAGCAGAGTAAAATTCACAAGAAAATGCATGAATATTAAGAAAAAAAAAAGGAATATGCTGCTTTGGGGACTTTTCCTGTAAATCCTGTAATTCAGGAAGGCAATAAAAGAGTATTCTGTGGTATTTTTAAATTTTCTCATCTTCCATTTAATTGAAAACCAAAAGCCCTAATTTAAAGTCAGTGTGTGCTACCACTAATTCTCTATAATTCATGCAAAATTAATTTCTGCTACAATTCCTTCTTTAAAACATATAACAATTGTTCATTTCATATATGTGTAGGAATAATATAGAAATGTCACCATGCTATTTTAATTAATTATTATAAGGAAGTTAGTGAAAATACAATAAGTCAATTGCATACATTTCGTAATGCTTATAATCATATTAATTGTTTACTTGTAAAATTAGAGATGAAAGGGCTGGAAATGAATTCATAGGTCATCTAGTTCAATAGTCTGCATGCGGCAGGATCCATCACTGTGTACAGAAAATCACTTATCACCTTGCTAACTGCTGTTTAAGTAGACAAACCCCTTTTTATTATACCCATCTTTAAACACCTTTAGTGATAGGGCCTCCATTACTTGCTTTAATGAATCAATCCGATTGACCTTGTTAAAAGCTTTGTACTAAAATCTAAACCTAATTTTCCTGTTTCTTTCACCTTGTCTTCTTATATTCCTGATTTCATCCATTTTATTCTTTTAGGCTCTAATCCTGCAAACACTTATGTACTTGTTTAATTTAACATATATGAATAATCTAATTGAAGTAAACAGGGCTACTCATATTCAGAGAGTTAAGCAGGTACATAAGTGTTTGCACAATTGGGGGCTTAGATTGTAAACTCTTCATGGCAGAGACTTTTTGCATTTTGTACTCTGCTTTGGAGATTGCTAGCACTTAACAAATATTAATAAAAATTTGCATTCATTATGCATTTCCCAACTATGATGAATTGGGGCTCTGATCATACAATTTAGGAATTTTGTGTGAGATTATCAACTGTGTCTCTCTGTGTCAGTCTGAAAACTCCATTTTGAAGGTTCAGCTTTTTACTTTCTTGTCTGTGGCCTGTTTGCCTCCATGCTACACTTAAGACCCAACACACACAGATACAAGGCTGACAACAGATAGTATTTAAATAAATACCCAACCATTAGCAATCTATTCACTTGAGACAAAAGGAGGTCCCTATATAGGAGAATTGGTTTAGCAGGAATGAGTTGCCTTAGCAACGAAATCACTCAGCAGGGATTTGTGCTCATGTGGGTAAACTGCCAAGAATATAACCTGAAAAAGGGGGATAAAAAAGTTTAAAAGGGCAGAGGATGTTCTGTTCAGAGACCATTTTCTCCAGTCCATGCAGTAAGGACAATGTCACAATATGACAACATGCATGAGGCAGGGGATACCCTACCTGCCTTCCAGGACATCATTATGGATGGTTTCTAAGAATTCCCAAAAGATGGGTGAGATAGAAAGTGGCATGTGTGTAATGTTTAAAATAATCTGTACTCTCCTGTGCTTTAAGTTATTAAGATATAGTGCAAATGCGTGAGACTCTGAGTAAAGTGGCTCTCTATGTACTGCCTGCTTCACAACTGCTGCGTGGCTCAGCTAGTTAAACTGTAAACCAGAAGTTTCACACCTTCTGGGTGGAGTCCTGGAAGAGAGTTTAAGTGTGTGTGTGTGTGTGTGTGTGTGTGTGTATGTGTTCGGGGTGGATTCTGAAGGGTCAAAATTTAACACAGGTGCCAAGCATCTGGACAGCGAGTTCCAGCTCTCAGAAGGGGATGCCCAATAGAAGCTTTGCACTATGGGAATGTGCCTCAGGACTCCAAGACTGGAGGAGCAGCTGGACTCTATTCAGGCTCTGTAAGCTTAAAACAGCCAGGGAATCCAGGCCACAGAGCCTGTGTTCAAAGGGTTATTTTGGGTTGACTGTAGTTAACAAATTGCAAATGTGTTCACAATGAGACACAGCTGTTATTGTGGGAGATATTTTACAGATGTATTGTTTTTTAAATAGTGAAGTAACAATAGCTATGGGCTCATTCTAGGAAATACTGTGCCCTCAATTTCCATTGCCTTCACTGAAATTTGAGGCCATGCAGCATATTGCTGAATTAGGCCTATATAAAATGTTGCTGACCCTGAAAATGAAGGAATGTGTAGTTTTCACCACCTCAGCTATGCGGTATGGTTAAGGGAATTTAATGTATAACACAAGCTGTAACAGTTACATATTTTTTGAGAGTGAGAGGAATATTCGTTTTGAGGATTGATAATATTTTCTATTTACCTACATTGTGTCTCATCCCACTTAGCTGTGACCATCGAGGGTTGATGAAAGCTAACTGGGACCTGAATCCACAAAACATTTTGAAAACTCCTGGGAGAGACACTTCTACCCAGGCCCTTGGGCAGAGTTCTTAATCTTCACGCCAGATCAGACAAACCAGCTAACCTAATCCCACTCCCAGCAAGTGGTTTTTGGTAAATTGAGATTTCTTCAAGATCTTGGAATAAAAGCTTGAGGGTAGTGTCTCAGCAATTAACACACTAGGTCACACTGCCATAAATATAGAATCATAGAAGATTAGAGTTGGAAGGGATCTCAGGAGGACATCTAGTCCAACCCCCTGCTCAAAGCAGGAATTACCTCAGCTAAATCATTTCAGCCAGATGCCACCACCTGCCAGGTAACCCATTCCAGTGCTTCACCACCTGCCTAGGTAACCCATTCCAGTGCTTCATCACCATCCTAGTGAAAAACTTTTTCCTAATGTCCAACTGAGACCTCCCCCACTGCAACTTGAGACCGTTGCTCCTTGTTCTGTCATCTACAACCATTGAGAACAGTCTAGCTCTATCCTCCCTGGAACCCCCTTTCAGGTAGTTAAAGGCTGCTATCAAATCCCCTCTCATTCTTCTCTTCTGCAGACTAAACTAGCCTAGTTCCCTCAGCCTCTCATCATAAGTCTTGTACTTCAGCCCCCTAAGAATTTTTGTTGCCCTCTTCTGGACTCTCTCCAACTTGTCCACATACTTTTTGTAGTGGGGGGCTCGAAACTGGACACAATACTCCAAATGCGGCCTCACCAATGCTGATAGAGGGGTAATCACTTCCCGCGATCTGCTGGCAATACTCCTGCTAATGCAGCCCAATATGCTATTAGCCTTCTTGGCAACCAAGGCACACTGCTGACTCATATCTAGCTTCTTATCCACTGTAACCCCCAGGTCCTTTTCTGCAGAACTGCTGCTTAGTTCATCGGTCCCCACTCTGTAGCTGTGCATGGGATTCTCCCGTCCGAACTGCAGGACTCTGCACTTGTCCTTGTTGAACCTCATTTCTTTTGGCCCAATCCTCTAATTTGTTTAGGGCCTTCTGTATCCTATCCCTACATTTCAGGGTATCTACCATTCCGCCTAGATCCAAATTCCCTGCTCTGCCTGATTCACAGCAGGGACTTAAATCTGGCTATTGGCTGTTCTAGGTTGGCTCTCTCTTGCTTTCATTTTTTCCACAAATTTTTTGTTAAGGTCTCTCTTGTGGTCTGCATGGGTACATAAACGTATTTCAAAACCTCATTTTTTCAAAATAAATGGAATTGTTGATTTCTGGCTTATCCTCAACCTCCTGCACTTGAAGTTGAAATGTCTGTTCATATTAGGTAAGTGGGTTGTCTACCTTTGGCCAACTGAATGCCAAGAACCACTTTTTTAAACAGAAAAGGGCTCATGTGGTATGAAGTGCCCCTCATCTGTTGTCATTTGTTCTCATTAAGTAGCTTTAAGCAGTGAGCTACAGAAGGCATATAGTGCAGTGGCTCTTTCTTTGCAGGTTCCTATCTGGGATATTTATTTTGATATTTCTTTCATGTCTTTATTTCTTTTACTACCACATATATCAGTTTCTAACTATATTTGCCCAGATTTCCCTTGTTGGAATGACATCTCATTTCTGTTTGGGTTAACAAAATAAATATCAGATAGTAGAAAATTTTTATAATAAAAGCAGTGTCCTATTCAGACCGTGTTATAGTTTGCACAAGAAAAATAGGATACTTGTAGATGTGACCACACAATGTTTGGGTATATTAGATATTTAAAGTTGGAAGAAAACAACCCTAGGTTGGAGGAAGAGAAGACTTTTAGTTTCATATGGAAACATTGAAATGTTTCAGGAGACAAATGGGTTGCAGTATTCCTTAGTATTGTTGGATATAAAGAGATGCATTATTGTATCATTTGGGGAACTCAAACAATTCCAAAGAAAGGATGCAGAAAGACACTTTGTTTCCACATTTTTCCTCCCATGTTGGTGATTATTTCTGACAGATTTAGGTTTCACAGGCAGAATTAGCAAGAAAGGAAACTAGAGAATCATATTGTTGAATTAAAAACACATATCCCATCATATTATTTATTGTGATGATTTTCTCTCTGCAGCTCTGAGAGATAGACTAATGTGTGGGCTGAGAAATGAAGTCAGAGAAATAATTGCTTTCAGAGATGCAGCTAACATTCTAGGAGTACACTGAAATTTACAGTGCATTGGTAATATAAAATAATGCCTTAGAACTAAAAGGAAACTGATACATACCTCTGCATAATAATGGCTCGCATGGAAATGAACATTACTGGTAAAATTGCTCAAATTGTAGCAAGAATAATCACATAGCACTGAGTGTTGGTTTGGGTCTCAGCAGCTGATTCACATTACCAAAACTATGAGTTGACTCACTTTCCCCCTTCTTTTGCTCTGAGTCAAAATATCTTGTGCTTTCAAACACAGCATCTTTTTACTTTTTGTGTGGCTTGAACTGCATGTTAACTTTCCTTCTCTCTCTTTTGGTGGCAATAATAGCATGTGTGTGGTGGGGTAGAGGTAGATTTTCAAAGACACAAAGGGCAGTTAGTTGCCCAACTCATGTTGAAAGTCTATGGGAATTTGGTGCTTATCTTTGATTTGTACTTCTGAGAATCTCA
>ML675616.1:35043004-35179059 GCA_007922155.1 Mesoclemmys tuberculata | reverse complement strand
AATCTCACCCTGGATTTCTCTGGACACAGTTGGCACCTTCCAAATCTTAAAACACCTAATTACTAAAGCCTAATAAAATTTCCAGTGTCACTTTCTGATCATCCCACAAAGAATTAAAGACAATCTGCACAGTCATATCATTAACGACTCCTATCATATTACCCTACATACCCCAGCCCCTAGGGTGACCAGATGCCCCAGTTTTATAGGGACAGTCCAGATATTCAGAGCTTTTTCTTATATAGCTGCCTATTACCCCCACCTGCTGTCCTGATTTTTCACACTTTCTATCTGGTCACCATACTGGCCCCAGAAAAATCCAACTTACATTACCTTCAATCCCCAACCCCTCTTTATCAACCTCCAGGCTCTTTCAATGCCTTTCAGAAATTATGGGCTTTGCAACATGCTTGGAAGATTAACACGTCCAAGTTCTGATAGACCAAAGAAGAAAATAAATTCCAGGGGCAAGGGACCCTCCTGGAGAACACTTGCTAGTAGGCTCCTCTCATAATGTAAAGGGAGCTCCACCTCAGGCACCTCAGCTGAGTTCATCTATGGCAGTATGTCATGGGAATGTTACCGAGGGTTCCTTGACCCAGTAACTTTTATTCTCTGAGAGTTGGTATCAGGCCATAAACCAAGGAAACGCAGTACATCCACCCGCTGTATGGCAGACAAAGACAGGTTCAAACCAAGTGATTTAACTTCAAAGCTTTACTTTGTTGGTCTCCAGCAATCCCAATTTGATGCCTTTGTCTAAGCCTCCACTTATTAGTCTTCAGCACATACACGTACAATAGCCATTAGAGCATCACAAAAGTCAGGATACTGGATAGTTACCCCCACAAGTCCGAAGCAGTCTTTGGGTGATTCAGTCACAGATTTCTGGATGGCCAGTCCTCCCGTCTGTTCCTGGAGATCTTTCAATGTGTCCACAAAGCGATCCGCTGACTCAGACTTGCTACCTCCCTCTTATAACCCAAAAGTTACAAAAACATGTCAAACAAGAAAAATGTTGCATAGCTGACCAAACAAAATCAATCACTAGGCAGAAGCAGGAGTTATGGGGACATGTCACTAAAAAAAATTGTTAAGCAAACAGTCTTAGCTGTCAGTCTAGCAATAATTTCCCCATAGCTGCAGTTCAAAAATGTATCCAGACTTCCTGTTTTTTCACAGACATTCGCCCCAGCATATTCAGAGAGAGAACGCATACAGGCAGGCTCACTTCATGTGTTCACTGTCTAACCCCCTTCTCCCAGTTTGCCTAATTATGCTAAATTCCTGCAAACGCCTGAAAATGGCTAAAAGCAGCAAGCGAGATAATTTGTAGTCCTTCCCAATAATTGACAGTGGCTCGGGTACTGGTTGATTGCTAAAATGCCCTGGTACAGGAAGACAGGTGGTCCCTCAAGTAACAAGTTTCAAGACCATATAGCGCTTTAGGGCCAGGATTTCCAAAAAGCTCAGCTCCCATTTAAGGATCAAAATAGAAGTAGGTAGCATACAGATACTGAGCTCAGTAGAAAAACTGACCATAAGCATCACAATGGAAGCTGCTGGGAGCAAAGCATTTTTTTAAATTTCACCCTTATGAAGGTGTGAAATGGAAGCTTAGTTCTTTTGAAAATCTGGGTGAAATCCTGGCCCATCAAAATCAAAAGGAGTTTTGCCATTGACTTCAGTGGGGCCAGGATTTCACACCTCAGATCCTTGTAGGTTAAAACCAGCACCTGGAACTCCACCTGGAAACATACTGCAAGCCAGTGAAACTCTGAGCATTGGCATTATTTGTCCTCTGTGTGACACTCCACTCAAAAAGCAGGAAACTGCATCCCAAAGGACAGAAGCTTGAGCTGAGTGGCCCCAAGTTGCAGCTACATGTACCGCACAGTGCAGCAGTATAGTCTTGAAGTGACAAAGGCATGGATTATTGCAGCAAGGTCTGCATCAGAAGGAAAAACTTGCAGTCTCTGGTTTGCCCTGCAAATTGATAGATTTAAACAAGGACCATGTTAGAATTTCTGTCTGGAATTCTAACTCATGAGCCAAAATGGAACCTTCCCTAGGATAAACCAATAAAAGAAGAGCTAAATTGTTCTTCTGAAAGTTGCTCTAAGCATATATTAAAAGCACACACACACACACTTTATCTTTTCATTATCCAAGTCAGGTCTGTCTACTTCCTTTCTTTTTATTGTCTAATTTAATGAGCATCTTGGATGTTTAGAACTAAACTTTGTCTTCATCCAGCTTAGTCTCAGTTGCTGCTGATTGGTACAAGGCATTAATATAAAGAGGTGATTTCTACCGGCTGTCACTTGATGGAATAAAATAGACCACCTGGCTTCAAATTCTATGTGCTTATCTGAGCAAGAATCCTATTTCACTTGTTTTTTTGAATTCCAGACTGAGGCAAAGGACTAAGTTTCAAGTCAAATTAACAAGTGTCCCTTCAAAGCAGAAAAATAAAGAGAGGGCTCAATAGTTATTCCTTTATTAAGATATAAGGGGCCCAGGACCAGTCAATCCAATTCCATGACATGGCACTTTAAGGAACAGGTGTTTAAGGCAGCAGAAGACAAACTAGTAAATGGGACATCAGGCTGTAATCAGGGAGCTACCTTCTGAACAGCATAAAAACAGCTGTTAGCTGACCCTGAGGGAGGGAGAGGGCATGTTTCCTGAAACTGGGCTAGAATCTGAGTGCTGGTGAAGCCACCTTAACCCTTTGCAGAAACAGGGAAGGAAGATTAGCCATGGGAAAGTAGCTCACAGCCCCAGGAAGAAGGGCTGTGAAAACTTAGCCAGGAGGGAAGGGTTTGAGCCTGTTTTTATGAAGACTTAATACATTGGACCCTAGGAAGGGGAATATTACTTTAAGAACTGCAGGCTGTGAACAGGTTATATGGGAGAAGCAAGAAGTTGGAAAAAGGCCAGCGGAGGGCAACAAAAATGATTAGGGGGCTGCAGCACAAGACTTATGAGGAGAGGCTGAGGGAACTAGGCCTGTTTAGTCTACAGAAGAGAAGAATGAGGGGGGATTTGATAGCAGCCTTTAACTACCTGAAAGGGGATTCCAGGGAGGATGGAGCTCGGTTGTTCTCAGTGGTGGCAGATGACAGAACAAGGAGCAATGATCTCAAGTTGCAGTGGGGGAGGTCTAGGTTGGACATTAGGAAACAGTTTTTCACTAGGAGGGTGGTGAGGGACTGGAATGGGTTACCTAGGGAGGTGGTGGAATCTCCATCTTTAGAGGTTTTTAAGCTGCAGCTTGACAAGGCCCTGGCTGGGATGATTTAAGTGAGGTTAGTCCTGCTTTGAGCAGGGGGTTGACTAGATGACCTCCTGAGGTCTCTTCCAGCTGTAATATTCTATGATTCCAAGAGTGGTGTGCCTGCACAGCCATCCTGTGCCATAAGAAGGCATGCTTCAGTGATGGCACCTTGCCACAGTTATTCACAAGGCCTGCCAATAATCAGAGGGAGAGCCTCATTCATTCTCTTTCCCAAGTTTATCCACTAACTGACTGCACTCATATGTTTCCTTCCTTTCTTTCAGACAGAAGAGGCTCGAGCTGAACGTAGTTCATATTTGTATACCTAGAGAACCCATCTGAACCTTGCAAGAACAGCAGTGCACTTATGTAGCTAGGCCTTGCATGTGCTACACAGATGCTAAAGATGACTTTTGGTTCCCACAGTACCTGAATGGTGCCTTCATGTGATGTTTGTGAAAACCAAAGCTCATAGCATGTGTGTCTCTTGCTCGTCACACAACAATTTGTACAGTACAGTATGGTATAGTATGGGGCCTTTATCTGTTAGCTCCTCATGTTACCACCAAGGATTGCTACACCAGCTGAGTCTATTCCTCTTATGCCACCACGCTCTATTTTGTGCTCATCAAGTTTGCCATCTGACCCTCTGGCTGGGTCCTGAAGTCTCAGTCACCTTCTGGATAATGGGGTGGTGAATGTTACTGGCTCTCATGGGGATTAGATAGCTCTATATCTCCTGGAGTTAGGACTGTCTTCTCCCAACACTTTGACTAGAGTTAGTAGGGGAACCTCAGCCCACCCACTCCACTGGGTTCCAGCTCAGGCCCCCTGTTTGGCTTCTTCTCAGTCCCTTGCTGCTCCCTGAGCTTTTTTTCTTCCTCTGTAAGCTTTCTTAGCTTCCCCCTCTTAGAGCATTGGCTTCTCTGGCAGCCACCTTTCTTCTTAGGAGCTCACCATCTCACTGAGATCCTTAACCTTTTATCCTGCCCAGGTGCTTCCCACCTAATTAACTGCCCTAATTACTCAGAGAATTAACTATTCTCAGGTGAACACAAGCTGCCTTATTTCCCCCTTGTGGTTCCTGTCAGAAGTAGGTTGGGCCCTGAGGCCTTCAAGAGGGCCAGTTACCCTCTGATACCCATCTGACAAAAAGTTTGATTTGGGTGTGCAAATCAACAAGCATTCATTACAACTTTCTCTGTGTCCATGGAAGCATTATTGCTATTTCAACTGCAGCATTGTCCATGGTTTGGGGACCTTCTGCAAATTTAGAAATTTGTGCAATTCTTTGTGGTTTCATGACATGAGGGATGCAAATTATCTCATATTATGAAGCACAGAAAAAATGCAAAGCAAAAGCCAGAAGTTAAATATCCCATGTTTTGTATATACATCTAATTATAGAGAGTTCAATCTTTATTACTTGTGGTCTAATAAAATTCCATAAAGTAGTAAATGCTTAGAAAAAAATTGCAATGTACTCTGCCATATGTCTTGGTGTTGCCTGGCCTTTTAAGTCCAGAGATAATAATTGCATACATCATTAAGATCAAACACTTGTCTGTTATATGCAAGTTGTCTGCAACATATTTCCACTGCTAACCATGGAAAATGAGATTGATAAAATAAGAAAGATAAGTATTTTCATCAATTAAATAATATTAATGCCAAGATACAGTTTGATCTATTTTAAATTAGCCTTCTATTTCAAAGTGTCTTAATTATCCCTACATTTCTTACGTAATAAAATTGATGTTATGATTGATACTCCAATAGCATTTTTCTCAATACACTGCGGCAAATTTCTAGAAGCACTAGAATGAATAAATCCTGAAAGCACTTTAAAAACAATATGCTCTGCTCTTAAATCACCATCACTGGGTGTTCCCTCATTAAGAGATTGTTTAACTTGCTGTATCTCTTCCATCAGAATTGAGGCTGTAAGCACTGTGGCTGCTAGGAAGGAGAGATGTGGGCGGGTGAGTGGGGAGGTATGTGTGGGGGAGTTACTTAGCTAATAGTTTTTTATGTTTTTAGAACAGTACTTTCACCTTGAAAAGTTCACCCTACAAACTCTGAACAGCTTTTAATATAAGCTGTCTTTGTACCAACTTAATTGCTTTTACTTACAGCAACTCTCAAAGTAAAACAGCTTTAAATAACTTTTTTTTTTGTTGCAACATTCCTATAACATAGGGAATGAGTTTACTTCTGGAGCATCAAGTTTTCATTTTTTAGATGCCTCAATCTGTCACTTTGATGTGTTTTTCTGAAGCTTAACTTCTTCCCCTTTCTTCTGACTTTTCTATAATTTGTTCTGCTTTAAGCATGAAAATATTGATGTTTTCTTTCTGAAAATCCTGCTTTAGTTATTCGTACTATCCAGTTGCTGAATTATAAACACTGTATAGATTTTCTTTCTGTACCACCTCTGGCTCTGATCTTGTCTGCTCTCACAAGTTAAATGAGGGTAATTATTTATTGTTTTATTTATTGGGTAAGTGTTTACACTGTCCTCAGATGGACCTGGCCAGTGTTTGGCAGGGACATCTTTAAGGAATACAACAAAAAACAGTCTGAGAGTCAATGGAAGATATTCTCATTCATTCAGAACTAATTCAGTGTCCCTGCATGAGGCAAGGAAAGGAAGGTCTTTACTGCTGTCATCATTCAGGGATTACAGTTTACAGTAGGCTTCCCAGTAGCCTCCTTAACTGAGAGAGTATCCCAATTGTCTTCCTGTCTATTAATCTTATTATTTAAATCATTTGTATCTTTCTGCTGAAGGACCACAGTCCCACCAGAAAATCTACCATGTATATACTTTCATAACAAATATCATCCATTGTGGGAATTTATATATATACACACACATACACATATTCAGTGAATGTTCTTGTACAATATTAAAAAAAAATTATCATATTATCACGCACTAAAATGATGTGGAAGGAACACAGTTCAAAGTAGCAGTGTTATTTACTAGTCTTTGTGCTAACAAGCTTCTTCAGAGTATTCATTATCTAGTAAACATGAGATTTCCAATCACTGGCTTTTATTAAGAAGTACTTCGTTATGTCTACTTTTATGTCACTGAAACATTGTGGCAGAGGTTGCGTCATTTTGTAACATTTGTTATGCATATTTCTAAAGTGAGGTACCTGTTCACATACATGCTTTGCAAATGTGATAAATCACCTGTGCTATGCTGCAATAGTGGCATATGGCAAGGAATTATTTACGGGTCCTTAATCATATTTTTGAAAAATGCATATCATATCTCTTGTTTCAGTGACATGCACAATATTGGTAGGCACTACAACTACAATTCACATTTGATGTATTTATAAGCATTTCATGGCACTCATCAGTACAGTGATGAGCAATATCCATTATCTTGTATTTTCTCATAAATGATAGTCTGGAAATGGAAGGAACCTGTGGGAAAATTTGAGATAAGATCCCTGAAAGCTACCCCAACCATATTCTGTCCAAAAATTTCATGTGGACATACAGAAGAACAAAGACTGAGGCCAAGATTTGTATTTCCTGAAACATATGTACTTCAAGGAATATCTCAGCGCATTATCTCAATGTCTGTGGAAAATTAGGAGACAAACTTTTGTAATGTACTTTGAGATTTGCGTTTCAGTCTGGGCAGATCACTGGTATTGAAGTCACATGGTATCTGTTGTACGCTCAAATTTAACAACATGTGATGTCAGTGAACAGACTTAAGAGGAATTTAATCAAAGCTTATTACTCAAAGATTAATACGGCACAATACAGAAAGACCATTCATACCAATCTGGAGACGAAAAAAGTGACAGCAACTCAATTCACTTCAATTTAACTCTCCAAAATGTTTTCTTTGTACGTATAGGGCTTGAAACAAAGAAATTCCTTTTTTGTGACTGATCTGAGTTCTAGCCCAGGTATCTTAGCTCACCTAATTAATAAGCTAAAGACATTTGTGATTAATTCATTATTATCAAAACCATCTGTGACAATAAGTGGCTCTTGATGACCTAAATATCAATCATAAGATACTTTATCAATTACAAAACATGTGTGATAACAAACATCCCCTTGTCAATCATCTGTGCTCCCTCTCTGGACATGGACACAATTCTCCATGGGTCAGCAAGGTCAAAATAAAAGATTAAAACAAACAAACAAAAAAATCCCTCCCCCATATTATCTGTTTTCTGCCAGGCAATAGTTTAGTACTGATTTATGTTCCTATAATGCCTTATTTAGTAGGAACTGCTGAATTATTTATTATTCCCAGTTGGAAAACTCCATTAAGATACTGTTAAGATTGTGAAGACATGCTAATTACTTCCATTGAAAATGTTATTTAGAGTGTTTTTTCTGCAAAATTACAGCAAACACCCCAAACAAACAAATCAAAACTAAACAGACTTCTATTGACAGCCAGGGAAATTCAAAGTGAAGGTTACATATAGATATAGATTGATAGATATGGAAGTATAAAGATTCTTATATATGGGGATTCCAGCCAAACTCAGTTCTTTACTCCATAACCTACTATTATATGCACAGACCACATCATATGCCTAATGTCCACCTAATAATGTGTGTGTTTATACTACCAGGTCTCTTCTGCTGATGTAACTAGTCTGTTATGTCACGTTAATTACTCCACCTCCATGAGATCTAAACTGCTTAATTTAATGTTGATGAGTTAACAGATAGGCAATGTAGGCGCAGGGTTGTTTAAGTCGACTGAATTGGCCTCCAGGTGGTATTCCATAATGCTTTTCTGTGACGGCTCTGGTGATTGTTTTCAACTCCTTTGCCCGGCAGCCAGGTACAGAGGAAACCGCCCCTCTGCTGCTAAAGCCCTGGGAACTTTTGAATTCCCATTTCCTGTTTGTACAGCATGCAGAGCTCGACAGCCCAGCTGATCATGGCGACTCAATGCCACAAACACGTTCCAGCCTGGTGTACACAGGAGGTGGTGGATCACAGTGGTCGGAGGGGAGAAGAGGCCATGCAAGCACAGCTCCGAAATAGCCAGAGAAATGTTGATATCTGTGTGAAGATTTCATGGGGAAAGATACGCAGCAGTGCCATGTGAAACTTAAAAAACTTCAGCAGATATATCAGAAGGCAAGGGAGGCGAACAGTTGTTATGTCTGTAGTGCAGAACGAGATCGCTTCTACAATGAGCTGCAGGTGATTCTCAGTGGTGACCCCATCACTACCCGCAAAAGCAGCATGGATACCTCACAAGATTTGAAGTCTCGGGCCACCTTAGGCAATAAAGAGGAGGGGGATTTGGATGAGGAATAGGAGGAGAATGGGAGACAGATGAGTGGGTGATCCATTCTCCCTGAGAGCCAGGAGCTGATTTCAACTTTGGAGTAGTCCAGCCAGTCGCAGGACAGCATCACGGGCGAGCGTGATGCCGGAGAAGGTACCTCTGGTGAGTATGCAATTCCAGTCAAACTTAGGAGTTACATGCTCTTATATTTTATGGTTAATGTGAAGAAAAAGTGAGGTGCAGAGGGTATCTGATTCCTAGTAGCCATTCCATCTATGCAGAAGGTGCCCCCCCCCACCAACCCCCCTCCGGGGAAAACATTGTTTATGTACACAGGGATGGCCTGGGAATCCTCCATGGAGGTCTCCAGGAAATTTTCATGGAGGGACTAATAGACTCATAGACTATAAGGTCGGAAGGTACCATTATGATACTCTAGTCTGACCTCCTGTATAATGCAGGCCACAGAACTTCACTCACCCACTCCTGCAATGGATCCCTAACCTAAGACTGAGTTATTGAAGTATTCAAATAATGATTTCAAGACTTCAAGGTACAGAGAATCCACCAGCAAGTGACCCATGTCCCATGCTGCAGAGGAAGGAGAAAAACCTGCAGAGCCTATGCCAATCTGCCCTGGGGGAAAATTCTTTCCAGACCCCAAATAGGGCGATCAGTTAAACCCTGGGCATGTGGGCAAGACTCACCAGCCAGACATCCAGAAGAAATTCTCTGTAGTAACTCAGAACCCACCCCATCTAACATCCCATCACAGGCCACTGGGCATATTTACCTCTAGCAGTCAAAGGTCACTCCATTGCCAAATTAGGCTATCCCATCATACCATCCCCTCCATAAACTTATCAAACTCAGTCTTGAAGCCAGTTAGGTTTCTTGTCCCCACTGCTCCCCTTGGAAGGCTGTTCCAGAACTTCACTCTCCTTCATCTAATTTCAAGTCTAAACTTTCTTTGAAGAAGATTTCTAGGGAGGGTTGCCTTTTTTCTTTCACTAAGGTAGGATGCTTTCCCATGCCACTCCAGTATTAACTCTGCTGGCATCATTACAGTACACAGCAAAGCAGCATAAGGACCAGGCCGGTATCCAGACACTTGCAGCATGTGATCCCTTGCTCCTCTGTTATCCTCAGGAGACGGATATCACTTAGGGTCACCTAGGGGATACAGTGGTACTTTTCATTACAAGTGCTCGTACTGCAAACAGTAGAGCATGTAATCCCCCACTCATGCTGATTTCTGGGTCCGTCAGCTGTGGTTTCTCTAACATGCTGGTGGCTTGGGTGGCAGGGATCATCATTAACTTAAGAATCTGCAAGTTCAGTACAACTGCTAGCCAGCAGCATTAAGAAGAAAGGGAGGGGATTGCTTTGTTCTCCCTATCCCCCAAGTGCTGAGTCTGACAAAGACCACACTTTGGGAGGCTGAATGCTGGTCTCCATTCTCCATGCACCATCCATGTTGCTAAGGAGAGGGGGTATTATATACCTTTGCTCCTTTTGCAGGTTGCCCACAAGTTGCAGCACATGGCCCATCACCCATGCCATGGGCCATACACACCATGGCTGGAACCACAAACTGATTCATTGAATAGCTAGCGATACTGATTATGTTCCGGCTTGCACTTGAATGGAATAAGGAAAGTTATTTTTAACTAGCAACTGTGAACTAGCTCCAAGGTGTGCACTGACAATGGCTGTTTTGGGCTTTGCTTGGCCTTCAGCTCGTCCTCCACACCAGCGGAGAGGCTTTCCCAGATGAGAAGACAGAAAAGGAGAATGCATGCTCAAGAAGAAAATGAACGGCTCTAGACAGGGAACACAGAGCAAAGAGCTTGGAGGATTTCACTCTGAAAACTGAACATGGACAAGGAGAGTAGCCTAGGAGCATGGGTGTGGCATGCTGGGTGAGATGCTGCAGATCATCAAGGAGCAATGAGACATGTTAAGGGTTCTCTGGTTGAGTTTCAGGAGACACAGCTTGAGGTTAGACTCCCTCTGTGGTTTCTGCAGAATGGCCCAAAAGCATTTCCATATCCCACCCCACTTTGTTCCAAGAGGAGGGGTGGGGGGTGAGAAGTGCAATATCCCTTCCACTCAGCACCGGGCAAAGGTACTAAGAATAAAAGGCAGCCATTCAAAAACCTCTGATGGGCAACACTACTGTGCTTCCTCAGGCAAAATGGCTTGGTTTCTCCCCTCTCAATTATATCACATCACTTGTCCAAGGTTAAATTCTTTTCCTGTTCTTTCAGTTTCTTTAGCTTTGTGCAATAAAAGTAAAAATTTTGAGAATGAAATATTCTTTATTTATTCCAAGCATGGGGAGGATGGGGAAGGGGAGGTACAGGAAAACTGCTGCAGTGGAGGGGATGGTATGGGAACACACAACACTGATAAGCAGTGCACATTACTGGGGCTCATAGCTGAAACAGATTTACAAAGCCTCCTGGAGATGCAGTAGCCCTCGCTGGGCTCTTCTTATTGCCCTGGTATCTGGCTGCTCAAAATTAGCAGACAGCCTATCCACTACCACTCCCCACTCCTGCAGAAGCTTCTCTTCCTTTGCCTCACAGATATGGAGCACACAGCAGGCAGTGATAACAGTGGGGATATTGCTTTCACTGAGGTCTCACCTAGTAAGCATACTGCGCCAGCAGCCCTTTAAATGTCGAAAGGCGCATCCCACCACCATTCTGCCCTGGCACAGCCTATTGTTGAACCGCTTCTTGCTGCTGTCCAGATGTCTAGTGTACAGCTTCATAAGCCATGAGAGCAAGGGGCAGGCTGGGTCTCATTTCAATGGCATTTCAACGTCATTAGTGATTATTTTGTGATCCGGAAACAGACTCCTTGCTTGCAGCTTTCTGAATTTGCATGTCATGCACCTATTCTGTCCACCCCATGTTGATGACCAGCCCTCTGTGAGCCACCAGTGCTTGTAACACCATTGAAAAGTATCCCTCTCTGTTTATGTACTCTTTGGCAAGGTAGTCTGATGCCAAGATAGATGGCACACATATCCCTGCGACCCCACTATATTTAGAGAACCCCATCGCAGCACAGCTAGCCACTATGTCCTGCACATTGCCCTTCTTAGCAGAAGTGCATTAATGTCCCTGCACAATTGGGTCACAACAGCTCCCATGGCAGATTTACCAGCTCCAAATTGATTCCCCACTGACCAGTAGCAGTCTGGTGTTGCAAGCTTCCACACACCAGTCACTTTTCCACTGTCAGAGCAGGTCTCATTTTAGTGTTGCTGATCTTCAGAGCTGGGGAAAGCTCTGCACACAGTTCCTGGAAGATGGTCTTGTGCAATCGCAAGTTCTGCAGCCATGGCTTGCCATCCCATAAGTTCATAACAGTGCAATCCCACCAGCCAGTGCTTGTTTCCCAGGACCAGAAACGGTACACCACCATGTTCAGCTGCTGCACGACTGCCAGCAGCAACCGGGAATTGTTTCATTCTGTGGCTTGCAGCAGTGCTGCTTGAAGGACAGTGCAATGTTCTGCATGACGGCTCCTATTGCATCTCAGAAATACTGCAGGATTAGGCACAAGGTGTTTGTAATGCTCAGAACAAGAGTGGATAGCTGAGCAGGGTCCATGCTTCTTGGGCTATGGCTTATGTGTGGCTAAGCCAGGCTTTTGAAAAAAGGCATGAAAAAGTGTGGGTTCTTTGCCGTTGAAATCAGGGTAGAGAGGGAGGGAGGGAGGAAACTGCATCATGGGAAGTTAAAGTCATGTTCCCATTCCCCCTGCAACTATTTGTTGGTCTCATGAGTCATTGCAAAACCTTCCCAAACCCTCCTGTGGCTAGTTGCACTGTGGGATAGCTACCCATGGTGCAGTGCTCTCTGCATCAATGCAAGCGCTGCTAGTGAGGACGTACTCCACTGACACAATGAGCATGATGTGGACACGTTCACCCCACTTAATTACTGCAGAGACTGGATGTCAACTTAATTTAAGTCTATATCACACTTTGTAGTGTAGACAAGCCCTTAGTATTGAAAATTCAAAAATGATATTTGATTTGCCTTCCTTACACTAAAAAAATCATCTGAATAATTTATTTATTTTGATTAAATAAATAAATGAAATTGCTGGTTGGCAGAGGGTAAGACTGGAAAACATCAGCCTAAAAGGTGAAGGATTAGGAATGTTATGTGCAATTAAAAACAAAGGTTTAGAATGTGAATACTAACACAACCTTTACTAAAGCAGTCAGTCACTGTCATTCTATGCAGTCTTCATTGCACTGTTCTTCAATTTTAGTTTATTATTTTCAAGGATATTGGGTTAAAAATTTTCTTCAGCCATAAGTTTTCTATTTTTAAAAGACACCTTGTAGCTGAATCATTGACAAACCCTTTCATCCCATTCTTGAATAAATAGTTTCAGGCTCCTCCTGCCTTTCCTACAAATGGGCTTAATCCTGCTCCCACTGACATCAGTGGAAAAACTTCTAGTGATTTGAATGGTGCAGTATCAAGCCAAAATTTCATGTTTAGCTTTACTATCTTTCAGTATTTGTTCATTATGGGGCTCACCTGAAAACCTCCTTTTCCCTGAGCTTCCAGCAATTATTCCCTTTATAATGAACTGCAAATATCTTTAAACTGTCTACATTGTTTTGAATATTTCTAGACTAAGTCAGAATAATTCTATCATATCCAAATATTTTCCAGTTGTCATAAGCTTATTTTTTTAATCACCCTCCTGTAGCCTAGCTGAAATACCTTGAACAGGCAGTAGTCAAGGTAGTAATGTCTCAAGTCACCTCTATCTAGCCTAAACAAAAATGGAATTATCAATGTCCCAACCTTCCAGAATCCTCCCAAACAACATTTCATTAGACTGAACAAAGTCAAAATCAAACCAAGCTTGCTCTACCAAAACAAAGTTCAGACCATGCAACCCATGCCTGGTTAAAGGTGCATCTGAATGGGTTACGTATGATGGCTTGTGCTGTATTTTATCTTACAGAAGATTACGGGTATTTTTTCTTCCTCTGAATACCTACTGTGCTATTTAGATTAATACAGAGATAGTTCATTTGTGGATTCTGTTTCTATAGCCTTCCTTAGATGCAGTGAAGAAGAGCCTTTTAAAAAAAGAAATCCTCAGAGACTTTCTAGACAGTGAAAAATCCTCTGGCATTCAATGTCATAACAAAACAAAACAAAACACAACAACGAGAGTCCTGTAGTACTTTAAAGAATAACAAATTTAATTTATGTAGGCATAAGCTTTCATGGGCTGCAGTTATGTCAGATGTCATAACAAATGATCATGATGAATTCAAACTGCTGATGTTTTTTGCATAGTTATATATAGGTCTTAACCTTAAAACGAAGGGCTGAAATAATTTAAAACAAATAAGAAAGCTAACTTTTTAAAATAATAGCATGTTCTGGATACTTGCTGTAACTTAGATCTTGCAAAACCATCATTAAAATGTACCAGTCCAGGCAAAAAAAAAGATTATGGACACAGGGAAATGATGATGGCAATGATGACGCTAATGTTACAGCATATACAACAGCTACACTTCTGGAAAAGGAGATACCTTGTGTCAACAAAATATTGGTCAGCCTACATGGATCTATAAAAGACTCTAGTGGGACTGATCCTTTTTATCTCAAATCTGTCCAAGCTTGTTAGGGAAAGTTTGGATCACAAGACTGAGATCCCAGCACCAGCCTGAAATCAAACTGCTAAATTTCAGGGGAGAATTTGAACAGACTCTGCACATGGACTATATAGTCTTCATTTCTCTGGACTGGGTTTCTAACAAAGAAACTCTAAACAAGGACTAACAACCTCCAAACCATTTGGGTAATTTCAGAGACTTTGCACTTTAAGAACTTTGCAATTCAGTTATCTCTACTTTGAAACTGACCTAAGAGCTTTATTTTCATCTGTGTATGTATACTGACCTTTTAACCACTACTCTCATTCCTTTTTAAAAAATAAGTGTTAGTTTAGTTAATAAGCATTGGCTTTAAGCGTGTATGTAGGTAAAATCTGAACTATTCATTAACCTGTTTGGTAATGTGTCGAATCCTTTGTGATTGGTAGAACATTTTTACATATGATGGATAAAGATTTTCAGTATTCCCCATCATATTTGACTTGGCTGTCTTGGTGCTAGCCATAGGGCTGGATAGTTTTAAGGGAACTGTATTTTGTCTACTGAATGACCAGTGAGGTCATCAGAACCTGTTTGTTGCTGGCTTGATATATTTTAGGGAAGAAAAACCACCAGTATGTAGGGCTTTGCCTGCCCCATTCTTTGCAGTTTGCCCTGTTTAAGCTATCTCAGCATGGCTCCCCTGGAGGACAACGTCACATACACAAAATGGCTAAGGTTAATATAAATGGAAGCTATAAAAATAATTTGTAAATTAAATTCTTAAATTATTATTATGAGTTGCATTATTTTAGTACCTGGAGGATCCCACTGAGATTCTAAGCAACATACAAACATATCATAAGAGACAGCCTTTGCCTGGACAGATGCACAAAGAGGGTATGACTACACTGCTGCTGGAAGTGAGCCTACCAGCGTTGGTAGATCGAGTCACAGTAGTGAGGGGTAGTGAGAGGGCATGGCCTTCCTCGGAGATGGACAGGGAGGGACGGCCTGACTCCTGGTGGGCGGAGCCAAAACAACACGGCCCACCCCAGCAGAAGTTGAAGGGTGGGACAGGAAGTATAAAAGCTGAGCCAGCTAGCTCAGTTTGGAGGGAGCTATTGGAAGGGAAGGAGGTGTCTCCACTGGTGTGACTGCCCCAGCTGGACTACTGCCCTGGTGGGGAGCTGCCCATGGCTGGGCCCCAGAGGAGCTACCTCCCAACGACTTAGAGGAGCTGCCACCTGCCTGTGACTGGGAGGAGCTGAGGGCCGTCTCTGGTGCTGAGAGCACTATCTCTGGCTATCTACCCCAAGGAGACTGAAGTTACCACAGAGACAGAAGTACTCCAGCAATAGGGAGAATGAAGTAGCCCAGGGGAGCTGGATGATTGTCTGGTTGTGTGGTGTCCTGCAAGCACATAAATGAGTTGTGGCGGCAGCCTCACTGACCCAGTTACAGCCCACTCTGCCACTGAGAGGGACCTGGGTTGGGATGCAGTGAAGTCAGGGGGGCCGGCATCTCCTACCCCCTTTCCACACCACTCCTGTGGTGGTTGCTTCATGCTGTCCTGTGAAGCCTCAGAGGCCCATAGACTATTTGCCTGCCCCACCCTGACTGAAGGGCTTGGGCTATAGAATGCTTATTTACCCTGTCCAGGGCTAGAAATTGCTTGTTTGCCCAGCCTGGGACCCTGGAAAGCTTGCCTGCCTCGCTGTGCCTGAAGGGCCAGGGCTATAGACTGCAGGGGCACCCTGCCCCAATGCTAATTCCCCCTATATGAATCTGCACCCACAGGAGTGCCATAGTGTGGGGGTGTGGCCTCCCTCCCAAACAGATAGGGAGAGACGGCCTGCCACCTTACATGGGATTTGAGCTTCTGCACTGAAAATAGCAGTGTGGACATTGTGATTCATGCTCTCAAGCCTAAGACGTGGGGTGGGCTTGAATGCCTGAGCCATACCGTCCTCACTGCTAATTTCAGTGTGCTAGCTCAGGGTTGTGTACTTGGGTTGGGAGGCTCACTCCAATCTGCAGCATAGACATATCTAGAATGGGAGGGGACACAGAGGCACAGTAGAAGACTTAGCTCAAGGTCACACAGCTGTTTAGCAGCAGAATCAGGAATAGTTCTCCAGATTCCTGATGGCTAGGACACTGACACAGATCACCCCTGCTTTTAAATTTTGCAAAGTAATCATCAGTATTTTCATTCTCCTCTAGTATTAACATGCATGGCCTGTAAGCTTTTTGAAACCACATACACAAATTAATAGTAAAACATTAATAATCTGATGTAATACTGAGAAGAACATTTGGATTAAGCATTGATATCCCACCCTTATTTCTATGAAGGAACCTGATACTCTGCCTCACTTTATGCACTTCGCTTTTCCATAACATTCTTTTTGAGAAATGTAATTAAGATTAGTGACTAGCTCTTCCAGTAGAAAAAAAATCTACAGTGCACATAAAAATGCAGAAAGAATCAACAAAAATACCTTTATGGCTTGGACTTTTTCTAATTTGGACATAGTTTTGTGCTTTTATGTGTTAATATATTTTACTTTCTCTTTCTTCATTGTTAACAATTTTAGCATCATGCTCCAGCAATGGGCATTATGGAAGTTAATAACTACTTAATAATAATAAAAATAAAATAAATGTTAGATTTTTGTTTCCTGAGGATGATAAATCCATAACAAAGCCAACACATTCTCTATCATCTACCCAAGAAGTTTAACTTTCTGTATGTGTATGTGACATTTCCCTCTGCAATCTGGAATAGTCTTACACTTGCCCCTGCTGTGTGAACCCCCAAATCCTGGGTCAGTCCATGCATAACCTCCTGCAAGCAAGTGGTCCCTGACTTAGGGAATGAGTGCTTTTGGGCAGCCAGTCATGGGGTTATGCAATAGAATGGCCTAGAAAAACACCCCCAGTCCCAGCTGCAACCATAGGAACTGCCATTTTACAGAGTTCAGTGCTGCCCACTGCACTTGGCAAACTCATATGTCCATCAATTTATCAAATAAATTGATATGCACCAGCTCTGTCACTCTAAACAAAGTCTCTACACGCATCCAAACCACATTCACTGCTTTAGATAAAACGAAAAATGTGTTTATTAAGTACAAAAAGATTTTAAATTATTATAAGTCAGAGGAGTATAAATCA
This sequence comes from Mesoclemmys tuberculata, assembly GCA_007922155.1. NCBI lineage: Eukaryota > Metazoa > Chordata > Testudines > Chelidae > Mesoclemmys > Mesoclemmys tuberculata. The sequence continues at coordinate 35,161,653 of ML675616.1, read as the reverse complement.
GATTTGATCAAAAGTAAATAAAAGGCAAATTGCATTCTAAACTTAACACTTTGAAAGCCTTACAGTCTTTGATGGTTCTCACCACAGGCTAGTTGGTCAACCTCCAACCAGGATCTCCCCCTGTGGACAGTCTTGATGTTGTCTTGTAGATGGATTGCAAGAGGGGGCTTCTGGGAACAAAATGTCCCCCCTATTTCAAATGTCTCCAGGCCCCCCTCTCATGATTCACGTCGCCCCCTTCAGGGTCATGTGATCAACAATAGTCCTGCCTGGTCTTCTCCATTTCCGGAGTTGATGAACATCCCTTTATTAGATGCTTAGACCAGTCCATTGTCCCTGGAAGAGCTGGTTTGTTTTAGGCATGCCTTAGGGCGTGACTTACGTCACTGCTTTTAGTGTTTGCCTGGATCTGCTTCAAGCCATGTGAGAAACATATTTGGGAATATTACATAGCAGAGCTTCATAACCATACATATGACATTGCAAGAACTATATTACCATAACAATAATGTTCAGAATGTTATGGGCGTTCCAAAAACACCTTACATGACATACTTGGCATTAAACAATACACAGTCACACTATAAGCGTGAACATGAATGATACACAATCAAACCATAAGAGTGTACATAGGGTGCAGTGTGTCACAGTGTATCTTGAAATCTAGTGACTTCACACAATAAATACACAAAACAATATGCTGCACAGGAAGATTTGTAAAGAATTCAGTTACAGTTAAATCAGAGTTTTGATTTAATTAAAACTATAATATCAGAGAGCCTTCCTCCTACAGCACAAACCAAAAAATGAAATCATCTTATTTTACTGCATTTGCATATGAAAAAAATGTTAATACCTTATTTTCTTCCCTTCCTTCTGAATCTGTGGCAATCCCAAAAATCAGATTATTGCCTTAGAATCTGTGTTAGTCCGAGGCCTAAGGAAAATTAATAAAGCAATAAAATTAATAACGGATGTTCTTGCCTCTGTCCTTAGATCTTAAAGAAAGTGTTCCCCAACCAGTCATTAACTGGGAGAAAACCAGAAGATGAAACATATGAAACTAGTTAACTATCAGATGAAAGTGTTAGAGATTCCAAAAAATCCAAACTTTTCAAATCAGTCTAAAGAATTGACCAAGCCAAAAGATTTTGCTTGCTTCTGACAGACTGTAAAATTAAGAGATTCAGTTTTCCTTAGTGCCTCTACTTCCCTAAAACACAATTATAGCCTACATATATATCTTCAGCTTAGGTCAAAAGATAGCTGTTCTACTATGATGGCAGGATACATTAGCTTTTAAAATGATTTAATAAAATTTTTACTGAAATGTCATGTAATTATTTAATAAAGATACTTCCCTCTGCTTTTATCTCATTTGTCAAAAAGTAAAACTAATGAGAATTGCGAATGAACAGGAGATAAAAGCAACAGTTGTCTTCTCAAATCTCCTATGAACAGCTCTTTTAAAAATGCATCAAGATTGTCTGTTGTGCTGTTTTACCCCTGGGAGCTTTTATAGTATTCAGGTAAGATAGCCATCTTTACTTCAGGGACATTTCTGTGGGCCATAAGTGATGAAGAGACATGATTCTTGGGAATTGGATTGGAGCTGAATGAAAATTCCATCTGGACAGAATCATTTTCCTTTTAGAATGAAGACTAATTTTAATCTTGACTCTACATTCTACACTATCTTGAGGGCTGTTAAAGAACCATCTATCTCTACACTAATAGAACAAGTTCAATGCATATCCTCACTTGAAAATAAACATTTTATTGGGACAAATTTTGTAAATATAATTTTGTAAATATAATTTTGTACTTTTAGTGGTTTCAGTAGAGTTACTTTGAATTAATACTCATACAGCTGAGTAAAATCTGGTCCACTGGATCAGATTCTACCCTTTGATACAGACCTACATCTCATTAAAATAAATGGGTCAAATTCTGGTTCTACTCTGTACAACCTCACTGAAATCAATGAGGTTGTATTGTGTGTAAAGGCAAAAGCTCTGTCCCATTGAAATCAATTGGAAACATCCTAATGACTTCAGTGGGAGCTGGATCAGATCTTGCATGATAGCCTAGTGAGCTCAGCTTCTGTGTCAAGGTCTGAATTTGGCCCTAGATTGGGAATAATACCGGGGACCATTCCTTATTCTAACTTAAATTACATATCTATTGTTTTCTCTTATTTTCATAAGAACGGCCATATTGGGTCAGACCAATGGTCCTTCTAGCCCAGTATGCTGTCTTCCAACAGTGGTCAATGCCAAGTGCTTCAGAAGGAATGAACAGAACAGGTAATCATCAAGTGAGCCATCCCATGTCACCCATTCCCAGCTTCTGGCAAACATTGGCTAGGGACACTTCAGAGCAGGCTTTTGCATTCCTGCCTATCCTGCCTAATAGCTATTTCCCTTTCTACCTGGCCACTAGGTGTATAGAGAGAGCCACATTTTCAATGGGTTGAGATTGGCATGATCATGCAATTCTGCATCTTTATACACCCAGTTATTGTAGTTGCAAGTGCAATTACTTTAATTATAACTGCAAATGGATATGTCAGCATTTTAGTCAGACAGTGTAGAATACTGATGTTTTCGTAGAGGTTTTAGGGTAATATTTTCTTGCAACATCTTTCAAGGATATCTGCATAATTTTCAAGTTTGAATTTAATACATAACAGTACAGTCTGAGTCTACTCCTAAGTCTACTACTAACACAATAAAAAACATCTTCCTTGATTACAATTGTGCAAGTGACAAACTGGAATGATTGCATTTATCTTTTTCAAGTATAAAATTGGTGAACACGCAGTAACTAATCTCATGGTATTATTTTGCAAACACATATTTGTAGCAAGGTGCTGTGGCCTTACTCAGAGCTTGGGCCTGAGGAAGGGTCGCAAAACCTCTGCTTGGCAGATCTGGGCCCTGCAGGCCAAACACCCTGAGAGCACAGGGGTAGGGCCAGGACAGGAAGGGGAAGTACAAAAGGCTGGCCTTGCAGCTCAGTCAGGGAAAAGCTGCTTCTGGAGAAGGATGTGCTTTCCCTGAGGCTGCGGTCTGGGCCTGAGCCAGGCCCTGTTGCTGTGCATAGTGAACACCCCACCGACTGGAGCCTCCAAGGCCTGCCTGGACCACTGGGCTCCAGAGGCTGATAGGGCCGCCAGGCCCTAGTAGCTGGGAAGAGCTACCAGAGACTGCTGACTAGGAGAAACCCCCCAAGGCTGGCCCTGACCTAGAGGAGCTGCCTGTTGCCAGGGACCCCCTGGAGCTGCCTGAGCCCAGTGTGCTGGAGAACCCACTGGGACCCTGGGACCTGGAGGAGCTGCCATCCGCTGACGGCCCTGAGGAGTTCCAGGACCTGCTGCTGGCCTATGATGAGGGCCTAGTGGGACTCCCACTCACCGTCTACCCCAGTGACTTGGAGGAAGACCCTTGGCTCCAGGTACCTGGGCTCAGGGTGGGAGGAAGTAGCCCAGGGACAGCCAAATATAGTTTGGCAGAGTCTATGGCCACACCAGAGTCTGCGTGTTGTGGCTGGAGCCCTGCTGACCAGTGGCAGAATCTCTTTGCCACCGATTGGGCCCTGTGCTCAGACGAAGTGGAGTTGGGGGGCTCTGCATCTCCCTTCCCTAGCCACCCCGGGAGTGCTTGGCTTCTCTGAACCTGCCTGCCAGAGGGTACTGAGCTTCAACAGCCCTGCCGGGGGCTACAGACTGCATTGACAGCCTGGCCTGCCTGAGGTCAGGGCTTAAGATTCACAACCCACTAGCTTATTCCCGTAGAGCAAGGCACTGTGGCCTTTCTCAGAGCCTGGGCCCAAGGAAGGATCATGACGCGCCCGCTGGGCCATGTTGCCAACCTACAATATTCAATATAAAGCAGGGGTACTGTTAAAGATTTTAGGTTTAATAAGGGAAATTTGTTTACATGGGGGAGCTGTTCTCTGTCTGAGTTCTGATCCCATTTAATTGCTTCCTGTGTTATCAGAAGATGGGAAAATAATAGAAAAGTTGTAAAACCTTGTTGCATAATGGGGAAAGATGAGAGAGAGTAGAAGGGAGCAGAGTTGGGCAAAACTTTTGTGACAAGTAGTTTATCTGCCAAAAATGCAGTTTCAGGTCAACCAAAGCTATTCATGTATTTGAGATAAATTTGCCAAATAGTTTTGGACCAAAATAAATGTTCCAACTAGATTCACAAGGGGATTTAGATACTCTTCAAAAAACAACTGGAGGAACAGTGCCACCCTTATACCCAGGCACCTTGGTGATTAGAGATCTTGGCTGGAGGGGCAGGATTCAAGTCCTAACTCCAGAGCAGGGATTCATACCTGGGTCTCCTAAATTACCCTAGATACTGGACCACAGAGTTTAAGGGGGGGCCAGCCCTTTCTTTGCTGGCTGTGTAAATCTAACCCTCCATCCACTGTGCTCTTCATTAAAAAAAAAAACAGATAAAGAATGCCTAGACATTAAATGAAACAGTTTGTTCTAGGTCAAACTAAATTATATTTGTTGACTTTCAATTTGTCCAATTCTGAAAACATTCGGTTTCAGTTTGGGTCAAACTGAATTTTGTCCCTATCTTTTTTTGGAACTGCCAACAAATTGATTCACCCAGCTCTAGGACACAAAGAACGCATTGTCACAAATATGTCAAACCCACTAATGAATTTAGGGCTCAATAATTAAAGGTGCTGAGTACTCTGGCCCTGATCCAGCAAAACATTTAAATATGTACTTAACATTAAACATGTGAGTAGATCCATTGATTTGCATGAGCACTCCAAGAGGTTTTGGAATCTGATATTGAAATTCACTACAGGTAGACAGACTACAGGTAGGCAGACTGTATATAGTCAGTTGTAGGCTCATGGACTTGTTTTGCTATATTCTTTTCTAGAGGTTGGCCAGTCTTTTCTACCACATCTCTTCAGTTTAACCAAGCTGGCCACATTCTCTGGAATGACGGTCAATTTTGCTTGAGACTTTTCTAATGTAGCTTCCAGTGCAACAAAACTGAGTTACTGCTGCATCTATTGCAAAAATAAAGTTAACAAAACAAATTCATTGCTTTCCTAAATTACATGTGTTTAAAGAAACTGTAAACCATGTCCACCAAACACATTGTTGTCCAAATCTTGTAGTTCTAGGTACTATCCAATCATCCATCAGGCAAGAGACCTGAAAAAATAATAATTAATCATATTTATTTCATCTGTGAATTTCAGAATGTTTTATTTCCATCCCACAGTACTTATGAACAGATTTATAGCATATTTGCACCTGACATAGAAGATGCACATATTTACTCCATAGATGGAAAGTGAGGGAATTGCCTAACTGTGACTGTGGCATGGTGCAAATTGTCAGACACATCATGGACGCTTGCTCAATCTATGCTCATCCTGGAGGTGTTGCAGCCATTCACGTGGCTATCCCCTTTGCTCTGGGCTGGGCCAGAGACTGTAAGATCTAACTATAATCACACTGTTGCTTTCACTGTTCTACTACAGAAAGAAGAGGAGTGCTTTATTGAACATGAATTAAATATAGCAACCTTCCATGAAAGAGGAGCATTAGAGTAGCAAAGTAAGACAAAAAGAGGTTAAGTAACTTGCTCAAGTTTATGCCCTGCAAGTCAAGGATGAAGCTAGGAATAGATCCCAGAAATCTTAACTACCAACTGCATGACACACCAGTAGTCCATACATGTACCCAAAAATTAATGTATCATATTATCTTGTTTATATGAGTGCTTATCTTAGATGGGTTTTGTTTTTTATACCCAATTGAGTATTTTCAATAAGGCCTCTTTTACTAAGGCATATTTAAATATAATAAATAATTCATTATTAAAATACAATTTTTCTTTTTCAATCCAGACTTACTCTGCTTTGAGCACAATTCAATATCATAATTATTGTTAATGACAAAATCAGGTTTTCCAAAACATAGGTAGTTTAGAGCAGTGGTTTTCAACGTCTTTTCTTTTGCAGATCCCTCAAATTTCAATGGACGTATAGACCCCTTTGGCAATATTAGACATAATCTGCGGACTATGGTTTGAAAACCACTGGCTTAGAGCTTTGGACTTTTTACAATATTAAGACTTTCATGTATAACCTTCTGCATGCAGATCTCTTGCTCTTTGAGACTACTGAAAGTAGATTAACTTTTTTAAAGATGAAATTATTAATAAAATTTGCCTTTATTCTTTTCCCCAAAGCCCAATGTGTACAGTTGTCTTTTTATCATTTTACAAACATAGGTATTGGTCTAGTTGATCAAGTCTGTTGATACTTTATTTTGTAATTGCTAGTCTATTTTAAAATCAGCAGTAAAACTTTTAGACAAATTTCAGAATGGATTTCTAAATCAGAGGGGAAACATGAGTACATTAGGACACGTATTTGTGAACATTCTAATAGTGTGGGCCACATCTAAGTAGAGAGGGGTCTATCTCCCATCCACTCATGGTAGCAAGACATCATGTTGGCAACTATGCATGGAATTTTCCACAAAAAAATAGTGCCTTACATTAGGGTAATTCTATTCACATTGAACACTTTTGATAATCCCATTTGTATATGACAATTCCTTACAGATACAAGTAATATTTGGAAAGGATTCATATGATAAGTTCTGCAAGTAACAACTTCAGCGCACACACAGAGGATTAAAACTTCCTACCACCATCACCACCACCAGAACAAAGTAATATCAAAACAAAAATACCTGTTTCAAGATAAAGATACAGAACCACCTGCTGATAGAGGTGCTCTCCACACTGATTATTACATTATTGGGGGGGGGGAAGTTGTTTGTAATGGTTTAGGTGCACTATAAAAATTTGAATACTTATGTCAACATAAAAGCGGTAACCAGTACAATCCCGCCTGTCCCCCAATCTCTCTGAAGATTTCTATATCAAGCAGCCAAGAACTTCCACCTACTAAGAATCAGAGACCCCTGTCCATTGCTAGTAGTCCAGAGTGCCTCACTCTTCCACAGAGGAATAATAGCTTTCAGTGACAGAACAGTTAACAGTGTAAATTGCCAGGGCCTGAATGCCTCATGGCATTTGGCATTGTGAAATACTGCTAACAAATAAGAGAATGAGAGGTCTTAAAAGGATTGGTTGTTGAAATAAACAAGATATATTAACTACTTAATCCAGGGTGCCTGTATGTGAGGGCAAGGCTTGAGCAGATAACTAAATAATATGTCAACCTCACTACAATGTTCCAAACACTTAGGGGAATCTGACAAGTGCATCTGATAAAAGTGGTTCTATATGAAGATCGTAGAGCTGAACATCTCTGTATCTGGATAAGAAGCACTGGTATTAATATTAAAATGAAAAATGTGTTTCCTCAGCAATGTCTGTTCACTAGTTCTGCAACCATGAGTGGCATTGTAAATTGTTTCTATTCCTAATAACTGGAACTCACAAATGAGCATGAACTACTACAGGTGAAATACAATTTCCTAAAGGAAATTATCTTTTAATCTTGGGTAGCTAACAAAAATATCTAAACGCATAACATTATTAGTCTTTACCTACTTAAAAAAGCCCAAACAACTTCCTGTATTTTAAGAAAGAAACACTTCTATTTAACCAAGGTTATAAAAATGGGGAAGTTCTAATCACCTACCAATCTCCAGAGAAAAGAAATTAGCAAACACTTTTCTACCACCAAGGTCGAAATTGATAACCTTTTTGATGATCCTTTATAGTTCTTTTATTTATTTATTTGCCAAGAAACTAGGAGTCTCAAAGCTATTTCATTAGTTCTAAAAACCACAGTTTTCTTCTTTAGCTTGTAAGCTCCCTCTTCCCCTCTCTTTAAAGATAAGAGACTCTTTGATATATCAGTTCAGACACAGTTCTAAATGAAGAGACAAAGGAAAAGAAAAGAAAGGAAGTTTGCCATTGGAGAAAGAAAATACAGATACAAGGAACTAAACACACATATAGATATATCTTGTCATTGGACTCCCAGGAGTATGACCTTTCAAACATTTGTTTTTCTTTTTTCAGCACAAAGTGCCCAGAGAGAAAGCTTTGATGCTGGCTGAGCATCTATGAAAAGTGCCAGGTCTCCCCTTCCCCTCCCCTACACACTTGGGGATGAAACCAGTATATATAGGTCAGTATGAGGCTGGTACTGTCTTTACAAAACATGATTCTTATTACTGCCTGGTAGGGCTCCTTCATTACTTCACTGGACCCATCAGACTGTAAGATGCCTGAGGATATGGATCATGGGCCCATGAAAAAATAAACTGAAGAGCCATGGCCAGGTTAACAAATGAAATTGCAAATTCATCCTTCCTTTCACCTAGCATGCACCAAGGTATTTCAGAAAAAGAAGGCTGGGTTTTTCTCCCCACCTCTTCCCTGAAGCTGCAACAAAATCCTTCTGTATTTTGAAAGACCTCATAGACATGATAGACTTAGGCTGAGTCTACATTGACAGTGGCAAATTCGCCGCTGTCAGATCAGTTGCTCTGGATCGACTGAGTGGTCTGTGTAGACATTGTTTTCATCCTGATTTCTTTGTCACAATACCTTTTTAAATGACACCTACTGTGTGTTGGCCACATCTGCTAGGACAGCCTACGGTGCAGTTTTAAGAGGGATTTACTTAGAATAAAATACATATTTTATTATTTGGAATTTTGTTTCAGAATTAAAAAACTAAAATTTAGGCAAAAAACTGGGTGTTATTTATAGGAGCCTAAAAGAGTATCTGCACAACACACAGCAGCAAGCCTCTCAACCTGTGTTGATAGACTCAGGCTAGCAGGGCTCGTGCTAGTGCTACAAAAATAGCCGTGTAGACAGTGCTTTGAAGTTGCGGCTTGGGTTGGAACTTGGGCTCTGAAGCCCACTCCCCTTCATAGGCTTCAGAGCTTGAGCCACAACTCCAAAGCACTATCTATACAACAATTTTTAGAGCACTAGGGCAAGCCAGAGTCCATCTGGGCTGTGAAGCTCACTGCTGCAGGCTGTGTAGATGTAACCCAGAGACTTAAGAGAAATTTCTAAGTACATTGGAAATTACAGATTAAATTTAAAGGACTTCTATTTTTGCACAATTTACCTCCGTTGGCTACTCACTAATCTCTCCTTTTGGTTCCTGACAACCGCTTTTATCTCCACTCCTGCCTATATATCCGCATGCCCAATTATGGTGCTGTTGTACATGCCTTTCTGATACACATCAGCATTTCTTTTGCCATGCTCTGGCTTGGCTATGTGTACAACTTTGGATTGGTCTGTGTTTTGTCTTTTTCCTTCTTTTCATTATGGCCTTTGTGCTTGTTAATTTTTTTCTTGTTTGCTTTTTTTGTCTCCATCAGTACATTCTTTTGTCCGTTTTTACCCTCCTTATATTACTTCCTTATCTCAATTGATATAGGGTCACAAGGAACCCTCCAGAATGACAGTGACTAGTAGGTAAACACAGTGATTCAAAACAGCTCGTTAGGAACCAGCATGTAGGCAATATGACCTAGTGGTCAGAGCAAGAGTCAGGTCTACTGGGAAGAGCAGACATCCAGGTAAGGGATGAGACATAGGTCAGAACCAGAGTTAGCTGTCAAATACAAGAACTAGAGTAGAGCCAGAGTCAGAACCAAGACTCAAAGTCAAGGATCAGAGCTAGAGTCAGATGCCAAGACTTGAGCCACAGTCAGAAGATGGAGTCAGGGGTGAGAGACCAGAAAGGTAGCTTATGGTCAGGAGCAAGGTGGTGTAAGGGCAGGAGCCTGAGAAGAGGCACAGAGCAAGAGGAAGTTAGGATCTAGGAGTAAGGGCAAGGCAGGAACCAGGAGCAGGGCAACAATCAGGGGCAGGGCTGCATGCAACTTGCAGTAGGCAGGCAAGAATATGGACCAGTGCAGCAACAGCAGCAGGGAGTCTGCACACTTTCTAACACACCCCACTCATCTCACTTCCTGGCTTAAGTAGTGAGAGTGAGCCAATCAGGTGGCTGAAAGCCTGGGCTTTTCCAGCAGGACTTCCTGTGAGGTCTGACTTTCCAGGACTGGAGAGATGCTGCTTTGCTCACTTGTTAGTGACAAGGCAGTATCAGAGACCCAGAACACCTACAGACACAGGTTGTAGACCTGGGTTCAGATCCCTTCACCCCCTTCAGCTGCTCTTGCTTCCAGGGTGGCACGGAGTCTGGATGATCCTTGGTGTAACTTTTTCATTAGTTTGTAAACATGGGCTCCCAGGATCATTCCTCAGGACTGTAACCTTCCTAGTCTGAGTTATTGGAGGCAACCTAACCGCAGATGACACTATATATTCCTCATGTCCCTAAACTCCAACTGGTGGAGGAAATTATCTATACTCATTCAGAAATCGATTATCTATGTATGGCTTGAGGAGTGATGCATGGAATACTGGATGGATGTGGAGGGATTGGGAAGTTGCAACTTAAATGAAACTGAGCTGACAAGTTTACAGGTTTGGAAGGGACTGAGGAACCAGTGGTTTAACGTCTGGGAAGTCTAATTTGTCCTGAAGTGAGCCAGATCTTCTGGCTCCCAACAAACACCAGGTACTCTTGGTGTTGACTGTCCATGAACAATTTGTAAATTTCTTTTGGTCATTTCAGAGTTCATCTTGGATCTGGTGAATTCACTGGACCAAGTTTGACGGCTGCCAATTTTGGGGAGTCTGAGTAACGCAGTGTGGAAAGGGGGATGATAGTCATAGTTTCAAAAAAAAGGTGCTCTGCCTGGTAGAGAAATTATCTGATTTGTTGTATGAGAACTTGGTGTAAGGTAACAAGATAGGCAAGGTGTCTCAGGTAATAACTTTTATTGCACCAGTTACCATTGGTGAGAGACAGGTTTTCAAGCTTACACAGAGCTCTTCTTCAGGTCTGGGAAACATACACAGAGTAAGGTAATGAGGGCAGACACCCAGTTATCCTGATGAAAATTAATAGAGCAGCACAAGTACTGCTCCAATACTTGATTGACCCTCTCCAAATGCCTATCTTCCTTGCGATGGATGCACAAACATCCATTAGGTGGAGTGTGTCCCACCAGAAATTAAACATAAACTGTGGCCCTCAGTCAGAGATAATTTGATCTGGGAGTCCATGGAGGATGATGATTTGTATCTCCACTACTTGAGACATCACCTCAGCTGAAGGCAGATGGTCGCAAGGAATGCAATGGACCATTCTACTTAGTTGGTCTACAACCTTGAGGACAAAAGTGTGACCCTCAGAGCTTAGGAGTACTATAATGAAGTACAGAATGATTAAGATCCAGGGTCTGACTGGAGTGTCAGGGTATTGGACTACCAGAAGTATCTCATGAGACATCTTAGTAAAAGCACCTGTTGTACAAGAGTCTACTGTGACAGGGTCAGGCCAGACGGCTATGCAAGGGTGCTGAAAGGCTCAGCAAAGCCCTATTCCCTGGGTGACTCAGCTGGGGCTGATTAGGCAATTAGGCCACCTGGGGCTGCTTAACTAATTAGGCCACCTGGGGCTGTTTAGGCAATTAGGATGCCTGGGGCCAATCAAGGAGCCCCGCCCCAAACACTTAAAAGCCTTCAGTTCAGGCAGGCAGTTGTGGAGTGAGGAGGTGTGGAGTTTGGAGAGTAGAGTTTGGAGTTTACAGTTTACTGGTTAGAGTTTGCAGTTTGAAAACCTGCAGATTGGAGTTGGCAGTTTGGAGTTGGCAGTCTGCAGTTTGCAGCCTGCAATCTGCAGAAGCTTGGAGTTCCCACGGTTGCTGCCACAACACTGGAGGCAGAGGACCCATCTGGGGAAGCAGGGAGCGGACCACAGACTGACCCAAGGGAAGGTAGCAGGACTCAGGGGCAGAGCAGGCCCCGTCTCCTCCCCACCCCTCCAGCTCACCTTCCCCCAGCTGCACCACCGGCCGGGCCGGAAGAGCGCAGGACCCACGGGGGCGGAGTACATCTACCTTTCCCCCCCCCTTACCCTGTTACACTACATAGACCCAGACTTCAGCATGATACCTGGCCACCAGACAAAAAAGGCAATAGTAGACTTAAAGTGACCAAACTGACCTGCAAGTGGGGCATCATGGCAAAAATGTAATATTTCTAATTCAGTATACCTGTGCAGAAAGTATATGTGCCTTCCCAGTGGAGGTACCTTCCTCAGCAGCTGTCTGAAGGAGAGTCATCAAGTTGAGCCTGTTTGCAATGTTAATGAAGTTACGATGCTTCAGCAATGGGGTGGGTCTGCACTGAGCTCCTCGTTTCCTTGATGTTACACCTCTCTATGTGATAAGGCACCTGCCTAATGGTGAAGCTGAATTAGTAGAAAAGTGCCCAACTGAATTGTCTTTGATTTAGGGTCTGAGAGACATTCAAGATGTTTATGGTCCATAAAGAGTTGCACTGAATGTCAGGCCCACTCCAGATAGTGCTGCCACTCTTCAAAAGCAGAGTTAATGACAAGCAGCTCTTTGTCCAGTATTTCACAGTGTCTTTCGGCAGGTGTGAGCTTGCATGAATAATACACATAAGGGTATATTGCCAATTGGGCTCTGAATGTTTGGGACAGGACAGTACCTAGAGCTATGCTAGAAGCATCTGCCTCCACCACAAACAGTAAAGTGGGGTCTGGTATACCAAAACAGGGCAGTCATGAAGACCATCTTGAGCTGATCAAAGCCTTAGTGAGCTACAGGTGACCAAGCAAATGTGATGGATTTGCAGAGAAGGGAGGTTAGGGGGATGATTTGCTCAAAGAAATTTAAAATGAATCATTGATAAAAGTTTGTGAATCCCAGAAAGCACTGCAGCTCCTGGGGGGTACAAGATGGTGCCCAGTTGTGAATTGCTTCAACCTTATGAAGGTCCATTTCGATACCCTTCAGGAAGATTATATACCCCAAGAATACAGTGGAGAGCTGGTCAAACATGAACTTTTCAAGCTTGACAGTCTAAACTTTTCTAATCTTTCCAAGATGAACCTGACACGGTATTTGTGGTGTTTGGGATTCTCAGAAAATATTAATATATCATCAAGGTAGATGATTGTAAATAACAGGCTCACCCTTGATCATTTGGCAAAGTGTTGGAAGGTGGCAGAAGCATTGGTTAACCCAAACAGCATACCCAGGTACTCAAAGTGTGTGAAATTATGTCTTCCATTCATCTCCAGCTTGAATCCATTTCAGATTATATGCTTTGTAAAAAATCTAATTTAATGGAGATCTTGGTGGATTACACCCAATCCAATAGCTCCAAGATTAAGGGCAAGGGATAATGTTTTCAGATTGTTACTTGATTTAAATCAATAATTTATGCAGAGGCATAGTGTTCCATCTTTGTTTTTTTTTTCCAGGGAGGACTGGGGACACAATGGGGAGGTGGATCACTGGAAAAATCCTTTCACCAAGGTAACAGTGTCAGCATCCAGCTATCACAAGAGCCCCCTTCTGGTTGGGTGTGAGCCTGCTGTTTCTTAGTTCTTTGGTACAAGGTGCAACCTGCCTCTAATGAGTGTCCCTCTGCCAATGGTTCTTTTGGTGGATCTTCAGTGACTCAGCCCTCTGCCCAAGTGACACACAATGCCCCCCCTTCTGGGATATACAGTTTCTAGTTCTTTCTCTTGGGCCTGGTATGATGCTGTAGCACCAATGCTTCCTTCTTGGGTGCACTGCCTTCTTTAACAAACTAGCAGGACCCATCTCAGTACTCTTAGATGGTGTCTCTGTGGAAGCCCTCACCTGGGCTTAGTCTTCAATAAGACAAGCATGGCCCATCACGGTACCCTCTTCTGGTCTGGCTAGGTTCTGGGCTTAGTCCCTCAGGCTCAGCCGCCTTGCTCTGACTTGTCCATGGTCCTGATGCTCTTCCAGACAGTCAGGCACCCGGTCTTTGGTAGCCTTCCATGGGTCTCAGTCCTGCCTGCAGTGAGCTGTCCATGGTTCTGCTGTTTTTCCAGCTAGCCATGCACCTGGGTCCTCCTTCTTTGAGCTCTAAGCAGCAACTGACCCCTCTGCCTCTGCTGCTTCCTTTTATGTGGACCTTCTGGCCCCTGATTGGTTGCTCCAGCAGCCCCTGTGATTGAGTGCTCCACTCTGATGTGGTGGCAGGCACAATCTAGGCAGCTTGGATGACTTCTCTGTTCTTTTCTGGAGTAGGGTGAGGCAGGGCCACAAGGCCTCCAGTAGGATGCCTCTGGACCTAGTCCATCCCATCACAACCAGGTTTTCTTGGATGTAGTCCTGAAGGATTTCCAACTCTAATTCCATCATATATTCATCTGTAGGGAACCTTGAAGGTCTATTGAGCAATCAATCACAGTGTGGGGATAGAATGTCAATGGTTTTCTTTTTGAAGACTCCCAGATAATCTTGGTATTTGCTAGGGAGCTTCGGGGGGAGGGAGCGGGGGGAGGTGTCCCTTGGTGATTCCTTTGATAGCTCCCAAGACCTCTTCCCCAGGAGTAATGATCCTGCGCTGAACCCCTGAACATGAGGCTGGAGAATGGGGCATGATGGGCTACAGACAGAATCTTTTTGACAGTGCTTGGAAAAAAAGTTGATTATCCTCTGATGCCAGGAAATAACAGGGTCATATTGAAGTAGACAAGTAATACCAAGAATCAAGGGGAAGTGGAGTGAACAGATTGCATTGAGTTGCATGACCTGGTGCTCCACAGATTGACCTCTAAGGGCATTGTTTCATGGCTTACTAGACCTGAAGACAGGAGGGACCCATAAATAGTGTTCACAACATCTGGTGTGCTCTTGGGCTGGAGAAGGATGTGTAAGGTGCAGGCTACCTTACAATCAAAAAAAATGTCTGCAACCCCAGAGTTGATCAGCACCCATAAGAGGGAGATGGGCATGGCCAGATCCAGGCTCCCCTTACTCAGCCTGGCTGCATTCATTCTTCTGATAAGGTCGGAGGTAAGGATGTGTCCAAAAGCATTACAAGAGAAACAAATTTTCTCCATGTCAGCATTCTCTTTTCTTTGGGGGCAGAAAGTGGTTTGGTCCATCTGCATTGGATCTGGGTTGATACATGGAGTTTGATTTCAATATGTAGGCATGGGGATGGATCTGTGCTCTTCTCCCTTCTCTCTTTGGACATCAACATGGAGAGCTAAGTCATCTAGTCTTGCCCCAGAGAGAAAGCAACTAGTCAGGAGGGCGCTCAAGTGGGCCAGCTCATCCTTTACCTCTTTGCTCAAGTCCCGCCAGAATTGGTGTAATTGGACCACCTCATTTCACATCTGCTTCCAGTCACTGAAAGTGAACAGCATATGTGGTAGTGGGTCCCTGTCCTTGCTGAAGCTTCCACAGAACCACTTCAGTGTTATGGATTCAGTGTGGGTCATTGAATATAGCAGAGAAGAAGAAAGCATCCCCATTTGTCAAACAGTGCTGCCCTTCTCCAAGAAGGGTGGAGCCCAGTCCAACACTTCTCCTGAAAGCATGCTCAGCACCAGTCCCATCTTCACTGATCCATGGGGTATATGCAAAGATGGAGTAAGAACAGCCAATGGCACTGATTCAAAATTTCTGTTCTCTATGAGCAAGCAAGTTGTTCACAGAGCGACTGCTCCTCTACTACCAGCTGAGCCACATGGGTCTGCAGTGCTAGATTCTTGGTCCAGAGTTCATTAATCTGTTTCTGTAGTTCTATCACTGGGGGTGGGAGGCATTGCATTGCAGCAATGTCCTCTCATCCTTTCCACAGCCATGGAGAATGGGCACAAATGGTCCAAGCCACTTGCTGGAAATAGAGATAAAGGTAGTCTGATGTTGTGGCCAGAGCAGGAGTCATATCTAGTGGGAGGAGCAGGCATCGAAACTGAGGAACAGAAGCTGTGGTCAGAACCATGGTCAGCTACCAAATACCAGAGCTGGGGTAGAAACAGAGACAAAACCGGAAATCAAAGCTGAAAGCCAGAGCTAGGGTCAGATACCAAATGTCAAAGCCAAGGGTTGATCCAAAGACAGAATCAGAAGATGGAGCTGAAGATGAGAGCCAGGAATAGTAGCAGATGGCCAGGAGCACAGTCAGGAGCAGATGGTCAGGAACCTGAGGGGAGGCAAGGCTCAAGCACAGAGCAGGAGCAGGTGGGAGATAGGAGTGAGGGCAGGCACAAGGCAGGAGCCGGGAGAAAGTCAGGAGTGAAGCAGGAATCAGGAGCAGGGCTGGATGAAGATTGTAGGAGGCAAGCTAGAGCAGGACTAATGCAAAAACAGCAGTAGGGAGCTCAGCCACACTTGCCGTCTTGGATATACACACAGCTTCTTCAAAATAGTAGCTTTTTAAAAATTGTATCCAAAGGAATATTGCAAACTAGGTAGAGAAGGGCTAAAACAATGAAAGGCCTATTTGCATATTGTTTTCCTTAACAGATTAGGTAGATCTAACTTACTATGACATCTTAACATCTGGGACTGGAGGGCAGTGTGTTTCCAGCTGTCACTGCCTCCATCTGACTCACTCTCAGTTTTAAGGTTAAGGCTTTTAATATTCTCTAGTTCTCCTCCTGACTGTCTGAATTAATAAACTGAGACATATTACAAGGAATCAGCCAAAATCCTGGTGATAAACTTAGAAGAAATTAACCCCTGCATTTGGGTACTGGCACTTGAGATAGCTTCCTTCCTGCTTTCCTGGTGTGACACACTGTACCCCATGTACACCCTTATGGTGTGATCTGTATATCATTCATGTTCACCCTTGAGTGTACCTGTGTATTGTGTGAGGCAGAGTATTCCATGTGTTTTGGGAATGCTCATGGCATACTGAACACTATTATTGTTATGGTAGTATGCTTCCTGCAATGTCATGCATATGTACAGATATGAAACTCTTGCGTGTCATATCCCCAAATGTGTGTCTCACATGGTCTGAATAGATGCGGACACACACAAAGCTGTGTTACACGCCCAGCAGAGGCATGCATACAGGAACAATGGACTGGCCTAAGCAGCTGTGAGCACTTTGGCTCAAGTGAAAGAAATCATGCCCATTGCCGGACAGGGCCGATCACCTGACCCCAGGGGCATTGGGGAAACTTGTTAAAAGTGGAGACATTTTTGGATCTTGGCTCTCCCCTGGAATCCATCTAAGCAACACCAAAGACTGAGGAGCGACCCACAGGGAGGGGGGGCTGATTGCAAGAGGCATCGTAACCAGCCTGTGCGATAAGCTGAATACAGACTGACATGTTAATCTCAGGGTAAGATGCAAATTATCTTTAGTTGGCTGTGATTAACTCCTTGATTTATAAATAATCTGATTTACAATCACTTTTTTTAATATAAACGTATTTGTTTGTTTGATCTAAAACGGTGCATGTGGACTGAGTGTGTGCAGAGACCTCACTTGGGCTGGCAGAGCTGGTGCATATCCATTCCTTTGGTAAATTGACGGGCAAGGGCAAATGAGCCTGCAAGACGGCAGTTCCCACGGTTCCTCCTGGGATTGGGGGTGTTTGCCTGGGGTCTATCCCATGAGTGGCTCCTTCACTAGGTGAGGGACCAATTACATGCAGGAGGCTGGGCGTGGGCTCACCCAGGATTGGGTGGTTCACACAGCAAAGTGGGGTAAGTCAGGGCCCAAGGGTGAAGAATTGGGGTGACACAGCTACACGCCAGTCCGGACTGCAGGGGGGAATGTCACAGTGATGCAGTGAGCACAGGGTATATGCACAGCTTGTTGCTCTGAATGAGGTTCACACTTTGAGCACTGGTATTTGTGATTTTAAGTGAGCTTTAAGTGCAGTGGCTGAGATCAGTCAGGAGCAGATCACAGTTTGTAATTTTCTGTTTGTTTATTTGGGAAATAAGCGTAGGGAAACATAAAAATGCCTACCAGTGAGGGAGCTGCTAAACTTGAGATTGCTTGGCTAGAAGCCCAGGAGAAAGAAAATGTGAATTGATAACGTGGCAAGCAGAAATGAAGCTTAAAGGAGCAGCTGAGGCCCGGGAAACTGAGGAAGCCACCCAGTGACGTGCTTTGGAGTTAAAACAGCAAGAATTGACTTTTGCTGCAGATAAAGAGGCTGCAGAGACAGCCAAAGAAGTGGAGCAGAAAACCAGGGAAACTGAAGATGGAGGCCACCAGAGAATCATGGAGGATAAAGAAAGAGAGAAAATACCAGCTGGTGATGATGGGCAGACATGGAAGCATCCCAGATATTCCTATGTTCCCAGCAGCTTCTTCGACATCTAAAACACCCAGCTTTGAAAAGCTGTGTCCTGTTAACAAAGAAACTGACTGCACCGAGGAGTATTTCACTACTTTTGAACAGCTTTGTGCAGTGCACAAAATTCCTTAGGCGCAGAAAGTCCCCACTCTCATAGGAAAGTTGTCGGGCAAAGCTGTGTCTGTATTTAATGAGATGCTAATTGAGGAAGCTTTAAGGTATGATGCATTTAAGAGAGCGGTCTTGCAAAGATTTCAGATTACACCTGAAGTATACAGAATGAAATTTAGGAACCTTAAGAGGGCTACAGGCATGACTCATAGCGCATATGCTTATAAATCATGTGATTTATTGAAGAAGTGGATCAAAGGAAAGGGTGTTGACACGTCCGACCGGCTCTTTGACCCCCTAGCGCAATAGTGATTTCAGAGCATGTGTACAGAAGAAGTGAAGAACAGTGTGTGGGATAAGCATTTGGAATCTGTGATGGAAATGGCTGCAATGGCAGATGCCTTTGAGCAAGCACAGATGTCAATGGGCCATAAGCCTCAGAGGGAGGGGCAGAAACCTGTTTCTAAAGGGGGATCCCATTTTACCCCTATGAAGAAGTATGTGGGGCTGGGAAGGCAAACAATCACCCCCCCAGAAGCCCTGTGTCTCCTAAAGAAACCCAATACAACTCACCTATGAAAGAGGAGGGTCCAAGAAGGTGTTACAATTGCAACTCCGCTGAGCATTTGAAAAACGAGTGCTGGGGCTGAAAAGGGTTAATTCCCCCCCCCCGCCCAAGTGAATGCATTGATTCTAGCTCCTGAGGCCCAGGAGGCACCCCCCATTTTCATGACTGGCTTTGTGAGTGTTGTGGGCACAGGGGTGGAGTAAGGAGTTTCTCAGAAATATCAAGATAAACGGCAGGGAGGCTGTCGGATGGAGGGACACAGGAACACAACTTTCTCTAGTCAGGCCAGGCTGGGTCCTAGAGCATGACAGGTTACATGGCCTGAAAGCATGGATCCAGGTAGTGGGAGGGGGCAAGATATGTGCAAACACAGTGTGAAGGCTTAGAAGCTAATTTAACAGAGGGGTCCTGGACGAGATCTCCACTGAAATGGTGACTGGAAATGACTTTCCACTGGGGGCTAGGGCAAGCAGGATGGTGATCTGCAGCGGCCAGGAATACCATGCTGAGAGCCCAGGAGATGGGGGCAAAACCCCAGGCATTATGGTGGAAGAGGCTGGTGTGTCGCCTGGTGGAGGGAGGGCTGAGACTGGCTCCTGCCTGCCAGCAGGGAAGGAAATGGCCCCTGTCACTGAGAGAGCAGTCCCTGAGGTGAGCTGCCGGCAGGTTGGAGCCAGACAAGGGGCAGGTATCGCTGTGCAGGGCAGGGAGAACTGTGTCCCAGAGCGGAATCCAGAGAAGGAAGGTAGGGAAGAATTGGTGGGGGTGTGGGAATGTCTCCTCACTGATCGCTTTTGGGTGGGGGGGGGCGGAGAATGCCCAGGACAGGGCTGATTCAGATACTCATCCCGTGGCTCAGATTTTGAGAGGGAGTTGTGCAGCTGGCTTGCAGGAAGGGAGCAGACATGATTGTCCCCTCTGGTATAAAAGAGGAGGTGACAGAGAGCACGCAAACTCCTGTCCCAGGTTTTCAGGATGCTCACCCTGATGTGGTGGTGGAAATTAACTCTGCCTCTTTAAGACAGGAGGATCCAGTTTCAACTGCAGAAGAAAGTGTCTGTGAGCTTTCCAATCAGCTCCCTGGCAGAGGGGAGGGGAAATTTCCTCAGGCAGGTAACACACAGGAGGCACCTGGGTTGCTACATACACAAGCTGCAGACTTTCTCAGCCCAGAAAGAACACAGGATAAGCAGGTAGAAAAAGGAGGTGGGAAAGAATGCAGTGGTGGGGGTGAAGACAACTGAGTGACCCCAAGGAAGGAGAGGGACTTTCTACACATGCACACTCTTGGGTCTGGGGGACAGATCCACAAAGGGCCAACTAGCATGCAGGATACCCCCCAAACTCTTATCTCACCAGACCCTGAGGCTTCAAAATCCAAAGGGTCCAGGCAGGTGAAACACTGGAGGAAAGAAAGCCTGGGACTAACCACATGCAAGGGTCCATGAGGCTATTGAAGGGCGAGAAGGGTTAAACCAACCAACCCTGAAACCAGCCTGAAATAACAGCATGGTATAAGGAACATGCTTGTAAGCGCCCACCTATGATAACGCTTTTTGGTACAGCTGTAAAATTTTGTGATGGAGATTGGAATACTCATATTAAACCTTGTAGTGAAATATATTATGCATAGGTTTCTGGAAAAAGCCCATGACTGTGCATAGAATGGCTAACAGGGAAATTGAGACAGGCTGCCTCATCGCTTTGAGGGCTAAGTATCAAGAGAACCCCGATGTTCTGTCTCTGGCTGAGTGAGTGGCTAGCCCTTCTGCAGTTCTGTAAGAGAGGAGGTGTGACACGCTGTACCCCCTGTACACCTTCTGGTGTGGTCTGTATATCATTCATAGTCACCCTTTCAGTGTACCTGTGTATTGTGTGAGGCAGAGTATGTCATGTAAGGTGTTTTGGGAATGCTCATGGCATACTGAACATTATTATTGTTATGGTAGTATGTTTCCTGCAATGTCATGCATATGTACAGATATGAAACTCTTGCATGTCATATCCCCAAATGTGTGTCTCACATGGTTTGAATAGATAGGGACGCACACAAAGCTGTGTTCCATGCCCAGCAGAGGCATGCGTACAGGAACAATGGACTGGCCTAAGCATCTGTGAGCACTTTGGCTCAAGTGAAAGAAATCATGCCCATTGCCGGACAGGGCCAATCACCTGACCCCAGGCGGTGTTGGGGAAACTTGTTAAAAGCTGAGGGGTCTTTGCCTCTTGGCTCTCCCCTGGAATCCATCTTCTAAGCAGGACCAAAGACTGAGAATCTACCATGGGGGCAGGGGGGGCTGGTTGCAAGAGGCATTGTAACCAGCCTGTGCGGTAAACTGAATACAGACTGACATGTTAATTTCAGGTTAAGATGCGAGTTATCTTTTAGCTAGCTGTGATTAACTCCTTGTTTTATTAATAATCTGATTTAGATTCACTTAATATCTTGCTGTAGTGAATAAACTTAGTTGTTTATTTCATCTGTAACAGTGCGTGTGGACTGAGTGTGTGCAGAAAGCTCACCTAGGGTGATGGAGTTCCTGCATATAAATTCCTTTGATAAATTGACGGACAAATATAAATGAGTGTGCAGTGGGCAGCACTGAACCCTGCAAGACGGCAGTTCCCACGGTTGCTTCTGGGACTGGGAGTCTATCCCATGAGCAGCAGGCCAGGGTGCTCCTACACTAGGTGAGGCGATTACATGCAGGAGGCTGGGCGTGGGCTGACCCAGGATTGGATGGTTCACGCAGCAAAGGGGGGTGAGTCGGGGCCAAGAGTGAAGAATTGGGGTGACACAGCTACACACCCATCCGGATTGCAGAAGGGGAAAGTCACACCTGGCTAGGCTATCAAATCACCAAGGACCAAGTGACTTCTTAGTACTCCCCATAGCAGGACACTCTACAATAGGTAAATAGAGATATACACATTCATAACATTAATAGACAGATTTCCCACTCTTATCACAGGGATCTTATAATGGGAAGATGCTTTCATGGAGTGTCCAGGATTGTGGGTCACCTTTTTACCTCCCCCTGCGTCTAGCTTGAGGGAGTCTATCTTGTGGTAACTGCTCTTGTACAACGTTGGTCTTTCAGCCATTCAACACTCCCCTCAGGACTCTGCCAGTCCTATTTTGCTTTGCAGGTTAATACTAGGTCCAACCCAAACCCCATTAGAAGAGCATTCCCCTGAAGTGCCCACAGAAATTACTAGGTAAACTGCCTCCCAGAGAGACAGTCTACACACAGATGGAAGGTTACAACTTAGGTTTCAGATCCTTTATAGCTACAGAGTCTTGTAATCTATTTTTAGTGAAAACAAATACGTTTATTAACAAAGAACAGAGATTCAAGTGAGTATTGTGTAATAATGGAAACTGGAATGGTTCAAATAAAACAAAAAATAATGTTTTAGATTTAATAGGCCACAGCCCTTGTCTAAAGCAGCTTCTCAACCTCAAAGTCTTTTTGCAGAGCTTGTTATTTTTCAGTCAATCCAGGATGCATTCCTTCACAAATGACCCCCTTCAGCAACAATGTTCCTCAATGAAACGAATCATGGGTTATTGTCCTTGCACCTCCTGTTATAGTCCAGTACACCTTTGCAATGTATTCCTATTGTTTGTTCCCTGGTGTGCTGGCACCAAGTTGAGTTCACATTCCTCATCAACCTATTTTTCCTGCTAATTTACATGCTAATGCAGCTCCCATTGTTTTGGCTCACAATGCTTAATCTACATATGACAGAGACTACCTTCCCTCAGGTCTAGAAGAACCCTGTTTCTCCATTTGTTTGGTTACAGATTTTGAAGCCTAATATTAATAGGTCCACATAATTCCTCACATAGTGTTAATATATACATTTCACAATGATATCAACCACTAGTGTGTCACCAGCTTTCATTTGATACCTCACACAACATTCTTTATAGATATAGGACAGCAACATATTGGGTGTGGTGAATTTGTCAGGTGTGATAGGAGTTGCCTACAGAGCAGTGAATCCTTTGCCAGTTGATAGGGAGATGATCTTTGAGTTACATTAGACAAGGTTGGTCAGAAAACAAGAATTACATTTTGAGAAATAAATTGAGATTTTGAAAATTGTTTTCATTCCAGTGCAGAACAAAACTAACTTTTCAACCTCCCACTCCTTGGGAGTGAGAGAACACTAGCCCAGAAAAGCCTATTGGTTGGGGAACTTAGCTGCACTGTGAAAGATCCAGCTTCAAGTCCCTGCTTGGACTAAGTCACCCACATCCTGTGTGAATGCCCTAACCATTGAGCTATTGACTACCTTGGGGTGGGGCTTCCTGTCTTGTTTGGACCAGAAATTCCATCCTGGATTTAAGAAATATTTCCAAAGAAATGTTAATTGAAAATTATGCATTTCTGTGAAAACTTTCTGGTTCTCTGAATCGGTATTTTCTAAGGTAAAAAAAGTTTTACCTTACCAGCACTATCTATAAATCTAAATTCTCCTGACATCCTAATTTGGCATCTTTCACAGTTATACAAGGTTAGCTATACTGCTGTACCTTCTCAGTGTCTCCTCTATTGCACTCCCACAGATGTCAGACTGTGGGCCTTTACCTCTTCTGGAGTAGAAGTCTACAATTTGCCCTCTCTTAAAACAGGACTGGGCCTACACCCCTCCCGGCATTAACCCTGACTGCTTCAGCAGAGTCATTGGTGTTTGGCACCTGAAAGCCCTTTCTTTCTGGGACTGTATCCATTAGTAGCGATACAGAAATGGTTTCTTTAAAACAAAGCATCATTTATGTATTACTTAAAGTACCATGCACATATACCAAAGGGTAAAACAACAACGCAGGTCTACTTGTGTAGGTCTTACTTACACATTATTAAGTTCCCCTCAGCCCTGCTAGTTCCATCTCTGGAAGGGAGAAACGGCCTGTACTGCAGCAGTGTGCTGCATGTCTCAGTCAGACTATGCTGACATGTTTTAGCCAGCATCTCTCAGCTCACTCCAAACCCCATCCCATTTCTAGAGTCTTTATGCATTTTGATCCCCTTTGATTCCAGGCTTTAACCTTGGGAAGAGTAAACTAGTCACAGCCAAATGGAGCCAGGCAGGCATTTTCGTTTCATTGATTGCTTAGCCACGGTCGCCGGAGCCTGATCTTTGTTATTTTTTTTTTCCTGTGGGTTTCTCCCTTAACAGCCTCTTTGGATTTAACTCCTGGCAGTCAGGGAGGCTGATATCAAACATAACCTGAGAGTATTTGATATTGCATTTCCCACTGAATAACAACATTGTTATAATATTTACAGAGAAGTTAACTGAGAAATCGAGTGATCAAATCTTTTGCCCAAATTACACAGTCAGTGGCAGAGCTAGGAAAGAAACTTAGGAGTCCTAGCTCCATGTCCCCTTCTCTAACTCCTAGATCGCATTCCCGCCTTTCATGAACTTTTAGCAAGTATACCGGCCTATTGCCATTATCAAGCACTGTAATAGATACACCTTGATATGAATGGGCCCCCAAAATCGGATGCCAGCAGGAAATCTGACAGAGGGAGAATCATGGCAGAGATAATTCTTTCATCTTAAATAATCATTCTTTTAAGCAGAGGTTTTCAATGCTAATTAATGAAGCCTCCCAACACATACCTAATTAAATTTCACAGATTTATAGACATTTTAGATTCGAGGATCTACCATCTATCCATTTCACTGTCACAGCGGGATTGTTCCTTAGAGTACTCTCTATTGCTTTGATCAGTCTGGTTTTAAAGGTCCCAAGTGACCTGGCTTCCGCCACCGGGAGAATAGTACCTATTCTAATATATTTCTCTTTCCAGGATTTTTTTCCTGAAACTCTTCCTAATTCTTTCCTTTGTAATTTCATACATGTTCTCCCTGACAACACCTCTTCTTCCACTCAACATAATCACTTTTTTTGCCTTGGTTGTCACACCTTTCAAATAATTGTTGATAGTTTTAATTTCTCCTTTTAGGCAACAATCCGGCAAAACCCTTAAGCATGTATGTAACTTTAAGCACATGAATGACTTCACTAGGACTACTTTTGTGCTTAAATTATGCATATGCCTGAGTGCTTTGCTGGGTTGTATTCGTATTTAGCTCTTTTGTTTTTTCTTCATCCAGCCTTTAGGGAATAGGGATTTATTCTTGTTACTGTGCTCTGAATTCCCTACAAATATTTCAAAATCCTCCTAACTCTGAAGTGCTAAGAACTGAATGCACTATTTTAGCTTCCATCTCACTGGCTCATTATAGAAAAGGATTGTCACCAGCTTCATGTAACAATAGTAAAGAATCACAGAAAGACCATTTTCTTTAAACATTTAACAAGAAAATATATATCTGCATATGTGGCTACATTGGCTTCTTTTTTCATTATCATAAAATCACAGAAGATTAGGGCTGGAAAGGACCTCAAGAGGTCATTTAGTACTAACCCCTGCTCAAAGCAGGATCAACCTCAATTAAATCATTGCAGCCAGGGCTTTGACAAGCTGAGCCTTAAAAACCTCTAAGGATGGAGATTCCACATTTTCCCTAGGTAACCCATTCCAGTGATTCACACCTTCCTAGTGAAAAAGTTTTTCCTAATATCCAACTTAGACCTCCCCCACTGCATCATTGAGACCATTTTCCCTTGTTTTGTGATCTGCCACTACTGAAAACAGCCTAGCTCCATCCTCTTTGGAACCCCCCTTCAGGTGGTTGAAGGTTGTTATCAAATCCCCCCTCACTCTTCTCTCCTGCAGACTAAATAAGACTGGTTCCCTCAGCCTCTCCTCATAAGTCATGTGCCCCAGCTTCCTAATCATTTTCATTGCTCTCCGCTGGACTTTCTCCAATTTTTCCACATTATATTGGATTGCATGATTATATCCATTTTGCTGTCCACTAACGCCTTAAGGTCCTTTTATGCTTTACTGGTTTTCAAGTACAATATTTTCTACCTCTTTGAAATTTGTGTTGCAGTTGATTTTCTCTCAGCTACATTAGCTGTCATTTTTAAAGGCTGAGTGAATGTCAGTTGGTTACTGCCAGCACCTATTGCAATTACATCTGTAAGTCCTTTTGCAGGGAGGAAGGATGAGCTAGTGGTTGGGGCACCAGCCTAAGCCATGGGATACCCACACTCAATGCCCTGCTCTGCCGTAGACTTCTTACGTAATGTTAGACAAGTCACCTCGCCTCTCTGTGCCTCATTTCCCCATGTACAAAACAGGGGTCCCGAAAAGGAAATGTGCACTGCTGAGATAAACACCATTCAAGGATACATCATATCATGGGTTAGTCATGGGATGGATATGGTCTCTTTTTATA
Organism: Mesoclemmys tuberculata; assembly: GCA_007922155.1. NCBI lineage: Eukaryota > Metazoa > Chordata > Testudines > Chelidae > Mesoclemmys > Mesoclemmys tuberculata. The sequence continues at coordinate 35,135,438 of ML675616.1, read as the reverse complement.
GTTTCTCTGTCCTCATTGGTACTGGCAATACCTGTGAATTGTCTACCACCTGAGCATTTACCCCATTCCAGTTTAATTTTTCATCCAAATAGTTAATTACAACATTAAATAAAACCTGCCATTGGGCAGCTGGAGGACCAAGTAAAAGGGGCAGATGGAAAGCATAGTGAATTGAATCATACTTAGAGGCAGGGGTGCTGGAACCAGGGGAGGGGCAGTCAGGGGGCCATGACCACCCCCTTTTAAACATGGGCATAGTAGCCAGAGGCAGGCACAAAGTGGTGGTAGCAGGGGCTACACTTCAAGGCAGGGGAGCTGCAGGTGATCAGCTCCCTCACTGCAAAACACAGCCACTGCTAGCAGCACCAGACTCTTCCCAGTGGGGGAGCTGAGGTGGGTCTTAGCACCCCATGACCACAAGGCTCTATACCCTGCTCCTCCTCTTCCTCCACAAGCCAGAGCCAGGCTGTGGCAAGAGCTACCCAGGGATCCTGGGATGCTGTGGGAAGCCCTGTACCCTCCATCTGTCTTGGGCAGAGGGCTGGAGAGCAGCCCCCAGCCCATGTCCCTGACCAGTAAGACGCACCATCCAGGGCAGGTAAGGGTCTGGGACTTCCCACAACAACCCCAGGCTCCTTGGTGGGTCTTACTACTGCCCAGCTCCTGCTTCTGGCCTGTCTAGAAGTGGGGTTTTGGCGGGGGGAGAGGAGGAGCAAGGGGCAGGGCCTGAGAGGGGGGAGAAGGAATGGGGGTTGTACCACAGTTCCAGCACCAGTGCCTCCCACTTCTACACAGGTTCCCGCGCTCCTGTTTAGACAGAAAACCTTTGGGACTTAACAGCAAAAAGGCCATGCAAAGAGTGGCTCTGGATAGAGCAGAATGTCTGAGCCTTGTTCATGGCCGAAGTGACATTTGATGATGCAGAAAATATTCGGACTCAGATATCTAAGAGGGTCTGATCCAAAGCCCTCTGAGTTCATTGAGAATCTTAATCCTTCACAAATCCCTAAGATATCCTACTGGACATCTTTCAGCTTGGTATGTTGCTGGTCATTAATTAACTTTATCATCACACTTCATATATTGTCATTCAGAGAATTTTCATATGCTCATATCCAGGTAGACAAGAATTTTTTCCCAGGAACTGGGGGCCATACTGACCCTATATAACAGCATGGCACCCATCTCTTGCGAGCATCCCCTCCTGGTCAGGCATATCTGCAGTCTTCAAACCATCCCAGCCCCAGTATCGAGCCATGCCCCCAGGACTTCCTCCCTGGAGGCAATAGTTTCTCCCTCTCTGGGCTCCTCTGCCTCTAGTGGGGCTAATAAGCAATTCAATTCCCCTTCTGGGGGTATGTCAAAGTCCAATATTCAAACTGCTTCACCAGTGGCTAATGGGGGGGGACCCAGGCCCACTCACTACTCCGGGACCCAGCCCAGGGACCCTATGAATAGCAGCCACATGCCACTGTGTCCTCTTTAACTCTTCACTATGCTGCTACAGTTCCCTGGGCCACTTCCCTACAGCCCAAGCACCTTCCTATACACTTCACCCTTAATGTAGGGATAAAGTCTTATACTCAGTCCCAGCAGCCAGCCAAGAGCTCCTGCTTGCTCTCCTGGTCCCTGACAGCAACATATCTGTCCATAGCTCCCTCAGCCAGCCAGGAACATACTCTTCCAGCTCCAGGCAGCAACTTTTATATGGCCCTCTTGGGCCTTGATTGGCTGCACTCTTGATTGGCTGCTTCCCCTGTAATAATTCTAAGCTGTTTAGGGGACTCCTCTATTGCTCCTTTTCTGTGTTGGGTGAGCATAGTCCACCCCATCACACCCTAGAACAGCATCACACTGTTTCCAGTGCAAGCCAAACTATTTTCCTCCAGAACCATGCACCACATTTCTGTCCCCGAACAGAGTATGTCTACTGCATCCTCTTTATCTACTTAATCTGTAACCTGCATGGCACACTGCTGTACCTGCACACAGCTCCCCTGAGGCCAATGGATCTTTCCAGATATTTCTGTTAAAATGTTGAACTTTTATATTGTGATTATTAGGTTTCAGGATCAACAACTCATGGAGTTTTACTGGGATAGATCCACACCATCTCAGAGCTATTGTTTTAGGCCCTCAGGAGAGTCAATAAGACAATGATGCAGTAGTTGAATTTTATTTCACATTTGAGAAGTTAACTTTTTAACCTTATTTGTCAGAATATTAGACACAGATTCTTCAGTGGAGACTGTCTGCCCATTAGTGGAATCTGGCCATACAGTCAGGTTTACAGACTCAGGATGATCACTCTGATGCTGGAGGACTCTTTCAATGGCCTAAAACTACTGTGAAGGCCACCTCTTGTCCTGCCGTCAGTGTAACAGGGCATGGCCAGACTATCTCTGTACAGTGCCACTCCCTGGCTCCTTGGATTTGTTAGCTAATGTAAGTTAGAGCAGTCGGAGAGCCCAGAAGCTGGGCAGTACACGTTTGCATGTACTGCCCTGGTCTGCACTCTGTGCAGTTTGGCCAGATGCCAGGATATGGGCCATAACTTTGTTTTAAATGGAAAACCTAGATTCCAGGGCATAATTCTGCATCAAGCAGTGTCTTCTGTTGCAAGTTCCACAGATATGGAAATGCTGAATATCAAGGGTTCTACATAATTATGTGTATAGGTTCAGTGGATAAACTCCTAATTTAAATACTGTGGCAGTATCAGGCAGGGTACCTTGGTGTTCATGGGAAATATGAAATATATAGATGGCAAAATTCAGATACATGGTGGTAAAATGACTTACTCTCGGGGCACAAGTGTAGGTTTGGGACAGATATCTCAGTTTTGACTCTGACACCAACTTGCTTTATACCATTAAATATGTCATTTAACTTGTGTCTCAGGTGTTTCATCTGAAAAATGGAAATGAAAAAGTAGTATTAATATGTAAAATATTATTAGCTCCACCTAGACCCTGTCCACCCTACCTGCCTCAGGTGTGATTCTATAACCTGTCAGAGGCACTGTCAAGGGCTTGCAACTGCATGTCCTCATGGAAAATTTTCTTCAATTACAATCATATATGTGCATCCACACCTACTACACTAACTGCACTCAGTACGTCCTGGGAAAAGCTAAACAGCTATCCAACAGTGCCTCCACCGACATGGTGTGCTTGGAAGACATGGACACAGGACAATAGCAGCAGCAGCAGGCAGGTCAGTGAACTCTGGGTTGGCCTATCACACAGAGAGCTGGGAGGAAAGCGATTCCAAATCAGTTGCACAGAGAGAAAGAGGTGATGCATTTAGCTAGCACCAAGGTGTTAAGTGGTGTATAACCAGGAGCTAACGTTTGTATCAGGCATACCCAAAATATGTCTTTTTCAACACAGCAGTAGTTTTGCATCAAGAGGGATTTCCTCGCTAAAATTGTGACAATCTTGCAAAAGCGTGGATGAGTGCCCAGCAAACCTGCCTGAAATGAACTTTTCCCTTTCATCTTCCTTTTGTCTCTTCTACATAGATCCAACTAAACAGTGTAACATATCAGTTAAACCTCCCCAGGAAGCTTCATTTATGATCACTGTTCAGACCATCTGTAATTTAGTATCATCTGCTGCTAGTGATGAAATAGAACCTGAAATCCTTATCGTATATTACTGTACTTTGGGCATTTGAGGTCAGGTTCTGAATTTGACAGCTTGAAGCCATCATTACTGGTAGCTCAGCTAGCTTATTTATTACCCAAATTCCTTGCATTTATGTATAGACACTTAAGTACATGAATACTCCCTTAAAAAATCTTATTATCCACCTTATTCCCTCAGTGCTGTCTCCCTCCTATATATCATTAATGTATCCTTGTACACATCAGTGTCTGTGAAAGCCAAGGGCACGTCCAAACTAACTTAATATGGATGTGTAATACTGTGGAATTTTAACAGAGTTTCTTTCAACCTTAATTCTGAAGCATCGTTTTTTTTGCCAGCTGAATAAGAGAATCTGAAGATAGCTTTTATGATTTAATATTATTATATCAAAAATCCATGTGTTCATGTGACATGACTTTTCTTAAATGGGTCTATCTAAAAAGACCATTTCAACAATAGATTGATCCTGATGGCATTTTAAATTTTCAGTTTAGTTGCTTCGGGTTAAAAATTAAAACATTTTATTATGTATCTACCAAATGGAGTTTAATGCTTCAGGCATTTTAGCTTGTCTGAAAGTGGTGCAAACAGTATCTGTTTTGTAAATGCCTTTTATAATGGAGTGCCAAGAAGTATCCATGAATGTTAACACAAAGGAAAATAAAACATATGGAGAATGATAAAAAAATAGAGTTCAGAATAAGATCGCCATGTTTCTGTAAAATCCCTGCCTCAAAGCTGGGAGCTGCTATGTGAAACCTGACCTTTTTCCTGTGTATTTTTATCTTTTGTTTCTTTTTAGTACCACCACAAGTTTCTGTCCTATTTCTGAGATGGTTAATCCACTCATAAAATCATAATGCAATATTATCATTTTTGTTTTATCCATCTTTAATTTCTTTTCTTGGCCGGACAAATTATCCTCCTGTCCCCTGCAGCCAACTATAATAATTTCCACTGACTGCAGTAATGAAGGCAGCACTGATTAAACGTAGGCTCCCCTCCTGCCAAACACAGCCAACAAGCTGCCTGTCATGACCTAACTTTTTTTTTCTTTAAGTAAATGAGAATATTTTGATCAGATCTTTATCTTCCCATCAGGACAAATATATAAGAAGAACGGTTGTCTGCAGAACTGCTAATTGGACAGTAGGTTAGGACATGGAGTTCTGTCAGCAATAGCAAGGATATCAATACTAGTCTGTAAGAGAAGCATGTTTGTGTGGTTATCCTCTGCATTAGCTTTATCTTGTTTAGAAGGCCAGCTGCTCTGTGCAAGAAGGTACTGTGGTGAATAGCCGTTAGCAGTTAAGAACCCAATCTTCCCGAACAAGAAAGGTTAGAGGAGAATCTAAAAGAAACAGAGCAGATAACTTTCTATTGCACAGTGGGAAGAAAGAAGACAGGAGCACACACAAAGTGTTCACAATCCAATGTATCACGTGTTATAGAGCGGCTCCCCTAACCCTATATCACAGAAGAGATTCTAGGGCGAGAGCACGTTGGAGGCATGGCTAGTGGAAATATCATTGTACAGATGTACTGGTTGGCCTAATGCCCTGGTGGAAAATGACAGAACAGTTACATTAGGGTCCATGGAGCAGCTGTGCTGCCACTTCTTGGTATGATAGAGGATAATTCTATCCTCTTAGCAGAGACCACCAACTTAGGCCTGGTCTACACTTACCTTCCGGATTCGGTGGCAATCAACAGGAGATATGCAAGTGACATAAAACACTTGCATATCTCCCTTCGACTTTGCTGGGTCTGTTCCGCGCGCCGTCCACACTGCGCTGCACCATTTATGGGGGTGGTTTTCCTTCATCAATTCCTGGATCAACTGAATGTGTCTACACAGACCACTCAGTCAATCCAGAGACATCGATCTGACGGCGGTAAATTGCCGCCATCAGTGTAGACCAGCCTTGGGCTCTGCATTGGGAAGAGAATTTGGAACACCCTGGGATGAAGACTGACATTGACAACTCCACTCCTCTGACACAATGGAAGGAAGAGTGTGGAACTAAGAGCTATCTCAGAGGCCAGTCCAAGACATATGGATATAGTTCCCAGAGGATCTGAGATCCAGCATGAACCTTACTACTTTCTATGTGCACGGCCCAGTTCTTTGAGCTGATAATAAAACACAGAGCACAGTGTCAATAAACAAAGAAATATATTTAAAAACATGCATTTGATTTCCTCCTTATAGAGATGACTGGAGAAAGAGCCACACAAGCCAGATGGAAGTCAAGTTTCTTAATGCACCAGGGGAAGGAACTCACATCAGAATGATGGTGTGGTACATGAGCCTGACTATAACAGAAAAAGGAATATCCTATAACTGCATAATAATAAAGTCCAAAAATGGAATATTTAATCCTGTGGTGTATGATACACGGGCATGCACATCAGTAACAATAAAATCATAATAGATATTGGGTCAGATACATCAAAAGGATTTTTCTATTTTAAAAAAAGTAAATTACATTCTTATACAGTATTTCCTAGTGTATGTGTTTTACTGAGATGTTCAACTGAATAGCTATTATTGACTATGAATGTATGTGTATGTAATTGTCACAGGGTGGCTGGCACCTGTAAATGTACCAGCTGCTGTCATTTTGGACAGTTCAGATAGCAGGGCAGTATCTGGAGGCTATAAAAGAGCAGGGAGAGACCCAGGGACAGGAAGAGACTTGGTGAGGGTTTGTTCCAGTGAGTCAGGGGCAGGTGAGAGCTGTATGTTTGGGACATAGAAGAAAGCTGAAGGCAGAAGAAGAGCAAGAAGATTTTGCTGGCTTTTGACCCCACGCCAGAGCCTAGAGCTGGAAAGGCTGAAGGCAGGAGAACAACAGAGGAGCTTACCCACTGATGCTTCCAAGAGTTGGACCTCAGGGAGCAGTGAGAGGACTGGGGGGGATGCTCTTCTGGTAAAGATGATCTCCCAGCAGAGAGGCTTGGGGGAGGGGGTGTCTCCAGTGCAAAGAGTAGGCTTGCACTGCAGCTGGAAGGGCTGTGGTGGTTGTCCTGGTACAAGGAGAAGGGAGGACTGCCAGAGTCCGGGCATGATGGAGGTGCCGATGTGTGATATGTGGGGTGTCGTGGAATGAGACATGGGCTGATCTTAATGACTGTTTGCAACTGTGTGTGTTGGGACTTATGTTCCGGAACTTTGCACAATGTTTTATAATAAACCAGCCCTAAGGGGGTATCATTGTGTCAAGATAGCCTGAAGTGATTGGGTACGCTGAGAGAAGAAACTGAGGCAGGTGCACTTGTCATGCCACAGCCTACTACAAGACAGTGTGCAAAGTGGGACTGGCTTATGAGAGTAGTATATGTTGTTCAATATTTGAACTGAGAAAACATAATGAAGAATCATTTGTCAATATTCTTGCAAATACAATCAGCCAATTTTCTTCCCTGTTATTCATGACCCCCTTTTTTATGTCTATATTGGTGTGAGATTTTATTCCTAAGGATGATCCTGGAAAAGTAACTGTTTTTCTGTTACAATCAGGAATAAATATAATGGTTGTGGAATTCATATCGGCATTATTCACATGCTTTGTAAAACTCTTTATTATTCACACAGCAGGTGGCTCATTGAATAATTGCTGTACAAACATTGATAGCTAGAACTTGTGAATAGAAAAAGGGACATTTTATTAAAAAAGAGTGTATGCCATTCAGTTAGTGACTTACGTGACCAGTCCTGTGACTATGTTGTGAATAGCAAACAATAAACAGCAAAGACTCATAGCGATGGGCTTGCCAACTGGACTTATGTTAATATTTGTTCGTAGAAACTATTTGTCTAATAATTGCGCATGACAAACATATAAATATCACAGCCTGTTTATGGATTATTCATAAGCAAAATACAGTACTAAACTCAATGGCTAAATTATTTGTCACAATTAAGGCAAAGATCACTTGTGAAAGTGTGTATGCATATATATTAATCTATGTGCACTTATATGCCCACACCCATACATTTATTAGGAAAAACTAAAAAGAATCCCCTGAGATTCTTAGGATCTCCAAGAGTCTCCACTATCAAGTTCATTATAGATATTCTCTATGAAACCATAATTACTGAATATGGTGGTCAGATACTATGGTGATGGGTGCCCAACAAATATCTGAAGCATACTATATTTAGATAGATCAAACCTCTACCTTGATAATTTTGTTGGGGCCACTCCTTCCACGGGTGGCAGGAGTGGTCTTTTGGAGGAGACTCTAGAGACCATGTCCCAGCAGGATCAGTCTTTGAGAGGACAGCATAGTCCTCTTTTTGCCAGGAGTTGTCTTTAGAAAGACGAAATGAGAAAGTATTTTCTAGGCCCTTGATTTGCACCAGCAGAGAGAATTAACAGGGTCCTTAACCTCACTGCCAGGTCTTCACTGCCAGTTTATTTAACTAGCATTAAATCTCACTGTAAGGAATAAAAGTAAAACAAAGTGGTATGTGATTTCATTTTTCTAAGTCTGAATTATTAGGGATGGCTATTAATAATGGACAAAATGACTGCTAAAATAAGAACTGGTTGAAACAGACACTTCAGATCCATTTTGAATTGTAAGTAACATTTTACTGTTTGAAAAAGTTGGATTTAGTTATTTTATTAAATAGTTTTGCCACTTTCTGGACATCCTCATTTCATTCTTATTTCCATAACAAACACCTTTGAATGGGTCCGGATAAGTTTGGATCAGGGTTTGAACCTATGGATATATATTTTACCAAATGTCTGAATGTGACACTGTAGACTGACTAATTGTAACCAGGCACAGCCCATTCATACATTTGCTTTGCTTTCCCATATCATTCAAGTCATTTCCATTGCAAGAAAAAAAATGGCCCCACCTACTTTCCCATATTCTCGCTACATAAATGTAGTGTAATCCTAGAGATATTGTGCCAAATTCTCTGCTAGTGTAACACTATTGACTTCACCAACCACCAGACAGGAAGAGCTCTCCCTATCCCTTTAGCAGCACCAATCAAAGTGTTCACCCTTACTTTAACCTCTAGCCAGGCAGAGATCTCTGCACAACATCCTGACTGAAGAACCAGGCAGGGGTGAAACAAAAGTGTTGTTCAGGAATATTATGACAAGACTAGCTCCACCACTGGGCCCAGTTTTCTCCCTGTGCACTGGCCTCTCTGGCTCAGTAGCACTGTTGATACTGGACAGTTAGTGATCAGTGTGAATACCAGTGAGACATGGTATGCCCAAATTGCAGATCAATAAGGTTTAATGTTCAAGGTTTTCTATAGATATCCTAACTGAATACAAAACCTAAAGTTAACTACAATGTATCATACTCACTAAGCCTGGAGAGCTAGCAGTCCCTCAGAAGGCTGTATACAAGAAAGGCTTTCTTCAGGGGCACCGCCAGGGAGTCGTTGCTGGCCGGCAGCACCTCCTGCGGAGTCAGGTGTGGATGGAACGTGCCCCTTTGTCTAAGGAGTGACTTCTTATACCCTTCCATAAACAGCTTTCACCTATTTATCTCTCACTGATCATCATATGTACTAATTACCTACACTGGGTTTTCACCCTTAACTACATTCCATTCTCACCATGATAATTGGGGTCATCAAAACAACATCTGGCGATAAGAGGGGCGGTGTAAAAATATGCCCCTGGACAATGAAACAGTGTACCCCCAGACGTTCAAGGATAACTTCTTGTTCTATCACCGTTATCTATGTGCAGCTGCAAGCATACATGTTGTGTGTTCCAGCTTGTTATGTGCCGTGGTGTGCAGGAACTGAGACTCTACAAGGTTGCGCAGTAGTCCTTTTCATCTCTGCCAAATGGAGGATGTCATCGTACAGAGGTCAGAATAGCCACGCAAGCAACTGAAGCTGTGCTAGGCCTGTAGGACAGTGGTCAGGCAACTCAAATTGTACTAGGCCTCCAACAGCACTATGCCTGAAATTAAAGTTTCTCATAACATGAACTTGCTCCCAATACTTATATACTTGCTCATTTCTCATTAACATTTTGACTATTACATGTTTACAGTGTTTTACTTTTGGGGATCAAGAAACTTGTCTTGCTTAATTTCTTTCACATGGTAGGTCTGAAAATTAGACCCAAACTCTTACTTTTTTGTTGCATGTAGGAGAGACTGTGAAGCAGAGACCAAACAAATAAATAAATAAATCCATGGAGGAGGGAAGTGGGGAAATGGAACAGAGAGCAGGGAAACTAAAGAAATAATATGAAGCAGAACTGGTGGAGAGAGAAACATGAAATGGTGAGAGAGGGGGAAGACCAAGCAGATACAATTTTTTTAGAGTACCAGATTATGCCCACTTAGTTTTTGGAAGATGAGGTAGAATTTTTTCCCAGTCACTTTCCTTTAGCTGAAAATCTGTTTTTTCAAAATGGAATCTCCAGTGAAATAAAATATGGGTTTAAACTGCAGACACAAAAAAGTGCATGTACTTGAATTTGTTTTGCAAACCAGAATTAATTTGCAAGATTTGCAAAACAGTCACACTCTGTCCAAACCTCCCAACTCTGCGAGAACAATTTGTAACATGGGGCTTATAAGTGGGTCACTGATGAGGTAAAACACTGAAGTCTGACCAGCGTATAGGAATTCAAACAAGACAGAAAGTCACTACCCTTGCTCCACACTCATACATTTGTGTTACTGGGAGCAGAATGTCTCTAACTCCTCAGTGAATCCAGCACTGCAGTGTCAGTGCTAAGGGTTTTCCCTTAGGACTTTCAAGAGTTTGATCTCTTTTGAGACCATCCTTATATGAAATATAGATATGTTTCTTCTTGATCTGCTATATAAAAAATATCAGCAAGTATACATATTGTCTTCCTAGCCAGGGCATTGCTGTTGATGATTCAAATGTTGCTGCAGGGAAGGATTATTATAAAGCTATATGTATGCTCATGAAGCGTGACTAGTATGGGATCAAACTACAAGATGTGTGTGGGAGTTCTACTGGGAACATGTATTGCTTCGGGTTATAACAGTACTATGTGCACAGTCACATCACCTCTAGTCCTATCTAGACAAAACTGACGGATGCAGCTCTGAGTCTTCATGGTTGATATTTAAACTTTTAAAAAACTTCTTTCCCTGGCTGTGACTATCATCTGTGCATGGAAAAACACAAGGTAGGTCTTCTTTTATTCAGCATAAGAGCACTTACTATTATAATTCATAAGAAAACTCTATCCGTGCTGTATTTATAACAAGGATTCAATAGCCTGTTCACAGTTTAAAATTCCTGTTCCCATCGAAGGGAAGGGCACACATAAACACAAACATATGTGCGATTTACAATAAACACATGAGAGAGGTGGGAATGGAAGTGACCAAATGTTAGACTTTTATGAAGCCACTCGCAAAAATGCTTGGCACACCGCTTAAAAACAGGGACTCCATATGGCCTATTTAGAAATGCATAGTGACTTTTCTGTGTCTCTTTGACATCAAATGGAAACTGTTGCCACTTCTGGGATGCCAGATGTCTTGTCAATCAGCCAAACTCATGTTTAATTGTGTGGCCTGCCTAAAGTTGACAGAAGAGCTTGAAGTGTGGCACAGCTTACTGAGTAGACTTTCATCAGAAGCCTGCCTCTTACTCAAAGAGATAGTAAGCCGTAATTAAAGTTAGACCTATGTAAAATGGTTGGCAGCCTCAGTGCAGTTCCTAATCGATAGCCATCCCTGTGAAAAAAATGACCATCTTTAATATGAAAACTGTGGAAGAAAAATAAAGGTTAAGCCCTAAGAAGATATAGAAAGGAGGAACACATAGTACAGAAATATTGTAATGGTTTGGTCTGCTATAGCTACCACAATTTTTCTAGGATTTAAAATGGTATTTATAATAATGGTAAGTAAAGTAAACCCTCAAGAAGTTGCCATGACATTCATTTCCAATTTTTCCCCATCTTAACTTAAACTGATTACTCCTATTTCTACACCATTAATAATTCATTTCTCTTCTCCGTGTTCATACATTTCAAATACAGATTGACTATACTGATATTAGTACTGTAAGGAGACACCACTGAAAGGAGAAAGTACAAACTATTCTCTCATTTTGTTTTTAAAGTGGCAATTAATATTCCACAGTTGCAACAGGAAAACACTGGGCCTATCAAATCTTTCATCACTACAGGGATGTCAACCCCCCGTTCAACTAGGAGTAAGAACTGTGGAATGTCACTTCCCTGGTTACCTTCTCTACTTCCCCAGCCCTACAGAAGCAGCATCTCCAAGGGGTGTCCTCAGGATCTGTGATGAACAGTTTGTGATGTGACAGGGCATTCTCCATGGTTTGATACCCCTGGAAGTCCATGGAACTTTCAGGAATAAATTAATTCTGACCCTAATCCCACTAATAATTTAGATTCCCTCACCCCATGGTCCTTCCAGATACAGAAAACACTGATGTGAGATTTTAGAAGCATGACTCTTGCAAGAATCATACTTTCAGGGAGCAGGATGGGGATGGAGCAGGAGCCAATGTGGAGGCACAGGGCATCCTTGATGTTTTATATTTTCAGAAGTCAGTGATAATAGCTCAGAAACCGAGGAGCAAAACTTTTCAGTTGAAGTTGAGTTGTGTTTCCCTGGAAACATCATAGTTGGCTTGGGATGCAAGACTGGTCTCTGTACATGTTACTGAAGATGTATACATTTATAAACTGTATGATACTTGAAAGAAAAAGATAATAGATGTGGATGTAGTAGCTGCAAACCTTCTACTAGTATTAAAAATTATCTTGAACCAAACAGTTTTTTAAATTCCCAAGTGTTCAGTTAAGGACTTGACTTCCCCTTTTCTGCCTTCTTAGAGGAATATGTGGATGAAGACAAGACATTTTTTCCACCTTCCCCTCACTTCTTTTGGTGACAGACCTTCTGTCGGGAAGGTATGTGGAGGTCTACTATGCTTTTCATTGACTGCAGATAGTGGGTTAAAGATGTACTTCTTTCTCTACACTTTTTCAAAGGGCAAATGACAGGCCACTCTTCTTTAGGTCTAGATGGTAGTCTCCCTTCTTCAGTCTGTTCTCCCAGCTACAGCAGCAGGACACAGAAATTTCCCTATTGCCTAGGCTCCATTTTATTTGAGATCCAGATTTCAAGCTACATTGGTTAGTTTAAATTAGAGACAGAGGTCACTTGGTGTTGTTTCTGGTCCATGATCTGAGAAGATCCCTGATCTTATTCCTCCCTCATAAGGCTTCTGATGTGAATTACTTGCATTAAAATTTCATATTTTTCTTTCCACTAATATTAGCTTAATTTTTTCTATTTTCATTAACCTTAATGATAATGATATTATTTGCTAGACTGCTTATGGAAAGCAAATGAAACAGAGATACAAACACAGGAAAAAACATTATATTTTTTATATGGGAGAATATTCAAAGGTGGGTTTTTCCACAGTGTTCACCCAGCTATAATAAATAATCTAGTTCCTAGGTCTTTGCCAAGGTCCTTACATGAAAACTGTTAAATGTCAAATTGAGTGATGTTACATGAAGCAGTAATCCTTTTCATAGGTCTATAACTACGTAACATTATGGAAATATTACTGTTCTGAAAAATTACACTTACATTATATATATTAGAGGGAGTTTGTGATCCAATGGCAAAACACCCTTAGTCTTGACATCATTGAAAAGGAACATGTAGGCCAATACACACTGCTCTGTAGTTTGAGGAGAAATCATTTTGTCAAGAAAAATATTTTGACATTTGCAAGATCCCAATCCATGAACCATAAATCTCCTAAAATATGGTGGGGATCAGATTTTTTTGTAAACATGGGATTCAAGTATTTTTAAAAGTACTTTTTTTTTTCTTCAAGTAACTGTTTTTGATATAAATTAAATGCATTTATGGTTCAGAGCCTCAGGCAATTTTTAAAGTTTTGTTTATTGGGGTTTTGCAACAAAGAGAAACAAACATCATGCATAGAGTTGTATTGTCATTTATGCACAGTATGATACTTGAAAGAAAAAAGCAAAGAATAAAGATATGGATACAGAATTCATATTATGCCTCTAAGCAAACTTTGTCATATCAGAAAATAATACATTTCTAACCACCACCTCACCCAACTTTACTCATACCCCTTGCTCCCAAAACAACTATAACAAACAAAAAGGAAACTCAGCAGTGACCTTAGATTATTAAAACTATCCTCCCCAAGGCCCAGAGGTTTCTCTCTCAACTTGCCAATGCTCAAATGTGCAACACAATGTGTGACAAAGAGCCAAAGGGCCAGGTTGTGGCCTGTCTAGTATTGCCATGCAAGATGGAGAGCAATCCTGGAGAAAGAAACGCCTCTCAGAGCCACTATTCCCCACTGTGTGCTGGTGGATAAAGGTGTGGACGGAGTCTTGAGCACTGATCCCTTCACTGCACCAGACAGCAGGGGACACTGTGCTGTAAGTACCTCCTGCTAAAGCATGGGGGAAAATGGGAGGCAGATTGTGGCTTTCTGAGTCTTTATCTTGGAAATAAATCTTGCTCAATGATGAAAGTGAGGGGACACAAACTTGTGTGGAACATAGCGAGCTTTGAGACTAAAATCAGCGATGTCCTTCAAATCGAGGTACACTTGAAGGGTTTGCCAAGGGGAAGTGTAGGAGGTAGCTCCACTCAGTTGTGAGGAAAAGATAATTTTTTTAATAATGGACTTTGGGTTATTCATGACAGGTGATATTTTTTATCAACGCACTTTGAAAACATAATGATTCATTATCACAGTTAGTGATATTAAAGTTCTAAGGAAAAACTGTTTGTAGTATTCAGAAATCAAGTCGTATTTTCCAAAGATAATAAAATTTAATACACAATGATATTTATTAGAGATTGTAAGACACTGGAATTACTTTTCCTTGGGAAATTCAGACATTTTTGGGGGAAAAAATAATTTTCAAATCAGACCAACCCTCAAACAAAAAATGTCCTGTGAAATGAAAATAATTGATTTGGGCCTGTCAAAATGTTTCATTTAGATAATGTTGTATAATTTTATTTAATTAATCCCAATATGTTTTGTTTTGATATAGAACATTGTTCAGGTTTTGACTTTATTTTATAAAATTAATTTTGTTTTGAATTTCATATTATGTTAAAATATGAAATATATAAATACAAAACAATATTCAAACATGTTATATACAATATTAAATATATATACAATTTTTATTTTATTGAAAGAGAATATTTTGATATTATTGAAACAAAGCAAGAAAATCAAAATGTTTTGTTTAGACTTTCATCTATCTCCCCCCCCCAAAAAATGTAATCAAAATGGACATGTTCTGGCAAAGTGCTTTGATTTTGACAAAAATGCATTTTTCAGTGCAATTTTTTTTCCAGCCAGCTCTAATATTTATGAACTTAGCTTTCCTTTGATTTTGAAAACATTAAAGCAAACATTTTGAACTTTGAAAATTATTTTAAACCCCCATCTTTCTGCCTCTCCCAAACTTTTGACAAATTGCATTTTGCCAAGAAGATAAAAAAACAGGTCTAGTGAAAACATCAAGTCCATTACCTTCTATGAACACCACCCATTGTGTTCCAGGAATTATGCTAAACATACTGATAGAAAACATAATGGCTGAGGAGTTTAAAATTACATATTTTGCATTCAGAGTGGAAGTCACCTTGATTTTTTAGCTCTCCTATGCAATTATATTACCACTAACAAAGTAAGAGAGTTGTGAGTTGTCAATTTTGCAGCAAAAGAAGAACACCATGTACGACATGATTCACTTAAGCACTAAGCAGGGGCATGTAGCTGTCTCTGATTAGGATACAGTAGCCTGTATATGCTTTTTTCATCAATAGCAATTTGGAAAGGCAATTCAAAATGTGACTATGTATATTTAATATATTGTATATGTATGTTTTTGTTCCTCTGCTAGCTTTTAAAAATATAGATATTTGTAATTCAATGCCATAGAGTTATTGTGTAGCAGAAACGTCCCTGGAGAAGAATAGAGTAGAATTTTATGACATAATATGGCACAGTATATAGTGGGATAATACAGAGTACGTCTCTTTTGTGCAAGGAGAGGTCCACAAGAAGTATTCCCCATTTAAGTTTCCTTTAGGGCCTGATCTAAAGCCATTAAGGGCAACAGGTTTACTTGGATGGATAGGGCATCAAATCCTAAATCCTATTCTGAGGGTGTGTTTTAAGTGGTGTATATATTGTGTGCTGGCTCTCTCTGTATAGGGGTGAATTTCACTTACTGTGATGCCGACTACTAAAGAAAAAAAAATGCTGCGAGGGAAAGAAAAATGGCAGCTGATTTAGTGCAGTATTAAAAAAAAGAAAAAGATGAGCTTCTTTAACCTGATGCTAAATTGAGCTGGGGAGCTTATTTGAAATGGGTTACAGCAGGTTTCCAGAATCCTTTGTAGAAAAAAATAAAATGAAAAAGATTTGAATGTAAACATTTGCTTTATGTGTTGGAATTAACTAGGGAATTGTCATTTCTCAGACCTTTATAGCTCATTCCCATTTGGAAGATGTCATCAGAAGTGTTACAGTCCACATGCTGAATAAATGTATCACGTAGGATCTCTACTTCCTCCTTTCTCCTCAGTTTTCTTTCACAATTGCTACATTCTGACAGCTGCTTCAACAAATTGTATAAAAAAGGATGTGAGAAATCATAGCAAATTTCAAATTCTATCATCTTTAAGAAGAAAACGAATTAGTTTTTATGGTTCCCATATAAGATGCATAAAAAGTTATACAAGCAGAAAACAGTGCATGATTTTGCATAAAGTTAGCAATACATTTAGCTTTCTTTTTCCACTTTTACAATATTTCCAACTCTTTACTCCTGGAACTTTGTTTAACCAATCAAGCAAATAGCTGTTATTTCACTTCAGAACACCTATTTTTAGATGCCCTTTATGTGTGATATTACCAGGAATTAGAAAAACAAATTATGCAAGTTTTTATATCAGAATTATATCAGGAAAAAAAAAGAAATATAAATGTCTTTTCAAAGCTCAAAAATTGCCAGTTGGGTTTATAATGACTCATAAGACAAAACAGATAAACAACTTGTCTAACATTCCTGTGGGTTCCATTCATGGACTTGCAGAATCAGACCCTTAATAACTAACTCCTAGTGACTAGCTGGGAAATCATATGATATTACCCATTTTATTTGCTCACCAGACTAGCTAACTGAACGGCATTCCACCTTTAGAAGCTAGAGAACTATTTTGCCATAAAAATATACTTGCAGAAAGCCAGAAGAGAGACACATCCAAATGGCATATTGCAGTGGTTGCATCATGATATCACCATAGTATCAGATGATATTGTGTTAATCTATTTAGGATCATCACACATGGATGCAGTGTGATTGCATAATACTATCAACACAACATCATCATTCCCTCTCTAACACCTAGCAGCTGTGTGAGAGGAAAGCAACATTTATCCCAGCAGCTCCTTTCCTTCAACCCTTCATAGGGAAGGGGGAAATACAGTCTTTGCTAATCTGTTTGCCCAGTTCTCCTTATGCTACGTAATACCTCAGACAGCATGGAGAATGATCCCATAATCAGCTTCCCTCCTTCTGTTTGAGACTCTGGAAGAGTAAATTGAATGACACTTGGTATCATGCTGCTCAGAGTCCATGGAGGGCCTGTGATGGGGTGTTAACCTCCATGCTTGCCCTGGCAGGGTTAATGTAGGCTAAGAAGAGGTCCAATTAACCACAAAGGCCACAGCTGAGGGAAACAGGTGATTTAAATAAACCCTTGACTGGTTGATAGCAGAGGAGTGACTGCAGACTCCATTCCTGCAGCCTTCTCTCTGCTGCCAACTTGCTGCCTTTATAAACCAAGCTCTGCCTAACTCATTCTTCTTCAGCTGGCCTCCCTCATTATTCAGTCAGGGGATTACTTAAAACATCTGATTCCCCTCAGCTGTGGCCTGTCTGGTTAATTAGCCCCCTTCATATCTTACATTTACCCCCTTCAGAGCAAGTGTGAGGTGAAGAACCCCATTACAGAGACATCTGAGGCTCTATGGCCATGGATTGAGTATCTCTGCTCTGTGTTAGAGAGACAAGGTGGGTGAAGTAATCTCTCTTATTGGACCAACTTCTGTTGGTGAGATGCAAGATTTGAGGAGCCCTGTGGGGCTTGAAAGCTTGTCTCTCACCAACAGAAGTTGGTCCAATAAAAGATATTAACTCACCCACCTCGTCTTTCTAATATCCTCGGAACAACACAACTACAACTATTCTGCTCTACTTTGTCTTTACTTGTTAGAGTGGGTGAAAGGAGGAAAAATGGGTAGGGAACCATTGTAGCATTCTATTTGATTTTCACGTAGACTTTACCCCAGTATAATCCCTATATTTTCTGGGGGAGACATTCAGGAATCCACAGACTCCTCATCCAAGTGAATCTCTCAGCCCCAAATGGAAGGCTCGGTAAGCATAAAAAAGCCACTTATGTAGATATCTACTAAGCATCAAGTGAAATCAGCTTATCTTAGCATTTGGTCTGTTCACATGGCTTACTACAGATACCAGCCTCAGGGATTCTCTTATTGTTTTACTCAGACAAAATAAGTAAGGCTAGAGTGGTAATGCTACTAATAAGTTTCAATAAAAAAAAAAGCAGGGGAATTAGAATAATATTAGGCTGTAGCTTGTCACTGGCCTTTGTCCAATTTGACTAGATGTTATAAAATATGCACATAGAGTGGTAAGCACATTTCAGTAGAGGAGTTATCTCAGGGAAAGCTGAACAGGAGTTGAAAGGGCCAGCATTTGTTAGGCCTCTAATAGTAGTATTTGATGCATATACAAAAAAAATCCTTACAGGAATCCTTGAACTACACTGGAAAATAGCACTGGAACATCTACATCTTTTTGGAAAAAAAAAAAATCTTCCAAGATTGTTTTTCTTTGGTCAAAGAAAAGTGGGACAGTAACTAGACTATAATTGTCAAGATAACAAAACTCACTTATTAACTCCTTTCCTGCTGCTATGGTTAGGTAGCCATGGGACAGTGGGAGAACAAAAGTATCTTGAAGATTTAAAAACTGTGACTCTAAAGGGCAAATCTTCCTTCCTCTGCTAATCTCAAATGCAAGGGTCTCTATACAGGGGGACTACAAAGGGCCAGGGACACATCATCTACTTACACAGGCTGTGTGTAGTACTGCTCTTCTCTGGCTTTTATTATAGCCTCAGGCCTACTGTAGCCTTGTCCATTGATGTGGACATCTAGGTGGGCGAATCTTAGAAGATCTCTGTAGTCCTGTATCCATCAGCCAGTCCCCAGCCTTGAAAAAAAACCATCTGCATTACAGCAAATTTAGCTCCCATGCAGTATGCAGTGTAGGTCTGTAGCGTACAGGATACTTAACCCCTGCATACTCTCTGAAGCTACTCTTAATGAGATTTAGGCCTCAGATGCTTCCATTGTACATAACTCTGCTGAATGGGCTTTCTATGTTTGTTTCCTTGACATTATTTGAGTCCTTGGTATGGCAGGGAGGTCAGGATTTGTGTCTAGTGATAACAGTTCAAGTGTTGTGCTCATTGAAAGGGGCCCTTCTACCAGAACAAGTGCAATGACTGTGTTTACAGAACATATTTGATATTACTTGTCCATGATAGTGTTGGTGCTTAAAGTTAGGATAAACAAAGTTCTCAGGGAACGACTATGGTGGGGGACAAAGATTGGTGATCATAAGCCTATATAATGATTTTAGTTGCCCAACTTGAGACACATTTAAGGTTGCTGAGTTTTAGAGGCTGGGTTCTCAGCAAATGGATCCCCTGCATACAGAGCACCAAAAGTGTGAGTGCTTGAATACCTGACTCAGATTTTAACTTGTACACAAATCCAGCCCCTTTGAAAGTATTTGAAATTGCTCAGGTAATGATCCCCAGAATATATAGGTATCAGAGAATCATAAATACAGTTATAGTTCATACAGTTAAATGGTAGCTAAATGTAGCTAAAGTTTTACTGTACATAAAATCCTTGTGTGCTGGAATATTTTATTCATGGAAATCCTCATTCTCATAAAGACTTCAGAGCAAGCGGGGCCAGATCCTCAGCTAGTTGTGAATCAGCAAAACTCTACCAACTTCACTGAAGCTCTGCCAATTTATGCCAGCTGCAGATCAGTCCCATAGACTTCATTCTGTGAAATTTTTATGTATAGTCGTTGTACTTGCATCCAGGGCACAATTTTGCAAAAGCTGTCATGCATGGCACTGCCAATGAATTCAACTGGAATTCAATGGGAGCTCTGCAGAGGGCTTGGAAGTTTGGATGCATAATTACTATTTAGATTGATGTAACTATATTTATTTACTATCCACTGAAATTTTTAGGGGGGAGGGAAGCTTTGCTGTATACATATGTCCCCTTTCTCTTAATCCTTGACTTGATTAATGAAATCTTTCTCTTGGTACAGAAAGAATGCAATCAGTGCCTACTGGTGGTCACAGGGTGATGTGTTTTTGTGATGTTATTATTGGCTAATAATGCTGAAGTATTAGTGCATTTATTGAAGCCATCGTATCTGTGGTAATCTGATTACGCTCTTGTGAAGGGTCTGCAGTTTAGGATGAGTACCACCGAGGTGTCACAGACATATTAAAAGATAGTCATCACATCCTGGTTGCTATAGATACCTAAGGGTTAACAATGAGGCTCAGAAATAGCAGTGGAGAAGAGCTTGCTAAAGGGTTTATCTGTGCCAAGAGTCAGTCAAGCAAGAGATTACCCCTAAAGCAGAGAGTAAGTAGAGATAATGGGTTAATTGGAAGGAGGCGTTTGCATATGTACTGAGAGAGGTTTCCCTGAGGAAATTGCAAGAGTAGTAAGGAAGCTGACTTTTCCTGTTCAGTTTCCAGTAATGGGTATTATTGTAAATATTAACAGGAACATAGATATATTTTGAAAATAGCAGATACATCAATTGAAAGAGAAGCTTTGCTAAGCAGTGCTTGTGGCCAGTCCCAGACGCATAAAGGAAGGCACAATCCTTTAGTGGATATATATGGTATAAACTTCCTCTTCACCTCTGTCAGTCAGGGTATGTCTACATTTGGAGCTAGTGTGATTCCCAGTTTGAGGAGACATACTCATTCTAGCTCTCGTCAGCTAATGTGCTAAAAATAGAACATAGATGCAGTGGCATAAGTGGAAAGATGGGCTAGCTGCCTCAAATATGTGCCTAGGATCTTGGATGGGTACAAACTCAGGGCAGCTAGTTCCTTCCACAGCTCATGCTGCCTCGGCTACATTCTATTTTAAGTATTTCTCCTCAAGCTGGGAATCAGACCATCTCCAAGTTTAGACATATTCTGAGTGGCTGTCTTATGCCCAGAAACATAAGGGAATATGATTCCTTCCAATATGTGAGATCAAACATAGAGGGTGTTCAGATACAGGTGAAAAAGCTTTTAGAGAAATAGGAAGACTTCAGTTTGAAGAAAGACTGGAAAGATCAGGTCTGTTTAGATCGCAGAGGAGACAAATAAAGGGGGACAGGATAGAGGTGTATAAAATGAATGGTATAGTTAAGGTAGATCGGGCATTCCAAGAATTACCCTCTCATGATATAAGAGCAAGAACACATACAATAAAACTGAAAGACAATGTATTTAAAACAAATGTCTGTTTGGGTTTGTATGTATGTTCCTATCTAACATAACTGTGGATGTTCTTGTTATCCATAAACACCCAGTCCAATTTTGACTTCTTATTAAGGTCTTGGCTACATGTTAATTTGTGGCAGTGATTTCCACAGATAGTCTATATCCAGTGTAAAGCAGCATTTCATGTTAGCAGTTTTAATTGTGTTGCCTTTCAGTTTTCTTGTCTATGCCCTCTTATTTATATTATGAGAAAGGGTAATTCCAAGAATGCCTGATTTACCTTGTCTACAACATTAATTATTTTTACACATATAGCCGCTTCTTTGTCTCCTTTCTAAGTTAACAGTTCCAGTCTTTTCAATCCCTTGTCATAGCAAAATCTCTTCATGCCTCTAATCATTTTCTCAACTGTCTCTTAACACCCCCCTACACATTTTTACTACATGTTATTTGAGATTAGATGTAGTTTTCATTAACTCCTAAAGTCTGTGCAGTACCAATATAATGCACAAGTGAAACAATAATAATACATTTTATTTCTGTGGTGTCTAGCCACTACTAATGCTTAAGGCACATCACGTAAAACACAGATAATTAAAACAGCAATTAAAACACTATAAAACATAAAATCTAAATAAGGCAAAAATACCAATACAAAGTTACTGGGCCATATCAAATGATTTGAGGGATTAAAGGAAAAGAAAGGGATCTTCTTTAAAAGACACTAAATCTGCAGTTATCTAAAGGGGCTGTCAGTAGGAGTTTAGCAGAGGAAAGATGTACAATAAAGACCTCAGCTTGTGGCCTATGGTCAAGAGGAATGGAATTTAACAGAACCAGGACTCTACTTGTTTCAGCTCTACTTACTGAAGAACCACAAGTCCAAATCATCCTACTTAAAGCACCATTTAAGGAAGGTACTTAAGTATGTGCCTAGATTTAAGGGCATCAATAAAATGACTCATGTGCTTGAAGTTAGATGTGTTTAAGTACCTTTCTCAGCTGGGGCCTAGGATACTGAATGAAAGGTAAAATTTCAAAAATTCTTCAGGATAATTAAGAACTGCTCTATCTATTAATTTTATTATAATTTATGTTTTAATTTAGGTTTTAAACATTGATCCCAAACCATAAAGTCAATCAACATCATGGGCTAGCTGTGCAGATTGCAAAACTGTCTGCCCCCCTTTTGGGCTGCTGCCTTAAAATGGTTCAGTTCTGTGAGGCGCTTAGTGTCTCCTTTGATTTCCAATAGGATCTGAGTATAGTCAGCACCTCACAGTATCAGGTCTTAGCATAGTAAAAATGTGCTTTTACTAGGGCTGACTATGGTAAATGAGCCACTGAGAAAAAATCCAGTTTCAGTTTATCATACAAAAATAATTTAGGGGTAAAAAGACTAGGTTAAAACTGAAAATCCTACAAGCACAAAAGGGGGTGGGGCCAATGGCATAAGGGTTTCATTTTGCAAATGATTTTTGATTAGTTTCTAGTGACACAAACACCACATGGTTGAACATTAAATAATTGGAGAATATTGTTTCAAGCAAAACAGAGAATCTCACATCATTCATCTCCCTCCTTAAAATATATTTGTGCTCTAAGGCCTAGGAATACACAAGACAATGAGCCTAATCCTCTGCTGGTGGAAACTGGTGCACCTCCATTGTCACAAGCAAAGTAATTGGCTCCCAACTGCATTCCTTTGAGATCAAACCACCATCTAGCTATTTGGAGCATTGTATGTTGGAACTATATTGTTTGTCTAATAGGAAGTCAGATCCTAGAATTATTATAATTGTTACCACTATTATTTATTCATATTACATTAGTGCCTAACTAAAATCAATGTGTTAGGTTTGATACATACACATAGTAAGAGACAGTTCTTGGCCTGGGAGAGTTTATTGATCTAAATAGATAAAACAGAGATGGTGGGAGAGAAGTTAGAAGTTGAGTACAGATGCACGACCTCTCAAGATTGAGACCTTAGATCCTAAGCCGCTTTGGACAGACTCTGTGCATTTCTCTATTTTTTATGCAATTCTTTGCATATTGATTTCATCCAGTCACTACTACTGGATCAGTGCTCCAGAAATGAAACCATCACTATCTTGTGCCCTGAGCTGACTTGTTTCCCTGATACTTGTGCCTTTAAAAAGATAAAACAGAGAATAATTTAGAAAAGCCCTTCTAAGGAATGTATGAAGTTTGTGTAACACAGATAATTAAAGGCATAAAGATGTACTATTAGATGTATCCCAAAAGATTAAAAGCATCTTCCCATACAGAAGTTAGGATTCAACTCTTTTATTCTCTTAAAATGTTATCATTGAAACATTTGGTAAAAGAGCAAAACCATGTGGAGCTCATGTAATTTGAATCACAGACTTGGCTGTAAATTGTACAATACAAAGAGTGCTTTTACAATTTAATAATAATTAGAGAAATTACATGGAGATTGAATTCCCTGTAGTAATTATTTTTAGTGGAATAATTATACAAGTATGTATTTGCTCTGTGCGAAGGTGAAGCTGTTCTTCAGTCCTTTAGTTATGGCATAGCTTCTTTATGAGCTAAAACACAGAAATTAGAAGGAGAAAAAATAAATGCAAGAGAAAGTCCACTTCTCTGTAAATTATTAAATACAGATGGGAAGCTCTTCCCCCACAACAGATGGCCAGCCACTACAAACAAATTAGCATATAGACAACCATTAGCAAATTCAATTAAATGTGAATCTAAATATTAATTAGAATTTAAAGGCACTAGCATAAACTGAATAAGTGATGTGTTTCTGTAGCATAGGGAGATCTGATTATGGGAGGGGAGGGACCTACTGACAGTTCCATTGGAATTTGTTGCACTCGTTAAAGTGTGACTCATATACCTTTCTATAATGGAGAGTTTTATATTTTATATGTACTCTACACTATGGTCATTTTCAATCTACCATCTCTCAGAGTGAACTGACTTCAAATACACACATTAGTGAGGAACCTTTTTTCCAGCATCTATGTATCTGTCTTAGGTATTTCTAAGGTGCCTAATAGCATAGAATATAAGCTCCTATGCCATGACGCAAATGCTAAAACAAGCATGTATTTCCATAAATGTTCTGTCTCAAAAGGATGGACTATATGTATGGAAGTACCATAATTTTGACATATAATCGTCCACATGAAGGTACATTTTTCTGTTCAGAATGTAATAGCTTAATTGAATAAACATCTTCCTAGAACTATAGAGACAGAAGCCATTATTTTAGTTTAGAACAAACCAGATGTGTTTCTGAAGACAAGTGGTTCATTAAATGCTACATTAATTTGGGGGGAAAGTAAATGGCATTTTTCTCAAGAGGAGAGATTTGAGATCTGATGTCTTGTCGAAAGTGATAATTACATTTTACCTACGTAAATTTCCCCTAATAATTCCCTGGCATACAAAATTCTTCTCCACTTCCTGTTCTAAACTATTATTTAATATCATTGTGCACTGTAAAGCAGCTGTCCATGAGGTGGGTGCATGTCCATGGTACCTGAAGTAATACCACGAGTGCTCACCTAAGTTTGAAAAGCACCATGTAAATGTATTATTTTTTATTTTCTTAATAAATATAATTATACCCAAAAATTAAAACTACATTAAAAGAACATTATTAAGATTGCAGGGTTAAGCACTTGCCAGATAGGAAATACCGTAATTAAGGTTGCTTAATTTGGTTTCCTTATCTGTATGCATTATGCTACAGTCTTTAATTACATGATCACATTTGTTTCTTTTTTCTCCCACAGCAGAGAAATGGTGAGATTCAGCATTCTTGGGTTACATTCAAGGAGCTGGAGGTAAGTTTGCTCTAGTGGGCACAGAGTCTCCTGGACATTTCTGTCCAAGCTTGACCCCTTCTGCCCTGTCCCTTCCAACCTGTCCCATCAGTCTTGTCTCTTCCCTACTCCTGGCTCCTTGTGCTAGTCCCATTCTCCTTCCCTAGTTTGTGCTTGTCTCCAGTCCTCAGCCTTTTAATCTCAATCCCAGCCTCTTTGATCAGCTAGACCTAGTCTTTTTTGCTGCTTCCAGAAATATTTGGAGTCCAAAGCGTGGGGGTTCCAGAACTTCTCAAAGGAAAGTTCACCCGAATTTTTTAAGAGGGTCAAACTGTGTTTTTCTCTAGCCTTGATTTTGGAAATAGCTGAATCATTCAGCCTGGGGCAGATATCCAGCCTGCAACATTTTAGTCTGAATGGTTAAAGAATAGCAAAGTTATAAGCAACTGAAGACAGGATCTAATGTGAAGTGAGAGCCAGCTTAACATTAGGTGGTGCTACCAGCCCTGTTTGTAATAATTATGGTCACAGTTACTTCGTTCTGAAGACAAAAGATAATTTCTTGGTCTGCCAAGACTGGCTTTTGTTACAAGTAATTACAAATGACTATGATCTGAAATTTTGAGCACCGTCTAATATTATATTAGGTTTTCATATTTTGAAAATAGCTTATTAGCTCTTGAAACTTTTCATAACTTGGAGTCATTTGGTTACAACTTTTCACCTGTTACCTAAAGTTTTACAGCAACTTTGCCTTCCCTTGCACAGATATAAATGACTATATGAGGTGCAGTCCTGTGGCCCTAATCTTTGGGGGAGAGTGAGCTCTGCTTAGTGCAGGACCCAATGGGAGGGGTTTAAGTGGCTTTATGCCCTCTCTATCCTTCATCCTGATCTCTGGGGCTGTCAGGGGCCGGTTCAATCACTGGCACAAGCTAAAACAGACTTATGGCTGCCTTCAGAGCCATGTGAAAGGGGGTTAAACTGTTCCAATGGAACCAGGCCTAGGCTCATCAGAGGTCCATAAATGGCTATTTTTTTAAACTTCTTGCTCTTTTCTTCCATAATGGGACTCGATCCTCCTCTGTAATTTCTCCCTTCACTTGACCTCAGTCGACCTTGTTCATATTCCTTCATTCATGCACTCATTCATTCCAGCTACCACAAGCAGAAAATGCAAAGGAAGGCAAGTATTAAAATCATGCTTGTTTATCTAAACTCCTAATATGGTGTTACACCAGCACTCCTGGTTGTATTAAGGGTAGCATTTAGATCCCCAAATGTTATATTCAGGGCCCTATTTATTGCCCAAAATGGTGTATTTGGGCTGCAGTTTATTGCTTTGAATGGACCATTTGGGGCCTCATTTCAAGCCCTGAATGGACCATTTGGGGCCGTGTTTAGGACTCCAAATGGTATATTTGGGTTCCCACTTAGGGTATGTCTGCACAGCAGCTGTGATTCTTAGTACTGATAGATAAACTTGTGCTAGCTCAGTTTACACCATCTCAGCTTGAGCTAGCATATTAAAAATAGCAGTGTGGACATTGCAGCATTAGCAGTGGCTTGGGCTACTCACCCAAGCTCTGACCAGCCGCCCAAGCTCAGACTCAAGAGGTCAGGTGGACTAGGACTCTGGCAGCTAGCCTTAGCCACCACCAGTGCCGCAACATCCATGTTGCTACTTTTTGCATGCTAGCTCAAGCTGAGCTATTGGGAGTCTATCTATCCAAGCTGGGATGTACAGTTCAGCTCTCACCTCCTTGCTCTGTTTTGCTTGTTTACTTTTCCAGCCAAATTTCTCTTCTTCCTATGCAAACTGTAAAACTGGATTCACAACTTCTTTCCACATTAGCAAGCAAGTATGCCAATACAAACACTCAAAAGAAAACATGGAGGCAATCACTCGCTTGACAGAACTTGCATAATTGTTGGAATAGGGCCAGACAATTAACAGAGGTATGCAAAACCACTATCAGACGCAGAAGGACATGTGGCACAATATTTTGAAACATCTCATGGTTATTTTGCTGTACTTAGGTGAAAGATGTTTAGCTTTGAGAGATTCAGATGGGAAATTAGACAGTCCTCATAATGGTCATTTTTTTGCTTTACTTTTGCTTGAAGGTATGATGGTGTATTCTGAAGTCATGTGGAAATAATTAAGGCTGGTACCACAAAGACGATGTACTTATCCTACAGAATTAAAAATAAATATATCAGTAAGATCATAGGAAAAGTACGGCAGACTATTTTTGACAGGGTTAGGAAAGCTAGATACTTCTGTTATGTTTGCTGGCACTCAAGTGGAACAAACATATCAGGTGTTATGATACGATGAGGATTCAAAAAATAGAGCAAAGGTTATTAAGAGCCTTATCAATTTCATGCACACCAAAACAGGAGGGTATTACAAAGTTATTTTAGAGAAGCTAACATGGCTGCAGCTCACACAGGTGCTCAAAATCAAATTCGGCAGGTAAATCAATATGTGGTTTTTATATCATTTTATATCATTGCAGCGTTCTCACTGAATCTTGTTGGAGAAGCTGATATAAGGTTGTTTCCCACATTGTTCTGATTTTTTGGGATTGTTCAAAGATTGGATGTCCTTTTTTCTGTTTCTAGCAGTAATTGGAAAAGGATGTTATAGCATGACAATAAAATGCTGAAGTATGATAAGATGGTCAAGAGATAATCCATCCCTTACGAAATCAGATCAAGGTTGTTCTTCATAAATTAGATGACATCAAGGCTTCACACAATCTTATGCCAGAATTTAAATTGTCAGGTAATAACTTACTAATGATCTTTTCAGAGTTTTCATTTCTTGTTTTGGTTGAAATGTGGTATTATCGTATAAAAAAATTAACATTGTGAGCATAAAATTATGGAGTCTGGATCTGGACATTCAAACAGCTTGCGCTTTACTTGGTGGCCTTTCAGACACTATTAGAATTATAGTTTTCTGGGTTCATTGCATGTAAAAAAAAGTGCTGCTTCACTGGCTAAAACACTAGGAATATCCACACAGTTCAAAGAGAAATGATCTTGAAAGAGGAAAGTAAGGAGGAACTCCCAAAGGATGAAAGATCATCGGATCCACAAAAAGTTTTAGATGCAACATTAACACAATTGAATGATAGGGATGCATAAATACAATGGAGTTGGAGAACCATTTGATTTTTTTGATGGGTCAGAGACTGAAAAGCTTCAGCAATGAAGACCTAATGAGGCATTCTTGAAACTTAGCAAGCAGCTACCATGAGGATTTAAACTCTGGGAGTTTTCATAATGAGATTGAGCTCTTCACCAGTGTTTACAAGTGATGCCAGTTTCCCCTAACATAGAAACAGAACTGTGTATATTTTCGGTCTTCCTACAACTGTGGCTGCTAATGAAAACAGTTTCCGCAAGCTAAACTTATCTAAGGCCCAGTCTACACTTACCTTCCGGATTTGGCGACAGCTGATGGGAGATATGCAAATGATGTAAATCACTTGTATATCTCCTGTCGACTTCACTGCATCTGCTCCGCGAGCCGTCCACACTGTGCTGCCCACTTACTGGGGTGGTTTTCCTACGTCGATTGCTGGATCAACTGAGCAGGTCTACACAGACTACTCAGTTGATCCAGAGCAATCGATCAGACAGCAGCAAATTTGCTGCCATCAGTGTAGATCCAGCCTAAGAATGTGCCTAGAGCAGGAAAGGTTAAACCATGTGACAGTTATTTCTATAGAGTTCTTGGAAGCAAACCAGCTAGACAGGGATGAGCTAATTTTGAGATTGCTTCAGAGAAGACTGGGAAGATCCATCTTTAAAAGTTCTTAGTGACTGCATTTTTGAGGTGGGGGATTCATATAAAAGGGGCCCGGATTTGAGGCTGAAAACTGGGTCTGGAACACCCTGAGCACAATACTGGCTGTCCTAACTTGTGGTATTCATAAACCACCTCTCAGGTTCTACTACACTCACCAGAGATCATGGAACACAGCATGCCTCCTCTTTCTTAGCCATGGAATTAGCATGTCCCTGCCCCTCCATTTTTGCTAGGGGATGGGAGTCCAGTCAGAGGTGACAAGTAACCAGCTACTGTTGCCTAACTGAAACATCATTACAGTCCCCTTTCTGACAGCAGAGCAGAGCACAAGGATCATAACAGGGCTGAGTATCTGACCTTGTATTTCAAATAATTTTTATTGATATTCTAAGTTAAGTTTGTGATTTCTTACTCCCCAGTTTCTTGCATGGAAAGAGACTCTTTAAATCTTCATAGCAATGAGTTTTGCCTCTAACTGCCCTTCCAAACTAAGCCAAGTTTTATTTGACTCCGTGGTACAAATGTGTGATTCATCAAACCACATTTTGTGAAAATCAACTAGAAAATCTGTACTTGATTTGTATTTGGTTTACAGACTCCAAATAAACCTACTATACCAACACTTTGTATGCATCCTTTTTTATTTATTTATTTTTTTTTTGCAGTTTTTTTGTGTTTGCTTCAGCAGTTAAAAAGGCTATTCCACTTAAATGTAAAATCAATAGGAAACCAGAGAAAGAAACATCAGCTAGGTGGAAGACAGAGTTGTGGAATCAATCTATACAGAAATCTTTTCACTTGTATAGATCTTAAGATATGTCATTAGTCTAGTGTCACAGCATGTGGAAAAGACCTTCAAATACACTGGCTTTCTTTTGTTCAAAATAGCCAATGCATTCTAACACTTTATTTACTACTTTTGACTTGATACTACCTACATTATTTTGGAAAAATGCATGTATCATAAACTCATGATTCTCTGAACAGCATGGGAGACACAGCTTTTATTCATATAATCATGAGTTCGGATAATTGAGAGGGCAGAAACAACCACACATGGAGCCCTCTACAGATCTGCTGTCATGGCCCTGTTCACTCTTTCTAATGACAGTGGGGCTGCAGAGGCCTACACTGCCACTTCTGCCCTCCCACTTAATTGCAGGTGCAAACTACTCGGGGAGAGTCTGCAGACCTAGCGGGGCAAAGCTGAGACACCTGGTGAGGACCCTGCTCCGCCCTATCATGACCACAGCCTATCCTGCACTGTGTGTCTACAGGGATCATGTGTCACCAGCTCTGCAGCTGCTCAGAAAGCTGTCCACAACTCCGCTGGCACAGCACTGCTCAGTGATTCCCATGACAGTGGGTTACAAAGGGCTCTCTGTGCTTCCACAGGAGCCATTCAGCAGCAGCATGGCTTCCCAAGGCCAGGGGTCTTGTTCTACTATTCAAATCCCTTCCTTGTCTCCCAGCATGAGTTTCAGAGACTCAGGAGTATATTGTACGTATATATTACACAAAAGTGTTTCTTGCATTGTGGTGAATCAATTTAATTAAAGTAATTCATTTCTCTCAATAATACAATAGACTGAATTATGGAGTCACCATGAACTCAGACAGAAAAAAATAACAATTTCATCATGACCCAAACTGTGAACTTGACCGCACTCTAATGTTGTGATAAAGCTCCTTTCTTAATGCAATTTCTCATGTATAGCATCTGTCCAGAGGAGAATTTTGAGAAATTCTCAGATGTGGTGTTACTCAGATGAGCTCTTTTTGAATTTGGAGACTGAAAAAAAATGGTGAAGAGTTGGTTTCTTCCTGCACCCCTGGGTTTATTTCACTTTTTGAGAAATTGTTCTCATTTTTATCACCCATTCTTAACTCAAAAATTGAAAGGTTTCAAATGTCTACATACTAGTTTTCCACGAGGACTAGCACACAGAAATCTGTTAAGCAAGTTGGAATGAAAGTTCTAGGGTTATTTTAATGGTGTATATCTGTAAAGTCATGGAGGACATGTATGTTGCCGTCTTACGACGTCCCCAGTGAATAGCACAAAGCAACAAAATGCAGACCACAGGCTCATGTCCTAAGTGACAATCTGCCTGAAAATGCCATTTTCTAATGGGGCTACTATCAGGGCCAGTGCCACAAACCCTAGTTCTGGGGCCACTTCTCAAGATGCTGTGTTTCAATACTGAGGGATATCAGCACCGAAAAGGGCTATCCCTTCCTCCCTCACCCAGTTATAAATATTGAAGCACATGCAGCCTTGCTTCAGGAGATGCAAATGACCACCAACAGGCAACTTTCAGTGCTGTGAGCTGTCATGACTTATCAGCATCACAAGCAGTGTGGGATGGCATCTTACATTAGAGATGGACTGTCCACTGTCACTATATTGACTTTAGGCCAAATGACATCATAGAATAGCAGGCAAAAAAAGTGAATGAGCACAGACAGATTGTCATATATAGTCCTCCAACAGCTAACTGGCCAACCACCAATCTGCTCACCTTTCCATCTCCTTCCATCTACTGTGGTGACTTTAATTCCTACCATATGAACTCGTGATAACCTGTCAACAATGCAGATGGAGAGAGTCTAATGGAATGCAATAGACCTCCTCTATGACCCAAAGCAAATGCCACGGTTTCACGGTAGTAGAGGGGCAGGAGGCACTTCAACAAACATTACTGTTTCATCTTTCAGGCAACAGCTGCATGTAGTCATGGAATAGAAGGTGTTTGATGCTTTCCTAAAGTTTCTGCATTGGCCATCTTTGATCAGCACGGTCTGCAGACAGCAACAATAAACCACTTACAAAGGGTCCAATGAAGTTTTCTGAAAGCTCAGTGGGAGGTCTTTCAAGCAGAACTAGAGACAAATGTCAGCAAACTGACTGAGTTGGACTTCACATGTCCAGCCAATATAAATGGCTCATATCAAATTTTCTGCAAATTAGTTCAGGCAGCTGCTAAGAAATCAATCCCTAGAGTCCATCATCGACAATTTATCCCTAGATGGCCGTCAGAGGCAATTAAGCTCTGCTAGGAATTTAAATATGCTGGTAATGAAAAGGAGTCTGTTAATAAGAGCAAAGAACATATTCAATTGCAGGATCAAACCAGGCATGAATGATGGAGAGAGAGAGTTAAAAACATGGACTTTACTCATTCTAACTGGAAAGCCCAGCAGACCATCAAAAGACTTTATGGAAATTCAAGCCTCAACTAAAAGGAGTTTCCACTCACTGCAAATGTTATTGCACCTGAGCTAATGGCTAATAGCCATACAGAGAACTTGGATAAATGTTTCAGCCATTCAAACAAAACTGAGGTGACAGAGAGGTAGCAAGCTCCTAGTGTGGATGAAAACCTGATGGTCCTTTTCCAGACAAAGAGTTGGACCAGGTCATAAAGTTCATGAAATGAGGAAAGGCTCATGGCAAGGACTATATCAATATGGTGTTTCTGCTTTCCCAAGCCCAACAGCTTGGTCCCCTCACTGGGATTCAGAGTTTGGGCTCCAGCCTGAGCAGAAATGTCTACACTGCTATTTTTAGCCCTGCAGCCTGAGTCCCATGAGTCCGAGTCCATTAGTTTGTGATCTGAGATTCGGCACTGCAGGCTTTTCTTTACAGTGTACGCAGACCCTTATAGTGAAGATATCTTGGGTGTATTTCTATGGGAAGAAATCTATATAGCCAGTCCTTATTTGGTACAGAAGCTCGACCTGCTACAAGAAGTCCTGCAACATACTATGTACAAGGTGAACATAATATAGTGCCAGAAGTAAACTAGTGCAAGAGAAGAACAGGAACAGGAGGAAAACAAAGCAACAAAGGTTGCAGGGTTGATCTAAAAAACACACCAGTCTTCACTGCCACAGTTAAGTGAGATGATCTGCCAGTTTCTTCTATATGGTTGTCTCTGTGCGCCATTGCTAAAGTTGATTGTGGTGTCCAGGAAGTTGATGCTAGTGTGAAGGTATTTTAGACAGAGTTTGATGAACGAGTTGTGGTTGTTGAGGCTGTGGGGAGAAAACTACGAGGGAGTTTAGGTCATCTGTCCAGAAGATGAAATCTCACTGATGTATCAGGTATATTTTTGGT
This sequence comes from Mesoclemmys tuberculata, assembly GCA_007922155.1. Taxonomy (NCBI): domain Eukaryota; kingdom Metazoa; phylum Chordata; order Testudines; family Chelidae; genus Mesoclemmys; species Mesoclemmys tuberculata. The sequence goes on along the minus strand of ML675616.1, from coordinate 35,102,330 downwards.
TGCGTGGTGCTTTTATCCAGAAATTCTTCCTCAAGAGGCTGGCATATTGGGGGGACTATCCTGGTACCCATGGCTTTTCATATGGTTTGGAAAAAGTATTTGTTGTTTAATGTAAAACTGTTATAGGTAAGGATGAAATGGATGACTTTAGTAATGTAGTTTGGGTGGATAGCTGAGTATTGTCCATTATTTTGTAGATATTTGAGGTAGGTAGTGATGCCATCATTTGAGGGAAGTTGTGTATAGGGAGGTGACATCTATTGTGGCAAGGATGGTGTTCTGAGGGACATTGTTAATGTTACAGAATTTCTGGAGGAAGTCAGTTGTGTCCCAGGGAATGCTGGCCTTTTGTGTGGTTAGTGGTTTAAGAATGGTCTCTATGAGTCCTGTTATTCCTTCAGTCAGAGTGCCATGGTCAGATACGATAGTTCTGTGGGGTACCCTTTTCTGTGTATCTTGGGATGCATGTAGAAGGTCCCTCGGGTGAGTTTGTGGCGATGAGGTTGTAGAGTTTCTCTTAGAATTGGCTGAGGAAGGATCTGTTGTTAAATTCCTGGGTGAATTTTGGTGGAGAGTCTTCTTTGAGTTCTATATAGTAGGTAGTGTTGGAGAATTGTCAGATGATCTCATTGACATAGTCATTACAGCTGAGAAATACAATGGCACCCCTTTGTCTGTTGGTTTGATCACTATCTGGTGACTGTATTTCAGGGACTGTATAGCTGTCCTCTCAATAGTGGAAAGATTGATTAATATTGATCTATCTTGTGTGATGACACAGAACCAGCCTAGAAACGAAAACTGAATATTCACAGAAAGACTATTGTCTTTAAAATTGACTAAGAAGGAGATGTGACTGTCATCTCAGAAAGGATTTACAATCACCTTCAACCCCTTCTAGATCTGAAATCACCCGAAACAGGCCTAACTAGCTCTAGAGGTATTCTAAACTCCAAGGGCCATTTAACCACAGAAACAACTTGCAAAGACAAAGACTTTGCAATAGGGTGTATGTGATCTAAGGATCAAAGATCAACAACTTTCTCAGCTGCAGTGTGGCAGCTGCAACGGTCCAAGTGAGAAAAGTGGAAGAACTCAACTGAGTATTTGGTGAAATTCGATTTTTTAAAGGAGAGCCAATACAAATAACCTTTGGTGATATTGGACTTTTGAAAGGAGATTGAATACAAATAACTTTAAGAGACAATTCTGAGCCATATAATGTACATACACTTTGCACAATTCCTGTCCTGTTGCTTCATAAAGTGGAAAGTAAGTTAAAGAGAATGGAGCAGATTGGCATAATTGAGAAAATCTCTGAGCCAACAGCAAGATGTGCCCTGTCGATACCAGTTCTAAATAAAAATGGAAAAATACAATCTGTGTGGACCTTAAAAAATGTAATGAAACAGAAGTGACAGAAAAAAAATAGATCCTTCTAATGCTAGATGAATTCTTCCCCAAAGAGAAAAGAGCTACAGTATACTTCAGGCTGGATGCCTCCAAAGGATTCTGGCAAATTCCTTTAGCCAAAGAAAGTAATAAACTGATGTAATTTATCACACCTTTTGGGAGATTTTGCTTTCTAAGATTAACTTTTAGGACTACTAGTACACCTGAAATTTTCCAAAGAAAGATGGGAGAACTGTGGTTTTCATGGATGACATTTTGATATATGGGTCTTTGAGGGAAGACCACAACAAAACCCTCAATGAAGCTCTAGATCTAATCAGTCAGTCCAGACTGAAGCTAAATGAGGAAAATACATTTTCTGCCTAATCAAAATCGAGTTTTTGGGACAGACAATAAATAAAGATGTCAGTCCTAGTTCTGAGAAAATAAAAACTATTTGAAAATGGAATGCACCACAGAATGTAACATAACTGAGTTGCTTACTGGGGGTGGTAAACTATCTTGGTCAATACCAACAAGACCTTTCTACAGTGTCAAAACCACTGAATGAACTATTAAAGTCCCGCACATTGTGGCTATGGGGAGCAATTAAAGAAAATGACTTAAAAAAAGTCAAATAAATTATCTCATCAGCTCCAGTTCTCAATTACTATGATGTGCAAAAATGCACCAGGGTCAGTATGGATGCAAGCAGCTATGGTCTAGGTGGTGTATTGTTGTAACAGTATGGATCTGAATGGAAGCCAGTTGCATTTTGTTCTCACAGACAGAAGCAGAAAAATGATAAGCACATATTGAAAAGGAGCTCCTGGCAAGCATATAAGCATGTGAGAACTTTTATAGATGTCCGTATGGATTGGATTCTTTTACATTGATAACAGATCATAAACCATTTGTAACTCTCATCAGTAGAAAAGACCTGGATCAAGCACCAGCCTCTATTGGTAAGGTTAATGCAATTTAACCCAGTTGCTAAATATGTTTCTGAGAAAAATCGAATAGTAGCAGAAACACTCTCAGGTAGCCCAGCATCACACTCAACTACTGGTGAGTTCAGAGATGACATAAAGGTGTATGTGGATGCTGGATGAATACAGACGAGTGTCAGAAAAAAGACTACTCCAGCTACAACAAACCACATTGAGAGATATACAACTAAAAGAAGTTCTAATTTACATTAGGGCTGGCTGATCCAAGTCTCTAAAAGAAGTGACAAGAGACTACTTTGATGTACCGGGGACCAATTAAGTGAGTAAAATGGACTCATGATTAAAGGCAATTGTACAGTAATTGAAAATGAAATGAGGAGAAAAATCCTAAGCCTCATCCATGAAGGACATCAAGGACTAACTAAATGCCAGGAATGGGCTAACGTGTTACTAAAAAACATTGTGGCTGTGCAAGGATATAAAAAATAAAGAATATGCATGTGAATATTGCAGAACTAACAAACCAACACCATGCAAAGAACCTTTAATAACAACAAGTCTATCAGAAAGATCTTGGAAGAGATTATATGAATTCAGAGGACATCGTTACCTCATCGCAATGGACAATTTTTTCAGGTATACATCAATAATGTCCTTGAAAGATATAACATGTCGCAATGTTATCAAGAAACTGAAGTGAACCTTTGTTCACTGTGGCATTCCAAAATAACTCGTGATGGTCAATGAACCACAGTTCACTGCAGAAGGTCAGATTGGCAGATTGGTCACATTGGCAGAGACCCTGGAGGTCTTTTGCCTTCCTCAGCATCGTGAGACATGGGTCACTTGTTCGTTTGAACCAGAGTAAATGGTGGAGGATTCTTTGTAACTTGAAGTCTAAATCATGGTTTGAGGACTTCAGAAACACAGCCAAAGATTATGGGTCTATTACAGGCATGGGTGGGAAAAGTCCTGTGGCCTGTGCTGTGCAGGAGGTCAGACTAGATTATCATACTGGTACTTGCAGGCCTTAAAGTTTATGTATCTTCTATAAGCTCTCAAAAGGGATTCCTGGCAGTGCATTAAAAGATCTTATCCTGAATACAACTGTTGTATCTCTCTGGGAAGGGAGCGCTGTAGCCAATTTATATCTGTTATAGAAGCTTGACCAATTAGCAATAGTTCTGAAACCTACTGTGTTGTGATGCTGGCAAACCAGGAGCAAGCTCTTGCCCAGAATTTAGGCCTCAGTCAAGCCTAAAAATTCATTGCTGGAAATCAGTCTGTTTCATTTGTGTGTTAGTATGGTTAAGATGGGTATTGAACTTATAACAATATGTTTAGTGTTTAGACTTCATAAATTACTTGTAAGTTACTGCATGCATTCATCTCACTTATAATATCTTTATCACATGCTAAGATAATATTTACATTTATGCTTTTTAGTTATACAAAATGTTTGCTCTGAAACTGTGAACCTGTCAGGAGGGATTGTCTCTTGATCATCAAGAAGGCTATCAACTCTAAATGGGCCATTGTGTATGGCTAACATACATTTGGGTTTTCCAGGACATGAGCTCTTTTTTGAGCCGCCATCCTCTATCTGGGTGGATTTTTTCAAAAAACAGGAATGTCCAGGATTTTTGCAGAGGTGTGGCTGCAGCTTCAAAAGAATCCTGGTTGGTCTGCTACCCAAATGGTCCCTCCTCTGTACCGACAGCTAATTGGTCCATTTCCCTGGAGTTAGAGATACTGGCTCCCCACCCTGGGGAGCGGGTCCCTCACGGAGGTGCTGACTGATGACTCATGTTGCATCCTGGGCTTGTGCCAGCTGCCCTGCCACCATGACAGAGAGCAACACTGCCCTCCAGTTCCACTGAGTACCCGCACTGCAGATACCCCCTCCAACTCCTCCAACTGTATTTCCCCCTCCAACTCTCCCTCTTCCTTCAGTCCCCATTTCTCCCAAGTGTCCTCTTTTTGGAACCTGAAATATGGTAACCTTACCATTGTGGGACATCACAATACAATAATTTTGTTAATTGCCCCTTCACATCCATGAAGAGGCTAAGTGCAAAAGGGCTCATTCCCCTAGCTTTAATTCTACAAGTAGGAAATAAAAATAGCTGCCAAGAACATTTTTCATTTCTCTTTTGCTGTTTGGACTCTCACAGGGCGGGAGCTAAGAAACAGACCTTAACCTGGCTTAACCCTAAAAGACATTCAGAGCTGACAGATTACTACAACTCTATCACCTCTTGGAAACCATAGACTGTAATTCATTTGTGTGTATATGTTTGCCTGCTTTAACCTTGTAATAACATTCTCATTTCTTTTCTTAGGTAATAAATCCTTAGTTAGTTTACTATAGAATTGGCTACAAATGTTGTCTTTGGTGTGAGATATAAGATATAAACTGACCTGGGGTAAGTGACTGGTCAATGGGACTGGGACCAACCTGAATATTTTGTGATCTTTGGTGTATAGCAGCCAACTAGCAGTAAATCCATCTTGCCTGGGTGACAGGATAGTCTGGCATGCCCAAAGGACTGTCTGTGACTCCATGATAAGATTGTTACAGTGGTTTAGGAGTTCACACTTGTTACTGTGTTGGTGAAATCTAATTATGGAGCATACAACCAGTTTAGGGTTTCTGCTCTGCTTTTTGACAATGTGCCCTGAGGTTGGCTTTCACAGTCATGAACCACTCCAGACAGCCTGGTATGTATACATGACAATAAGTGAAACTGCAGCCCAGCTGGGCTCACCTGGTAGCCCCTTCCTGACAGGGAAGGATTGTGCAGTGCTCTGGTTCAGGAGCTCTCAGGATAGTCTGTCTTCCTACCCTGTCTGGCTCCCTTTTAATCTCCTCATCCTCAAACTGAAGCAAACCCTGAGGTGGAATCACCTGGGCCTAGAACTATTCCTTAACCCCGTCAATTCCAGAGTGGGATTTATGTAGCCCATCACACACATATTAAATGGATTAAGAGCTGGCTAACTGATGGCCTGAAAATATAATTGTAAGCAGGGAATCATCATTGCAAGGTATGTTTCTAAGGGAGTCCCACAGGAAACTGTTCTTGGCCCTATGCTAATGAACATTTTTATCAATGAGCTGGTTAAGTTTGCAGAGGACACAAACATTAGGGAGTGGTAAATAATGAAGAGAACAAGTCACTGATGCAGAGTGATCTGAATTAATTGGTGAACAGAGCACAAGCAAACAATAAGTTTTAATACGGCTAAATGTAAATGTACACATGTAGGATCAAAGTACATAGTCCATGCTTACTGAATGGGGGACTCCATCCTGGAAAGAAGTGACTCCGAAAAAGTTTTGAGGGTTGTGGTGGATAATCAGCTAAACATGAACTCCCTGTGTGACACTGCAACTAAAATTGTTGTGCAGTCCTTGGACGTATAAACAGAGGAATCTCAAGTATGAGTACAGAGGTTATTTTACTTTTGTATTTGGCACTGGTGTGACCATTACTGGAATATTGTGTCCCCTTCTGGTGTCCATAATTCAAGAAGGATGTTGATAAATTGGATTTCAGAGAAGATCCATGAGAATGATTAAAGGATTAGAAAACCTGCCTTATAGCAATAGATTGAAAGAGCTCAATCTACCTAGCTTAACAAAGATAAGGTTAAGGAGTGACTTGACTGCCTATATGGGAAACAAATAATTGATAATGGGATCTTCAGTCTAACAGAGAAAGTTATAACATGATCCACTGGCTGGAAGTTGAAGCTGGACAAATTCAGGCTAGAAATAAGGCATAAATTATATTAACAATGAGAGTAACAATACAATTTACCTAGGTTTGTGGTGGATTCTCCATCACTGACAATTTTTAAATCAAGATTAGATGATTTGCTAAAAGATATGCTCTAGGAACTGTTTTGGGGTAGTTCTATGTCCTGAGTAAGATCAGAGATCAGACTAAATCATCACAGTGGTCCCTTCTGGACATAGACTCTATGAATCTAAGATCTTCCTTCATCCAGGAGAAAACACCTACAGCTGCAATCTCTGCTGACTTATCATGACTAATATTGTGGCATCCTTTTGCAGCAACCATTCATACACTTATGTCCAGTGCTGCTGGCCCAGTGCCAATTTTGGATGAATAATGGCATATCAGGATTGACAACTATGGCCTCACAGAGTGGTAGGAACTCTGGAATAGACAGGCATGCTGATGAATTTGATAAAACCCTAACTTATATTCACCTGTTTGCAGCCTGTCTTGGGGTGCAGATCCTGGACCAGGCGTAACAGGCTGCTTAACAGAGTGGGTGCCATAATGCAGAAATTTGGCCAAGTCCAATCTTCACAGAGTGACGCAGATGGTCAAACACATGGTAGAGGAGTGCATAATTAGAATACTGGAAAGTGGACTGCAATGTCTTGCTACCCTTGATTATTCAGCAGTTAGAGGTCTTAACAATCTACATAGCAACTTGTGACACATGAAGGAAGGGGAGGATCAAGTAACAGTTCTGTTGGAGAAACAAACAAGCTTTGGAGCTTCTTCAGGTCTGGGAAGCTAACTCAGAGCGTCACTGCTAAATAAAAGATTTGAAAAGATTGCTTACCATAAGTAAACACATAATTCAAGGGACCATTCAAAGTGAAGTGACCTGTTAACACCCTTTCAGTCACAGGGAGGAAAGTGGCGGATGGGGTGGGGAGGAAAGCAGTTGGATGGAAGTGGTGAGTGGATTACAGATTGTTGTAACAATCCATAAATCCAGTGTCCCTATTCAGTTCATGATTTTTAGTGTCTAGCAAAGTTATGAATTTAAGCTCCTGGGATGTCTTTTGAAGAGTTGTGCAGGATGAGGACTGATAGGTCAGACATAGAGTGATCACTTTGTGAAAAGCATTGACATGGCATATTTGTCCTTTGCATAGAATCACAGGACTAGAAGAGACGTCTTCTAGTGCAGTCCCCGCACTCAAGGCAGGACCAAGCATTATCTAGACCAAGCATTATCTATGCCATAAAAGCATAGTGTCTAAGGGCACCATATTGATGTAACCTGAGAGCACACATGTGTGCAGTAGAGCTCTGCTGATAAAATAGTGTTCATTGTGCACCTGTATGTGTGTGTTCTTGATCTTACCTTCCATGAGACAGTGAGATTATTAATAGGAATGGGCCAACTCCCCAACTCCCTTCCCTTCAACTTTGGTGGAGTTTGGATTTGGGATCTGGATTCATATTAGTTGCTATAATTCTGGATCCCCATAGAACCTAAACCTCAGGATTATACAGATTTTGCCCCAAAGACCTGTTCCCCAAGACTTGCATGTATGTCCATTAGTTGCTCTTTAGTAGGACCAATGATTCTAAATAGCACCTTTAACAATGTTTAATTACTTTGCAGCATAGCACAAGATGGAAAATTATATCTTTAAGGAACCAAGAGTCTGAGACAAAATGGTAGTGATTTAAAAAATCATTATTCAGGTAAAAATCATAACAGAAAAGCTGGGGACTGTCACGGAACCCGAACTAAAGGTGTGCTGAGCCTCTAGCGTGTCCTAAATTTCTAGCATGGAGTTTTTGTCTTAGCTGTGATGTTCTGTTAAAACTTCTTTACAGGGCAATGTGGGTGAGCCCAGCTCAGAGAGAGGGGAGGTGACTTTAAACCATCTTGCACATTCCCAATTATATGCTGCTGCGTGGGCCAGCATTGACTTGGAAAAGCTTAGGCAGCCATGGAGATTTATGACTGGCTTGGCCTAGGGGGCCTACGGTGGCAATGCTGGAATCCTTTCAGGATGACATACTGTGGCTTCACCACAAGTCCCAACCTCCACTCCCCCTTTGTTGGGGTTTGCAGTGGTCACATGGGGTAACAAAAATTGCTTTGTAGAAAAGCTGAGCCAAGGAGAATTTCCCCCGGCTGGATTTGGAATTCTGGCAGCTGCAGTGTAAAAAGGCCATAGTGAAAGAAGAATCCTTCCCTATATTCTCAACTTTTACTTACTCTACAAAGTGTTTTGAATGGAATATAAAATGGAATTAGGATCAGCAGTGTGTGTATGTACTTGCCAGCACTTGATATTAAAAGGTCTTATTTCTACATTCCATGCACTTTGGGTTAAATTAATTACAAAGGTATGTGATTCTACCTAGTAATCCTAGCCTGGTTTATGCTAATAAGCTATTGTCTGAAATTGCCAAACTAACACATTCACTCTGAGTTAATCTGGGAATGTTCTTTCTAAGTATCCTGTCTGTAAGCGCAACACATTTGTGCATGTTTAACTCCTAGTGAGTCTGCCAGCAGCAACTATATCAATATTACTTTGTAACCATTTTTTCCATTTCTGATTTCAATATAATCAAAGCCCAAGTTAGACTACATGTTTCATACATATCATAGAAATTAGGAAGACTGTTCATAGCAGTATTTTTCAGGACAAAAAGGGTAGGGTTTTCAGATAGCACAAGTTGACATTTGCGGTTTTTTATTGTTAATCACTCCTATATGCCAGTCAAGAGATGACCAATGTGAGACCTAGAAATTTTGCTGTGTGTATCCTACTGCTTGTATAAATTGGGACAGGCTGTTGACTGTCAGAAAATTTCAAGTAGTGATCATTCTTGAACATTGGCTCTTGGAGAATTGTTTCTTTTAAGCTTTAAAATGGCTATTAATGTGAAAATGATGATTTTGACATTTTAAAATAATATATACATAGTACATATTGTTCTACATTATCACTTTATTGCCATTTATTTTGGCCAGAAAACTCTGTTTCAGATTCTATTTAATTTGCTGTAAATTGCACTCTAATCTGAACTGTCTGGGCCCATTTAAATTAATTTGAAATGGGGTTCTTATCCTTTCAAAAATCTCTTAATAGATTTATAGGTCTTATTTGAATACGACCTTATTTGAGCATAGGACAACGTGATATGAAGCAGTGAAAGGAAATGAGCTGTAAAACTGCAGGGGAAAAATTAGGATTTAGTTAAAAAATGGAATCAGTTGCCACTACTTTTCTTTGCCTCAATAAATTTGATATTCTGTTATTTGATATGAAGGCCAAAATTTTCATTTGTTCCAATGAAATGATGGATTTGTATGTCTGGGATGAAATTTTAAAGCCTGACCCACTGATTTCAGCGGCAGGACATACACCTGAACAGCTACTGTAACTGTTGCTTTACTATGCATACAATTTACACCTAAACACATCAAATATGTCAATCAAATGTATAGTATTTTACCAATCTGTTATTACTGTTTGTATAAACAGAGCACAAAGAATGACTTTCTCAATAAAGATTGATTAAAAAAACAGGTTAGGCTTAAAAGTATGTACATACTTGTGACACTCTGTAGCCCATGTACACCATTATGGTGTGATTTATGTATCATTGATGTTCACTCTTACAGTGTAACTGTGTATTGTCTCATGTAACGTATGTCATGTCAGGTGTTTTTGGAATGCTCATGACATACTGAAAATTATTGTTATGGTAGCATATTTCCTGAAATGTCATACATATGTACAGATATGAAACTCTGCTGTGTCATATCCCCAAATGTGTGTCTCACATGGCTTGAATAAGAACAGAAAGCTGTGTTTCCACACCCTGCAGAGGCATGCATACAGGAACAATGGACTGGCCTAAGCAGCTGTGAGCACTTTGCTCAAGTGGAAGAAATCATGCCAACTGCCAGACAGGGTTGATCACCTGAGCCCAGGGGATGTTGGGGAAACTCGTTATAAGCTAAGGCATCTTTGTCTTGGGCTCTTCCCTGGAATCTTTCCCCCAAGCGATATCAAGGACTATCCACAGGAAGGGGGAACCTAGTTGCAAAGACGCATCGCAGCCAGCCTGTGTGGTAAGCTGACATCATAGAAGCTAACATCATGGATTGAAAGAGACTGGAATATTAATCTTAGTTTAGAATACATGTTATTTTTTGCTTTATCATGATTAACTCCTTGACTCATTTATTAATCTTTTGGTTTATATTGATCTGACTTGGAATCACTTAAAATCTTGCTGCAGTCAATTAACTTGTTTGTTTTATCTAAAACAGTACATGTTGATTGAGTGTGTGCAGAGACCTCATTTAGGGTGACAGAGCTGCTGCATATCAATTTCTTTGACAAATTGACAGACAAGTGTAAATGAGCTTGAAGGGTGCAGCATGCAGCACTGAATCCTGCAAGATGGAAGTTCCTGGAGTTGCATCTGGGACTGGTGATGTTTGCTGGGGGTCTATCCCATGAGTGGTTGGCCAAAGTGCTCCTTCAATAGGTGAGGGACTGATTACACCAACCCAGGAGAGGGTGGTTCACACAACAAAGCAGGGTAAATCGGGACCCAGGAGTGAAGAATTGGGGTGACACTGCTACACACCAGTCTGGATTGCAGAAGAGGAACATCATAATACTTAAGTGTTTTACTGGGCTGAGGTCTGGGGGAGAGACAGGATGCCACAGCAAGGCTGTCAGTAGACCCAGTAAGTAGAAGAAAGGAATGCAAGAGAACACCTCACAATAGCTATCTTAGAAGTGTCTTGAATGGGCTTAGCTCTCCCCAGATTTCACTCCATGCATGCAGCGGTGTGGTGATAGCTACAGCAATTTTTAAAGATCTTTTAACCTTCCCCTCAAGCATTTGTCTTTTCTCTTCTACCTCCACCTTTGCTCTGACTTTTCACATTAACCTGTTGCTTGGAGGAGGGAAGTTACTTCCCACATTATTGCTGAGAAGGGGAGGAACATCCTGCACTAATCAGGGGGGAGAGAGAGAGCTTACCTGTCCTCCCAGGAGGTGTATGAAAAGAGAGAAGATATCAGGATTTCCTGGCTTGGAGCTAAGGGCCCAACTGAGACTGAAAGGTGATTTACAATGGAAATAAAATGGGAGATCCAATATTGTTGTGGGCATAAGGGGGCAGGGCTTTGGCAGCATTTTGAGACATGCTGGTAGGAATTTGAGCATGTTAGGAGACTTTTGGCTGAAGATATATTTTTGTGTCACCTGATACCCCCAAATTTAAACCAAGCTCCTCCCCCGCTTCTTCTTGCAATGAGTGAGTGTGTATTGGAGGAATTCTAGTAGCATTGTCTGCAAAAAATCTAATTAACTGTGCTATTTGAACAAGTGAATGTATCAAGTTTCTTGCCTGCCAGACAACAGCAGGAGAGGCTGGGGATAGGCCAAGCCAATGGCAGACACAGCAGTTCTGAGATCAGAGGGGAAGGTACAAGAGATCAGGGTATGAGCCAAAGAACAACAACAGAATTGAGCTTCCAGGGTTATGGGGAAGCTGTCAGGCACAACTTATAATGCCTTGCAGGAAGGGAGCAGGGCCAGGGAGCTCTCAGCAGCACAATTTGATGCTGCCTGAGTGTAAGCCTCTGCTGTGTTTGAGCTCTGAGGCTAAGCTGTTAAATATGAATGTACTGGCCATTGGTGCTCTGATCAGATGGCTGTGGAACTGGATTATAGGGCCTGTGCTTTTCAGCTGCCAATAGATTACATAGCCTTCATCCTACAAATATCAGCTGCAGGCAGGGAGTTTATTGAAAGGGATTTTATTTTTTTGTTTTTTTCCAGAAATGGCAGCAACATTATATTTTGCTAACCAACCAATAATGGGTTCTATTAACCCCACACCTACATTTTATTTCAAGGTAGTTTTGTGAGAGCACCAGACATTAAGCAGCAGCAATTTGTTTTGCTAACCAGTTCTAGGATGCTTAATTTCAACTTTTTTATTTATATATTCCAATTTGTAGCATGTAGTCTACGGCAGGAACTGTCTCCTCTTCTGTGTTTGCACAGTGCCCGGCACAGTCAAGGCCATTCTGAATTATAAAAAAACCCCTATTATTTTTAATGCTTATTCAGGCTCTAGGTATCTTGCCTAGAAAATTAAAAATACAGTCAGGCAAGTTTATTTTAAAACCACACGTCCATATAAACCGGATTGATTGAAAAAAAAGTGAAAAATATGTCTTGAAGATGTCCATCTATGTTGTAGTTGCTTTAGTTAGAAAAATCTCACACATGAAACCTGTACTAATAAACTTCCTGGGCCAACTGAGTTGGGGATCGATGTAATCTGAGTGAGAGGCATTCCTAAAGAGATGAACACAGACAACTGTGTGGGTACATTTCCCTGATTTCCAAATTTCCATGATTAATTTTTCAAGAAGGAAGTAAGAGACCTTGCGTAAGCTGGAGAGCACAGCACTGAAACACACAGTAGTGAAAGAGAATTCTGGTCTGAAAATGGATTCTTAGAGCTGTCAGATTTGAAGTGGTGAACTTTTCTGAGCATTTAGAATTGTTGTCTATCACCACATGCTATTTTGACAAAATTGAAACATTCAGAAGGAATGTGTCAATTCTGTCAAAACTTTTTACAGAAACCAGGCAGACGGGCTGGCTTTTTGGCTAGCCAGACTGCCTGCCTGGTTTGCTGCCAGCTCACATATCTGCCCATCCACCTTCTGCGTTTCCTGGCTCCTTGACAGTCTGCGTAGTAGGTGGGTTCCCGACTCCTCCAACTGAACTACCTGCTGGACAGCTGCCCATACACATTCAAAAAAATCCATTGCAAGCCTCCTAAAGCATATTTCTTAAACATTTCTGTTCTGCGAGGAATTTTGCACATCTGACTTTTTGTTCCATTATATGGTATTTATCTATTTATTTATTGAAATGTAAAATTTCCCTTGGGACAGAAGTTCTGGAACAACTTTGACTTGAAGCTTCCAGTGAACACATGGAGGCCAGATTCATCATGCTACTCTCATCTCTATCAGCTTTATTGTTCCTCTTGATTGCATCGGAGGGACAGATGGTTGTTTAGTATATAGGTCTTCAGATTTTCAAAATTCTGAAGCTGAGTACCAGGAACCTGAATTGGATCCTATGTCACCCCCACATAAAGCAAAGTTTGACCCCAAAGTGTTGTTTGTTTCTTCCTTATCTTTGTCTTTTGAAAAAATATTCTGCTAACATTGTTTTAGAGAAGAGGACCAAAAAGTGGTTAATGAAATAACATAAATGCTATTCCTGTCCAAAAGAAAAGTATTAAATGATTCTAAAATATTAGCACAATATGAAAAAGATGAAATATTTAAAAGGCTTATATCTTCATAATATGGCTGTAAAAGTTTCTGCATTTTAAACTATTTTTACAATTACTAATGTGTATTAAATAGTGTTATGTGGCAAAATTCCTCAAATAGGCATGAAATCATGGTGGCTTTGGAAAACCATGCAACATTTTGTATCTCCATCTCAGATATTTTGTTGTCTCTAAAAATGTAAGGCAGCTTCCATTGGCAAAAACCTTCCATTTTGCTATGAAAAGACTACAATTTTCTTGCGAAAACTAGCAACATTTGGCGCAGTGGCAAAGTTAAAGAAAATCACAATTTTTTTTCTGCAACAAAACTGTGCTGTTTAGCAGGAGTTGCAAAATGTTATGCTACATCAGATCTACATATTACCTGAATTTGGATTTCACATGTAAAGATTTGTGTAGTGAAAACTTAGTTTTGCATATCTCTGGTACAAGTATAATTTAAAGACTTAATCCTGGAATTTGCTGAGCATCATGAGTATCTAACTGAATAGCTCAAAGTCTAAAGTTCTGGGTCAAGTTGTACTCCATTAGACCCAGGCATGGAGGAGACCTGTGAATCTCCTAAAACTTCACAAAATGGTGCCAATCAGTGGCCTCTCTGCACAGCTGTGCATGGGGAGAGGGAGTCCAGATGCACGCCAATGTTAATTTTCCTATGAAGCCGTTCCTGTGCTGAGGAACTTGCCTTACTAGCAGATTTCAGTGGGCAGCTGCAGTTGTGGAAAGGCCTGGCAGCACAGCTTCACTAGAGCTGTAATGTACAGGAACGAAGGAAAGCCACAGGTAGTTCTGGAGCTGTTTCCGAGTCACAGGGTTTCAAGATTCTTATGACTCTCATAGTTCCATGCAGATCTCAGAGGTCCATTGTGCTTGTGGTCAGACCTTCATGCACATGGCTGGCCTCAGGGACAAGCTCATTCCTCGGTGAAAATATTTGGAGGGAATTCCATGAAGGGGACATTACAAATTATACTCAGTCTTCACCCAGGCAAAAGTTCCACTGAGGTCGGTTTGCCTGGGACAGCATCAATAAGAACTTCAGCATATTGCCCAATGGCTGAATATCTCAAAAGGAGACAAGCAGCACCTTGTAGGATTGGATTCTTGGAGCTATATGGCTTTGGAAAGAGTGAGGTAGGTTAAAATTCTCATCGATGTTAATGGAAATTGGTCCTGTGAACATTAAGAATCATGCATGTGCTTTTTCTTTTGTTTTTTTTCTGTGAAGCAGGGATGGTCTAGTGTGATTCAAGTTTACAACCAAAATGTCATGCATAAGCGTTTTATTTTGAGTGAAAAATGTTCATGAAAATGATGTGGAGTGTTCCCATTTGTAGTGTATAATCTGCTTGAATTTCTCTCAAAACTATTCCGTGCCTAATGAATTGGGGAGAGAGCGAAGTATGCACCCTGTTGCTGGTAAAGGAAGCAAATTTGAGCTGTTTGAATTACATCATTGTTTTTATTTACAGTACTTGGATTCTGCATCCCTGCCTAAGTTCCTGCTGAGATGGAGACTAGGATAACATTATATAGACAAAAGCCTCTAAATCTTACATTTACTGCTTTATATTATACTGTATGGTCTACAGGTATTTAGCAGTTGATATTTTTTTAACAAATTTTGGGAACCATTAACTGGATTAGCATATTCTTCCACCCATATTTGTGATTCTCTTATATAATTAAAGTGTTATTTAGCATTTTTTGTATCTACCCCTACTTAAAAAGTGCTGCAAATTAAAACAAACACACAAACAAACAAAGCCACATCTTGCTGTTAGCTATAGCTGTAGAATAACAGGGTAGATCAGGCTTTCAGAACATCACTGACTTTAAACCCTTTTTAACCTTGGCAACAGATAGGTGAAATGCAGATCCCATTTCTGAATGTTGACTTAGCTAAGTGTGTTGTCCCAGTATGCTTTCTCCTAATGACATCACACCAGCCTTTGAAAAATGCAAGAGCATTCCAGAAAGCAGAGATGGGAAAGACCTATATCTCCTTGACAATAAAGGATGGGAGAGTGCTGTAAAGCAGGGTGCAGTATTCTATATTATGTAATTGTTCAATAAAAAGAGGAGAGAGGCAAAACTAGGATACATTCTTAATGGAAAATGACATAAGAATTTACCTTTCCTGACTGACTTTCTGATCCCACTAATATAATGGTAATGAAACACATATATTGCTTTTCATTTTGAAAACGCTTTTCAGGTCTTAATGAAGGATAGATTTTAGGCTGCTGTAAATTGGCACCACTCCAGTGAAGTCGTTGCCAGTAGTCAATTTCCATCAGGTAAGGATCTTAGGTATTTAACTGAGCTATTCTAAGGAGTTTCAGCTAGCTCTGGCCCAAGGTGCTCATGACAGCTGTGTGCATTCTAATAAACTCTGGAGAGATATACTTGTGACTATGTTTCATTCCTTCAAGCATTGAAGGATGAAGAAAGTCATTTGGTTTCCAGAGTAGGCACTGCATACACGAGAGGGCAAATTGGAATTTGTTGGGGATTTGCAGGCCTGGTGTTTATATATGTTTGGAGAACCTGGTGGGGTGAGAGTTGGGAGAAAGCAAGTGGAATAGTGTAGGGAAGTGGAGAAAGCTAGACAATGAGAAGCAGAATCAGGCAGTTGCCAACAGGGCAGAGAAATAGAAAAATGTTTGACTGGATACAGACGAATTCTGCTGCAATGGAATCATGGAGTGTTGGCTTTCTTCATTGCAATCATGCACAAGACACCATTGAGGCTGAAAGCAGGGGGCTGTTTATTTGCTGCAAGCACCTTCCCTTATAGCTTTTTCCATCATATCATTGCGCATGCATTTCTTATAGCAGTAAACAAGTATCACAGCAGTGAGTGCCTTTTCCCACATCCCAATCTGATCGATTAGGACTAGCTGAGAAGAGCATGGGGAGGCCGTAATCAGTATATACTTCGCTAGTTCCCAAAAAAACATCTGTGCTTCGCTAGTTCCCAAAACAACACCTGTAGGGTCATCTGGAGGCCAGCCAAGACCAGGCCCAGCAGTCTCGTCTGGCTCCGCATAACCCTACAATGGAGTGTATAGGGCTCTGAATGAGCTAACTAAAGCTATTCACAACTCTCAGAGCTACTGTTTCAGGTTGCCTTCAAACTCAGGAAGACATTGGTTACACACTAAACACGCTTACATTTCATTGCTTACACGTTTGTTCGTGTTTTCAAAGTTATCCTTAGGGCAATAAAGGCTAGAAACACGATGTTTAAGAACGAAAGCTGAGATTCTGGAGCGCTGTTATGTTGCAAGAGGTGAATTCTGAAACTAATGATGTGACAATGAAATACACGGGGTCCTGGATTCACTTCTCTCCTCATGAGCTGCTGTGACAGTTGTGCTCAGCTGCATGTTCTCACTTGCTGGCCCTAGGAGTTGAGTGTTTGGCTGCAGGACATTTTCAGGAAAGGATCATTTCCACTAATGGGTAAGAAATCCATGTGCTGTAGACAACTGACACAACTGACATATCAATCAAACAAACATCTGCAGAGTTGGGAGTAGAATTACATTAAAAAAATACAAGTCTCTACTACCTCAGATAAAGTAGATCCCCCATTAACCAGTTACTAGCCGTGGTTCCTTTATCCTCACTAGGAGTTAGCAAGTACAGGGCAACATCACACACACATACACTCAGTCAGCCCACTGCAGTGCATTACAATTAGCTCAATAGAGCCCATAGCTTGTTCGCCTTTGGATACGGTATAAACCCCATCCCTTTCCCCTAAGGTAGTGATGGTGGGCATGGTATAGTGGTTATTGGGCTGAAGGTTTTTTATGCTTTGAATGGCATTAATTAACACAATTAATAGACATGTGAAGAGAGCTAATGTGATAAATAGATTAAACAAACACGTCACTATTAGGAACATTTCTCTGACACACTAACCTTTCCTTTGTTCCGTTTCATCCAATTTCACATGGTTCAGCCCTCTTGGACCATCCTCTTCACTTCTTATTTTGATGCTTTGGTTTTTTGATGTACAAATATTATATATTTTATTTGTTTCTGCAACACAATTGGACAGATTCTGATCTAAGTTACATTGGAGAAATCAATGTATAAAAGAAAAATATCATAAACCCCACACCAGTGTAATCAATGGTGTTGCTCTATTTATACTGATGTAAATTATGTCCATGCTGTATATAGTAATATATAGAGTTTATAATGATATTTTTCTTTTATGCAGATAGGGTCTGATCTTAAACCACAGAAGTCAATGTGAGGTTTCAACTATTTCAGAATGAACTATTGAATATTTTCATTAATTACTTGGATGATAGAACAGAAAGTATGCTTATAAAATTTGCATAAGCCATGGTGGGGGGTTTGCAAGTACTTTGGAGGACAGGATTAGAATCCAAAGTGATCTTGATTCAGTGGAGAACTGGTCTGAAATTAATCAAATTAAATTTAGTAAAGACAAATGCAAAGTACTACACTTTGGAATGAAAAATAAAATGTGCAACTACAAATGGGGAATAACTGGCTAGGCAGAAACACTGCCAGAAAAGATCTGGAAATTAACTTGGCACTAAGGAGGGCTCAGATGGAGGATTATGTCCAATTTTGGGCACTGCACTTTCTGTAATTGGTTCATATCTTTCTTAGAGTCCAGACTAGAACAAGAAGAATGATAAAAGGTTTAGAAACCATGAGGAAAAGTTGAAAGAATTGGGCATGTTTAGTCGAGAGGAGGCTCGGGGCAGGTGAGAAAGACATGATAGTCTTCAAATATGTTAAGGGCTGTTATAAAGAGGAGGGTCGATCAATTGTTCTCCCTGTCCACTGAATGTAGAACAAGAAGTAATTGGCTTAGTTTGCAGCAAAGGAGATTTAAGTTGGATATTAGAAAATAATTTCTAACTAAAAGGATATTTTAAGTACTGCAGCAGATTAATTAGGAAGGCTGTGGAATTGCAATCGTTGGAGCTTTTTAAGAGCAGGTTAGATAAACACCCTTTCAGGGATAACCTAGGTATATTAACCCTGCCTCAGGGCAGAAGGATGGATTAGATGAGCTCTTGAGGTCCCTTCCAGCCCTACATTTCTATATTTTTAAATATAAAATTTGAAATTCACTTACTTTGCTTCTTCTTAAAGGGGTTATACATACAGCACTATACGAAATTTCTTGTGTTTTGGTTCAAATTATTTTAGTTTTAAAAGACCACTCTGTTACTGAAGAAAAGAATAAATGAAAGACATCATAAAGCTATCAGAAGAACCCAGACAGAAATCTCAAGTACATGAATATTTCTTTTAGTTCTTTATATAAAGTTCCCTTGGTTCTTTTGCCCAGCTCTCAGAAATCCTACACAAATAGCTTTGGGGAGAAAGCTGATCACTTGTCTAGTTCTTATAAATCACTTCTTTAAAAGAAAGGAACTTATCGGACAGTTGCAGCAGTTCAGCTTACAGAAATGAGGAATGTAATTTCCAAGGTAAGTTTGCTTCTGTCTTACTCAGACTTTGGTTTTTAAAAACAAGTCTAATTAAATATCTACCTATAATGCTGACTTAATAATTCTGGGTTTACTAATGCAATTTGTGGTAAGGAAGCAAAACCACAAGCATGCTATTGCACATTGCTTCTGACTAACATGAAAATCAGATGAGAAAGTCTTCCCATTTGCAATAAAAATATAGCTACCTTTTTGATTTAGGAGAAGATAGAATATATCATATTAAACTGTATTTCATTTTTCACTATGCTATTGTAGTCAGAGTGTAATGTAACATCAATCAGGAGGGCAGACTAGCTTGCACAGAAAGTGAAAGATTCCTCTGGATATTGTACTTACATGTCTGAGTTCTAACTTCATGCAAAATACACTATGTACGTAGTATACAACAGAATTCTGTCAGTTTTGTCTTCCTTCCACTGTGCCAAAAGACTACCACCGTACCACTTTTTCAACTTATTAATGCATAATAAGATTATTTCTAGTGAACTATTCTTGTTATATATATGCTTAAAATGAACAGTTGATGCTGGCAGAAAAGTTTAAATATATTTTATTAAGTTCCATTTCTTTTTCTGTAGCTTTAGTGGATGCTTTCAAGACTCTTATGAACATTACATGGACATTACCATTACATTACATTACCATTACATGGTGCATCTGACAAAGTGGATTGCAGCCCATGAAAGCTTATGCCCTCAAAAATTTGTTAGTCTTTAAGGTGCTACAGGACTCTTGGCTTTTATTTATTTATTTCATGGACGTTACTGGTGCTTTGAATTGGGAGAGACAAGTAAAAAAAAATTAGAAAATATGAATGGACTAATCCTTGACTGGTGCAAATTAGCATTGTCCCACTGACTTCAGAGGAGCTATGTTAATTTACACAATCTTTTGATCAGGTCTATATCTATGGAAATAAGCAATTCTTATTTTGCTTATAAGCACCTTGGCAGAAACGTTTCCAAGCTATATACAGGCTGTTTGATATAAAAGAAGTTAGACAAGAAATGGAGGAACATGTATACAAAAACAATGGATGTGTATTTGTTTCATCTACCTGCACCTGAATATACAACATTATTATAATGAAATTTGGGGATTTTCAATGTTAAGTGAACAAGTGGTTGGACTTCAAGCCAGGTTTCACTGGAAAAGTAACTTTCTTTAGCTGCGAAATGAGGACTTTTATCTCTGGTCCTTGTACCTTGACAATTCATCCATCCTTTGCATGCTCATTTCTTGAATGGCACTAGTACTAATAATTTTTTTTAAGTCAATAGCAAATAGAATAAGTACAGGAAAAAATTAAGTAATTATTTACAATTCATTGTTCAATCATTAAAAAACAAAACTTGTGCTCTACAACTGAAAAATGGCATCTCTCACAGGTAAGTTCAGAGCTTCATAGATCATGCCCTAGACTGCCTGACAGTCCAGTGAGAATTAATTAAGGAGGTGGTGGCTGGGACAGTTGCAGCTAGACCCTACTTCTGCATTAAGGTAGAGGGAGCCTGAATCTCCTAGGGAAGAAGATCTGGGAAGTGAATCAGGAGGAAAGGGGAAAGAGATGGGGAGAATTGGAGCCTCACAAGCCAACCTCCTTCTATCCTCCTGGACACATTCTCATCAATCTATCCCAACTCAACCCCAGTAAAATAGCACTTAAAAACTAGGGAGAGAAGATAAGAATATCAGTACCTTAAGCCTGGGTAGGGAGGAAAAGAACCTCTTCCTAAAGGAAGGAGTGGGATAGAAAAAGGGCTGTGATTGAAGTCAGGAGGGAGAATTGGTAGTTGCTGGGGGGAGGTTGAACCCTGACAAACAGTAAATATATTTTTAAGACTGTGGAACAATATTTTCCCTATTTCTCTTTCATCGTTTAGGAAGAAGTCTAATGAAGCCTGGCAGTAAAGTTATTTTAAATATGCATTTAGAATAAAGATATTCATTTGCTAGGCAGGTTGCTGAAGAGTCTTTAGTTTAAGCCAATATTTCCCAAACTGGGGGTCATGACATTCAGGGGAATCAGGAAACACAGAGGGTGGCTGGATTAAGCCTGAGTGCTGTGATGTGACCCAGGTCCCAGATCACATTGCCCAGACCAGAGATTTAAGCCCAGCCAGGACTTCAGGACAGGGCCCACAGGAGCTCCCAATGCAGTGAGCATGGTGTGAGATCATTCTGCTAACTTCCCCCTCCCAGGGCCACACTTTACCTCATCCCGGGCCAACTACCTCCCAAAGCCCACATGGGGTCATGACATGAAAAAGTTTGGGAACCACTGTTTCAAGAAATTGATTTTCATTTACTCTAAACCCATATTCATGTAGATACATACCTACCAGTCGATTTTCATCAGTATGGTTTTTGATGTATTTTGATTTTTAACTGGAGACCACAGGAACAAAAAAGTATTATGTTTTCTTACTTAACACCACATCATCATCAATTTACATTGAACCTTATCAGGCCAAGATATCTCAAAGTATTTCATAAAAAAGAGGCACAATAATTTTATGATACAGTCTGAAGTGCTATTTTAATAATTCTGGAAGCAAGCAAAAGCAAGAGGAACTTCAGTAGTGATTTAACAAGTGAAATATTAGCAGCTTCTGGGTATTTCTGGACAGGCAGTTTTAGAAAGAAGGTAAATGAAAGATGCATTATAGCACATTTTGATATGAGGGTGACACATGAGGTGGCCAGACTGGACAGAAAAATTAAATGAAGCCTATAAAAGACTTTCTAAATCAAGAGGCATCTGTGAGGCTGATTTAGTATCAGAGTGGGAAACAATATAATTGAATCAGGACCAGAGTTTGTGTGTTACTCCCTCTGGTATGAGATAGATCCTCATTTGATATGAGGAATAAAGTGTTTAATTGTGTATGCAGGGAAACGAGTAAAATAATAGTCCAAACAGGCCAAAGAAAAAAGGCATAAATAAGAAACGTCACATCAGGAAAAGAGGATGTGGGATGCACTGGGCTGAGTGTAAAGTGGCAGAAGACTGATTTCACCACATCAGGGAAATACAATTCAAAAGTTAAGGCAGAGTTCAGTTGAATTTTTATGCTTCTATTCGTGGTTGAAGGCTACATACGAGCGACTGAAAGACAAAGTAAAAGTGGTGATTGAGCTAACCTCTTAGTTGCACTCTGCTTAGTGGCACACAATTTCTAGACATTCAAGTCTTTACATCATTTGGGCAGGCAAATAATACAGCGGAAGAAGAAATATTAATGTTCACATTTATTACAGGCAATGCCTCTAAAGTTACGGTTGCCTGCCACTTCCCCTTATAAGACCCTGCTTTCCTTTTATTACAATTTTTCCAAACTTTAATCACACATACTGAAAT
This sequence comes from Mesoclemmys tuberculata, assembly GCA_007922155.1. Lineage (NCBI taxonomy): Eukaryota > Metazoa > Chordata > Testudines > Chelidae > Mesoclemmys > Mesoclemmys tuberculata. The sequence goes on along the minus strand of ML675616.1, from coordinate 35,079,960 downwards.
TTTCCATGCCTGGGGGATCTGCGTCAGGTTGAATATTTTTGTAAAGTTTCAGCAAAAATGGTTAATCAGTTTTCATAATGAAGTTAAGGGAAGCATGTTGTTTTGCCCATGTTAAAAGTTATTAGAACCGTTTAATAACTCTAGTGTCTAGTATCTAATGTTTTGGATCGGGGAAATGAATTTTGGCCCCAGTGTCAGGTACATGTCTTTTGCCATCCCTGTGAAATTTACCCAAATTTTGGCCAACCTATGACCTCTGCAAAATCTGTTTGCACATGTTCCATAGAGACTTTTCTCTAAAGATTCTACCTTCACTGAGTATGCTCTAGGGACTAAATGGATCAGGCAGGTATTTTGTATCCACTAGATACACTTCCCTCAAAACTTGGATGTGATGGGGCTTACTCTCATCACCTATTAGATGAGAAATTAAGAGCCAGTCAATACACCTGTGATTAATTGATTGATTGCCTCTTGGCCAAGGGGGATGAGCTAGGTAAGGATCGTTAGGGAACTCAGAGGGCAGGGAAACTGCAGAAGAGATGAGATTGCCTGTGGAGAAAATCTCACGAGAGCAGATTAGGCTCCTTTGTGGGGTGAGCAAGGAGAAAAGGCCTAAATAAGGAAGAAGCCAGGTAGAAGGATCCACAGGGAGCAAGTTAGGCTTCTCTGATGGAGGGCCTGAAGAAGGGTCAGTTAAAAACTTCAGTGGACCCTGAGAGAAGTGGAAGAATAGTTATTTTTAGCATAAAATGACCAGATAGGAGGATCTAGGGAGAATCCAGAGGTCTGAGACCCCAAAGGAGGTGTGGGGGAGCAGAACAAGCGGCTTGGAGGTCAGAAATGGTCCAGAGAAATGAAAGTGTGTCTGAAGAAACAGACCTAGCTGCTTAATACCTTTGACTGGAACCCAGAGTAGAGGGTGGGCTTGGGTCACCATACCAGTCTCTGAAGAAGGGATATACAAAACCAATGGAAAGAAAATTGAGCCCAGGATGTGGGCTGATGACTGATCCCAAAGGATGGGCTGAGGAATTGCCCAAAAGGGAAGGCCAAAAGCTCTCTTCTGTTGGAGTGTTTTCTGAGCTTCCACTTGGACCATTTTGTTCCCCTGGAAGGGGACTGAACTTTGGTACTTGCTTGGAGGATGGAGCCACAGAAGGGCCAGGGAGAAGTAGATGGCCTGCAGGAAGTGCTGGCAAAAAGGAGCCCTTGCAGCATTGCACCCTGACCCAAGAGGATGATATGGGTGATGAGTGCACTACCTTATCCTGGAATAGCACCCAGAGAAAGCCACATATCAACACTCCTTAGAAGTCTGCAAATACCTATGAAAACCGCTGGCCAAATGTGTGCTTCATGTCCCTCTAGTGCGTGGCCCACACAGAGAATGACAACCTAATACTGTTATCAGTTACTCCATTAACTCAAGTAGCTGAGGTCTGTGCGGGATCCAAAAGACGCCAAGCCTGATGAACTATATGGGAATCAATATGATGGAATTTTTTTTCCAGCTTTTAAAAAACACTCTTGAAACATGTAATGATTGTTGCTCATGGGGAGCTTCTCCTAGTGGTCAGAGGCTTAGGCCTTTCAACATACAGAGGGTGATGGTGTTATCAGGAGAAATTAGAGTATGGTGTTAGCCCTATTGGAATTTCCAGGGAGACAACCTGCCTTCTCTTAAAAGGACACGGATACAGCCTTCTGATCAAGATAGGATATACAAGCTGTGATCCTTCAAAAACAGATATAATATTTATTTAGAAGTGATTGGTTACATGAAGTAGAAAGAGACAGAAATCAAGCATGTCTTGTAACCATATGACAATATACTCAATATATAGTTATATGGTTGCATGTGTGTGTGTGTGTGTATATATATATTTAATAGAATACAACTATTAGAAGATACATGGTACAGAGAATAATACTTAAACTACTAGAAACTATACAGTACAAGAGAGAATATTTTGGATAATACTATTACTAGACCTTAACACTATGATACTTGACACTATTAATTTAACAATAATACACTAAAAATTCTATATAAACCATGAACATCTATATTTAAACATCTATCATCCAGCAAGCATTAGCTAGGCAGTTGCTGGATGGGTAGAGAGGAAGAATCTCACTCAAACCACAGGCATTCAACTTTATTGACATTCAGACACAGGTGACTTTTACTTACACAACCTTTAAAACATCCCTCTGTTTGCTGAGGAAGGGCCTTCTGCTCTGTCCAAAGACTGATAAGAGGGTTACCTCAGGCTCTGACACACAGCAGGAACTCAGTTAGCCCGTTTGCCTGTAAACTCAGAGGCACTTATATGGGATTATTATAGGCTCACACACAGAGTGGAGACTCAGCTCGGCTGCATGTAAACCCAGAGGCACCTGTGCGGCTTCCTAACAGAAGGATTACCTTGGCTTAGATACAGAATGGGGGCTCAGTTAGCCCGGCTGTCTAAAGTCTAAGGTGCACCTTTGTTTCAGTGATCCTCACCGCTGTTCAGAGGCTTTCGGAACATCACGAAGCTCTTGCCACGGAGTTCCTTTCTTTGCCGCAGGTTCTTTCCAGCTCTCGTCTTGTGATTTCAGCTTTGCTTCTTGAGGTGGTCAGCTTTCTACAAAGCTCAGCCTACTGATTGCGGATTTTATATACAGTTTGGTCACTCAGGCTCAGCCAGTCAGCTTTAATATGCTAATTAGGTCGTGCCTGCCAAGTTAATTACGTTCTGATGTCAAAATATTCTAAATCAATCAATTACTTAATATGCTAATTAGCATAGCCTTTTATGTTAAATAGCCACACCTTCTATGCTAATTAGAAGGGCAGGGCAGGGAGTGAAGAGGGTGTGGTTAGGAGTGAACAGAGAGGGCAGGTGCTAGGAGCCAGGAGCCGGGCGGGAATTCCTCTCCCGACCGCCATTCTTAACTGATACTTGCTGCCTTTTTCTTATTAGTAATCCTTATCTAAAAATCCTATTCTTAAAACTAATCACTATTCTAAATGTAACGAAACGTCCTGATACTGATACCACTCTTTTAATTACCCAAAATATTCAATCCATCTCAGAAGTTTTAAACCTCTTTTGAGGCTTTTCTGCAGGCCTGTACTTTAGCATTCTTTTTGGCCAGGTAGACAACTAAAGCAAAAACCTCTGGGTACACTGGGGTTTGGCAGGGAGTCTAGGACCTCCTACTCCACTGGGTTCTGGCCCAGGGCCCTCTGAGGACAACAATAGGGTCTGACACACAACTGCCTTAATGCTGCCCTCCCTGGGCCACTTCCTACCACGCTGCTATTGCCAAAGCTCACAATCTAACGGGAGAATGTGAAGGGGTCAGGTGACTTCTTTGTACCTCCGCGTGGCTAGGCGTGTGTGGTAGCTCTCCCCCTCTTGGGCAGTGGCTGCTTCCTCTCGTGCTTTGGCACTTCAGCCAGGTCAGTTCAAAGTCTTTCCCCTTCAGGGGTGGTCAATGAACAGAACACAGGGAATCAGCACAAACAAACTGGGTTAGTGTGTGAGAGGTGGAAATGCCTCCCTCCCAGGGTGTATCTGAAGCAGGTCCTCCCCTGCTGATGGGAGAGATCCTGCCTTTCCTCGTGATCTTCAAGGTAAAGGTCCTTTTTTTTTCTCTGGCCTACCCATAAGTGAGCTGTTCTGCTGCCTTTTAACTCCTCCTCCCATCTGTGCAGCTCTTGCAGGTGTGGCAGGGAGCAGCCCCTTAGCCCCCTGTTGCCCAGTGTGCGGATTAAATGCCCCATCACAAAATTAAACTAACAAAAAACAAAACACCCCAACATTAAAAGACCACTAAAGTCGAAAAGTCAAGCATTAAAAAGTTAGGAAATGCTTGCACATGCCATCTTAATTTGGCCCCCTTTTGTGTATAAATTATGATAGCATCTTTAATAATCTGAACACATACTACTATGTCTACGGGATCCCCACCTTATATAGTTCACGTGATGAACAACGCACAGAAGTGAATCAAGGCTGCGTAGAGAAGGAGGCTGTCATCTGAAGGATCCCTGCTTTGTTTGTTGCAGGAGCTGCACAGTGCATGAGGCCGGGGATTGCAGGAGGAGAAAGGATGGTCTCAGAGTAAAAGCAATCAAAGGCTGTGCTGGTGAAGTGGGATTCTATCTCTGCCTCTATCACAGAGTTCATGTCTGATGGTGGGCAAGTCACTTGCATCAGGCTTCTAACAGATGGTCACTTCTTGTGTGTTTTCTGGGTGCCCAACTTGAAACAATTGGGGTCAGATTTGCAGAATCGCTGAGCGTTCACAGCTGCAAATGAAATCAGTGGGAGCTGTCCTTTGAACACATAAAGTGCTGTAAAAGCTAATTTATCTGCAAGTCAGGTCAATGGCATCTCTAATTGGACACCCAAAGTTAGTGTACATGTATTACTGTGTGCGTCTCAGTTTCGCCTCTGTAAACAGGAAATAATATGACCACCACACAGCAGTGTTATGAAAAAAAATTTAGTAATATTTTGTGAAGAACTCAGACGCTATATTGATGAGTGCTATAGAAAAGCCTATGAAGAAATTAGTAGAAGGGGTTGAATAGTGTGCAGTAAATAAAGGATGGAGCTACACAATGAATAATGATGAAAAAACAAAATATAGAATTGCTCATTTGGTGATCTCCATCCATCCTGTGCACTGAGCGAAGCAGAGGTCTTGTGGGAAAAAAGTATGATCATGTGTCATGTTTTGGGGTGCAACCCAGATCAGTGAGGGATTGTCAGAGTTTGTCCTGATATCTGATTCCAGCAGCCAACTTATTACATCATAGACACAGAGTGGTTTGGGTTGCACTTGAAAATGTAACTTCATGTAATTAAAGCCTGGAACAAAATGCATATACACAAAGAGGCTGAATTAAGGTTGCATAGGCAAATTTAATTCTGGCATTTCTTAATTTTGGAGTGCTTGATTTTGCAATCTCAACATTCTTTAAATGTAGTGTTTTTGTATGTAACAGTGAAGAGGTGTGTGGCCTGCGTTTGAGTGAAATTCTAGCCCATATTGATACATATTACTTACTGAAAAAATATGTATTATATGGGACTGGATTTTGTTTTATGTTTCTACAGGGCCATGCACAATGGGGTCCTGGTCTAGGGTTAGGGATCCTTGGTGCTATGGTAATATAAATAAATAATAACAATAATTGATGTTTTTTTGGAAAAATACAATTGCTGTTGGTACAGTTGGGAAAGACTGGGTAGAATGTGAGTAAAGAAAAGTTCAATCCAAGACTGATTTTCTGAAAGGTTTCAAAGAGCTCAGCAGTTAGTTAATAGGAAAAAAGAGCAAATTGCTGTCCACTGTCAGCATTTTAACTCTCACTCTTGTGCTTTGTACGAGGATATTCAGTTTGAAAGGCTTTTGTGAAAATCATATCAAACATTTTCTTTGCATAAAAAATATCATTTAAAAATGGCTATTAAAATGGGAAAATTTTAACTCAGGCTCTGAAATGTTGAGTGCACTATGAAAAAGCCATATTGCTATCAGGAGAGACACTGCTGGATTTGTTATAGCTTCTGCAGAAAATCTCTCTGGAAGTCATAGACAGCACCTCATTTAACTGGACTATAATTGCTAATGCCTGAAACAGAAGGATTAATGTAAGACGTGAACTGTTGCCACCAGACATACATTAAAATGTCAGTGAAGGTATAAAAATGCAATTATATATACCTTAAACAAAAAGACAAAGTAAAGTCTACCTCAGACAGTGATGTCTGATCCCTTATTAACACCGTGGAATGGGCTGATCTGAGTTCTTATTATAAATGCAAGTGTTCCTTTAAAATTTAAATGCTGTGGGACTGATCCTGCAATTCTAATTCATTGAATCAATCTTGCTTGCTTAAGGGCTGCAGAAATAGGTTCCACGATTACTTCTCAGAAATCATAATCCAATAGCTGTGTATCAATGTTCCCTACAATCTACATAGCAGCATGATGAGAAATAGCTTTACTTCTACTGAAAAAAACCAATCATTTGTGACCACCTTGTCTGGAGTCTCCAAGTTCATTGTACTATACCTGCCACATAGCTGCTTCACTGGATGAGTTCTGGATTGGAGTTCAGAAGGAATAATGCTGGTGAGTTAATATGAAGGGAAAGCGGAAAGGTAGGACAATGAAATAGGAGCAAGAATGTGTTCCCCTTGTTCACAAAGCAGTCCCATTGGTTTCAATTAAATTACATGCATGAATAAGACAGGCAAGATTTTACTCACAGGGAAAAGCAAATAATAGTTTAACAGGAAAAGGCAAGAGACAATGCATCACTTATTGCTGGAATTGTTCAATATTACATAGGAAGGAGCATATTAATATACAGTATGATAGGAAACAATTAATAAAAAGAGGGGGAGGGCCTCATCAGCCTAGATCTATTAAAGCCTCAAGCTGAGAAGCAAATTAATGTTTATTTATTTTAACATTTAAATATCTGTTTAAAAATATAATTGTACTTTTGTTTTCATTTCATGTGTAAGACAATTGCATCTCTCTAAATGCTGTGAAGGAGAAAATAAGAATGACCTTCCTTGGAGAACTGCACAAAGACAATGAAAGTTACGTGGATATAGACTCTTGCTTCTTAAGCAGGGACTCTTAAATGTTCAAATTTGTGAAGAAATTATTTTTGAAAACTGAGGTACCATGGGACAACCCCAATAATAAGAAATCACCCAGTGGATGTTTGGAAAATATATTTCCTAGTCAGTAAAAATTTCTAAGATTTTTCCAGGGCATGAGCGTTTCTTTAGAAGGCCTCCCACAAAGATACGATAACAAAGTTACAAGACGAGGAGCAGTTAATCCAAGGTATGCCATTCAGAGAACAGAATTTCTTTAGCAATTTACTCACTAATGGTTTTGTAGCAGATATATTGCAGCATGAAGAGTCTGGTTTTTTGAGAAGCACTCCACAGAAATGAAATGTTTCTGGTAACAATGGGAGAATAGTTGAAAACACTTCCCCCCTTCTGCATTGGTGAGAATATCTTTCAGGAAAACAACCATGATAAGAGCAAAAATATAACTAAATGAGAAACTTTGCCTACTCACCTGATCATTTAAATTGGGAAACATGTGGAAGATATATGAATAAAGGGATTTGAAAAGCAGACCAAGTCCATATTGTTACCATTTGGTAGCTTCTCAGTAGAACATTTTAAAATGGACCCTGAGAAAGTCCCTGCTCTGCTTGTTTCAGAGCAAGGGCTTGAACCTAGATCGTCCCACTTCCCAGGTAAGTTCCCTAACTACTGGGGAATTGGCAATTCTGCAGCTGGTATGTCATGCACACACTCAGATTCAGGTGTTTTTGTTCTACATCAGAACAGAAACAAAATTTCAAGATCTATTTTTTTTAAAACGGAATTGTTGTTTTCTAGTCAGCCCTACGACCCAGGGGCCTATAGGGAAAGAAGGGGTCATTTGAAGCCATTTACTATTGAATGAGTGTCCAATTGGGTCATCAAACCCAAACCTGTCTCGGACAGACAGGTCTGCACAGAGTAGCTCTGTGGTGTTTCACATAGGTTCCACTGGTCCCATGAGTTCTGGGACCTAGGGTGTTGGTAGGCAGATACTAAGTTCTCTGGTTTCTACTGTCTTCAGGAAGCTCAGTGCCTAAAAAAGGTGTGACCATTTATGATTTGATCATGGATGAGCCCCCCATGATATTACATATGTAGGAAAGATCTACCTGGGTAGCACTGCAGCACCATTGTTAGTCCAGAAAACGAGTATTGGCTCAGCATCAAGAATGAGATGCCTGGGGGCGAGGGGGAGGTGGTAATAGCTTTAGATTTTAAGCTAAGAATTAGAGTTTTGTGGAGGACAGAAGTTCTATTTTTGTGAAGGATTTTGAGATTTCAAAGTTGGGCTTTGTTCTGATTTAGAGCAAAGACAGAAAAAAATTAAAGTATGGAGAAGGAATTAAAAAAAATCAGAGTCAGCTGAAATGTTTCATTTTGACACAATCAAAACATTTGAATTTCACGTTGCTTATTGGAATACATAACACCGCAGAATTTTTTTCCATGTTTTTCTCAACAAAATTTATCAAACTTGATCCAGTTTTACAATGGATTTTGCTGGACCCACGTATGCTGGCATATGGTTCTCTCCTACACCAAGAAAGGCCCTAGTGGAATGTTTCACAGTGGCTTCAGCACCCTGAGTTGAAAGTAGGAGGAGATTGGGACTGACATATTGGCCACATCATTGCACCATTCAATGCCTGAGTAAAATGATTGTGTTCTGCACTACAATGGCATTGGAGTTGCTGAGACTGGTCATTGTGGATGTGTCCCCTGACAACCACTGAGACTATCAACATACAGTGCTGGCCACATTCTGAATCTTACTTTTGGTAGGTGATTGGAGATGGGAGGAGTAGAATTTATCCTTTTGTCATGAACATGATTATTCCATAAACAGAGACATGAGTAGATGTGTGGATGGTGGAAGAGTCTTTGTTCTGAAGTGTTTCATTGGGATCTAGGAGGAATTACTTGGTTGGATAGTAGTGTCGAGTTATGTAATGTGTTTATTTGAAGTATATTATTCCATTACTAGGTTCTTTGTGTGCTATTCACCATTCCCGGCAGGGTGAGATCTTTGATAAACAAAGGAGACAGAGCTGGAACCCAACTGGTGTGGAAGCCTATTTACTATAAATTATATAAATTGATATAAATATATATACATTAAAATAATATATATAATATAGAATATATAACATATAAATATAAATTTATAAATTTATATAATATAGAAATAATATGTAATAATATAATATAAATTATATAAATCTATAATTTACTTGCTGTTTTCTTTAATAAATGCCTGCTGGTTAAGATGGACTGTGATTTATATTTCATAAGAAACAAGGTATCTAAAAATCAACAAGGATTATTTCCTTATTAATGGTTAGTAACCTGTAGCAAGGCGCTGTGGCCTTCCTCGGAGTCTGGGTCCAAGGACGGGTCATAATGCCCCTGCTGGTCAGAACAAGGCCCTGCAGGCCAAACAACCCGGGAGAAAAGGGGTGGAGCCAGGGTCAGGGAGGGAAGTATAAAATGCCGGCCTAGCAGCTCACTCAGGGGAAAGCTGCTGCTGGAGGTAGATGTGTCTTCCCAGGGGCTGTGGTCTGGGCCTGAACCAGGCCCTGCAGCTGTTTCGAGAAACTGCCCCACCGACCAGAGCCTCCAAAGCCTGCCAGATTGCTGAGTCTGAGTGACTGGAGAGGGCCACTGGGCCCTAGTAGCGGGGAGCAGCTACCCAAGACCGCTGGATGGGAGAAACCCCTTGAGGCCAGCCCTGACCTGGAGGAGCTGCCCGATGTTGGGGACCCACAAGAGCAGACTGAGCTTGGTGTACTGGGGGACCCCCTGGGGCCCTGCAACCTGGATGAGCTGCCCTCCGCTGACAACCCTGAGGAGTTTCCAGACCTGCCGCAGGTTGACAGTGAGGGACTGGTGTGACTCCTGCTTGCTGTCTACCCCAGCAACCCGGAGGAAGATGCCTGGATTCATATACCTGTGGACTAAGTGGGAGGAAATAGCCCAGGGATAGCTGACTAGACAGTGGCTGAGTCAGTGGCCAAACCAGTCAGCGTGTTGTGGCTGGATCCCCACTGACTCAGTGGCAAACTGCTTTGCCACTGATAGAATCCTGGGCTGGGATGCAGTGGAGTTGGGTGGGCCTGCGTCCCCCCCCCCCTCTAACCATCCCAGAGGACACTGAGCTTTACTAGCCCTGCCTGCCTGCAAGGCTAGAGGTTTCAGACTATTTTGCTTGCCCCGCCTGTTGGAAGGCCGGGGCTATAGACTGCTTTGCTTGCCTCACCCTGCCTGAGAGCTGGGGACAATAGACTGCTCAATAGCCTTTCCTGTTGGAGAGCAGGGACTATAGACTCCTTACCATCCCAGTCCTACGTTAGGGTCAGAGGGCTACTGACTGTGAGAGAAGCCCTCCCTGCCTGGGGCCGGAGCTAAAGACGTGTAATCTGCAACATTTATTCTCCCAGACCAAAGCGCTGTGGCCTTCCTCGGAGCCTGGGCCCGAGGAAGGGTCGTGATGCCCCGGCTGGACCGTGCCACCAGCCTACATAGCCGTTATTACAGCTAGAACCTTTTCTTTGAAGCATGACACACAAAATATTAGGGAAAAAACAACTGAGCCAGACTATGTGGGTTCCAATGTCTGAAAATTTTAAGACTAGTGCTCTGTAGGGACTACTGTGACTTCTGCTAAAACATGCTTTATAACATATTTTCTCTTTTATAATGAAAAAAATACATGATTCTAAATAAGCAATTTCATATTTATGCTCCTATTTCTTCTGAATTTGAGGAATTTTATTTAAACCTGCTATGATTTAACTTTGTTTATCAGACAGAAATGTAGCCACAAGAGCATGTTGAATATACCTCTGTTTTCCCCACTGCAAATAGCTATGGGGTATAATCTGAGAATAGCAATATCTTATCTGGGCACATACATAGTCTCCTCAAATTGTCTCAGGATGGAATACAGGTTTTCATAACACTCCACTGGACTGACCCAAGCCTATTATATTTCTACAGCATTGCAAAATCAGTAATGGCTTTGAGCAGCACAAAGCCATTTGAGAATACTGAGGGTAGATTTGCAACTGAATGAATAGTACCTCCTGTTTTGAACACACTCAAGGGAAAACTACAGTGAATAAAAAACTGATAAATGAAAGAAGGTAAATGAAGAGGTATGAATACAATACCTCAAGCAATACACTTTACAATGATGGCTAGCAAAGCATACAGAGGCATGCTAGGTGTTATAAAATGAGGAGCAGGAGAAGAAAAGGGGTAAAACAACAAATCAAAATAAAGGACCCAACACTGAGATGTAAAAGTGGCTGTGGATAGGTAATGTCACAGGATGATGAAGTTAACATGTGGGCCCAAAGATCAATCCAGGTATAAGTGAGCGATCTTAAAATCCAGCTGCAGTAAATAGGAATTCCTTCCTAAATTAAAGCTTGTTCGGGCTGTTACAGTGGAATCAAAATCAAAAGAATGTGAGTGGAATCCTGATTCCATTGAAGTCAAAGGGAGTTCTGCCATCACAATCAGCGAATCAGAATTTCATTCTCAATGTGTAGAAAGGGCTTAAGACTGAAAGCAAATGGCCTTTTACAGTATCACAGGGGTGCTTATTGTCTTTTCACAATCAGTGAAAGATGATCTCAAAGATTTTACAGTCTAGATTTTAGTAATTATGCAACAAGTGAAGGCAATAAACAAAGTGGAAGTAGAACAGGAGTTACAATAATAAATAATATGCTTATTCAGTATAGACATGTGCACATCTTAAGGCTTGTGCTGCTTTTTTTGCCTTTGCTTTGGGGGTAGGAGAGTTGGTTTGGTTTTTTTTACTCTTCTCTGAAGATGACACAGGGGAAATTAGCTTTTTAGGAGGGATTAGAGTGAATTTCACTTTTGTGCAGTACACCAAGCACCATTTCTTGATACCAGTTAAGCGCCACTTAAGTGCACAAAATAGATTAGGTGGGACTTAAATGCTTAATAACACTTGTGCTGACCCTCTGCAGCTGTCTGAATGTCACTCAATGTGGAGAAGGTGGTGGTTTAGCAAACACAGATTAGGAGGGACTGGTGTGCTGCCATGGACAGAATGAATTTCTGAGCATGAGCATGAAGGCTTCACTTGCTCTTTTATCACAGGTGTTAATCCTGAGGGTGGGAGGACAACGAAGAGGAAGCATTTTAACAGTTCCAGAGGGGTAGCCGTGTTAGCCTGTATACAGCAAAAACAATGAGAGTCCTGTAGCACCTTAAAGACTAACAAATTTCTGTGGGCGTATGCTTTCATGGGCTGCAAGTGGGTTGCAGCTCACGAAAGCTTATGCCCACAGAAATTTGTTAGTCTTTAAGATGCTACAGGACTCTTGTTGTTTTCATTTTAACAGTATTCACTTGTGTATGCTTGTGTATGCTTGTGTAGCATGTTTAGTGCACTCTGGCATCTTCTCAGAGCTACAGATGTGAGTCTCTCAATGGTGGGTGAAAAATCTACGTGAAACTAAAAACCAAAGAAGCATCTGTTTTATACACAGAATGGTCTGTTTAACATAGAAGTTGTGAATTCAGATTTATGTTTCACACCACACACTGTTTTGATGGATGAAAACTGGGTCAACTTCAATGGGGTAAACCCAAGAGGAATTTACCTATTCCATTCTATTTCTTTAGACTCTTCTAGAACAGCATGTTGGGTCTATATTCTACACCAAGTGCATTTATGTCTTGTGGCAAATTGCCAGCCTCCCCCTGGTGGGTCTCGCACTTTACCTCTCCTTGTGGGCTAGGGCACCCCCAGCTACCTCGTCTCCCCTGGCTTTAGAGGAACTCTGTCTCCTGGCCTGGGAGGGAAACTTCTCCTCCAGCTGCTCCACAGTGTCTGGCAGCTTCCAATGGGTTTATTCCCTCTCTCTCCTTTAGGGAAGGTAGGGTTTAAATACCCCTGGCCCCACCCTTCATTGGGTCCAGGTGCCTTTAATTGCCCTGCTGTGCTTTCTCTTCTGCCTGCAAGGCAGAGGGTTTTTAACCCTTTCGGGCCTTCATACCGGCCCCAGTACACCTTTTTAAAGCCATCCGGCCTGACTTTATCATAGTCTCTTCAATATTTCTGCCTTTCTCTCTGTCCCCCAAGAGAATTACGAGTGGAAAACAATGTTGTACAGATGTACTACATATTTCATGGTTATCTTCCAGCTGGCATCATTCAGTAAGTGTTTCCATATGTGCTCCTCTCTAATTTCTCCTTTTTTTCTAAATAATCACCAGATTCCTTCTGAACTAGAGAGGTAGGGAATAATTCCCTACCAGTGATGTTGGTTTCCTTCTCAGGCTTCGTGGCAACAGTTTGTCATGTGGAGATATGTTTCCTTTCTCTCCTCATTAGTCTAATACTATTTGCTAATGTATTTCCTAAACAAATAGAGGAGGTGATGAGTAGTTATTGTGAAATTCAGGTTCATGAAGATTTCTTTCTTTAACATTTAAAAATATTAGACAAAAAAGGGAAATAATTCATCTAACATATGGATTGTAATACACTGTCTTCCTATTCTGCTGTATCTTAAAACAATAAATATGGAGCTATAAAAGTCTGGTTGATATAAATACCAAATCTTGAGAGCCAGGTTAAACACCTAGGGGAACAGTACTCTCTTCTTATTTGCACATATGTAACTGAAAACTGTTCATGTTATAATAAGTTCAGTGCAGTGTTAATATTTCCTTAATTTCTCATGTGCTAGTATTTAAATATACTTTCCAATCTTTCTTCACATACTTTTATTTTTCTGACCATTGTTTTCAATTATTTTTAATTGATATTCTCTAATTCTTTGGAAAAAATTGTTTTCACTTTAAATCCTGATCAATTACAATAACTGGAGTTGCAGGTTGTAAGGTAAATCAGAACAAAATGTGGCCCATAGAGTTTAATTCTGATCTCAATTACGTTAATATTACCGTTGACTTCTGTGGAGTTATTCATGATTTACCCTTGTGTTACATCAGAATCAGGCCCATTAGACTCAATTCTATGACTTGCTTCAGTGCAGAAGTGGCCTTAAAAAAAAAAAAAAGGAGACAGGATTAGGTTCTCCAAACCTCCCCTTCCTTAGATCCGCTACACACCTTTTCTTCCACAGTGATCAAAACATGTTAGAATTAGTTAACAGTGAATTAAGGCAAACAGGATTTTCACTTTTTTTAAAAAAAGCAGCTTACTTGATTTTAACTGTCTTCAGATTCTTCTTGAAATCAGACCTCTTTTTCCTGCCCAGTTCCGCATGCTGGTGATCCAATCAGTAATATGGATTGAGACCAATTTACAAGACCAGTGGTATATTGACCTTCAGTCCCACATTCACTGTGGGCTGAGCTTTATTGCTTGAAAAAGAAACAAAACACAGACATAATAATAAACAAACAATATTTTTCACTGGCATAAAATATTTCTGGCTAATTTAGACTAAAATTGATTTTTGTTTTTCATTTTTTATTGATAACAGCAAATTTCTCTAGCTTTCTGTTGGTGAAAACTTTTTCCACTGCTCTAACAGTCAAGGTTTCAGGATCTGCATTTTCCTTAAGGCATCTGTTTGCTCAGTCCGCAGCCTCATTTTTTTGGACTGGATCATCCCACCCAGATATGTATATGGAGGGCAATTTCTATATTTACTCTTGCTATTACTTAATAGTATCCAAAATTGTGGAGGGTACCTCACAGTAAATACAAAGGCAGAGGGTCCTTGCCTTGGAGAATGTATAGTCTAATTTCATACATGATTAAATGAGGGGGTGACAAAGTAGTAGGGTCAGGATGAAGTGGAAAGAAATTAGTTACAGGAATAATACTACATGGATACACAATAAAGGGGTATCGTCACAGGGCTCATTCACCAGTGGGCACCTCCTCATGGCCACGTCTGGGAATTAGATCATCTAAGATGCTTCACCCTCCTCTGGTGGTCTCTCCACCTGTTGTTCTCATTCACCGTGCAGCCCCTCTCACTCCAGAAGCTGCAGCTTCCTCTTCATGACTCTGGCCTCCAGCCAGGTCACTATGGTCCTCCCCTTCCAGGACATCAAAGTCTTTCAGAATAAGTTGTCCCAGACAGTACATTCTCCACTGTCTGGTCTATGCCACTTCCCCAGTGGCTGGCAGGGGAACCCAGGCCCATCCTGTACTCCAGATGCCAGCTCAGGGGCACTCTCTTCACCAGCCAAGGTCTATCCTATGGTTTACTACTTTTCCACTGAGCCTTTCCAGCTCTCCATCCTTTCTGGGTTTTCCAGTCTCACAACTCCTTCAGGCCTTGTGTGGGGTGGACACCTCATCACAGGTCTGCATAGACTGGTTGAACAACGGGGAGAAGAGGTGGCCAACAATGGGGAGAGACAAGCACAGCTT
Organism: Mesoclemmys tuberculata; assembly: GCA_007922155.1. Taxonomy (NCBI): domain Eukaryota; kingdom Metazoa; phylum Chordata; order Testudines; family Chelidae; genus Mesoclemmys; species Mesoclemmys tuberculata. Next base: position 35,064,915 of record ML675616.1, on the reverse strand, counting down.
GTCAGGATCCTTCATATTCACTGCTTTACTGATGAGTCTGCAGTAGGCAGCAACGCAGTGCCTCCAATTGACAGGTAGTGCAGGGAACATAGGCATTGCCATACTAGACCAGACCCAAGGTTCATCTAGTTCATCAGGTAAAGACTAGGGGGTTAAGAGCTGGAGTTTGCTATGTGAGAGGGAGTTAAAGGACTGGGAATTTCTGTAGTGGGGCGAAAGGGCTTGAAGTACAGGAGAATCAGGGAGGAGTAGGAAATGGGACATACACAGTGACAGCTGGGAGCCCTTATTGTTTTGCTGGATTTAAGTACATTTCTTCCACATCCTACAGAACTGAAACTTGACACATTGGTGAGATGTCATCATGCCAACTTCCAGATATGAACATTAATGAATTGCATGCATAGGTTAACACTGTGGAAAAACACAGTTGAAGAGCTGTGGATATTTAATAACAAAAAGGATCCCATAGATCATTGGCCATATAACCTATGTGTTAATAACCTTTAGATGCTTCAATAAAAAGAGGATGTTATAAAAATATATACACATAATTAGCCTCAGAATTTTTCTCCAGCAATGCATGTCACTTACTGTAACTTGATATGTGTTTGTAGATGCTTGATTTTCTACAAATCTTCTACAAAGTATTTTATGTCTTTTGTACTGATTAGATGTTTGCTCTGGGTGTACTTTTCAAATGCATCAGCTGTAGTATATAAAAATAATTTTACACTAGTCATCTTCTGTAAAAAAAAATACTGTATTTTGTAGCATTGCACAGATGTATATATTACAATCACATCTTTATGGTGCATGCAGTCTGGCAAGGAATGAAGGTAGGGCTAGAAGAGAAGAGGAAATATGACAACTAGCCTGAGTTACAGCTGCAGGCATAAAAGGCATATATCTGAGAAGAGATACTTTACTTAGGGCCAGCATACTTTTGCTGATACCTTGAATATTGGGACTTAATTTAACACAAACTGAAGGAATCTGCAAAAGCTTGAAGAGGAAGGAATTGGATCCAACGAGTTTTCTGCTAAAAGATCAAACTATGTATAATAAAAGGTTGCTGGGGTAAGCCTTTCCCTGGTATTCATTGCTTGATTGAGCTAAAAGAAGTCAGGTATTCTATTCTGTTCTGGTTCTCATAATATGCCTATTACCATGATATCTCAGGACTGTCCAGAAGTACATTAAGCAACATAACTAAAATTCCTAATGTGTACTCTTTGTCCCTTTTACCCCTCTGAGAGGAAAATTTTGTTTTTTATTAAATAGAATTTCTGTTTAATTTCTGCGGGGCTATGAATTTTTATTACTGAAGGCCAAGATAGAGATATGCCTTTCAATTAGAATGGAAAATAGTGAGGTTTATGGTGATTTTTAAATCTTCAGTCTTCAACCAGTTCCTAAAGAAGCTCTGTCTCCTGCATAGATGATCTTTACTCTGACAATAGCCAGCTACTTTGTGCAGGAGGGAGAGAGCTGTCACCTCGGTCCTTGTTCCAGATCTCGTGACAAACATTTTGGTATCTTGGGCCCATACCACTGAGCATTCTTACCATAGGGACTGCAGCCATGAATCTGACATGATATTCCACAAAGATCCAGTGCAGGGAGTATAAGACAGATTTGCTGTGCTTGGCATAATCTATGCTGCTCAGGAGACATGGTACTGTGTTTTGTATTAATTAGCATTTTCCAAGGACTGACTCATCGTCATGCCAAGATAGAGAGCATTGCTTTAGTCCAGGGGAGGTGATGAAGGCATGTATTACTTAAACAGGTAATCATCCACCAGGGTGGGACAGATTCTCCTAGGCAGTTGAGGTGGTCTAATGTATTACTTGGACATTGGTCTGTTTTAGTATCCAGGTGGTAACCAGGAGCTTTGTCAGGGATGAGAAGTAGACAGCCATGTTTAGCAGTCAGAGTTAGAGAGACAGCCCAAGGATCAGAGACAAGAGGGTAAGGATCAGGAAGGCAGCAATCCAATTGCACAAGCAACTTCTTGTGCCGTTCTTTGGGTTTAAATAGGAAGCCCTGACTAATCAGAGTTCATGGTGTTCCTCTGGTCAGGCCCAGGGAAACCATCCCTCATGTAACTTCATAGCCCCTCCTGCTCACGGGGGGTTTAGTGAGCTGCTGGGTAGGAACAGGGTGGCAACAGTTAAGTGAGAGCCCTGTAGGCCCAGGTTCAAGACCTCTGGGTCAACGCCAAGCAACTGTAAACTATAGTGTTATATGTTTTCTTTCTAGACAGGATTCTGGGGAGTGACTGAAATAGTTTGGTATATCCCAGCAGGGTAGTTAGGCTGTAATTTATCATGGGAAATGTGTGTTAGACTGGTTGTGGGAGATCAGTTAGGAATTTTAAAGGGTCTACAACCATCTGGGAATTGAGAATTATCAGTATGGTACCAGATACTCCTGAATTATATGGAACTATATAAATAACAAGCTATGCCCCAGTGTACAATGGAAATCTGTTAATAGACAGTTTATGATTATATAAACTGCAAGGATGAAACCTGAGTGGTTTGTACTTCACATACCCCAGAACCCTGAGTTGAATTTATGAGCTCAGTCTATACTGTGTACAGTTGAAGCTACTATTTACCTATGGTTTAGATTGAGAAATTGAAAGAAAAGCAAGGTGGTTGTTGTTTGTTAGGTTTCCTGGTAATTCACCTGGCATAACGATACAGTCTGACAGGCATTAGGAGATCCTTACATAATATAGTACAGTAACCAAGAAGTAGGTAGGTGTTCAGATATTGAAACAGTTATGTTTTAAAAATCTCTCATCAGTTCCATTTGTTTGAGTTAGGGCATTCCCCATGACCAGTTCTGGCAATGGACTGGAAGATCACAATGTGAAGCCAAGAGATTCTTTTTAGATGTTAGAAACACAAATGATATACTCTCTCACTGAAGAGTCTGTGTTGGGGACGAAGGCTGCTATAATGTATACCTTCCTTCTTAATCCGTTCCATTCCTTCATGGGTTTTGCACACCCATTGAATGCCAAACTGATGGAAGTCCGACTATCTTCATGCACCCATTTTCTTACAAATATAAGATCATAAACATTGCCTCTGAATCAAGTCCATTGCTTGTAAAGTGCATTGAAAGCCAGACAATAATATACTGTAAATGCTAAGTAATATACTAATATAAATTTTATTATGAAAAGATATTGTTTAAAGTTTTCAATCTGGATTGACCTAATATGGCTAAATTAAACGCTAAAAATCATCATAAAGATGAAGTGGGGATGTTGGGGTTATGACACTCCACATTTATAATTCATGTCAAACAATCTTGTGGGTTGTATCTTGCATTTTAATGATTCTAGGCCATATCCTATGGCTCTTGGAGTGAGGATTGCAGAATTTGGTCCATTTGGTCAATGATCCATGATTGGTGGCCAATTTCTTCAAATATATAAATATAAATAAGTATTTAGGATAAAGTTAAAAACTGGCAAGATTTATTGTTTATCTTTTTATAAACAAGGTTGTTCTCTGGATCCTTTAAAGTCAAATAGTTTGACTGGAAGTTGGTGACCAACACTCTGTCTGAGATTCTAATAAGCAGGCAATGAGACATAGACAATGCATATTTAAGTGAAATGCATATTCATATGTAAACTATGATGTGAAATAATAAGCATTTTATGGTCAGAATATTTGGGATAGAAGTATAATTTTGGCAGGTGCTTTCACATCAAGAACTTTGTTTATAAACAATTTAATTTCACCTGTTGAAATACAAAGACACAGAGAAATGTTTTCAGACTCACCTCATTATTTTTTTTTAAATCTGAGGAATAGAGACATTTTTTAATATCATAAAGTCAGGTACATTAACCAGAGAATCTAAGTGTCATATTTAAATTCAGGAGAAAAATTTTGTTTTAAAAAAGTATATTAAAAGCACTAAGGTGTTTACAGTTAGAGCATTCAATTGTCTGGACACTACTAACTGATTTTGAATAGAGAGTGCCTCCCTGCTGCTTTAATAATATTAATAAAACTAATCAAAGGTTCTTGCCCAATCATGTTTATCAGAACCAATGAATATACATGTGTGCCAGATTTGATGAATGAAGAGTTTAATTGGAGTTCCAATAAATGTTCTTTAAAAGCCTTCTTAGAAGTTTGGCCAAACATGTATGCGAGACTGAGGGCTGGTCTATACTTACCTCCGAGATTCAGCGGCAGTCGATGGGAGATATGCAAGCGACGTAAAAAACATGTGTAACTCACATCAACTCCGCTGCTCCAGTTCTGCCTGCCGTCCATATTGCATTGTGCCACTTTCGGAGGTGGTTTTCATAGGTTAATTTCTGGATCGACTGAGTGGGTCTTCACAGACCGCTCAGTCAATCCAGAGAAATCGATCTGATGGCAGCGAATCTGCTGCCGTCAGTATAGACCTAGCTTCAGTCATGCAAACATTTAAATAGGCAATTAACTTTATGTACCTGAGTAGTCCCATTAACTTTAATAGGACTATTCACATGTGCAAATCAAAAGTATGGAAGAAACTGGCTGCAATCTCTGTTCATGGTACTTTTGAGATATATGGGAAATTGAAGGCTGTGGGCCAAATACAGAGATGAGATTGAATGTAAGTTTGTCTAAGCTGCTGTAAAACTTATACTTTCTTCTGGTTATCCGAAGAGTGTAAATTCCACTAACTTAGAATCTTTTCATTTCAGGTTCTCATTATGCTTTTCTAACAGTTATTTAATGTGAGATCTGGGCATTAATGACTAAATTATGTCTCTTGCCTAGCTCAGCTTCATTGGACATGGGGAGATGGCAATATGACTCCAGAGGTGGTGGCTAGAAGTACTAGGCTACTGAAAGGCAAAATGCCTCTTGGGTTCTGGGGGGAAAAACACTGAAACACGCCACTGCTGTATATACACAGTAAGTACAGCTAGCATGTCCCTTAAAACAGCCTTCCTGGCATGCAGAGAGGGGAACAGCCCACCCACACCTGGCCATACATTGTTTCTCTGAGTCTCCTAGCACTATCATAGATGCCCCTATATCCCTGAGCTTTATACTGAGGTGAACCAGATTGTGCTTGCCCTCTGCACAGGTGCGCTTGGGATGAGTGGGAAAAGGAAAATGGCTTCCTGTGCCACCTTCCCTTATAGCACAGGGGAAAGAATAATTGAACTTGAGATTTTACACCTAGGTGGATCTCCACGATGCAGTTGTGGACAAAAGACAGGGCTTGATGGTGCCAGACTCAATACCCTAATGAAAAGATCCACCTCCCCATCGGTAAAATTTCTATAGCTCTCAGTCTTGTTTGTATAATCTCTGTCCTGTTGGGCTTTGATAAGACATAGGTATGGCTTGAATGTCAGCCCTCTTTAATTTGGTTGTTAGTCAAAGAACAGGTGTTGGGGTAATCGTGGACTCCTGCAGTTCCATGGCCATCTGGTTGGAAAAACTGCAATAGCCCTGCAATCTATTGAGCAGAGGATGGCAGGAGTTTGCCTTATGAGAGGTCAACCCACCTTCCACAGCTTCAGTTAGTACTAGATTTGAGTGCCTGAATCTAGTAAATGCTCTGTGGCCACAAAGCCCTGATAAGAAGCTACATCTGCAAAACCTACTTGTTACTAAATTGAGGGAGCAGAAATGAGAATTTTTCCATAATAACTTACAAAAAGACATCTTCTGCTAGTCTATACATAAAATTCATCATCTTGCGGTTTGAAGGAGCAAATGTTAGTAACGATCGGTATCATAACAGCAAGACTTAATTTTCAATGTGTTCTACATTCATAAAGAAGTGATTGCAAAATGCTAAGATCAGGATAATTTTGTAATGAAGAAATCCCATCGTTCATACTTTCTCATTTGCAAGTCTTTTTCATAAGTCAATTTTGCATGAATAACACTGTTGTAATGACCAGTTATATTTCTATAGAATAGCATGCCAAGAAAGTAACATGTGGAAGTAAAACCAAATTGTGAACCAAAGAGTAAAAGTGAACTTGCAGAGATTCTATCAGACAATATATATATACTCATTCTACAGATATATTTCACTCAGAGCTGACTTGCTTTTTTTTTTTTTGGGACATTCAGTTGCCTATTTTGAGAATCACTTGTTAATGTAGTCACCTCATTTGGGTTTTTAAATCTAATGCAAGGTTTTTAAAACCCCATGACTTAGATTGTAATGATTTTCTAAACCACTAAGAGATGCCTGAATTGTTAATCCTTTTGTAAACTGTGCATGGAAACTAACCAAATGGCATAGCAAAATAAAGACACATTGCAATGTGTTAACTCTAACCATTCTTTGCTGCTGTGCAAGCATTACTAACTTTTCTACTGCGCCCATGCAAACTTGAGTTTCCCCAAATTAATTTGCTTAAAATTCAGTTAAACTCCTCTTAAGGAAACTAATTAGGAATTGCAATTTGGGATTTACTAATGACCTATGCAGTCTAGACTTCCTAACTAACCTGGCCTATGAAATGGTCTAGTGCCTGCCAAGAAAGGCCTAAATGTGCCATCACTCTGCAACACTAAAGCTAAATACTAAGATGGGTGAACTTGAGTGCTTCATGTTAAATGAGGATATTGAAATAATAGGCATCACAGATACTTGGTGGAATAAGGATAAACAATGGGACACTAATACCAGGCTACATAATATATCAGAAGGAGATAATAGATCATAGTGGTGGGGGAAATGCACTATATGTGAAAGAAAGCATAGAGTCAAATGAAGTAAAAAAGCTTAAACGAACCAAACTGTCCCATAGAATCTCTATGGATAGTAATTTCATGATTGAATAATTAGAATATAGGAGTAGGGATATACTACCGATGACCTGACTGGGATGGTGACAGTGACTGTGAAATGCTCAGGGAGATTAGTGAGGCTATAAAAATTTAAAAAATCTCAGTAATGGGGAATTTCAACTATCCCCATATTGACTGGGTACATGTCACTTCAGCACTGTTGTGTATTTTGTGTTCTGCCTAGCTTGACGTAGTTGTGTCCTGCCCAGTTTGCCATAGCTAACAGAGCTACAATATTATGGGATAGCTCAGCCAGTTCTGTCTGGTCTTAGAGTAGAAGAATAAACTCAGTCTGTGTGTATTTACGCCTCTCTCTGTTCCTGTCTGCTGGCTTTTCTCTGAGTGCAAGTAACGTCTGTAACCCGTCCGTGCCCAGGGCAGCCCACTGATAATGCCAGGGTCAGGGCAGGCTGTAAAAGGAGAGCAAATTCTCCCAGCACTGGTGGGTGACACTGCAGTCAGACTTCCCAACCAGCCGCAAACAGTGCTTCTGATTCCCCCACACTGGTTATCAAGAAGCCATTGTGCAAATACAAAGAGCCCCCTTTACTGCATTTCAGTCTCTGGCTCCCCAAACTGACACTAGGTCCAGTAAAGAGACCAGTTGTTTAAACTCTATGCTCTTTACTAAAAGATCCCCTCTCATCCCAAAGGACCAGCCACAGTACCAGTTCACTATGAGTTTGGATCTTACCCAAAATACCACGCTGCCAGCCAATCCTTTAGTAACTAAAACTAAAGGTTTATTAATAAAAGAAAAAACAAACAATAAGAGAAGTGTTAAAGGCTTAAAGCAATCAGATCATACAAATGTTTTAAAAGTCCATATACATCAGGTTTCTAGAACAATTGTGGAGTTGTATAGTTCCTCTGGTATACATCCAGTACCTGGATGGGTCTAAGTCCTTCAGTTCAGTTGCAAAGTGTGTTGATCCTGAGGTGTGTCCGCAGCTGGACAGGAACAAGGAACAAGACAAAAGACAAAATGGTTTCTGTGGTTTGATCTTATATACCCTCTGTTACTGGCCATGTGGCTTGTGGAATTTTACAGGAACCAAAATGGAGTCCATAGTCACATGGGCCAATCCTGGTAACTCTTCAGGTATGCCTTTAGTTTCTTCCTGGGCCTCTGGCCTCTGTAAAGGTCTTGATGGGCCATTAAGCAGGCTATTGTCATGTGGCCTCTTTGTCTGGAGTGTGTCTTTTACAGCACAGTTTGAAATACAGGTATATCAAAGATCTCCATAACTTTCCTCACACATATCACACATGAACACAAATATTATCTTTTTGCTCAGCACATTATAACCTTTCTAACAGTACCTGACATGGCATGTCTTACATGAATCATTATGATTTTGACATATTAATGTCACATAACACAAATGCCCCCCCCTTCCCAATCCAGTCTGCATGACAACTTCCAAGTATCCAAACATAAGAAAGTGGTGACGAGGATGTGCAGCCACCAGCAAGAAGCCAAAGTAAAATGTAAGAAAAACCTTTTGCTGTTTTGGGTGGCTGTGCTGTTTGTGCTGACTGTGAAAACGAAAAGTAAAGCAGACAGACAGGGAAGGGGGAGGAAATGGCCTTGACTTTTGCAGGAGCCTTACAAAGGCCAGGAGCATTAATGACATGTTTCAAATATCTAAGAGAGGGCTGGAAGAATTTACATTTGTCTTTGTAGACTTGTAGGCCGTACTTTTTAGTCTTTGCAGGGCACCATTCCAGTTTTTAAGGTGATTTTTCTTATTTTTGCCAGTGACCAGGATGTTGTTAAGATACTCTGGACTTCTGGCAGGCCACTTGAGATCTGGTACGTAGCTCTTTGGAACAAAGCTGGAGCAGACGTTATTTTGAAGGGCAAGCGACAGTATCAGTACAGCCCTTTATGCTTCAGGATAGTTAACAGCTTTTGGGACTTTTTATTGATGTGCATTTGTAAATACACTTGACGCAGATTAATTTTGCTGACCTTTTGTTTACCAGCCAAGCCAGCAAACAGGTTATCGATGTGAGGACAAAGGTATTGCTTTGCACACAACACCAGGTTAACAGTAACTTTAAAAGTCCCACAAATTTGAATGGAGCCATTTTTTTAAATACTGGATTGATTGGTGTTGCCTATTGACTGTGGATAACTGGTACTAGGACTCCATTTTTGACTAGGCCCTCCAGGTTTGCTTTAACTTTTGGCCTGATGGCTTATGGCACAGTTCTGGCTTTTAGACATTTTGGTTGGCTGTAAGGCTTAATGTTTAATTTTACACTGATTCCTTTTATACTTTTCAGGGTTTTTTTTCAAAAAAAAACCCAGCATTTTTTTTTCATATAGTTGTGAGACCTGTATTTTTCTTAGCCATTATGAGAACTTTTGCCCAGTTTAGCCAGATGTTTTTAAGCCATGACCTTTCAATTAAGGCAGGGCAATAGCTTTCCACAACAAACAGTGGCAATTGAGCAGTTTGTCCATTGAGCTCCATTTTAATATCAGTAGTATCCAGCACAGGTACAGCTTTTTCAGCATACGTCTTTAGAACAATTATTGTTGGCTTAAGCAGAAGATGCTTTAGCTTCTCCTTATACACAGTGTATGAAACCAGCGAAACTGCTGCTCCTGTGTTTAGTTTCATGTGAACAGCTTTACCTTCCAACAGGGTTGCCCAGTATTCATGTGAGCCAACTGCCATGGACAAGATGTGGAGTGACACTTTTTTTTTTTTTTGGCTTGGTGTCACTTTGTTTATTTTGAGCCTGCATTACTGCAAACAAATTTTTTTTAGTCCGCCAGACAGCAGGCTTCTTTTTTTTCTGCTTGCCTGTTTTGTTTGACTTTTTTCCTTATGTTTGCAGGCACACTCAATGTGTCCCTTTTTGCCACATTGTCGACATACTAGGTTTTTACACCAGCATTCTGATGTATGGTCGCCAAGCTTTTTACAGTGGTAACATTTCCAGCTCCCCACTGTCTTGCTGTAGGTTTTTGTGTCACCTTATGCACTCTGATTGATGCACTTAGTTGTTCTGCTTCCTTTGTTGCCAGTTTCATGGAAACTGCAATTTTAATGGCCTTCTGCAGGGTGAGCTTGGTCTCTGTCAATAGGCGCTTCTGTATTGCTTCACTGCACAGACTGTACACTAACCTATCATGCAGGGTGTCATTTAACACATTATTAAAGATACAGTGTTCAGCAAGCTTTTTAAGAGCTGCTACAAACTTGGCAATCATTTTACCTTTTTTTAATTTTTTTTGTGGAACCTAAATTTTTTGCAATTACGAGTTTTTTGGGGAAAAATGTGCCTCCATGATTTTCACAAGGTCATAAGATTTTTTGCCTGGCTTATAAGCTGCACAGCAAACTAAATGTTTTAGCTCCCAGAACACTTAAGAAAGTTGCCAGCTTTTTATCATTTTCAATTTCATTTGCAACAACAAAAAACTCAAAATGTTTAGTATACGAGCTCCATTGTTACACAGTTTTATTAAAATATCCCAGGGGCCCAGTAAGTGTAGCCATTGCTGCCTTTTTTTTAGTGTCTTTTATTCATGTGTGTTGAGAATATGTTGTGTATTTTGTGTCCTGCCTCGCTTGCCATAGCTAACAGAGCTAAAATATTATGGGATAGCTCAGCCAGTTCTGTGTGGTCTTAGAGTAGAAGACTAAACTCAGTCTGTGTGTATTTACATCTCTCTGTGTTCCTGTCTCCTGTTTTTTCTCTGAGTGCAAGTAACTTCTGAGTAACCAAACATAACAAGAATGAGATGCAGAGATGTTTCTGGATACCTTAATGATTGCTTCTTGGAACTGAAGGTCCTGGAATCCACCACAGGATAGGCAATTCTTTATTTAGTCCAAAGTGGAGCACAGGATCTGGTCCAAGAGGTGAGTATAGCTGAACCACTTGGTAAGAGGGACCACAGCCTAATAAAATTTAACATCCCTGTGTGTGGGGAAACACCAAAGTAGCATACCATGGTAGCATTTAATTTCAGAAATGGGAATGACAAAAAAATTAAGACGTTAGTTAAATAGAAATAGAAAGATACAGTGCCAAAAATGAAACCCCTTCAAGCTTCATGGAAACTTTTTAAAGACACTATAATAGATGCTCAGTTTAAGTGTATACCCCAAATTAAAAAACAGTAAGAGGACCACATAACTGCCACTGTGTCTAAACAACAAAGTAAAAGAAGCAATTAGAAGCAAAAAGGCATCCTTTAAAAAAATGGAAGTTAATTCCTATTGAGGAAAATAGAAAAGAACATAAACTCTGGCAACTGAAGTGTAAAAATTTGAAGAACAGCAACCCAAAGACTCGAAAATAACAGCATTTTTTTAAGTACACAGAAGCAGGAAGCCTGCTAAACAACCAGTGGGGCTGCTGCATGACTGGGATGCTAAAGGAGCACTCAGGGAACATAAAGCTATTGCAGAGAAACTAAATTAATTCTTTGCATCAGTCTTCACGGCTGAGGATTTGAGGGAGATTCCCAAACATGAGCCATTCCTTTTAGGTGACAAATCTGAGGAACTGTCCCAGACTGAGGTGGCATTAGAAAAGATTTTGGGACAAACTGATAAATTAAACAGTAATAAGTCAGCAGGACCAGATGGTATTCACCTAAGCATTCTGAAGAAACTTAAATGTGAATTTGCAGAACTGTGGTATGTAACCTATCATTTAAATCAGCTTCTGTACCAGATGACTGGAGGATAGCTAATAAGATGCCAATTTTTAAAAAAGATTCCAGAGTGATCCCAGCAATTACAAACTGGTAAGCCTAACTTCAGTAGCAGGCAAATTGGTTGAAACTATAATAAGGAACAGAATTATGAGACAAATAAATGAACACGATTTGTTGGGAAAGAGTCAACATACTTTACGTAAAGGGAAATGTGCCTCACCAATCTACTAGAATTCTTTTAGGATGTCAACAAGCATGTGGACAAGTGCGATCCAGTGGTTATGGTGTACTTAGATTTTCAGAAAACCTTTGACAAGGTCTCTCACCAAAGCAAAGTAAGCAGTCATGGGATAAGAGGGAAGGTCCTCTTCTGGATCAGTAACTGCTTAAAAGATAGGGAAAAAAGGATAGAACTAAATGCTCAGTTTTCAGAATGCAGAGAGGTAAATAGTGGTGTCCTTCAGTGGTCTGTACTGGGACTGCGAAGAGTTACAAAGGGATCTTACAAAACTGGGTGACTCAGCAACAAAATGGCAGATGAAATTCAATGCTCATAAATGAAATGTAATGCACATTGCAAAACGTAATCCCAACTATACATATAAAATGATGGGGTCTAAATTAGTTGTTACCACTCAAGAAGGAGATCTTGGAGTCCTTGTGTGTAGTTCTCTGAAAATATCCATTCAATGTGCAGTGGCAGTCAAAAAAGGTAACAGAATGTTTGGAATCTTAGATAATAAGACAGAAAATATCAAATTGCCTCTTTATAAATCCATGGTATGCCCACATCTTAAATACTGTGTGCAGATCTGGTTGCCCCATCTCAAAAAAGATATATTGGAACTGGAAACAGTACAGAAAAAGGCAACTAAAATAATTAGGGGTATGGAAAAGCTTCCATTTGAGAAGAGTTCCAGGGGAGTAGCCATGTTAGTCTGTTTTTAGCAAAACAGTGAGAGTCCTGTGGCACTTTAAAGACTAACAAATTTATCTGAGCAAAGGTTTTCATGAGCAGAAACCCACTTCGTCGCATGCATGAGAACAGATTAAGAAGACTGGGACTTTTCATCTTGGAAAAGAAATGACTATGGAGGAATATGATAGAGGTCTATAAAATCATCAGTGGTGTGGGAAAGTAAACAAGTGTTATTTACTCCATTTCATTATACAGAACTAGGGGATCACCAAATGAAATCAATAGGCAGCAGGCTTAAAATGAAAAAAAGGAAGTCTTTCTTCACATAACACACAGTCAACCTGTAGAACTCCTTGCCAGCGAATGTTTTGAAGGCCAAAACTATAACAGGGTTCAAATATAACTAAATATGTTCATGGAAGATAGGTCTATCAAGGCTATTAGCCAGATGGACAGAGATTGCCGTTTGCCAGAAGCTGTAAATGGGCAACAGGATGGATCACTTGATGATTACTTGCTCTGTTCATTCCCTCTGAAGCACCTGGCATTGGCCACTGTCAGAAGACAGGATAGTGGGCTAGATGGACCGTTGCTCTCACCCAGGATGACCAGTCTTAAGGTCTTTCTGAGTAGACATTACACCCTAAAACTGACGAGGCCTGCCCATCTAGCTCATGAGACTGTTTCATAGCCCAGGTTGGTAAGGCGGTTTAGACTGCACAGATCATTAATAAATCCCAAATTGCAATTCCTAGATAGTTTCAGTAAGTGGACTTTAATTGAGTTTTAGAAAAATTAATTTGGGAAATCTCAAGTTAGCCCCATTTTGACCAGAATGGGTAGTCAAATGGGACCTTGGGATGTCCACTTGAAAATACAACTTAATGAAGTCTGGTATTTTCTGTGATGCTTTTTTTTTTTATTTACAAAGAATATACAAAGTCCTGTGTCCCCGAATGCAGAAGGAATCAAAGAGCAGGATACAGCTTCTTTTACTCATAGTACCAAGGGAATCATTTTCAGTATGCTGCCTTGATCCCAAAAGCTCTCCTCAGGTTTCTTCCAGCATCAGCCTCCTTATTTTCAGCTGGTTTTTCAGCTGTCTCTCTGTTTTTCCCAGTTTTTCTGTTCTGCCTCCTCACCCTCACACCTCTACCTAAACAATACTCAGCCAAACACTCCTGGACAGGTTCAGTCACTCCTTTCTGTTTTACATGGGGGTTGTAACTGAACCGTTAACCTGGTTCAAACTAGCTCATAACAGTAGCTATCATTTTCTCTCTAGTCCTGTCTACATTAGAGAAAAATGTTTTTAAACGTGATAGGTAACATTTTAAAAATTCCTATAGTGTGGATAGGACACGTGGTAGTTTTCGTGTAATTCACAGGCTTTATACTGCAGCATATCTTTGGCCCTAAAGAAAAAGGAGAAAAGCAGTGCAGAGAAGACATTAATTTTAGTTAGACACATATGCCGAGAGCAGAGCAGAGCAGCTTAGGTAGAAGGGTCCAGAAACATCCAGAAATAGAATGTGATACTTACTAGAAATGTTCAGTAGCTGTTTCTGAGGCTATGCAGGAAATTTTTACTGGAAGCCATCCACCTAGCAGGTCACACTCAGTCACCATCTGCCAGATGAGCCAATCAGAGCATGAGGTGGCAAAGTTATAAAGGAAATAAAGACAGCCTCATGGACTTAGCAGCTGATCCATGTGGGACCAAGAGATGTGTCTGTTTCAGAGCTGGGTCCCAATCCCTCTACCACTTTGGATACAGCCAATGCTATTCCAGCTTTACGTTCTGGAGAGCCCTCAACTGGGATAGTTTGGTTCCATGTGGTGCGATTTATGGACCTAGAGGGAAAGCTGTGGGGATGGACTGGGGAAGTAATTTTCCCCGTTAGAGACCAAACAGTCTAGGGAATTCACTTTTAGCTATTAGCTAATTGCTTTAAACTGGGATTCTATTTTAAAGAGAGAAAGGGAGTAAATCAAGGTACTGACTGATACCTTTAACTCTTAACTTCCTGAGGTTAAGTGAATTTTCTCCATCGCTTCCCCTGTCCCAACCAACTTCCTAGAGATTATGATTATTGTTCATTTGTATTACAATAGCACCTAGACCTCCAGCTGAGGTCCAGTCTACCTCTGTGTGAATCATAGATTTTTTGGTTCAATATCGATTCTGAAAAATGTAGGTTTGGGAGAGTGGGGGGATAGTTTTGGCTCAAATCAAAACAATTTAAAAAAAAAAAACTTTCAGTGAATTAAAAAGTCAGCAATTTATTTTGGACCAAATGATACATTTTGTTTGATCAAAATCTACACATTTTATTTCAATTTTGAACTTTTCTTTTGTTTTTAATTTTTTTTAAAATACATTAGAAGGAAATTTTGGACCAAGAGGACATTTCAAAACCAAAAATATGAAACCTTTAGTCCTGAAATTGTCAAAATGAAACATTTTGACTTTTTTGGAATTTTTTCTAAATGAGCAATTTGGTGAAACCAATACAAATTCTTGAAAGTCTTTGGTGTCACCACATCTGCATTTTTCTCTAAAACAACCAAAAGAAAAAATTGGGGTGCTGGAAAACGTCATAGAGCTTTAGTCAAAAGCTTTTGTTCAAGTCACTGTACAAATTTATAGCATGAGACGCACCTTGCACTAAAGTGTGTAGAAATCTAAACAGGAAAGACAGTTTTATTAACCCTATTTTTACAGATAGGGAACTGAGATACTGAAAGACTTAAATGACTCAGAAATCACAGAGGTTCTTTGTGGTAATGTCAGGAATAGTAGTTGGTATCCCTGAGCCTCAGGGCCTGTCTATACTGCAATGCAGTGCGGACGATCATGGTTTAAACTGCAGGGCACACCAAAGTTTGTCATCCAAGTGCCCATGTAGATGCTGCTGGAGTGCACTAAAAGATGCCTAGTATGAACTAACCATGGGCCTCTTTCAATATTAATGCAAATTAGATACCTTTTAGTTCATACCAGTAGCTTATATTGATAAGCTTTATATTGATACTTATATTGCAATATTTTTGTGCTCTCTGCAGTTTAAATCCTCAGAGTCTGCACTGTGGTGCAGGGTAGATATAGTTTAAGACCAGTGCCTTACTTACCAAAAGACAATTCTTCATCTTTACATAGCTATAGCTCTTCCCCCCAAAGACTGTAAAAGCTGTATTGAATGGGTTACACAGTACGTTATGCTTGTCCTTTCAGTGCTCATTATTGTAATGCTAGTATAAAAAGCTCAAACCATTCACTTTGTTGTATGCAAGGAACTTTACTGAAACTTTTAATTTGAAAATGTGACCTGAGAGATTACTGAGGATTGCTTTTTATTCAGAAACAACACTGCCTTTTTCCATTTTTATTTTATTTTAGCATACTAAGGATATAAAAAGGACCTTTTGTTCACTTAGCTCTGATAGAAGAAACAAATCTGCTAGCCTATTAAAATTATCATCCAAGATGATTACCCTCTTTTATTCTACTTCCAGGAGCAATGATGTTGTATTTAGGTTTGACTGACCTTTTGGTTTTATAGACAATTCTCTATCTTGTTGCAATCACATTGTCAGTTGTTGCTGTAATCAAGTTACTGTCCATTTTCTGTGAATATTAAATACACCTATTTTCTCTATAAAGACACTACTTGAGGGATAGTGCACCAGTTTAGTGACAGTCAGACCGTAACTTCGCTGTGTAACTGATATTACATAACTGTGGTTCTACTGGTTTGTTTGGCTGATGTGTATATATGATAGCTGAACCATGTTAAATTTAGTGAGATGCAGAGTCTTATAAGGCAATAAATAAATTCCAAATCAATGTATGTATCTGATACTTTCAAAGAGTCATGTATTATTCTCTATCATTCCCTTCTCTCTACCTCAGAAGAATTCAGAATAGAATGGGCCTTTCATTGAGCGTTTGCACTGTCTCCTACAGAACACAACTGTATGCTCTGCTGACCTATCCATTGGCTGCTCACAGTAGCCATTAAACATCTTTCTTATTGTAAAAACCTGCAGTTTTGTTCAAATATGCTACTACAGGATGACTTGTAATTATAGGTGGTAGATGGTTCAGCCTCTCTCCCCATATCTGAACCACCTTACTGCCTGCATGGACAGGCACTGCTGGCTGCCCAGTAGCAAAACAACCCTGGAGTTCATCAGTGGGGCCCCACCATGGTGAACAGTCCATCCTGCGTATGACCGACACCCAGTGATCCAACCCTGTCTCTGGTGCAGTGTGAGTCCATTCCTCTCTGGTGCTTTCGGGCCGAGCTGGGGCTGGTGCCAGTGAACTAGGTTTTCCTCCAAAGTAAGGCCTTTTATTGTGAAGAGTTGTTCACCACTCTTGGAACTGTTAATCTCCCTGACAGCTTGATCCCTGACCACTTTATCTGTGAAACTGACAAATTCAAGGGTTGCACTCAACTCATGTAATGCAACTATGTAGTGATTGATGGGCTGGTGAGTTATCTGTATATGAGACTAGAACCTAAAGTGTTCAGTAACATTTAATAAAGGATTAAAATGATAATCCAGGGCTTGGAGAGCAGCTTCATATGGAATCACATTGTGCAGTAAGTCAGTAACGGGAGGGAGTTGTCTGAAGATCTGTTGCCCTTTAGGACCATGGCAACAAACCAGTCAGGCTTTCCGCTTTTCTGGCATGTAAGTAGAAGATTGTATGGCAAGCAATTGGTTCCTGAAGACTTCCACTGTTCCCATGGAAGCAGAGGATCTCCTGGTATAGGCATGAAGAATAGGTGGAGGTGGAACTTGCCTCATGGTAATAAGAGTGGAAGCAAACTGAAGATGCCTGGTGAATTGAGCAAAAAAGGCGGTAAGATTTGCTGGTCACAGAAATGGCCAGGTGGCCCTGTAAAGCTATCTTCATGATGCAGCTGACTACTCAGAAATGCAGAGGAATGTGCTTGCTGGGAAAAAGGAGCACTTTGACATATAAGACACTGATCCCTTACATTTCCCTTCTCAGCAAGCTGCGGTTGCCGATAGCAGCAGGCTTTCAGGCCTGTGGAGTTTCCCTGAGAGCAGCAACAGCAGGTCTCAGTAGCAGGAATTGAGGCACTTGGATGACCCTGAAACAGTTAGACTTCTGTTTCTCTGGGGTCCTTTGATATTTGTCACCAACTTGTTTCATACTTGGCCCCCTGGGAGGAAACCTCGCTTAGCTAGCTAGGGTAAGATTTGTTCCATCACTCTTTCGCAGAGCTCACTTTCTTATTCCCCCTTTGCTCTCTCTTTCTCTCTCCTCCTGCTCTCTGACCCCCTGCTCTCAATGGATCCTGGAAATTGTAGTTCCTGGACCCATGGCTACAGAAACCGTAGGATCAAACTAACCAACATAAATTGGTGTAGCTGTCTTCACCTAGCTAGATACAACACACAGCACAGCAAATCTGTGAGCAGAGAGCCAATGGGATGGAATGGGAAGCTGGGCCCAGCCACACGAGACAGGAGCTACTGCTGCAGGGTGAGAGTGGGGCAGGCTTGTTCTCCTTTCCTACCCCTCTGCACTGGACCAGGACAGAGACAAAGACCTCCCCACACACACACTGGAGAGCAGGGCCTGACAGTTTTACTCAGACCCCCAGTACAAGAATATTTTCACCAGCCTCCTAATCTTGTAATGACTTGTGTCTTCCCTCTCCTTCTGGGGCTCAAGGTTCTTTGGAAGCATGTCTCATTCTCAGTATACAAATACTCACTGTATAAATAGAGTTGAACTCTAGGAGATAGTCCCACCATCCAGAGACTGAATAGTCTGCACAGACAGTAGTCAGAAAACAAGAGCAGAATGATGTAATTCATGGGGATGAAACTGATGTAGCAATCCCCGTGTTGGTGGTCCTGGAGGACCCTTAGCCGAGGCCCCAGAAGTTTGGGTTCGAGCCCGGTGCGCAATTAGCCCAATCAGACACCGAGATAGAGAAATCCTTGTATAAGTTGTTTATTCAGGATCCCAAATGGCACAGGGAGACTGTCTCAAATTCAGCGCGCCAAAGCAGCAAGTCACAACTTTATTTATACCTTACTTAATTTCAACAGGGGGCTCTTCTCCCCTCCCTTTCCTTCCTTCAAGCAGTTACAGCCATTACATGCTTTTGCTTTGTGGCGGGCTGACTTATCATGCCTCGCAACCAGCCCCGTGATTGGCTAGCAGGGATAGGGTAGCCAATGGGTACTTTGATCATATGGCAAGCATGCACTAGAGCTGCAAACAGCATATAGCACCTGCACTGTATCTTATACTGATAAGCAAACCCAAATAATTCCAGTACAAGCCAATTTAATTTAGCTTACAGTTGCGAAACGGGGTCAGCATGACCCAGAGGATGAGAGAAGGGGGGAAGACGGGGGGTGAGACAAGGGGGCGGGAGACGGGGGGGTAGGGCCTAGTACAGGAAAACTTCATCGGTACTTGTGCCTTCCATTAACCTGATTTACCTAGTGCAGTGCCCCAACCCCCCCAACACCCAGATGATGACATGCTCCAGAGGGAGGACACCAGGGGACCTCCCCCACATGCAAAGTTTGTGTGCCCCCTCTACAAAGACATGTCACAGTTGCAGTTCCTGCATTCAAAGGACTAAATGATTGCGCATGCCACGTGTCCTAAGAGGCACAGGTTGCCTACGCAGGAAGGAGAAGGCAGGCCACGCACCCTCCTGAAGCTTGATCCTATGGGTTAGTTAGTGACAGTGATGTAAGTGACATCCTAAAGGACGATGCTGGCTGTGCACACCCTGAGCTTTGGGAAGTTCAAGGAGGGATTGTGACCCTGAATTCTCTTTCGGATGGAGTGGCTCAGCATTGCTTCCAGCACCAAAGTTAGGTTAAATGGCATGATGTCATAGTTATTTGGTATGTTGCATATCCTTCTCATTTCCTGTCAAGAATCTGAGTGTGATTCACTATGTCACTAGTCTAGTGATGGGCTTTTCCTGTATATACCTTCTATGTCCTGCAACCCTTTTGAAGTTATGTCATTCGTGCAAGTTTTCTTTGTGGGGAGGGATTCTCTGCATGATTTTCTGCACTGGGTGGGCAGAAAGCCAGGCATTTTAGATGGTGAATTTGCAACCTTAAGTCACTGGGGAGGTATGTTATTCCTGTGAAACACCTACTGTCCACAAGCCAGAGAGAAGGCGAGTCTTTGGGTTGTTCCCAAAGTGGGAACTGCCACATAGGAGTGTAGTGAACTGTCAGTAACTAGACCACGGGACCCACACACTAACACTTGTGAATGATTTCTGTTTTCTCTGATATAGATAGAAAAAATTCTGACTAAACCAACTCATAGATTTATATTTTCCAGTCCCAAAAGGGACCATTGATATAATATAATCTGACTCTCTGTATAACACAGGCCATAGAATTCCCTCAGGATAATGCACAGAGCATAGATTTTAGAAAAAAAATTCCAGTCTTGATTTTAAAATGGTCCGTGATGGAGAATTCACCACAATTCTTGCTAATTGTACCCATGTTAATTGCTCACGGTCAAAAATGTATGACTTATATCCAGTCTGAATTCGTCTAGCTTTCAGCCATTAGATTTAGGTAGCCAGTCTACCTTTCTCTGCTAGACTGAAGAATTCAATATTAAACATTTTATTCCCACATAGGTTCTTATAGTCTGTAATCAAGTCACCCCATAAGCTTATCTTTGTTAAGATAAGTAGATTGAGCTCTTTGAGACTATCGTTATAAGGCATGTTTTCTAATCTTTAATCATTCTTGTGGCTCTTGTCTGAATCTTCTCCAAATTTATCAACTTCATTTATGAACTATGGGCACCAGAACTGGACACAGTATTCCAGCAGTGGTTGCACTAGTGCCAAATACAGAAGTAAAATAATCTCTTTACTTCTACTCTAGATTCCCCTGTTTATACATTCCTGGATCACATTAGCTATTTTGGCAACACCATCATAGTGGGGGCACATTTTCAGCTGATTATCTACCAAGACCCCCAAATACATTTCAGAGTCACTGCTTCCCAGGATAGAGTCCACCATCCTGTAAATATGGCCTACATTTGTTCCTAGATGTATACATTACATTTAGAAGTATTACCAAGTTTACCAAGTGATTCAAATCACTCTGAATTAGTGACCTGTCATCTTCATTATTTACTGCTCCCCTAATTTTTGTATCATTTGCAAACTTTATCAGTGATCATTTTATATTTTCTTTCAGATAATTGATAAAAATGTTCAATAGTATAGGGCCAAGAAACAATGCCTCCACGACCCCACTGGAAACACACACATGCAGTGATGATTTCCTGTTTACAATTTCAATGTATTAGTTCCAGCTTCAAATCACTTCTCATTTGGTCTCCTAGCTAAATCCATGAGACGGCTAGCAACAAATCTATATGCTTACTATGGAAAATAATTTACATTTGAGGGTACAAAAGAGAGACAAAAGTTTAGTATACTGTATCATCAGAAAAAACTTGTTATGCATGCAGAAGGGTGGTAAAATGAACTATGTTAAAGTTTAAAAAGTAAAAATATGAATGTATACTGTATTTTCCATCATTTAGTATGAATATATATTCCCCAGTAGTTCAGAAATTAATTCATAATAGCAAATTAATTTAAAATATTGTTTAATATTGTTTAAAATTGTTTAATATTTATTTAAAATTCACTTTTTCAGTCTCTGGGAACAAAGATTGATTTGCTGTCATTGCTGAGCCAGTGTTTGGCCTCTCTCTAACTTTGATTGTACTGAGCAGACAATAATTACTTAAAGCAACACACACACACAAAATATACTGTAGCTTTTAAAAGAAAATGGACTAAATAGCATCCCTAGATATAAGAAGCATTTTCATCACAGGGCACAATTTGACATGTTTGGAGTTCTGTTCATAAAGAATTATAAATTCAACATTGAACAAATAACTTTAATATCTATGAAGTGAGATGTAACTTCCAGTTTGCTTCAGCAGCCTTGGTCTTCTGGACAATTTAAATATAGTGAGACAGAATTATATCTTGTGCAATTCAATGGAATTGAACAGGTTTATACTAGGGATGAATTGTTCCACTGGCCCATCAGAGGTCTGCATTGCTCAGGCAACTCCCAGAAATGGCTTCCTAGTTTATGTGGGGAGTGTCAGCCAATCAGGGAATCACAGTGTCGCTCATGCTCTTTAGGGCGGGACTTCTTGTGGGGCTTAGCCTCTCAGTACGCCTTGGTGACAACTTTGCCAGAACCACCCAGTGGCAATGAAAAAGTAGTGCCTGCACTGAACCCCAATAATCCCTTGTTCTAGACAAGTGGGTTCTTATATCACTACCCTTGCTTTACAAGGTGGAACCAGACCAAGCCAGGTCAGGCTGCATCCCAAGAAAGGGGAAAAAAACCATGGGCGGGAGTAGCAGGC
>ML675616.1:34993743-35038004 GCA_007922155.1 Mesoclemmys tuberculata | reverse complement strand
TTTGGGTCCTTATCCTTCCCATTCTATAAAGTAGTACAGAGATCCTTAGATGCATCTGGAGTCAAGGATTGCATGCATCGTGTATTCTTCATGGTCCTGGACTTCAACTGGCAGAGGTGGATGAATGGTTCAGTCAGGGAAGGGTTTCTCAGCACAGGATTTTAGGAGAAACACATGGAACATGGAGTTTATTTTGAGGTATCAGGGAAGCCGTAATTTGAAAGTGACTGGGCTGACTTGCTGACATATCTGGAAGGGTCCCAGTAACTGGTGATCCAGCTTGTGGGAAGATCTACTGGAGAGAAGATGCTTTGAAGAAAGCCAGACTTTCTGGCCTTCAGAGAGGACTGGGGTCTACTGGTGCTGCTGAAGTTCCTCCTTGGTATGATGGATTTGTTGGACGCAGTAGGAGACGCCTGGGTTCGGCAAGGCTTCAGGTAATGCTGGGCAGAATAAGGGATGGAACCCATAATTTGAAAAGAAGGAGCTCCATCTTTTTAAGGCATGGTTTGCATGGTTGTAGGAAAACTTGGCAAGTGTAAGAGGTTGTACCAGATATTTTGGAGATAGATAAGTGAAGCATCTGAGATACTATTCCAGTATCTGGTTCACCCTCTCAGTCTGACCATCTCTTTGGGGGTGGTAGATCAACAGATGAAGCCCTTCTTGAGATTTGCTTGGATATAAGAGCACCAGGCTTCCAGCTCTGGTTTGGACATGGTGTGCATTTGTCCATATTGGACTTTCACCTGGGCTGCAAGTCTATAGGACAATCGTAGTCCCAATGTGGGGCAGAATGTCCTAATTTTTGTCTCGGAAAGATCTGTGTATTTCTTGGAGAGTTGAAGTTTTGGTCTCAAGTCAATTTCTTTCTGGCTGACTTCCACTGCCCTAGGTTTCCCCTCAGAAGGGTTTCCCTTCCTAGAGAATGCAGATTGGCTTACTTCATGGTTGCAGGCAGACTTTGCCACAATAATCAGAAGAAAAGAGGATGCTCTTCCATCCTCCGAAAAATATGTAGATTGTGCTGTTCCAACAGCAATATACCAAGTATTATTGGGAAGAGCAGAGTGTGGATCTCAGTGCTTTCCCACTCTGGCCTGTAAGAGAACAGTTTTCTGGGTTACTAGACTGGATGACAGGTTCACCCACCAATTGTTTTTGCCAGATCCAGTGAATGTTTGGGCCCAAGAGGAATTTTGAGGGGCTGAGCTGCTTTTGGATCTATAAATTTTCAGTGGCACCAGAGTCAATCTTGGCTAAGTACAGGAGAATCAATCTTAATTCCCTTAGGACAAGTAACTGTAGTGAAATCTGTAAGTGTGGAAAGTGTTGGTTTTGGATTGGGATCTCTTCAAAGGTAGGGAAATTAGCTTAGGAGCTTAGGGTTTGACACCCTGGTGGTGCCCAGGCATTACTAGTCCATTTCCCAATTTCAATCTGGATGAACAGAAGGCAAGGGAGTATCCCAACGTTCTGCAGTAGAAACTGAGGTTAAGTTGCTGATGGCATTCCTTTTCTTTTGGGGTCAAATATTTGTGATCCAGATCCAACTGCATCTTTTCATGGCTTGGTTCTATGGGCCTGAGTGCAGTGGGGGTTATGGCATCATTGGGCCCCCTTTGTCTCCTCCTTTCACTCATCAGTTAGATGTCAATACAAAGGGTGAGATCAGTGAAGCCCACTGAATTGAGTAGAATCCTCTACATGAGCTAACTTTACATCTTTTACCTCTTCTCTGAGACCCCACCAAAAATAGCAAAGTTGTGCTGCCTCATTCCACTGGACATGAGCCACCAGGTGTGGGAAATGGATGGCATATGAAGTGACCAGCTCTTGCTCTTGCTAAAGCTTCTGGAGGGTTGCCTCTGCCCTGCCCTGACCGTGACATTATCAGTGGGCTACCCTGGGCATGGATGGGTCACACCCTCTCCTAACAATTTTGACCCAATAAACAATAAAAACTACAATCTGGAATTCCTGTATATCAAATAGAAACATCTGCACCTTGTCCTTGTGAACTTGGAGCATGCAAGTGTGACAGACTTAACTATCAAATGAGGGGAGAAAGGAGAAAAGGAAAAAAAATAGCCTAAACAGATGACTCCAATTAAGCAGTCCTCTTAGAGGCTGCTGGGAGTGAGAGGGATCTGGCCTATATAAGGAGAGAGGAGAATGAGGCAACAGTCTGGAAGACTGAAACTTTACCTAGGGATACCTAAGAAAAGGGCAGAAGTACCGAAAAGCTGTGGACTTCTATATTGTCCTTTATCAAATTCAGTGGCCACATCTCCAGAGATAGACATGAAGTCACAGTAGATTGACAGGAGATGATACTCATGTCTACACTTACAAGATTACAGTGGCATAGCTGTATTGATACACCTGTGCTGCTGCAAGAGCACTCATGTAGTCACGTTATGCCAACAGGAGAGAGCTCTCCTGTCGACATAACAAAACCAGCTCAAAGAGCTCCCACCAATAGTGCTCTGCACATGAGCGCTTATGCCAGGAAAACTTATATCGCTCAGGGGTATGTTTTCTTCACACCTCTGAGTGACAAAAATCTGTCCAACATAAGTGCTAACGTAGACATGACCTTAATCTGTATCCCTTTTGGGATGAAGTCCAGTCTGAGTCAGGCTTGTTTGAATTTACCTCTGCGTCATCCAGTCCTATATACCTACTATAGCAGTCAAGGATGGTGAAATTGAAGAGTTCTAAATCTAATTGAAAGAATTCATTGATGCTGTGCCAAAAAATTATGAGCCACTGATTACAGGGGATTTCAATGTTGAAGCAGGAGAAGAGGTCATAGATCAGAATGTAACGGGGAGACGTGATTTGGGAAATGTCAATGAACTCATTCAGTTCTACTCAGTCCATCCATACAAACAATTTATTTTATCACCATAGCATGAAAAAATACATTTGGAACTCTTTAGATCAGCTCCACAGGAATCAAATTGATTACATCATTGTATAAAAAAGATGGAAAAGCAATGCTCTTAAATGCACAATGCTACTAGGTGCTGATATTAATTTAAATCATTAGCTACATCCAGCTTTGCCTCAAATATTTAAGAAAAAATCACCATATCCAATTACATATAATCTGGAGAACATTGGGGAAAGAGGGTACAAAACAAAATTAGCAAATGGTTTGATCTATAGCTGAAGGTCAGGAAGAAAACACAACAAATGAGCTTTTGGAACAAATGGAGTTTGAATTCACTGATGTTGTAAAGATGTTCATTGCAAGGAAAACATGAATAGAAATTAAAATGGTGAATTTCAGATGAAGCATTACTGCACGTGGAAAAATGTAGAAAGATTGAAGCAAGAAGACACAGCATTAAGGCAATTAGGAAGAAACATTCATCATTGGACACACAAGTGCAAAGACTGGTGGAACATAATAAAAAGACAAATGATGAGTAATGCAAAAAACATGAGTATTTAAAGTACCTGGGATATTAGGGGATATTTAAGATATGTAGTGATTTCATAACCTGGGCTGGATGAAATGGACAAAGGGAGAGTACACACCTGATGGAATCAAGAAAAGATGGCAGAACTACCATAATCCCCCTCTCTCCCTCGCTGTTGAGAACACCACAATTTCTACGCATTCTGGCTCTTGTCATAGGGTTATCTTTGATTCCTTGGCTCTTTTGACTTTGTATTTGATTGCTTTTTCAGGGGAGGAACTTGCTTTTGATCTGTGTTTGTAACACAATTGTACCTGGATCTGATATGAAGTCCATTGGCTCTTCTGTCTGTGACCAATAAAACATCATTAATAACTGATTTCAAATAATCAAAGTGAACAGTTTGTGAATAACCCATAAAATGAAGATTATTCATTGATAATTTTGAATGATGAATAAAATCAGGATGGATTCACTGATACTTTGCTAAAGACCTGATCCACCTTTCTCTAAAGTCAGTAATAAGACTCCCATTGACTTTAGGCCTTGTCTACACTACAAAGATAAGTCAGCCTATGTTAGGTCAACTTACAACCATCACATTAATTACTGCAGTGGCTGAGGTCCACACTATCATCTTTGGGTCAGTGGTATGCCTCACAAGGAGCACTTCCACTGACCTAAGAGGGGCAGCGTGGGGAGCTGAGAGCTTAGTTGCTGGCAACTTCCTTCTGGGAACGTGGCTGCCCCACAGCCCATTCCCTGTCAGGAGTGAGGGAAGCTGCCTGGGCTTCTCCCCTCCCTGTTCCCTGCCAGGAGCTGTGAAATTGATAAAAATGACAGACAACAGCAGATGTAAGGAACGTAGTATCTGCACTTACACTGCGTTGCCTTAACTACGCCGACATAAGCCCTACACATCTCGTTGAGGTGGTTTTATTATGTCAGCATAGCAGGAGAGTTACATTGGTGGGTGGGAGGAGTATTTCAGTGTGTACACCTCCACCACATTGTCCACAAAAGCTGACTTTTGTCCACAAAACTCTGTCGTGTAGACCAGAGCTAATAGGATGAGGTTTGGGTCCCAAACATGTAGTTTTAATTTACTATTATATTATTCAAACTGAGTGGCAATTCTACTGGTTCTAGTTAAGAACTAAAAGAGTTGTGTGGGTTGCAAACAAATGTAAATAGAGAAGTCCTGTAAAGGAGTGCTAGCAAACCCTGAACTGGAATGAGCTAACAGTTAGCTTCATAATGCTTTTGACTGGTCTACTAGAAACTATGCACTGTTGTTATAGTTGTGTTGGCCCCACTCTCTCTACTAGAAGCTGTCTTTCAAAAATACATATAATAGAACCAGCTGTGACTACCCCAGACATCCTCTTTCTTTATATATTATTTCCTTGAAAGTATATAAACAATATAAACAATAAAACATTACATGATTCTGAGATACCACTATGACAGGTTCCTCAGTAATAATTAAGACAGATAGATAAAATAGACAGATAATTATATACTCTGTGAATTTTCTCTTTTCAGACTATAAATTAGCTTCCTTCGCCTCTTTTATATCTGATCTTTGATTCCTTGTATCACTTTGGCTGGCCTTCTCTGAATTTTCTCTTGTTTTCTAATATATTTTTTATGCTGAAGGGATGAGAAGTGCATATAATACTTCAGATATGGCTATACCACACCTCTGTAGAGAAGTATTAGCACCCCGTGGATTTACGTCAGCTTCATGGTTCTATATAACTGTGAATACAGTAGCATTGCCTTTTTTTGTCAGGGTGTCATGCACAAAATATATATTTAGCCTGAAATCTCTGATCAGCTCCTGGTTTTTCTGTGATATACTGCTTCCTCAAGAGCTGTCCTTTTCCCTACATTAAAGTCTGTAATGTTTATTTCCTCTCCCCAAGTGGGAGAGGACT
This sequence comes from Mesoclemmys tuberculata, assembly GCA_007922155.1. NCBI lineage: Eukaryota > Metazoa > Chordata > Testudines > Chelidae > Mesoclemmys > Mesoclemmys tuberculata. Next base: position 35,032,633 of record ML675616.1, on the reverse strand, counting down.
TATTACATGTAATATTATTAAATTTCATCTTGTAAGATGCAACTAATTATTATTCTAATCTCTCCAAGTCACTTGTGGTTTGGCTTACTCTTCTCATGTGTGTTATGGATTTGTTATTCTCCAATTTAGTTGTCAATGGAAAATTTAATCAAAGTTGATTTTCTGCCTTCCCTATGACCATTAATGAAAATATCAAATAATATAGGTCTAAATAGTACTGACCCCTGAAGCATACCACTTAATTATGTTCCCATCTTAGAGTCTTAACATAAATGATTATTGTGTATCAGATAGCTTTTAATCCTTGTTATGATATTGTTATCTATCCAATAATTTAACGTGATACTATATCAAATGCCTTACTACATTCTAAATTTATCTACTGCAAAGAAAGAAACAACCACTCAGGGACTTGAATTTCTAATCTTTTGCTCTAAAGTCAGAGGCCTTATCGATTAGTCATCTGCCAGTGCACATATGGGGCATAATCCTGACACTTTATGAAAGTAGTTCAATTGAAGTGATTTGCTGCAACAATGTGTGTTTTCCCCTCTAACGTCCCTCCCTTTTTCTTTAGTGAATTCATGAAATCATATTCCTTATTAGCTTCACTCACAGACTTTACTTGCTCCTGAAGTGAATCCTTGGAGCATATTTGGAGAATTAAATGAATGAAGTCTCCTGAATCAGGCTTATTGCCAGCAAAGTCTCTATCATGTTGTGAAATCAGCAGTCAGAACACCATGGCCACAACTGAGCTCTATTAAAATTGGTGCTCTGCAGGGTTACATGCATATTGATCATTATCAATAATTGTGATAATAGTGCTCATATTAAATACAAACAGATGCCATAACATATGATTCTGATGACATAGCTTTGATAGAATGTCTGAGAAATCAGATCAGGAGCTAGCAAAATAATTGGTTGAAGTCAATATGAAATATGATAATAAATTTTAAAAAGATAAAGATAAGGACATTTGGGAAGCCTTATAGTCAATCCATTGTGTGTATGAGAATGAGGACAATTTCATTCCAAAAAGGTTTGACTGGGACATATACTCTATTCATGAAACTGGATGTCATTTGGACAGAAATAAAGTCTGAGTTACTACAAAAGGCAGGTGCAAGCACAAATTTGGCTCATTACTATGCATGGCTGTGAAACCTGGTCCCCAAGGATGTAGATGAGAAACAAACAGAATCTCTTGCAAAGTGGTGATACCATCATATGTTGAAAATATCAAGGATAGAGAAGCTGTTGGAACAGTAGAGAGTGAAACCATTGCTGTTTGTTGAGGAAGACCAAAAGGAGGAAATAGGACAGTTTTGGCCACCCATCCAGGAGAGTTATGTAGATTATCCAGGTAAAAGGATGCAGCAGATGAGACTGCCAATCCAGAGATAGAAAGAAAGACAAAGTGGGAGAGGGGAAATCAATGATATTTCAGAGAAAGTAACATTAACAGTGAGCAGCACTGTATCATTGGTGACACAAAGGACTACCTACCTTCGCAGAGGAAAATGGCATTTTGTGACTACCAGGAGGAGGAGATCAGATTACCTTGGAAACTCTCCTTTCCAAACCATCTGATGCCAGCTTTTAGCACAGAGCAAGTGATATTCTACATTTTGCATGCAGTAATGCCATGCATTGTCAAAATAACACAGAGTAAAGGAAAAGAGAAAAACGGAGTTAAAATACATCTCTATTAAATTCTTGGTTTCTCTGTTAAATGGAAAACATTAAAAAATTATTTTCATGACTTTTTCATTATGAGAAAAATTGTAGCACGTTTATTAAACTTATTCCCATCCACTACTTGTAAAACAAAGGGCATTTGCTCTCTTTCTACGTTATAAATCACCATCACCACATAATTTATGTACTATAGCTATCTTAGTCCTTTCTTGCTCTATTCTAGAACATAAAACCATGTTTTTATGGCTTTCCTAAACTAAATGATTCTCTTGTGGTCTGCTGTGCCCCCAGATATAAAGGCCCTATCAGAAATGAGAGTGGAAGCATAAGTCTAGGTCGTTGCAAGTAATACTCACTATGAAAAGCTCAGTAAATTTTGAATAGCTTAACTAAGAAATTAGATTCTGGCACTGTACAATAGTCCATGTGCTTTTTTTGCATCACAGTGTCACAGATTATGGCAACTGCACCTATATTGCCCCTCTGTGGTCCACCGAGGGCACCCACTCTGAGGCTGCTGACTCCCCTGGCCCTCACCTTTCTTGGGTGAAGAAACCCATCTCTCTCTGTTCTGACTGGGATATCTCCAGGTTGAACAGTTCCCTGCCTTCACTGCAGCATGCCCAGCAGAGACAAGCTGCTCAAGAAGGCCAGCTTGCTTTCTTTTCAGAGATGATTAGCAGTGTAATTGCCCACAGTTATAATGATCATACAGTTCTTTTTATGCAAGCCTATTTTATTTTTAAGGTAAAAGCATTACAGAGCAAACATATTAAAAACAATAGATGAACCTATACCCGCAACTTAGCTTACCAGAGATAACCCCAACCCTAACATGGGCTCTGATAGAACCAGTCTCTCAACACCCCACCCAAGCAGTTTCCTTAAGGTTTCAAGCTCATCAGAATTTCAGCTCAAAACAGGCCCACAGTCTTATATGCCCTCATTAGGCCAAATCCTTCCAACCATTTCCAAAGGCTTGGGGCCCTCAATGGATCAGGGCCCCTGTCCATCTGCTGGATCAGGGAGAAGGCTGTGAGCCTGTTTAAAACCAGGCTATTTATTCAAAAATCCTTTCTTTGTCTGTTGTTCCCTGGAAAGTCCTGTTTTATTGAGTAGATGCAAACCTTTTGGGGGAATGGCTTCAAAGGGGCTTAGGGAGTGAAGTGATAAACACCAGGTTACCAAGAACATATAAATACACAGCTCTGGAGACTGAATTTCCCTATTTGTACATACAGTACGAATAGCAGAGGCAACAAAATCTTCTTAACATTGCTTTGTCCCTCCACAGTAAGACTGAGGCAATGTCAAATTGACAGGATAATTTGACCTCCATGACCATTTATTCTGGTTGAGGATATTATTGATAGATCACTTCCTGTTGAACATTGTGGTAGTTTTGTGATATAGTCACCTGTGTCTACTAGGAACTGTACTGAGACCAACAGCATAGGGTTTTTTTTACATAAAAATCAGCATGTGTTAAAAGCTACCATCTGACTCTATTTAATACATCACAAAACTTCCCTGCAAACTGGAAACTGAAAATAACAACAATAACCATGTGGTGTCTCTTAGATGATACAGTTTTCAAAGGCAGTTCATTGGATGATAACAACTTTTTATCACTCCTGATCTTTTCTGGATTTGAAACAGTAATTTAGGAAGGAAAAGCTTTGTATTCCAGTAACAATCATCTGAGCTTGCAAGTTTCCAAAATCAATAGTATTTTAGGTAGCAATCTAATGGCACATACAAAATATTGTGTAAAATGGAATGTAGAGAACATATTGTGCAAAGAAGCCACTTTTTGAAAATAAATAACTTGGCTTTTCTAAACAAAAACCATTGAAGGGAAGGGGAAGTTTTGGTAACTAGCAAATGCAGTTCACTCATATTAAAAACTAACCATAACTGCTCGGAAAATATTGTTGAATTATGTTTTTTCATTTATTTAATTCTTTATACATGCACAAAATACAAAGAAGTTTACAGCTTAGCTGAAGGAAAAGACAAACGTGCAATAGTATACAGTTCAAGTGGGTTTCCATAAAGCACAAAGTACTGGAATGGTCTACATAAAAGTTTCTACACTTTTCATTTCTGTGCACCAGAGCTAGTATTCAACTGTTATTTGTCTGTGGCATCAAATTTCAATGACTTCAGTGAAGATGTTCTGATTTGTACCAGCTGTGGATATGTCCCTGGTGTTAATCATGGTTTGCTCTTTCAAGATTATGTTGAGATGCTTATCTTCCCTTCCGTAACTTTCAGATCAGATTGTAGCATCATTGTATTATAGAGTAGAGATGTACACTACAGAGTGCAGTCATCGTCAGTGTAAACCATACAGCAAGACATAAGTGAGGTGAGAAAGGGCCTAATTCATGGATATGAAATCACTTCTGTGAAGTAAGAGTATCTGTCACAGAGATCAAGATAGAGGAACAACAATAATAGAAGTGTCTGAGAAGCATCTGAGTAGTATATATATATATATATAGAGAGAGAGAGAGAGAGAGAGAAACAGAAGAGAGGAAACTAGACCTGGAAATGGGGTAGCAGTACATTATGGGCTGGACTGTACATTTAAAATCCTACCTGAATAAGGGGCAGTAGTGCATAGTTTCCCCTTCAGCACTAAGCCTGCTGCTTTTGGGGCTTGAGGGTGAAGCCAAGACTCTACCCATTCCTTGCCCACTCTTATGGGATGGTGAGTAGCAAACCCAGCAATATTTGTTTTTTCTGCTCCACATAGGCTCCTGGGAGCTCCACATATGAGCACTATGAAATTATATCCATATATTAGTGTATCGAAAAAATTACAAAGAAGCAAATGTTCTGAATTACAATGCTGTGTTTTTGCCATGGTATTTTGGAGAATATGCAAACCATGCTAAACTTCACTCCTGTGGTTCATGAACCTCCAGAACCTCCTTATGGAAATGGAATTATAGTCCTGCAGTTCACAGCTGTCTGGTATTTACTCTGTATAATTGCCTGTTTATGAGACTGTCTGCAATCAGTATGGAAGTGAGCCACTTAAACGGTCACTAGAGTCAGGACCTTTGTGCTGATTACTCCAGTATTAAAGATGATTCACTGGCTCTTGTTAAGGCAGCAGACTGACTTTATGGTTGGGTGTTTTTTATCCCTTCAATTAATGTTTTACATCCCTTACTTCCTCTCACTGGCAATATCTATACTCTCAGTACTCCCTACTGTAAAAATGCATTTTGTAGAACACAAGGTAGTTGAATCACAGGCTAGAAGAGTTGTGCATATCACGGTCTCATCTTAATTCCTGAGTTGCTGCTTGTCTTCATGACTGGCGGGACTCTCTTCTTTAAAGGGGCATGCCTCATGGGCCTAATTCAGCCACTGACTTCAGTCGGAGTCGCACCCAAGAACCTGAGGAATTAATTGGATCCTATGTCTCTAATGAAAAGCAGGGATTCATTCCATATCCCATGGGACAGTCTTCTTTTGTGTTTAGAGTCTTGTCCTAAGTACTGTGTGTTGTAGGGAAATTTTCTGCTTGCTGCCAGAGGCATAAAAAGAAATTAACTCCAGATCCGCCTCCTGTCCCTTGCGTATAAAGTCATTGCATTGTTTGTATGTTATTCCTACTTTTATCTATGATTTTCCCTTCAAAGTTGATGTCACAAAAGGGTCTTTTTTCCATTACTTTTGCCACTCCTTCCCCAGGGATAACAGAGAGGAAGGATGGTCCAGTGATTAAGGTATGATACTAGACTCTGTCACTGGCGGTACCACGAGCTTTCTGTATGACCTTGACCAAGTCATTTGAAATCTTTGTGTCTCACTTCTCCCATTTGTAAAATGAGTACGTTAATGCCAACCCTACTAGGGGTGTTCTGAGGCTAAATTCATTAGCGTTGATAAAGTGCTTAAATTGCTCCCCATCTGCTGCTATAAGGCCTTCATTCTGATCATCAAAGCCATTAATGAATCAGCCAGTGGAGTTATTCCAAGGATGAGATTGCCCACTGATGTTGCCTGACTTCAGTGCAGTTACATCAGAGACAAATTTGGCACTGTATCCTTTATTTCACTCTTTAACATGGTTAGTTTGCGTATTTTAAATTAATTACTGGGTGCTTGGTATTATACATTGAAAAAATAAATACAACTTTGTCTTAAATGCATTTCAACTCTAATCCAGCTCAGAAAGTCACTTGACTCCCTCAGCCAAAGAGAGAATTTCAACAGTAATGCTAGGAAAACAGTGGAAAACCATACTTTAGGGGAATATATTATACACTTTTTAGAATTATTGTGACTCAGTATTTTAAAAAATGTTGTTGCTATTCAAAAAGTAACATACCTCAACTGTTCTTGGAGTGTTAAAGTTTATTCAGCTCTTAGTTTGGGGGAAAAGGAGTTTCATTTTCCCTCCAATTATTTTACTAAAATTGGGAAACTTTTAAGCTTCTGGTGTTATTTTGGGGAAAGTGCTAAAAATAGATCACATATTGTACTGTACAACAGTTGTAGCTAGACTGCCTGCTCAAGTGAGTATTAGTTTTTCTAAGCCTAAGCAAACTGAGACCATGACAGCTGTTGTGTAATTACAGCCCCAAAGTCTTTACAAGCATGTCATAAAGTAAGCTTTATTAACGTATCTGAAGGAGCTAGAGAGACATATTTTAAACAGAGGCCAAGATCTGATATTTAAAGGCCTATCTGCCAGGAATATTTGTAGTTGCACTGGTGTTTTCATATTTACACAAACTAATCTTTATATAGATTTTACTATCTTCTACTGACAAAATAAATGGAAAACGTTGGTTCTGATCTTTGCTCTGGTGAAGATATCATTTTAAAGATATTTCCTTCAGTGAGAGTTTCTTGCAGAAGCATATAAATGTTGCTATTTTATTGGCTGTCTGTTGAAGCTACCAAAAGAATTTGTGAAGTTCCACCTGTTGGAGCAATTTGTCAATTAAAGAACAATTTTCCCTGCACTAAAGTCAAAATTTAATACAACCCACAAGATTTTTTCTGAGTTAGACTGGCTTTTTGGCATCTCCTCTGCCCTCCCTCTTTAAAGTGTATTACACACCTGCTATAGCTATACCAGTTTTCCAGTTGGAAAAGCCTTCTTGAATTTAATAGGGATTAAACCAATAGGGGTCTATGATAATAAAACAGTTCTATAGAAATTACTCTACAGTTTATATATTTTAATAAAGCATTATTTCTTTTCTCTAGTTGTTTTTAAACTATAGTATTTAATAGAGAATGATATCTGCTATAGAATTCTATACTCATTTGTTTAATAGTTCTGCAGAAATGTTATAGGATTTTATATATATTTATATCCTATAAATGTATAGGATTTTTTTTATAAGCATTTCCTTGTACATTACTGGAAGGCTCACTTAAAATGTAAGATCTGGCAGTGACTTATGCCATTTATCAAGCTAAGGCTTCTACAGTTCCAGAAGTAGTATCCCAGTTCTTCACATCAATAAATTCACGTCTGGTCTACACTGATAAGGTAGGTTGATGGAATGTGACTTCCATCACCCACATAATAGGATGCGTCTCCACTGGGAGGTCAGTTCCGCTGACCTAAATCGTGGGAAAATTCGACTTAATAAAACCACTGGCACAAGAGGCATAGCACTGAAGTCGAATTGTATGGGTTGAATGAGTGGCAGTGTAGGCAAAGCGCAACGTAAATCTACGTCATTGACCTCTCGGAGGTATCCCATAATGCCCTTCTGTGACTGCTCTTGGCATTCACACTCTGCTGCACCATTGCGACGTGTGCAGGAAACATCCCCTCCCCTGAAGGCCTGGGAAATTCTGAATTCCATTTCCTGTTTGCTCAGCATGGAGAGAGCTTGCCAGCAGAACTGATCATGATGACTGCATGCCTCAAATGCGCTAAACTTGGCGTCGAACTGAGATCTTGGATCTCATCAGTCTGTGGGGTGAAGAGTCTGTTCTTGCTCAGTTCTAATCCAGCAAAAGAAATTTGGACATCTACAAGATGATATTGCGTGGCATGTTGGAGAAGGGGCACAAAAGGTATGCGCAGCAGTGCCGCGTTAAAATCAAAGAGCTGAGGCAAGGGTATCAGAAACTAGGGAGGCTAACAATTGTTCTGGCTTGTCACCAAAGACATACTGCTTTCACAAGAAGCTACATGCGATTCTTGGTGACCCACCACTATGCCACAAAGCAGCATAGATACCATAGGGGAATCCAAGACCAGGATGACTGAGGATGAGTCTGTGGACGAGGAGGAGGATGAAGAGGAGAACAGGGGGGAGGTAAGTGGGGGGGCCCTTCTCCCTGAAAACCAAGAGCTGTTTGCTACACAGGAGCAGCAGGAATGCATGACTGACCAAGATGCCAGGGAAGGCACATCTGGTGAGTATGTACTGCAAATCTCATTTCTGAGCTTATATCCCCAGTCCAGCTTCCTGTAACAGTGAAAAAAATAGTGTGTGTGATGGTGGGGATGGACTTCCACGTACATGGTGTGTTTAAGCATAGAGTTCACCCTGGAAAATATTATTTATATGCACAGGAATGCTCCGAGAATCCTCCATGGATATCACCAGGAAACTTTCATGCAGGTATTCTGCAATCCTTTGCAGAAGGTTTCTTGGGAGGGCAGCCTTATTTCTTCTGCTGAGATAGGACACTTTCCCCCACCACTCTGTTATTAATTGTTCAAGCATCATCATGGAACACAGCATAGAAGCATAAGGGCCAGATGCTTTCAATAAATCCTCCCTTTCTGCCTGCGTGACTCTCAGCAGACTGATATCACTCATGGTCACCTAAGGAAGACGGCACACATGTACATTACTCTCCCAATAAACTTTTTTAAAGTGTCTTTTACTTTGCAGTCATTCATGGTTTCTAGGGTCACTGAAACACAAGTTCCTAGACAGGACCTTGTAGCTATGGGTCTCAGGAATCTGAAAATGGGTGCCCATATTTTTTCCCCATGGACACTTTACCCCTACCTACCTCACACCCTTTGGACCACTGCTTCAAAAATGGTTTTTGGGAGCACTAGGGGAGCACCACAATCCTTCTGCATGGAGTCATGCACTTGTGTTGCACGTGCAACAAAGATTTCCCTACAGTATATGCACCAACCCCTTCCTTACCATGGCTGCAATGGCACTCTGACCCGTGTAATAGTTAGAGGCTGGTATGAGAGTCTACCGTTACCGTGTGAATATAAAAGGGAGTTATTTTTACCTTGTAACATTGCTTTACATCCATGGGACCAGCTAACAATGAATATCTTGTGCTTTGCTTGCCTTTCAGTGGACAGCGTGGCCTTCAACGTGGCCTCTACTACAGCTGCTTAACATCTGTTGCAGATAAGAAGGTGAAAAAAAATAACTTGGGATGACGTGTTCAATGAGATAATTAATGCCTCTATGGCTGCTGACACAGAGCTAAGAGCATGTAGGATTTCATAATCAGACAAACCGAACATGGAGATGGAGAACAGGAAGGCATCCCAGGAATATGAGCATACCATGCAGGATGAGATGCTGCATATAATCAGGGATCAGTCAGACATGTTGAAGTGTGTGGTAGAGCTTCAGGAAGCTCAGTGACAGGAGAGACACCCTCTGCAGCCCCTGCAAACCTCTGAACTAACGCACTTTTTCCTAGCCCCCACCCCAAAGCAGGGTAGGAGGAGGTTGAGCAGGGAGCAGTACATGCACCACTCATCGCTGGTTGAGGGCAGCAGAAAGAGATGATGGCATCTTTAGGCACTGGGAAGGTTTTGGGTTTTTTTTGCTATTTGCACAGTTAGACTTGGTTATAGACTCTAAGGTCAGAAGGGACAAACATGATAATCTATTCTGACCTCCTATACAACACAGGCCACAGAACTTCATCCATCCACTACTGTAATAGACCCCTAATCTAAGACTGAGTTCTTATAGTCCTCAAATCATGGTTTAAAGACTTTAAGATACAGATAATCCACCAGCAAGTGAGCCGTGCGCCATATTACAAAGAAAGGTGAAAACCTGCCAAGCCTTTGTCAATCTGCTCTGGGGAAAAATTCCTTCCCAACCCCCAAATTTGGCAATCAGTTAAACCCTGAGCACGTGGGCAAGACTCACTAACCAGACACCCATGAAAGAATTCTGTAGTAACTCAGAACCCACCCCCTCTAACATCCCTTTACAGGCCATTGGCATATCTACCTCCATAAATTTATGAAGCTCAGTTTTGAAGACAGTTAGGTTTTTTGCCCACACTGCTTCCCTTGGAAGGCTTTTCCAGAACTTCATTTCTCTTCTTGTAAGAAATCTGCATCTAATTTCTAATCTCAATGTCCTGATGACCAGTTTATATCCATTAGTTCTTGTGTCCACATTGGTGCTAAACTTAAATAATTCCTCTCCCTCCCTGGTATTTATCCCTCTGATGCATTTATAGAGAGCAATGATATCTGCCCTCAACCTTCTTTTGGTTAGGCTAAACAAGCCAAGCTCTTTGAATCTCCTCTTATAATACAGGTTTTCCATTATATGGATCATCCTAGTAGAACTTCTCTGCACCTGTTCCAGTTTGAATTCATCTTTCTTAAACATGGGGGACCAGAACTGCACACAGTATTCCAGATGAGGCCTTGTATAACAGTACTAACACCTCCCTATCTGTACTGGAAATGCCTTGTCGGATGCATCCTAGGACTGCATTAGCTTTTTTTCCAGCCACATTACACTGGCAGCTCATAGTCATCCTGTCATCAACCAATACACCAAGTCCTTCTCCTCCTCTGTCACTTCTAATTGATGTGTCCCCATCTTATAGCAGAAATGTTTGTTATTAGTCCCTAAATGCAAGACCTTGCACTTTCCACTATAAAATTTCATCCTATTTCTATTACTCCAGTCCACAAGTGTTACCAGATTTGCCCGTCACTTTGGAGTATGGTTATTTATTAGGGTTACCTTCCTGGAAGAGGGGGTATGATTCTATTAATGTGCTGCTTGTGTTACTTGTGTGTTCATATGGTTACAAGTCCCCTCCCAATGGAGCTATCCTGCAGGACCTAAGGTTTTCAGATTCAAATAAACCCCCCACAGATACACACAACCATTCCAGATTAACTGAGTGCGTCTGAGCAGACCGGGCTATCAGCACTCTCAGCTAATCCCTTATACGTCCCTGAACTCAGCAGGCTGGGTGACACAGCACTGTCAGCTGTCACCCTCATGTGCCCGTTGCACCGCACCAGAATGGAGCACACTTATGAGCAGGCTGGATCCAAACAGCACTTTGCAGCTGTTCCCCTTATGTGCCCCCTGGACTCAATCAGGCTGGGTCAAACAGCATATTCAGCTGTCACCCTTATGCGCCTCTGGAATCCGTAGGCTAGGCAGAGCAGCACTTTTCAGCTACCCCCTTTATATGCCTCTTTGCAACACAATTGTTCTAGCAATAACCCCCTTGATAAGCAAACCTCATAGGATTTTGGGCATTCCAGGGATCTTTGGCTTAGGTAAAAGAAGCGTTGCTGCAGAGCAAGGTAGGGAAGCCAAGAACACAAAGGAGTAAATGCATTTAGAGAGAGAGAAACTGGCAACCAGCTTGATTACAATAGTTAGTTTATTGCCAGGTTTATAAAACTTATGATACTAATAGTGATGCCATACAAGGAGAGGAAAACAATCTAACACTTACAATACAACAACATTACAGTAGGGGTATTGGAGAAGGCTAGCCCAGGTTTGATTACAAAAGTAGAAAGTTATACCTAGATTAAAGAGAGAGAGAGAGAGAATTGGGAAAGATGGGGGGGGGGAAATCTCACCACTCCTTGCAGCTCAGAAGTTCCCAGGAGACAGGCTGTTCAGTTTAGGGTCAGGAACACTTGTGGGAGAGGCAAAACCCACAACAGGATCAGTCAGGAAAGCATTTGGGTCCAGGCATCAGAAGAGGAGAGCAAGAGAGAGATTAGGGGTTTTTCACCCTCGTTCCCCAAGAACACAGAGCTGCCAGGTAACACAAGGTCATCCAGATCTTCCTGTATGATATCATGATCATTCTCTGTATTGGCAATACTTTCTAACTTTGTGTCATATGCAAACTTTATTAGCACATTCCCATTTTTTGTGCCAAGGTCAGTAATAAAAAGGTTAAATAAAATTGGTCTCAAGACCAATCTCTGAGAAACTCCACTAGAAACCTCCCTACAGCGTGACAGTTCACCTTTCAGTATAACCTGTTGCAGTCTCTCCTTTAACCAAATCCTTATCCACCTTTCAATTTTCATATTAATCCACGTTTTCCAATTTAACTAATAATTCCCCATATGGAACCATATAAAATGCCTTACTGAAATCTAGGTAAATTAGATCCATTGCATTCCCTTTGTGTAAAAAAATCTATTAACTTCTCAAAAAAAGAGGTCTGGTTGGTCTGGCATGATATACCTTTTGTAACACTATGTTGTATTTTATCCCAATTACTATTAACCTCAATGTCCTTAAGTACTTTTTCTTTCAAAATTTTTTCCAAGAACTTGCATACTACTGAGGTCAAAATAACAGGCCTGTAGTTACCTGGATCACCTTTTTTCCCTTTCTTAAAAACAGCAACTATGTTAGCAATTCTCCAGTCATACAGTACAGCCCCTGAGTTTACAGATTCTTTAAAAATCCTTGCTACTGGGTTTGCAATTTCATGTGCTAGTTCCTTTAATATTCTTGGATGGAAATTATCTGGCTTTCCCAATTTAATCCCATTAAAATGTTCGAGTTTGGCTTCTACTTCGGATGTGGTAAATTCTACCTCCATATCCTTATTCCCATTAGCCACCCTACCAGTATCACCAAGCTCATCATTAGCCTTATTACAAATGGAGGCAAAATATTTGTTTAGACATTTGGCCATGCCTAGATTATCCTTAACCTCCAACCCATCCTCAATTCTTAGTAATCCCACTTCTTCTTTCTTTGTTTTCTTCCAATTTATATGGCTATCGAATCTTTTTCTATTGGTTTTAATTCCCTTTGAAAGGTCCAACTCTACTAGGCTTTTGGTCTTTCTCACTTTATCTCTATATATTCTGACCTCCAAGAGGTAGCTTTCCTTGCTGATCCCTCCCATCTTCCACTCCTTGTAGGCTTTCTGATTTCTCTTAATTGCCTGCCTGAGAAGCTTACTTCTCTTAGTCTACAACTCTTGTCTATGAATTTTTTCCCCTTCCTTGGGTTGCAGGCTTCAGATAGCTCCTGCAACGTTAACTTGAAGTAATTCCAAGTCTCCTCTGCCTTTAGATCCATGAGTTCTTCAGTCCAGTCCACGTCCCTAACTAATTGCCTTAATTTTTTAAAGTTATCCCTTTTGAAGTCAAAGACCCTAGTCACAGATGTATTTTTATTTATCCTTCCATTTAGTATGAACTGAATTAGCTCATGGTCACTTGAACCAAGGTTGTCCCCTACAACCAGTTCTTCTACGAGGTCTTCACTACTCACCAAAACCAAATCTAAAATGGCATCCCCTGTTGTTGGTTCAATAACGATTTGGTGAAGGAATCCATCAGCTATCACATCCAGGAAAATCTGGGCCCTATTATTACTACTAGTATTTATCCTCCAGTCTATATCTGGGAAGTTAAAGTCTCTCATAATCACACAGTTCCCAATAGTATTTACTTCATTAAAAGCCATAAAGAGGTCTCTATCTATGTCCAGATCAGATGCTGGTAGTTTGCAGCACACCCAAGCACTATTTCAGGGGAAACTCTAGTAGTTTTCTTCCCCAATGTGATTTTTACCCAGACAGACTCTGTCTTATCATTTCCATGACTTCTAATTTCTTTACAGTCTACCTCATCATTGATACATAATGCTACTCTACCACCTTTGCCTTTATATCTGTCTTTCTTAAATAGCACATACCCCTCAATACTTGTACACCAGGTGTGACTACTATTCCACCATGTTTCTGTTATCCCTATAATAACTGGTTTCAGTTCCTCTACTAGTATTCCTAGTTCCTCCATTTTCTTACCCAGCCTCCATTTCGTTACCCAGCCTCCTTGCAAACATCTTAATTTTTGCTGTTTAGGTTTGCTCACATTCCTTACGTGATTTTACTGTCAATACCACCTGTTAGAGTGGTATCTATGCTACCCTTCCTCTTAATGTCCAACCTGCTTCCCACCACTGTGTCCTTTCTTACTTCATTTTCCTCTCTCTCAATGCTAAAATAAGGCAAGGAGATTACATGAGCATCTCCCAACCATCTCCCCCAAATCCCTAGTTTAAAGCTCTCTTAATCAATTGTGCCAACCTCCATCCTAGAAGTGCATTTTCCTCCCTACTCAGGTGAAGTCCATCACAAGAGAACAGTCCTCTGTCCATGAATGCCTCCCAGTCACCATACATCCCAAAGCCTTCTTTATAGCACCACTGCCTGAGCCATCTGTTGATCATCAGAATCTTGACACACATTTGTTGACCTTTTCTAGGGATGGGCAGAATACCACTAAATATCACCTGTACCTTGATTATTTTAAGAGTCTTGCCCAGCCTGGCATAGTCTCCTTCGATACATTCCAGTGAGAATCTAGCAATATAATTTGTACCCACATGAAGGACAATCAGTGGATTCTTTCCTGCTCCTGTTAGGATCCTCTTTAGTTTCATGTACACAAACCATATTTTAGCACTCAGCAGACAGCATACCCTTCTGTTCTCTGGGTCAGCTCTGGTTACAGACCTGTCTGTTCTTCTCAGCAGGGAGTCCTTAATCATGTAGACCTGCCATTTCCTGGTAACTGTGTGATTCTTTCTGGCTGCAAGTCATCTTGTCTACTTTTCTCCTTTGTCATCTTCTGCAACCATTCCTGTATCCTTCTGGGGCTCTTATTTGTTGGTTTCTCCATTGGTTTCTCCACTCTTTGTATAGGGCTAGTCGCTCTTCTCTTCTTCCTTGCTGTCCCACCTTCACAAACCATTTGCCATGCCTCTTCTTCAATTTCCAACTGTTTCTGTTTCTGAGCTCTATTTCTCCTTCACTAGCCAGTCTTTTCTTCTGCTGGGTTCTCGCAGTCACATACTTCCACTGGCCACTTGCCTCACCCATCAGTCTACCTGAGTTTGTTGGTCCTGCTTCCATCTGCAGGTCTGGGTTTTTGCCTTCAGCCTTCTCATTCCTTTGCTCCATCATCTGCTCAAACCCCCTTGTAAACTCAACCAGAGTTTCCAACTGCAACTCCAGCCTTTGAATCTTCTCTTCCATCAGCTCTATGAGAATCTTCTCTTCCAAAGCTCTTTTGAGGTACCCCCTCCAGGATCATGTATATCCAGCAGCTTCCACATCCAGTCATCTTCACTGTCTCTTCCACTGCTTGAGTGACTACCACTATTGCTGCTGTATCTGTTATAACCTTTCCCCCTACTTCCTGTCAGTGAGAAGCACAAAAACAAAAACAACCCACCAAAACAAGCTCCAATGAGCACTCCCAACAAACCAGAACACCACAGAGTCCCACTCAAACTCCCCTGTTTTCAGCTCTGTTTGCTGGCTCCTATGCCACTGCAGCTGTGCTGCTGCCTGATTGAGTGGCTGCCTTTATAGACACCCTAATTAGGGAAGACCTACCCCCTAATTAGGGTCAGCGGATCTCAGTAAACCTCCCAGTACCAGCTTCTGCAAACTGAAAGAAAAAAAACAAAACAAAACAAAGACACACAACTCCACACAAATTCACCCACTGCCCCTAAGGCCCACTGAAACTCCCCTGTTTTCAGCAGTTTGCTGGCTCCTGTGCCACTGCAGTTGTCTGTATCCCCTCTCAGTCTTCTGACAATGAATGCGAAACATTAAATTATCTTCCTTCCCCTCCACTGTTAAGGATCAACAATGAAAATGTTCTGCTTTACAGTTCTTCACTTTTTATTTCCTGAGAGCAAGGGGATGAGTGATGCGGTAAGGTGTGGGGCACAGAACTGAATTGGTAGAGGATGGGAAGGGAAAGCACAACACAGATAAGTGGTGCATATTACTGTGTCTCATTGAAAAAATGGGTTTCCAATGGTTCCCTGAGGCGCAGCACTCTGCAGTTGGCTCTCAGCATTGCAATGGCATCTGGCTGCTCAAAATTTGTGGCCAGCCTATCTGCCTCCACAACCCAACTCAATGGGAACTTCTCCCTCTTTGTCTCACAGACATTATGGAGCACACAGCAGGCAGAGATAACTATTGGGATGTTTCTTTCACTGAGGTCTAACTTAGTGAGCAAACTGCGCCAGCACGCCTTTAAAGGTCCAAATGCGCATTCCACCACTATTCTGCACTTGCTGAGCCTATTATTGAAACGCTCCTTCTCACTGTCCAGGTACCCGGTATAGGGCTTCATTAGCAAGGAGTAGGCAGGGCCTCCAGGATCACTATTGGCTATTTAACATTGCCAATAGTTCTTTTTGGTCTGGGAAGTAAATGCTCCCTTGCCATCTTTTTTAACAGGCCTGAGTACCTAAAGGTGTATGTGTCATGCACATTTCCAGACATCCCATATTGATGTCAGTGAAGTGTCCCCTGTAATCCACAAGGGCCTGCAACACCATCAAGAAGAATGCCTCTTGGTTTATCTACTCTATGGCAAGGTGGTCCAGTGCTAAGATAGGGATATGCATACCATCTATCGCTTCCCCACAGTTTGGGAACCCCACTGTGGAAAAGCCTTCCACTATGTCTTGCACATTTCCCAAAGTCACTACTTTTCTCAGCAGAAGTCTATTAATGGACTGGCACACTTGTATCACAGCAGCTACCAAGGTGGATTTACTGACTCCAAATTGATTCCCAATTGACCAGTAGCAGTCTGGCATTGCTAGCTTCCACAAAGCAATGGCTACTCTCTTCTCCACTGTCAGAGCAGGTCTCAAGCAAGTATTCAATCGTTTCAGGGCAGGGAACAGCTCTGCGCAAAGTTCCAGGAAAGTGACCTTTCGCATGCAAAAGTTCTGCAGCCACTGATAACCATCCCACACCTTCATAACTATGTGATCCCACCAGTCACTGCTTATTTCCTGGGATCAGAAGCAACACTCCACCGACTGCAGATGGTGCATAACAGCCTGCAGCAAATGGGAATTGTTTCATTCTATGGTTTATAGCAAGGTGGCTTCAGTAACATTGCAATTTTCAGCGCTGTGGCTCCTATTTCTGCCCTGAAAATATGGCAGAATAAGTCATGAGGTGTTTGTGATGCTCACAATGATAGTGCTAAGCTGAGCAGGCAATGGCAACGCACACGGCAGAGACTGAAAGGTTTCGAAAAATGGCACGAAAAGGCATTCATCTGTTTGAGACAAGAAGGGGGGGAGATTGGAGGACGTTGCATCAAAGGAGGATGACAACCTTCCTAAATACCCCTGTGGTTAGTTGTACTGTGGGATAGCTACCCACGGTGCACTGCTTTAATTGTCGATGCAAGCACAGATGATGGGGATGCAATTCCCCGAGGCAGTGAGTGTGGTGTGATCATGCTCTTCCGACTTCTTCAGCTCGTCTGGTGAAGGCCAATTTAAATTAAATCAACTTCACTCCACAGTGTAAACATACCCTCAGATGCAGGTATTAAAGGACTCGCTCCCATTTTCTTACTTCCTTCTCAGTTAAATCTTCTTTTTGAAACCCCCTACCCCCAATGTACACTATTCCAACTGTATTTAATCTATAGGTGTACTTCATTGAGTTGAAAGTACAGAAAGCAATTTTATATCTCTGGTACTACCAAGTGGGTTTTCACACAATTTACTATATAGATCAAGGGGAAGGAGTATCTTGGAGATAAAAAAGGAGTGGAATTCAGGGGATTCTGTTCTCAACTCGGCCACAGTATTTTTGTTCAGCTGCGACCCTAGAATCTCTTAATGTCAACTGGCAAAGGAGTGTAAGGGGGTAACAGAAATCTCATACATCTGGTGTGTACATTCTAGTTCCCTTAAGAATGTCATGTGAAGTCTCAAATGAAAGCTGGTGTCATTTCTCATTGACATCATTGTGAAATATGTACATATACTCTTCAAGGAGTTATATATCTGTACCAGAAAAGTATGTTCTTAAGCATGTAAGGTAAAAGCAGGGCTTCAGAAGGTTACATGCTTTACACTGGTTTCCCCAGACAGGAAGTAAGAAATGTATCTCTGTGTTGGGATCATAAAATCATAGAATATTAGAGTTGGAAGGGATCTCAGGAGGTCATCTAGTCCAGCCCTCTGCTCAAAGCAGGACCAACCCCAACTAAATCATCTTAGAGCTTTGTCAAGCCGAACCTTAAAGACCTCTAAGGATGGAGACTCCACCACCTTCCTAGGTAACCCATTCCAGTGCTTCACCTCCCTCCTAGTAAAAATGTTTTCCTAATATCCAACCAACATCTCCCCCACTGCAACTTGAGATCATTGCTCCTTTTTCTGTCATCTGCCACCGCTGACAACAGCTTAGCTCCATCCTTTCTGGAATCCACATTAAGGTAGTTGAAGGCTGCTATTAAATCCCCCCTCACTCTTCTCTTCTACAGACTAAACAAGCCTAGTTCCCTCCCCTCTCCTCATAAGTCTTGTGCTCAAGCTCCCTAACCACTTTTGTTATCCTCCACTAGACTCCAATTTATCCACACCCTTCCTGTAGTGGGGGTCCCAACACTGGTTACAGTACTACAAATGTGGTCTCACCAATGCTGAATACAGAGGAATAATCACTTCCCTCAAAGTGGGTTTTTAAAACCTTCAGGCTAATGTTTTAAAATGTGGGTGCTGAAAATTAAGCACCTAAATAAGGTCCCAATTCCACAAAGCACTTAACATGTTTAATTTTAAGCATGTGAATAATTTCATTCCTCTTCAGCAATGCACTTCAGCCTTTGTTGAACTGCTTTGCAGGACAGAGATTCTAAATTGTCTGAAGAGCTGAGCCCTTCCAGTGACCAGTAACAATAGTGGAAGCCCAGTATCTCTGAAAATCAGTCTAATTATTCAAGTTAGAATATATAAAACTGAAAATGAGGAGATACCACTTTTTCTCCAAAAATGTACTAAATATTTTTTTACTCTCATCCTTGATTAAACTTTTGGATGGAGGTCTGGGCTTATTTTTCCTCTCTCTCTATCCCTCTGTTTCACTTGTCCATGGTTAAGAGATCCAGAAAATAAGCTGGAGCTACTACAACACTGAATTCGCTGAATCTTGCACTTATATGACAAGGTGATAGGTGGCTTTACTGTTATCTAAGACACTATTTTTGGTACTGCCAGGCTCCATAGACACAAATACTGTTGCTGCACTAAGGTTAGAAGCCAAATCAAGCTGTAAATTGTTTTTTTCTGCAAAAGCTATGACTTCTTGGACTATTCTAGTTTCAGTGCTGATCACTACTTTAGCACCAGGCAATAAAATATAATGTTTGGTACAGAAGAATTGATATAAACACGTATGTTGTGTAAGCAAGTTTCATTTTGGAACATCAATTTCTTCTTTATCAAAGAGCAAAAGGGGAAAAAATAGATTCTTTCACATGTAACCCATTATATTTCCTATGCAATTTCCTGCTCCCTGAAAAGTACTTCTCCCACACCCCCAATTTATAGTCATTTTGTACAACAGTATGTGAATTGCCTTAGAAAAGTCTAAACTTGAGACTAAACCAGTAAAAAGAATCTATGCTGAAAATCTTCTATTTATTTGGTCTTACTATCCAATCATTTAAGACATTTAAATAATTCTTAGCAGTGTCAATTTTTCCAAGGTCACAAATTAAAGCTGGTATCTTTATAACGAATCACATTACATTTTAGTTTCTTCAGAATTGTTATGACCTTTTAAACAAAAAATATTGAGAACTCCTCCCTGGCTGGAGGATTAGTCACACACAGTAGTATTTATAAATAAAAAAAATCCTTTTTGGTAATTTAAAATTTTTTATATTTATGTAATTTTTTTAATGTGATGGGTTTCAATAAGCAGAAGGTTTATTTCTTGGATGAATTAGTATTCCTCTAAAATGTAGATTGCTTTAAATATCTTTTCTGCTGATGCCACAATAGTTTTTGGGTTGTGTATAACCCTGTTGTGATTCCTAGGCCTGACTCTTTCCACAACAACTTTAGATTTACAGCACAGTTTCTCAGCCTTGAGGCTGAGACGTCAGAAGGATTGGACCACCTTGCTTTGGCCATGTTATTAAATAGAACAGGTCCCAGGTAGATCCCAGTTTGGGAGAGATCATATTATAAGGAAAACATGGAAGACCACTGGTTAACAACAGTGTATCTTTATTGGGCACAATCCTCACCCAGTATAAATCAGCATAATCAGTCAGTGGTACTATGCCAATTTTCAGTAGTCACTTCAGCCATCTACTGCTGAATGAAGTCACACTGCAAGACTCCTGGTGACAGAAGAGCTGCCATAAGAAGAGGAGAAAATTTCTAAAGCCAAGGCTGTATATGCAAAATGACTGGCATCAGCCTATTTGATAACAAAAATGATGGGCAGAATACATCAAAAAAATTAAAGGCCCATATCCCCCTCAGGTAATGAGTTGAGCTCAGAGAATAATAAAGGATAGAGGGGTGCAAGTAACAGAGTCAAAATAAGACAACTAGGCGGGGACACCAAGCAGAGAATGCAAGACAGAGCCCACCTGCTGTTCTGAGGAGGAGGCTAAGGAGTCAGTGCATGCTGCCTAGAGGATCTCAGTCCAAAGGCAAGCACAGAGAATGTATTGGGAAAAGGTCCCACTGTCAAAAAGAACCCCGAGTCCTCTCCAGCTTTCTCCTCCTGGACAGATGGATGGCCACATTGGCCAGTACTGGGAGGAGGTAGACAACAAGGTCTCATGAATTTGTGGCACTTGTATCGGCTTATTTGAAATACAAGAAAGGTGGGAGAAGCCCAGCAGGAACTAAAGGCCCCTCCCCTCAGATATTTTCATGAAATGGATCATTGTTTTTTCTGGCCAGCCCTAGCGTAAACCACACAGAAGTCTCTGAGGAGCACTTGATCTGCACAGGAGTTGTAGTATAATATCCACCTTGATACTCTGCTGCACTTAAGTTTGTCTAAGATATCAGACTCTTCCCTCTTTCATGCTGTTTTACACCTCACCTCACACTCAGACCCTTCTATATAGAATTCTGAACACCTTTCTCCCCTGTCAGAGCTCATGGACATGACATGATCTCTTCCATGACTGTTCATTCTTATGGACAATGTAATATACATACAAAGATAATATGTTATATGTAATACAAAGATCAATTATAAATATAAAATGTATGCATGACTCTTTCAGAGGGCCCCCTGCAACAGATTGATTGAAGTGAAAAAACAAACAACAGAAACCCAAAGTCAAAATGAGTGTCTTTCTCACTGACACAGAGAATAAACCAAGTATGAAGTTTCTCCGCCATATTGTTTATGGGATACAAACTTTAAACATCAAGTTTTCTTTTTTAAATGTCATATTACCTAATTAAACCCCAAATTTCCCCCAAAAACAAATCCAAAAGTGAACTCCTGTCTGGCAGAGAAGAACACATGCAATATTTCAGAGGCATTGCTCACATTTTCTGGTGTGTGTGTGTGTGTGAGAAAGAGTTCTAAAATTTCACCTTTAATAAAAAGTTAGGATCCACCTAAGTATAGGGAGAAACACACATGCTGGGTGGGAGGCAAAACGGCAAAGCACTTCATTACCAGCTGATCTCTCATATCCTTGGTTAATATATATCTCTTCTCTCATGTCATAAAGTATAGGGGCCAAACAGTAATTTACCTTGAATAATGCTGTGTTTTTTACATATTATCAGAATAGAACACAGAGTCTACATTAGTGGGCCGACTACATTAATGACATATGGAAAGACTATAATGAAGGTTTTCTGCAAGATAAATATTAAAATGTGACAGCTTTACAAAAGTTACAGATTACAGATGTCCTAAATTGTTAGAAATTTTCTACAGCACACGGATAATGATATGCAAACACTGACAATGAAATACTTCCCACTTTTTTCTTTCTGTTTTAATTAGTTTGGTGAATAGTCAGATATGCAGTTCTGCAATATTAGTAGTAGAGGAATAAATGCAGGAAAGTAGTTAGGGCTTCACACTGGGTCAAAGATTTTCCGTATGGAGACCTGGAGATATATTCTGTGCCTCAAGTGCCATATCATGGCAGTAATTTTGCCTACACTGCTGTGATGGAGGTATTCACTTAGCCTTATCCTCCCAGTTTTTGGAGTTATTAGAGAGACACTGCACCAAAATGATAGAATTTACAAATGAACTTATATCGCTCTGTGACAATCTGTACCATTATGTTCACTGCTTTTACATGCGTATGTCAAATTTTGTATAAAGTATGCCTTGGGAGGTATCATTTGAAAACTCATAATCTGCTGGACATTGCTTTCCTCGTAAAATGTGTATCAACATTGTATGGAAAGTTATGTTTCTACTGTATAATATTTCTATAACGTGTTCCATAAGAACAGCCATATTTGATCAGACCAATAGTCTGCCTAGCCTAGTGTCCTGTCTTCCGACAGTGGCCAGGTGCTTCAGAGGGAATGAACAGAATGAGAAATTATCAAAATGATCTTTCTCCTGTTGCCCATTCCCGGCTTCTTGCAAACAGAGGCTAGGGACACTTCAGAGCATGATTTTGCATCCCTGCCCAATCTGGCTAATAGCCACTGATGAACCTATCCATCAACTCCACAAGTTCCATATTTAGAAAAGCAGGCCAAAACCAGTTCTTCAGAGCCAAAGACATACTAGCATACCCAGACAGGTATCAATAAAGTCAAATGAGCTATGGCTTAGTGAATCAGCCATTCTCTAGCAGTGGGAAGGTGTGAACAAGAAATTTTATTAATCTAAGGGATGGCTGGAAGCTCATCCTCAAGAGAGAGGCTGTCACCAAATGACACAACTGAAAATTGAAGTTGTTTCTAGCACAAAGGACTGAGTTAGTGAAACATTTCACTCACTCTCCTCCTTCCTGTCTTCTCATGACATTAACAACTTTTAAATAACTGACTTTGGGGGGAGGGAGTGCTGGCAGAACAAGCTAGTACAGACTGCTGTAAGCTACGGGGAAAGAAACCTTTTTGCTTTTAAGTTCACTTAGCTTGTTAAGTTAGGCATTTGTCTGGCATTTTATCGTTTTATTTCTTTTGCAACCAATCCTGACTTTTATGCCTCATTATTTGTAGTCACTTAAAATCTTCCTTTTCTTTCTGTAGTTAATAAGCTGTTACAATGTGTTAGCTAATCAATGTGTTTGGATTAAAGTGTGTGGGAAGTTCCATTTGGGATAACAAGGCTGATGCATATCATTTCCCACTGATGAAATGATGGATTTTGTATAAAATTGCATTGTTCAGTAGTGCACTGAGCAATACAAGATGCACATTTCTGCAGGAAAGTCTGGGACTAGAGAGTCTACTGGTGTTCTTGTACAGTGTAATTCATGAGTAGCTAGCTAATAGCACTCAATACTGTATAGCTGGGATTAAATTACATGCTGAAAGTTGTGTGTTAACTGGCCAAGAGTGGCTGTTCAACAGCAAAGCAGTGTAAAAGGCATTCCAGGTTGGAGAACTAAGGAGACACAGCTATTCAGCAGTCCAGATTGTATGCTGGGTAATAGCATACCCTATGTGCTTGTTGAGTGTTCAGTGAAAAGCTTTTAAATAGCAATGATGTTTTTTTCACAATGATATACAATGGGAGACCCACACATGGGGTAGAACAGCACGTTGAAATTGAGGATTTCAGCTGAGAAATGTCTTAAGGATCCAAGGGGAAACTTCCACAAATAGGCTGCAGTTCACAGTTGTACGTCACTGTGAAAAACAGAACTACACACAAAAAGGTCAATGGTCCAAGTCCATATTGTAATCAGTTCTTACTCAGGCTCACTCAGTTCTGACTGAGGTAAGGACTTCAGGATTAGCTCAAAGCAACTAAATATTAAGATACAAGCTTATGAAGCTTCATATCAGGCTAGGCAGGATTGGAAACAGTGACCTACAGGTAATAAGACATTGGTTGGATCAGTTGCCTAAGCCATTCACTTTCTGAGAAAGAGTGTGATCCTGCCCCCATCTCTCACTGACTTCAGATGGTGCAGGATCAACCCCAGTAAATATTTTGGAGGGACACCTCCAGGAAAAAAAAAAAGCAATTTTATCAATCAAGAAAGGCAACCGATGTGGCAATCTCATCCAGGTTTGCCATAAAAACAAACCACCACCAAAAGCTCTTGTGATGTATACAAATTATAAAGGTTAAGTACATTCCAGGGTTCATCAATTCTTCTGTAACTGATCAGATCAATGAACTCACTGAGAAAAGCCCATGATTTGCAGCAATCATGCAAACAAACACTTGTTGAATCCTTACAAACTTTTTCCATCTTAGGCAACTGCATAACCTTTTATTTCACTGCTATCAAGAGTTAAATCAATGTGTCTCCCAAACATCTCAAGGTTCCCACAAACTCATCATAATCACACATGCCAAATTTCTTAGATGTGAGAGCATAGTGCAAATTTGGCCAGTACTCCTGGTGTGTTTTACAATGTCTCTCATTGGTTTAGACAGCAGTGTTTGAGGAAGATCAGATTCAGCTTGCTTCTTACCAAAGGAAAGAGTGAGTTTTATCACTTAAAACCATTGCGTGAATAGGTAAACTGATAGTGTGACTGTCACATCTGATAGATTTATGTTTGGTCTTCATGTGTGGATTAAATAAAAGGAATGACTGCGTTCAAAAATTTGGGGTTTGGGGCGAGGGTAGGAAAGATCATATGATTCTTCTCATAAATACTTATTTCTAAGGCATACTCCCCTGTAATATCTGGGATCTATTCCATTGCAGTGCCTCCAAGGTAAAAGAACAAAGCTCCCATCTACTGATATGTATATTGTGAAGTTGTGCAGAATCAACTATAAGTAGTTTATTTTCCTGAGCATGCAACCAGGGCCATTTTACAACTCAGATGTGAAGGGAAGGCTTGCAAAAAGAGATGAGCCTTATATCATGCTCTAAAAATGGCTGGATTTTATCACTGGACTTCAGCCTGTGCACTCCACAAGAGATAGCCCTGAGCTGAAAATGCCAACTAAATTGCTAGACTGTTAGCCACCTACATTGTGCATTAGGTACCTTACAGGTGGCTCAAATATCAATGTAATAGGGTCAGCTGCCTTCAGAGCAGAGGTCACTCTGTAGCACCTCGCATGTATTTCTACTTCTTCAGGACCCCAACATGCTTTTTCTATGGTCAAAGTACACCTCCTTTGGGGCTGTATTTATTCACAGAACATAAGCTTAAAAGTACCAAATTAAAGTCCACCAAACATTTCTCTTCCTCCTCAAAGGTCTTCTTTGCTTTGACAACCCACTTTCAAGCCTTACATGACAGGAGTCTCTGATGGAGCCTGCTTACTCTTAGCAGTCTCTGATTCTAATCCCCATACCTCCTCCTCTTGTTCATCATCATCATCACCTTTACATCCTCCTGCTGCGGTCCCAGAGTGGCTCATTCTGTAATCAGGATTGGCTAGCCCCAGCCCCTAACAGATGAGCCACCCTGTTACAGGAAACCCAGTCATCTCTTGCACTTTTCAATACTCAGGCTAGTTTGACTGTTGCTGTAACAGGTGATTGAATTCTCAGTGTCACTGAATGTAGCAAAACAGTCTATGTGAATTTTGTTTGAAGTTATAGAATTCATGACTGCAGCCATAACAATAAAGGGAAGGAGTGCACCTAATGATTGCCATAGGGATGGAAATCAGAGTATTTTGGGAATCTATACCCAACTATGACATTTAATTGGTATGTGGTTTCACTGGGCCATGGGTACCAACCAACGACGTTGTATTATATTGACTTGTGTGTAACAGAGTGAGGACTTGTCTACAATTAGACCATAGCAAGCTGGAATGTGAAGCTATTCCACACTAGCCTGTCATCATCTAACTATCCCTATGAACTCTGCTGATGCTCATTGACAAATTTTAGAGCACCTTGAGCTAGGTTTTTTTTAAACAGAAGTCAACAGATTGCACGCAGATGGTTAGAACAAAGTACACTAGTGTGGGGTAGATTCACACCCCAGCTTGCCAAAGTCCAGTTGTTCATATAGACAAGCCCTGAGTGAATTTTTGATAAATTTCATAGCAGTTGGAAGCCATAGCACAGTTTGCTTTATTAATGTAAGTGAACTTCATTAATGAGCATGATATAAATGACAGCTCATGATGCATATACAATGTGTTATCAAGATAATATCTTAAGAATACTGTATACTGTGATTTTATTGGTCTGATTCTGATCTCATCTGGAGTGAGTGTAAATCAGGAACTCCTCAGAAGCTAATGGAGTAACACTAGTGTAAGTCATTAGAATGGAAAAAGATATGGAATCTCATCTATAGTAGACATATTTATACACAAATATTATTATAGCAAACAATTCACAGCCAAAAAATGAGGTCTCTTAACTAGTTGCTCCTTTACAGAATTTCTCAAGGCATACCCATTTAAGCCATTTGCCCATTTCATCCTGCTCAGCAAACACTCAATACAAATCTTCATCAAGTGCTCTTGGATAAACATATTGCACAACCCATATACCTGTTGTGGATTTTTAGATTGAATGAGCAGGTGTTTAATGCAAAAGCTAATCACCATCATGATCTTGGACTATATTAACAGATTTTAAGGCAAGAAGAGACCATTTTGAGTGTCTAGCCTGACCTCTTGCATAAACACAGGACATAAGACTTCCCTGTATTAATTCCTGCTTCAAGTCCAATAACTTTGCTTAAAACATTCAGTCTTGATTTTACAATGTCTAGCACTGGAGAATTCTACACAACCCTAGGTAAATTGTTGCAGTGATTAATTACCTTGTTGTTACAATGTGCACCTTATGTTCTAGTCTGAATTTGTCTAGCTTCAACTTCCAACCATTGGATGGTGTTATACCTTTCTCTGCTAGACTGAAGATCCCATTATTAAAAAAAATATTCTTCATGTAGGTGTTTACAGAATGTGATCAAGTCAACACTTAACCTCTTTGATCAACTAAAGAGATTGAACTCCATAAGTCTCGCACTATAAGGCATGTTTTCTAATCCTTTAATCATTCTCATGGCTCTTCTCTGAATCCTTTTCGTTATCAATGTCCTTCTTGAACTTAACACAGTATTTCTGTACTGATCACACCAGTGTCAAATACAGAATTAATACAACCTCCTTACTCCTACTTGACATTCCCTTGTTTATGCATCCATGGATTGCATCAGCCTTTTTGTCCACAGTATCTCAGTGGAAGCTCATACTCAGCTGATTATCCACCATGACCCTCAAATGTTTTTCAGAGTCACCGCTTTCCAGGGTTGAGTCCCCTATCCTCTAAGTATGGCTTTCATTCTTTTTTCCCAGATGTATGACTTTACATTTGATTGTATTGAAACTCATATTGCTTGTCTGTGCTAAGCCTATGAAGAAATCAACATTACTCTGTATCAATGTCCTGCCATCATTATTACCAATCCCACAATCTTTGTCACATCTGCAAACTCCATGATGATTTTGTTTTCTTCCCAGTCACTTATAAAAATGTTAAATAGCATAGGCTGAGAACCTGGGTCATTCCATTTAGCCTTTTGAAATATTGACACAACATTAACTTTCTTCCAGTCCTCTGGAACTTTCCCAGTATTCCAAGATTCCAAAGAGCCCCTTTGCCAGCTCTTTTCAAACTCCTGTATGCAGGTTTTCTGCACCTGCTAATGTAAAAAATCTGTTAGTAAATGGTGTTTAATATCCTCTTTAGTTGCTGTTGCAGTGGAAAATATTTCATCATTGTGATCATATCACGATATGACTACATAAACAGAACATAAATATTTATTACATAGTTCTACTTTTTCTGCATTATTATTGACAATCTACCATTGCTGTCTTATAGTGAAATCATACCATTTTTAGGATTCCTTTTTTTATATATATACTTAAAGCCTTTGTATAGTGTTTAATAATATTTGTATCCTTTTGTTTCCCTTATCAGTTTTCTACACTTCCTATCTTATATTTTATATTCATTGGTATCAGTATCCCCTTTTTTAATTTGCTGTATATTGTTTTGTCTATAGGTGCTTTCACTTCCCTTCTAAACCAAGCTATATATTTTTTTAACCTTCTTTCTCAGTTGTGGCCTTTGGGGCATCTAGTAAAATAATCTTAAACAGTTACCAACTATGATTTACATCTTTCTGTTTAAATAATCTCAATAAACCAAATAATCCGTTCCACCTGTATTTTCACTAGCTATTTACAAATAAAAAAGGTATATAAATATTCCTGACAAGGGGCCACTTTTGATGCTTAGCATCTTTGAAAATCAAGCTATGGTTCTAATTGCAAAATCTGAAAATATTAGGCTAAGTGGTTTCCCAGGTATTTTGTTATGTTCTAAGGTGCATGTGGGGCATAATGCTGGGTGGTTTCCCACATCCTGCACCCCAAGTGTGGGAGAGGTAACCCTATAATAATCTATTGAAGCTTATTCTTGGAGATGTATTTTCCAAATATACGCATTTTATATACAAATTATTTAAAGCCAGTCAAGGATCCAGACCCCATCCTGCTGTACAAACACAGAACAAAAAGATGATGCCTACCCTAAACAAAAAATGATTTCAAATGAATTCTAAACATTTTTAGGCTTTGTTGATTGAATTAGTTCAGCTTCAGAAAATAGTCCATGGGGGAGTGAGATTATGGCATAACAATACTAAAATATTTTTTAAAACAACACAACAGTTCCAAAATATGTGTGCACGTCTAGGCTAATTAAACATATGATTAAGCAGGTATTGATTTGATGTGTTCATTTGAGGGCTCAGAAAGCCAAATGTATTTTGTCATGCTAGGAATATGTTGCTATGTAGGTAATGATGACAGAGGAGAAAGAAACGAAGGCAGTTTAGTAGGCACCAACATTATTTATAAAGCTAGACACTCTTGTCTTTCGGTTTAATAGGGGAGCAGGTTTCATGAGGACATTCAGCAAAATGAAACACAGATACAAAGATGGATTTTAAAGTGGAAATGGATTTTAAAGTGTAAATTTTGTAAGTTTTTAATATTGGGGGAGGGGATGGTAATTCCTCCTCATGACCCTAAAATACCAAATATTTATTTGGCTATGGTGTCAAATAACCTCCATTCCAAATCAGCAATATTCAGGGTTGGCTGCCTTCAGTTTAATTCCTTAGGGTTCAGTCCACCTCTCAATTCTGTCATCCTCTCTCCTGCCGGAAGGGAGAACAGCCCCAGAGCAGCTGAGATGGTCCACACCCAGGGCCTCAAGGGCTGTTTATCCTTTGGTCTACCCAAATCTCTCTTCCACTCCCAATGAAATATGGGGAGGCATTTTTAAAGATACAGATTTTCCAGACTTTATCTATATGAAGCATATACGTATTACTGAGAGGATCGCTCCCTTTCTGGGATTCTTGAACAGAACCCTTATTAAGATTTTTGATACATCTCTTAGAATGCTGGCTGACTCAACTCTAAATTCAGTAGTTTATAGCAAGTTTAGCACTTGCAAATAATTAAAAATCATGGTATACTGTATATGTCTAGCATTCCAGTACATTTCTATACTGAAACACTACTAAACATTCTCTGTATTTCAATAATTAAGATACCCCAACACTGTTTGCATACCAATAACAAGGTGAAAGTAAATTACTTTTTTCATTGTTATCAGTGGTCCAAACAGAATTTTAAATTTTGCCAGTAGTCAGAAGAGATTTTGGGAGGCCTGTGAATATGATAGATGCTGAATTTTTTCAATTATGTTACATTCAGTTACATTCTCCTAAATGAGGTTATTGTGAATTCCTTGGGATAAGCCCCTTCTGGTGATTCCATCTGGTGGAATGATTCCTCAGAAGGTATCGTCTGGAAAAATTAGCAGCTGAAGCTGTTCTAACTTATTCCAGGATCCATTTAGGTCTCTGGCAGTGCCCAGGATTAGGGGTAGGGACAGAAAGGTAGCAAAAAGCCACCTATATTGCCTATCCCCAAAGTGTGCTTGGGGATCTTGCCCTTTGACAAAGTGAAACACCAGCCAGCATGGCCCCTCATGGCTGAGCATAGCATTAGAGGGCTTTTCTTTTGTCACCCTGCTGGTGAGCTATTGAGTAAGGCCTGTTTATGGTTTCCATCTGTCTTGCAACTCTGCTTTCTCTGGCCAGATGATGCTTAGTCCCACCTGTTATGTTAAATCCTTGGAAAGTGCTTGTAGTCAGAGAGAAATCAACACAGAACACAGAGAGATGGGTTTCATGCAAACCCATGAAAAGTCTTTATTGAACTACACTAAAACCGACCAGGACAGGCTGAGCTATCCCCTAATAGTCTAACTCTATTGCTATGGCAACAGGCTAAACTCTGTTGCTACGGCAACCTAGGCAATAAGGCAAGCCGGAAAATATACACACCACCACCACCCTTGAGGCAGGTCAGAATCCAGCTCAGTAGCAGTCTGGAAGTTTGTTCCAGGTCTCTGGCAAGACTCTAAGCCCACTAATCCTTCTGACCCTTGTCTGGGGCCTTGACCAGGTCTTTCCTTGATGGCCTGTAGGGGAATCCAGTCCCTCCCTCTACTCTATGTTACAGCCCTAGGTCCCTATAGCAGGTGATTAATGTTATGGTACTGAGGACTGTTGGAATTGCAAGTTATCACTTTATGAGCAAGAGGTTTCCTGGTCCAGCTTTCAGACTAAGGTGTTCTGTGCTATCAGAGTTAGTCTGGTAGGGGGAATTGTGTCTCTGCCTTAGAGAGCAACCTGTTTTGGGGTACTTGTGTGTTATCATTCTGAATTCTCAGAAACAAAATAGAGTTACATTGCCACCCTTCGATCAAGAGTATTTTGTTTTACCTAATGTCTCTGTGTGTATGCCACAAACAATAAAAGGTCTGTGTCTTCAGCTAAATTACTTCATCCTTGAATTTCTTTCTGTGGTGGCTGGCTTCTTTCCCCAACCCTTTTCATGCCTCAAGGAAAGGTAACAAAAGAAAGGCATAAGACAAAAATAACCAAATTTGTTCCAGACCTCCTTCCTTTCGGAGATACCTGACAAGCTGTGGCCCAGGAATACTGTGCAGTGTTCACAGGAACCCTCAGGTGCCTTCATCCTCCATAGTGCTCTTTTCTGGAAGTTAATGTCCACCTCCCAAGGTGGCTCTTCAGAATTGGGCTTTTCTCCTTTTTGATGCTCCTCCTGGCACACCCAAGCAGTGGCAAATCCTTCCCACTCTCCCCACAATGAAACACTGGAGAGGAAATTCTGCAAGAGAAATCTCATAATGATTTCCTTCCCGTTCGGCTCTTCTTGAAAGAGGGAGAGAGAGGGTCCACAGGTCTCTGAGCTCAGAACCTGCCTGCTACAAAAATAGCCTTTATTGCTTTCTGTTACTAGATTTCTTGGTACTTTTCCTGTGTTTGCCATTAACTTGTAGGAATAGCCTGATTTAGCAGGTGGAAAATAAGAAAGTCCACGGGTATTAAATAAAAGTTTCCTTTGAATTCTTCTTCCATGAATGGGGGCAAGTTTACCACACCTCAAGAAAGGCTGAGGGCCCCACCCTCTTAGGACATCCACAGGAGGCAAATGGCATCAGTATAATGTTCCTTTGACTTTTTATTCCTTATCAGGATCCATAGCTCTACTCCTTTCCCTAAACATTACAGCTCCTGTGGAAGGTTGATGGGGCAATCATGATGGGGTCTGGCCATAGAATGCTCCTTCAGTCTGAGGAATTTTCCACAATCTGAGGATGGGGAAATAGAGTGAATTACAGGTTCCTCTATTTGTGGGGGCATAATATGGCTAAGCCAAAGCAGCTCCACCACCTCCAAACCAACAGAGCCCTGCTGTCCCCCATACAACGCAGTTAGATGGTTTATGAACAGCTAGAGGGCACATGCTACAGGGACAACATGCCCTCACTACTGTGGGCAAAGGAACAAGGACCTTTAGCATGTGTGGAAGTACAAGGCACAACCCACTTCTAAATTGACTTGCATTGTAAATGGACTTGGCAAACTTATAAATAATAAATCACAGCATTTATGCAAAATTGTTTGCATACAGCTATTTGTCAGACTAATTTAAAGCAAACTATCATTTGTTCAAATACATTTATGTACAGTTTCATTTAAACAATCTATGTTCTAAATGAATAAGCTGCTTGTAGAAGATGCAATATTTTTTCTCACCATAAACATTTGCAACGAATGTTCCAATTTTCTGTGTGTTGTTTCTCAGACCAGTATTTAACTGACAAACCTTAATCTAAAATGTATTGAATACACCGGAAATTTTGCACAATAGATATAATTAAGGAGCTAGGGAGTGTGAAGCAAATTATTTACTGATCCTGGGTAGAAGTAGTAGAGAAGCTGAACAATTTTATTTGTATAGCTGTGTGAACTCCCAGTAATACAAATGACATGGGGCTGCCATCCTCACCTTTGCAAAACTCCCAATGAAAGTAGCATTGTTATTAAGCCAAACTATGAAATCCTTTATTTGATTTCTAATTCAGTGTTTTCCTCAGGAGAAACTCCCTCTGAATTCAGTCAGGACCTTGAGGATATGGCCTATTATTTACGTAATACTAGAGATGTTCAGTACACTTTATAGACATAGGTTGCAAGTTCATTGCAGTGGACATTATGAGGGCCATGCTCTCCTTGAGTGTTATGTATCTTTTCAATTGTGGTAGTGTGAGGGGAGGCAGAATTAGTTCCTGAATTTAGGGGAGTACAGGGATTGATCCTCCTTCCCTACTTCCTGATGGGGAAGAGAGCTCTGAGTTAAACACATTATCTCGCCTTATGTTAGATAATACAGAAGTACAGCTGGTAAAGACATCAAATAGAAGGGTCAGGGTGATGGACTGAGGTGAAAAGAAAAGGGAAAGGTAGTGCTGCTTCTGGGAAAGAATTATTTTATAGTGGGACTAAGGGCTTTAGAACTAGGAATAAAGCTGGAAAACTCATTTGTTATTTTTTCCTCAGTGTAAGAAATCTCTATCTTGAAATATCTACCCTAATTCCCCCATACCCATTCTCTTTTTCACCCTTCTCCCACACACACACCCTGAAGTCCATTCGATTTGATCCACAGATTCATGCCTGACAGTCCTCTCCTTTTCTCAGCTAAGTTAGAGGGCCTCTCATGTGCTGCAGTTCACTGATCAGAGACAGATGTGCTTCCCTGATTTATAATAGTAATTCTACTCTTGCCAGCATGACTTAATGGATTTAGTTGGAATTATTGGTCTTATTTTCAGTTGGCTAACTTAACTGTTAATTAGGGCTCAGTGCATAAAGGTGACCTGAAGGATTTTGCATTTTAGCTTGCCTCACCCCACCATTATTTCTGGACTCATAGCTTCACATTATCAGTGAAGTGATTAATATTTCTACTGTTATAATACTGTGTGTAGCAGAGGGAAGCCTCAGGTAAATGGCATACAAGTATTTCCCTCTTCCTCATCTTTCTTTAGCTCCTGCCACTGTAGCAGACAGCTGTGACGTCAGTTAATCCAACAGTTTTCGAGAACTCCTTGGTATTCCATATGATAAGGACCAGAAGTGCCTCAACTTCTGGGGGCATAAAAAGTTACTCTTCCGTGACTATCTAGTTAACAGCAAATTTTCAGGCTATGATGGCAAAGTATGATCACACCAATTATAACAAATTAAACACCTTTCATTGAACATCTTCTCCCCAGAACATCGGGAACAGTTTCAAACCACTGTAAACGAGGAGCATGTTTCAATCCTTCCTAGATACAGCCGACACTGCAGCTTGTTCCATCTCTACTGCAGCTGTCACATGGCGAGTGACTTGCTACAGCTCTTGGGTTTTTCTAGGGAGGTTCAAAATACAATAGAGGACCTTCCTTTTAATGGACAAACTTTATAACACAACACAGGCTATATCTCCTCTGCTTAAGGGTTGGCTCAAAACAGCCCGTGTACTTAACAAACATAGCTTAGACAAGTTGGTGTCTGTCCCTTCTTGGGTTCTAGACTCACTCAGCTGGCAGAAGGATCTGTCCAAAGTTCATGCAGGAGTTCCTCTCACCCAGCCGATCCCTACCATTATCATAACTTTGGGTGCATCATTCAAGAGATGGGGAACTCACCTGGGAACATGCACCATCCAGGGAAAAGGGCTGCCTGAAGAGTCTCTCCTTCATATCAACCACTTAGAGGTATCAACAGTCAGAAACACCTGCATTCATTTCTTTCCATTAATCGTCAATTGACGATCGTCAAAATCATGACAGATAATGTAGACTATATGTTTAACATAAATTTTCAGGGAGGGGTGAAGTGCCCTTCTCTTTGTGCTAAAAAATAAAGTGGTGGAATTACTACATAGCCAGTCAGATTCTCATTTAAGCATCTTACCTTCCAGGCATACAGAACACCACAGTCAATGACCTGAGCAGACATTTCTCACCAGATTAAAAGTGGGAGTTGAACCCTTGAATCCTCAAACAGACATTCCTGATTTGGGGGTATGCACAAGACAACCTCTTCACAACTGTCACCAAAGGAAAATGCAACAAATTCTGTTTGAGAGGAGGTCTAGGTCTTCAGTCCTTGGGAGTTGCCTTCCTCTTCTTTGGATGAGGGGCCTTCTTTATGCATATTCTCAGATGCCATTACTTATGAGTGTACTGAACAAGATCAAACAAGACAGAGTCAGAGTCATTCTAGTTGCACCAACTCGGTCAAGGCAGGTCTGGTATATTTACCTGATTCATCTCACTTCCTGTCCGGTATTGCAGCTTCTGACCATGTCCTCCAACCCAAAGTGACTATCTCCTGACTCAAGATATTGGCTCATGGGTGGTTCTTGGGCATAGAAGTTTCCTGTTCAGCAGAGTAAAACAAACCTTGTTAAACAGCAGAAAGATGTCACAAGTTCATACCTAAAATATCCCCCAATTTCAGCATGAACCAAATTATCTACCTTCCTCTGTTCTTTCCAAAGCCTCACCACTATAATGAGGGAGCTGCCCTCCATACCTTGGATGTTAGAAGAGCATTAGTCTTCTATTTGGACAGCATAATCCATTCAGAAAGTCTCTCAGACTGTTTATGTCAGCTGTAGACAAATCCAAAGAATCCTCAATTTCTGCCCAGAGACTTTCAAAGTGGGTTTTCAGTTGTATTCTTGTTTATTACCAGATTGCTAATATTCAGTCAACTTTAAAAGCAATAGCCCATTCAACAAGATTCCAAGCTGCCTCTGTGGTGCTGTTAAATGTTCCAATTACCGAAATTTGCAAAGGAGCAACATGCGCTTCAGTGAACGCTTTTTCAGTCACAAAACTCAGAAACAGGACTTTTGATCAAATGCTGCTGTTATCAGGGCAGTCCTTTCTTCAGTGTGAGAACCAGTTCTGAAGCCTCCTTCTCCTTCAGGGTTACTGCTTAGAAGTCACCTGAAATGGAGCACCTCTAGGGACTCTACTCGAAGGAGGAGAGGTTACTCCCCTTGTGCAGTAACTGGAGTTCTTTGAGATGTGTTCCCTTCTGGGTGCTTTGCTATTCTTCCTTCTTTCCCTCTGCTTCAGAGTTTCTTCTCCTGGGACTTTGTGGGAGAGGAGGAAGTGAGGGTGGTTTGCCCACGCGGCTCTCTATATCCTCGGTACAGGGCGTGAGCATGTCTGCCTTGCAAACCGCACTGCTACCAAAGATCTCCAATCAAAGGCTTATTGGGACCATGAGCACCAGAAGTGGAGCACCCATAAGGCACACATCTCAAAGGACTCCAGTTACTGCACAGGTGAATAATCTCTCTTTCCTGGCCAAAATACCAGCTTTTGTGGCTTCCCTGTGATCCCCTTAGTAGAGCACAAGTGGCAGCCACAAGAATCCAGCGCAGTAACCTCCTCAATTGTTGCATTTTCCACTCCTCCAGGACCTGTACCAAGGTCTAGGCCAGCGTTCCCCAAATGTTTTCATTCTATAACCCCCTTTGGGATTACTTCTGTTAAAGTGTCCTGACCCCCTACCCCAGGGACACTGGCACCAGTTTTGATTTTTTGGGGGGTGGATTTTTCAGCCCTGCTCCTGCTATCCCCTGGGTCCCCAAAAGGGAATTGCCATTTCAGCCTGGAGCAGGCAGGATCACATGGACCGGACACCCCTGTTCCAGCAGCCGTGGTATCACATGCTCTCCCTTCCCTGCACCACAGCTCCTTGCCAGGCTGGGAGGCTCCTTTCAGCACCATCAGTCATTGGACTCTGCTGTTCCCAGCAGAGACCAGCCTCTCCATAGCTTGTTCTCTGTGTCTTTGCTTCATGACTTCAACCCTGCTCCTTATCCCTCCCTCTTCGCTCAAGGCTTCCTGCAGCACCAAAAAGAGGTGCTGCAAGTCCTAGCAGAAGGATCTGGTGGCAGTGTGGGACCTGGGTGTCAGCCACACTCCCACCAGATCCTCTGGTCCCATCCTTACTCCCTACCCCTTCTCTCTGCTGTCTTGATGTCTCTGTTCCCCTGCCCCAGTATCTGGTTGCAACTCATCGGAGGTTATAATCCACAGCCTGGAAGACATTGGTGTAGGGCCGCGGAAGAGCCTTGTAACGCTTCAAACAGAGATAGGGGCTTGACGGATCTGGTCAGAGCCAGTTTGATAAATGGCATTGCTCAGCCTGTTTACCAGGCTGAGCAAGGCCATGTGAAAGTGTCTGTGCTGCCAAAGGAGGAGGAAAATTAGGAAGCAAGGTCACGTGCTGTAAATTTGCCAATGCCAGCTGTATGTTAGAGCTGGCATGCTATGCTGTACATAAAAGCTTGGAATGCAAGCTGCGCAATGAGACTCAGCCATGAATCCACTTGGATTGCGTGGCAAGATCCCCCAGCAGCCCAGGGTCTCCCGTTGCTGTTTGGAGCGTAAGCTGTGATTAAAGATAAGTGCACCTAACTGGCGTGGGCATGTTTTTATTCCTCCCCTGGTATCCAGAACCTTGCAGGCAGCTGTGAGCAGCAGTGCCTGGCATAACAATTGGTCTAGGCCAATGAAAGCTGCTTGAGATCACGGTGAATTTGGACCAAGAACTCCATAAAGGAGTGGGTTTGGTAGACTGATATAATAGAGCATGTGAGCAGTGAAAGATTTTTAAAATATTGTTTTCTTAAAACAACAGCGAAGTAAAACCCTCTCCCAGTCCATCCTCTCAGGGTAATGGTTGGAGAAGGGATGTGGTTCCCAAAGATTGGGCTGAAGATTCAGGATTTTTTTCTTCCTCCTTTAAATAGGACAAGTATATAAAAAAAATCAAAATTGCACATCGCTTCTTAGAGCGTATAGGTTAGTGGTTAGGTGTATAGTGATAGAAAACATGGCTAGTTTTTGGGGGTCTGATTTACCCATCCCTCATGCCAAAATCTGAAGAAATACAACAAAATAAATATGAAAAGTTTGACTGATCTGTAATGTAGGCATTATGTACTTTCAGGATTGAATCTATTAATTGTACTGCTCACATGAATTGTTCTCAGTATTCATATGGGCCAATCTGTGGGGTACTTACTCTCACTGCTTCACTGCTCAGCACTTGCTTATGCAAGTAGTCTCATTAAAACCATTGCTTTTAGAGGACAGCGCTGTAACTTAAGGTGTCATAACCCCATAGGGTAGACACAGCGTACAGCAATGGAAGAGGTTAAGCTGTGGGAGCTAGCTCGATAGAAACATTCTTCCATCGACCTAGCTACAGTGGGGGTTAAGTCATCAGAATTATAGCTCTCAGGGATGTAGATTTTTCACACCCCCGAGTACCATAGCTATGCTGAACTAAGTTTTAATTGTAGACCCAGGCCTTAGTAATGGAAAAATAGCAAACAACAATTCCCATTAATGAAGGAAATTGTAATAAATATAACATGTATTAGCCCATTGCCTGCAAGAGAAGTGAACGGGGAGAATAATTTGTGAGTTTGAAAATACTTACTTAGCAGAGTGCTCCCACACATAAATACTCACCCTCAGAGAAGCCAAATGAAAATGGATTCTTCAACTCTCCAAAACACACAGGATGGAGTCTTCCCATAAGAAAACCAGAATCTCATGTGACAGTAATCATGTGACCTGCAACAAGTGACCAACCTACTCCGAAACCTGATAACTTGAAAGTTGTTACTTTCAAAACTTCCTCAATTTTTTTGCTGACAGCAAGAGAATGCAAAATATTTCAGACTCAATTCTTAACTGATCAGGGGTCCCTTGCACCATTCATGTGGCAGAACAAGCTTCTTGACATCCCGACACTGTATTATCTGCACTAAGCAAAGCTCTGGAGCAAAAGGGAATCTGCTATTCTGTGTTAAACTTTTGCAACCTTTTAAGGGATACAAAAGCAATTCTAAAAAAGCATTTAGAAAGACGCAGCTCAAACTTGAGACTTGGAAACTCAATCCTGATTACTTTTGAGTCAAATATTTTGGAGCACTTGACTACATGCTTTTAAAATAAGTAGTCCACTTAAATCTGTGTAGCTATTTGTTACATTAAAATGAATGGCTTTTCCTTGATCCATGTTTGTGATAGAGCTGAGTAAATATTTTATCTTTTTCTAGCTTAAGCCTAACCAAAATATCTGAAACATTAAGGTAGTTTTGAATGAAACTGATTTTCTCCTCTAGCTGAAACAGAAAAAAAATGTTCAGGTCAAACAAAATATTTAGAATAATGATGATTTTGAATTCACATTTCACGTCAAAAACATTTTCAAAACATAAATGGACATTTCAAAAATATCATTTTGAATGAAAAAGTCAAAATGCCTTGTTTCAAAAATCTTGGACACCTTTGGATATTTGGACCTTGGACATTTGCACACTTTTTAAATTATTTTCCTTCAGGTTTCTTTTTTGGCCAAAGCTATTCACTGAATTTGCAAATCTTTTTGGTGGCCTCCAAAATGTAGTTTGGGCCAAATTTTCTGTTTACTAAATATTATATATATATATATATATATATATATATATATATATATATAAA
>ML675616.1:34810267-34993643 GCA_007922155.1 Mesoclemmys tuberculata | reverse complement strand
TATATATATATATATATATATATATATATATGTATATATATATATAAAATATTCATCCAGCTCTATTTCTATCATGTGTTTAAGTGTGTCGTGTTCTTGTTTTGTCTTGTTAATTGATACGCGAAGTGAATTTGTTGCAGTCTGGCCATATAATGAAAGATATTTGCACAAGTCAAATAATTAATGTAGCACATCAATTTGTCTTCAGCAATAATAAAGTATATAAAATATAATTGCTAATTTTTAAAATACTTGATTCTCTCACACTGCACAGTATTCATTTAAGTCATCATAAGCATATTTTACCTATGTGTAAATTTTTGGACAAGAGCTGCTTTTTATTTTGTAAGACTCAGGAAATCTGGGATGCAAATGTATCTTGCCCTGTAATTTGCTTGATAAAAATATTTAATGAAAGCCGATTTAATTTGTTGACATTAATTGGATGCCACAGTAGAATGTCCTCACTGGATATCACATAAAATGCAGTACAGGGATTTCAATAACATCAGATAAAGATCTCAGGATGACTAAATTTGGAATTATATTACATCTAATTATGTCTAGATTGAATATGTTAACATTTAACAAAGAAACTGGGTGAGATCACAGTATTTGAGATAATTATTTTGAAAGCTTCAGCATCATGTTGCATGTGTTTGAAAATCTTCCCATGATTTGTAGGTGACACAACAAATCTGTGATAAAATTTTTCCAAATAAAAAGTAAAGCATGCTAACTACCATACCTCCCAGAATTTAGTTTTGTTAAATGAGATTAGGCAATGAATAATGATATACAAAATATAAGAACATAAGAATGGCCACAATGGGTGAGACCAATGGTCCATGTAGTCCAGTGTCCTGTCTTCTGGTAGTGGCCACTTGCAGGTGTTTCAGGGAATATAAAAAACAGATAATCATAAAGTGATCCATCCCGTCAGCCATTCCCAGCCTCTTGCAAGCAGCAATCCCTGGCTACTATGGCTAATAGTCATTGATGGACCTATCCTCCATGGATTTCTCTAATTCTTTTGAACCCCGTTATAGTCTCGGCCTTCACAGCATCCTCTGGCAAGGAGTTCCAAAGGTTGACTGTGCATTGTGCAAAGAAATACTTCCTTTTGTTCATTTTAAACCTGCTGCCTGTTGATTTCATGTGGTGACCCCTAGTTCTTGTGTTATGAGAAGGAGAAAGTAAACACTTCCTTATTTATTTCCTCCACACCAGTCATTTTATAGACCTCTATCATATCCTCCCTTAGTAGTATCTTTTCCAAGCTGAGAAGTCCCAGTCTTATTAATCTCTCTTCATATGGAAGCTTTTCCATACCCCTAATAATTAGGTTGCCCTTTTCTTTACCTTTTTCTATTCCAATATATCTTTTTTGAGATGGGGCAACCAGATCTGCACACAGTATTCACGCAGATGTGGCTGTACTAAACATTTATAAAGAGGCAATACAATATTTTCTGTTTTATTATCTAGCTCTTTCCTAATGATTCCCAACATTCTGTTAGCTTTTTTGACTGCTGCTGCACATTGAGGGATGCTTTCAGAGAACTATGCACAAGACTCCAATATCCCTTTCTTGAGTGGTAACAGCTAATTTCAAACTTATCATTTTATATGTATAGTTGGGTAGCTATCCTTGAATTATCTGATACAGAAGCTGATTTGAATGATTGGTTACTTACCACAATTAGGAGTTCTGCAATTTGACATTTGAGTTCCTTCAGAACTTTTGGATGGATACCACCTGGTCCAGCTGACTTATTACTGTTTTAATTTATCAATTTCTTCCAAAACCTCCTTTAATGACACCTCAATCTGGGACAGTTCCTCAGGATTTGTTACCTAAAAAGAATGACTCAGGTTTGGGAATCTACCTCACATCCTCAGCTGTGAAGACCAATGCAAAAAATTCATTTAGTTTCTCTGAAATAGCTTTATCTTTCTTGAGCGCTCCTTTAACATCTCAATCACCAAGTGACCCCAATGACTGTTTAGTAGGCCTCCAGCTTCTAATGTACTGAAAATAATTTTTGCTGTTATTTTTGAGTCTTTGGCTAGCTGTTCTTCAAATTCTTTTTTGGCCTTCCTAATTATATTTTTATACTTCACTTGCCAGAGTTTATGCTCCTTTCTATTTTCCACAATAGGATTTAACTTCCACTTTTTAAAGGATGCCTTTTTGCCTCTAACTGCTTCTTTTACTTTGCTGTTTAGCAATGGTGGCAGTTTTTGGGTCCTCTTACTATGTTTTTTTAATTTGGGGTATACACTTACATTGAGCCTTTATTATGATGTCTTTAAAAATTTCCATGAAGCTTGCAAGGATTTCACTTTCAGCTCTATACCTTTTAATTTCTGTTTAACTAACTTCTTCATTTGTGTGTAGTTCCTGTTTCTGAAATTAAATGCTACTATAGCGGCTGCATTGGTGTCCTCACTCCCCCCACAGGGATGTTAAATTTTATTATGTTATGTTCACTGTTATGAAGTGGTTCAGCTTTATTCACCACTTGGATCAGATCCTGAGCTCCACTTAGGACTAAGTCAAGAATTGACTCTCCTCTTGTGGATTCCAGAACTAGCTGCTCCAAGAAGCAGTCATTTAAGGTATCCAGAAACTTTATCTCTGCATCCCGTGCTGAGGTGATATGTACCTATTCAATATGGGGATAGTTGAAATACCCCATTATTGCTGAGGTTTTTTATTTTTATATCGTCTCTAATCTCTCTGAATATTTCACAGTTACTATCATCATCTTGGTCAGGTCATCGTAGCATATCCCTATTGCTATAGTCTTATTATTCAAGCATGTAATGACTGTTCATAAAGATTCTATGGTATGGTTTGGTTCATTTAAGATTTTTATTTAATTTGACTGTTTTCTTTAACATATAGTGCCATCCTCCAACAGTATGACCTATTCTGTCCTTTTGATAAATTTTGTACCCTAGTACCCTAGTACTACCTAGTAATACCTAGTAGTAATACCCTAGTACTACCTAGTAATACCCTAGTATTACTGTGTCCCATTGATAATCCTCATTGCACCAAGTTTCTTCGATCCTTATTATATCAGTATGCTCATTTAATACGATGCACTCAAGTTCACCCATCTTAGTATTTAGACTTCTACCATTTGTATATAAGCACTTTTAAAATGAGTCTCTTTTTAGCTGTCTGCCATTATGTGTAATGTGTAATTGTAAAATTATATATATAATAATAATGACGTAATTGAATGGGACTCTTTTTCATTTACGGTTTCTCATCAGATCCTACCCATATTTTATCTTCTTCCATCCTCTGATATGGATATAGAGAATTTCCATTAATAGATCTTCTCCAACAGATGTTTTTGTCTGAACCACATATTCCTCCACATCTGTCGGCTTTCCTGTAGGTCTTAGTTTAAAAACTGCTCAACGACCTTTTTAATTTTGTGCGCCAGCAATCTGGTTCCATTTTTGGTTTCCTTCCTGTGTAAGGTCCCCCTTTCCCAAAAGGTTCCCCAATTCCTAATAAATCTAAACCCTTCCTCCCTACAACATCATCTCATCCATGCGTTGAGACCCTGTGTGTAGAACTGGAAGCATTTCAGAGGATGCTATCACAGAGGTATCTATCAAGAAGCATTTTATCACTGAACAATAAAGACTGAATACTTATGTTGGCTGACATGTATTTTGTAGAAATAAAACATGTGAATTACAACCCTGAATAGTATCTGTAGGAATTGCTTTAATCTGGATTTTTGTTTTTATTTATATATTGCAGTGTTATCTAGTATACATCTGTATAAATTCATTTTTCAATATTTTTTCCATATTATTTTTGGTATTCTTTAAGCTTAGAATAGGAAATGTTATTCATCTGTAGTAAATGTAACTCCTGTAAGTGGTAAACATTCTGCTTTCAATATACTTAGTATAGAAAGGCATGATCTATGGTGCTAAGGAAGTGGTAATACAATAAGGGCGCATGGCACTTTGTGGATGTGCAAAATGACAGAATGTGAACTCATCAGGACACAATCTTAATTTGATTATTGCAACAAATAATGGAAATGTAACAGCAGATCATTGAGAGTAGACACTAGTGAAGATTTGAATGTGGAGTGAAAACAAAGGAAAGAGGGTTATAGCTCAAAGAAATATATATACATACATGTGTATGTGGGTGAATGAACTTGTATAATGGATCCATCGACAAAAAAAAAAAAGTCGCTTACTGTACCAAACATTTTTGTCCCCTGAGCTGTACTTAGTACACATAGGTGTATTAGATTAAATACATAAGATTAGTTGGAAAGTGTGGGATCCACAAAGAAACAGGCATTGCAACCCTGAGTGTCATGGTGCCTAATTTTTAAGTGCCTAAGGGAAAAAAAATCACAGGAACAACACTGCAATCCAGAAAGCTGAGTTAGATGCCTAGATTCACTGTATAATCAAGGGAGAGAGATAGACACCTAAGAATGCAATCCACAAAAGCCAGCACACTAGGCAAGAAGGTGTCTAAGCTAGCCAATGGGCAAGACCAATAAGAGGAGCGAGTGTTAAACCCCACCCCTCTCACAGAGAGAGGCACCTAAATTTGGGCTGCAGGGAGATGCCTATCACTGCTAGAGATACACAAATGGAACCTGTCATGCAGACTGGATTGAGGAGGGGGGGCATTTGTGTTATTTGACATTAGTATGTCAAAATCATAACGATTCATGTAAGACATGCCACGTCAGGTATCTGAGTAAGAAGATAATATTTGTGTTCATGTGTGAAGGAAGTTATGGAGATCTTTGATATACCTGTATTTCAAATTGTGCTGTAGAAGACACACCCCAGACAGAGAGGCCGCAGGACAATAGCCTGCTTAATGGCCCATCAAGACCTTTACAGAAGTGGAAGGCCCAGGAAGATACTAAAGGCATACCTGAAGAGTTACCAGGATTGGACCATGTGACTCTGGACTCCATTTGGGTTCCTGTAAAGTTCCACAAGCCACATGGCCAGAGGCAGAGGGTATATAAGATCAACCCACAGAAACCATTTTGTCTTTGTTCCTGTCCAACTGCGGACACACCTCTGGATCATCACACTTTGCACTGAACTGAAGGACTTAGACCCATCCAGGTATTGGATGTATACCAGAGGGACTATACAAGCCTGCAACTCCACAATTGTTCTAGAAACCGGATGTATATGGACTTCCAAATCATTTGTATGATCTGATTGCTCTAATCCTTTAACACTTCTCTTATTGTTTGTTTTTCTTTTATTAATAAACCTTTAGTTTTAGTTACTAAAGGATTGGCTGGCAGCGTGGTATTTTGGGTAAGATCCAAACTTATAGTGAACTGGTACTGTGGCTGATCCTTTGGGATCAGAGGGAATCTTTTAGTAAAGAGCATAGAATTTAAATAACTGGTCTCTTTACTGGACCTAGTGTCAGTTTGGGGAGCCAGAGACTGAAATGCAGTAAAGGGGGCTGTGTGTATTTGCACAATGGCTTCTTGATAACCAGTGTGGGGGAATCAGAAGCACTGTTTGTGGCTGGTTGGGAAGTCTGACTGGAGTGTC
The DNA here is from genome assembly GCA_007922155.1 of Mesoclemmys tuberculata. Taxonomy (NCBI): domain Eukaryota; kingdom Metazoa; phylum Chordata; order Testudines; family Chelidae; genus Mesoclemmys; species Mesoclemmys tuberculata. The sequence continues at coordinate 34,988,051 of ML675616.1, read as the reverse complement.
ACCCACCAGTGCTGGGAGAATTTGCTCTCCTTTTACAGCCTGCCCTGACCCTGGCATTATCAGTGGGCTACCCTGGGAACGGACGGGTCCCAGAACCTACCTCCGGGGGTCAGACATTTCTTGTGGGAATGAATTAAGGGCCTGCCTGGCTCCACACAAAGCAAGGGTGGTGGTGCCAGGGCCAAGGGTGCCCATCTTAAAACTTTTATCCCAGTGGTTAGCACTCTTGCTGGGGATGTGAGAGATCGAGGTTAAATTCCCCCTTCCCCATTGCGGGGGGGAGGGTTTGAATGGGGGTTCTGCCACTTCATAGACAAGTGTTCAAATCATTGAGTCAGGGGATATTCTACTGCGGGAGGGTCCCCTCAGTCTCTCCTGTCAAAACTGTTCCACTGTGGATAAATAATGAAAGAGTGATAGGGTCCAGTCCTTCTGCACATAGGTTTCCTGCCTCCCAGGTGGGTGCCTCAGCCCCTGGACTATAGAGTCTCTCTCTTGCTCCATCTGGCCCAATGACTGTTTATGTATTTATATTAATACTGGAAGTGGCAAGTATTGTGTGATGACTAAAAAGAACCACTTCTAGTATGGACTAGGGAATGTTATTTAATTGGCTGGTGTTCTGTTTCACACCTAAGTTTCCTGGGGTCATGAATAAAATTACATATAATGCTGGTTTTTTATAAATATAATTAAAAGAAAAGAAAAGATAAAATGAACAGAAAATTCTTTAAAAGCAAAGCATGCTCGTAGTGTGAAATTACACCCAGGTGGGCTATATCAAGGGAGGTGAGCCATCACCTCCCTGGTTTGTCCTCTAAACCTAGCATTAATGGTGGTTCAAATAATCACAACTACTGTAGTCTTAAAAGTGTATAGCTAAATAGTGAATTTAAGGGGAAAAAACACTTAATATAATGCACAGAAAACAAATATTAATACAAAAAAGAAGAACAAAAATAGGGGAATGTAGGCTTGGCTTGTGGTGAGTAAATGGACATAGGTGAGGCCTCATTTCTTGAGAGACAAGGTTAGGGAGGTAAATGCATCAGCAGGCTGGAAAAAAATGTTGCTCATGCTAATTTAAAGGGGAACACCCAAGGTACCATTTACAATAGACAAGATCACAATGGACAGCATAAAGCCTGGAACATAAGATGAGGTAAAGAAAAATATGCTGTATAGGATTGGTTACTGATGAGTAACCAAGACAATCTGGAAGCATGTAATGCAATGTATAGTTTAGAATGCATGTGTTGGTAGATTCTGATAAAAATTTACATAAGAAGAGGTTTGCTATGTGACTTCAGACGTGTGGTACGCCCTGTACTCACCAGCTACATTTGAGTCTAATCAGCTCATCTTAGCTTTGCTGTATGTCAGATAAAGAAATCTGAGGGAGGCAAACTGAGTTTTGGAGGAACCAAGTGGAAGAGATTGTGGCAGAAACCCCAAGAATATAGAGCTGCTTCCATGTGTATATGGAGCAGAATTGTGTTATATATAAATTAATAATTTGCTGACATCCTAGTCTGTATTCTTTTACTACACATAATAAATAAAGTATAAAGTCAACAGTATAAATCCAAGAGTACATTTCCATTACAGAACAAAATGAGGGGGTAAAGTTAAGGTAGAGTGGTTGTTGTACAATCAATAACAACAGATGGAAGATTATGGCAGTGAGAAACTGCCTGGATCTTTTAGGGGTTCATTTTCAGACAGACATTCTAATTTTTCTTTTATCTAGAGCGTGGAATTTCCATAAAGGAAATACTCTAAAAAATTTCATTAACTTCAACCAAATAAAACACATGTAATCCTAATGTTTTTTTACACAAAAATGTTGTTTGAAAATAATGAAAGTTAGAAGTGTCTTAAAATATTCTATACAATACAGACTTGAGCACATAAGTAAGTTAAGGTTGAAAGGCTTTTACAGCTCCAAGTACTCAATTTCATACCACTGGATCAAAATCATATGGCTTTGACGCAATAATATACTGTGTTACCTTACTGGGGATGAGGGTGGGGGATAGGTTGTATTACTCTGCCACATGCAGTGCACCTGAACGCTTTTCAGTCCATTTCCTTTTCCCGTATTGATGAAATAAACATTTTCTCAGCAGTATCCAAGACTGTGAATCTAAGCAATCAGAATCTGAGAAGGTGATGTTGGAAGACCAAAGATAGAAAGGGATATATTACTCTTCAGGACAAGGAAAGCATCTTACAAAAATATAAACAAACTAAGGTTATTCTGCTCTTAGATTGTTTCAGCAAGTGAGTGTAGCATCTAATGGCCAGGCACACAAACATCTTATGTAAGAAATCTTTCATCTTGGGATGGAAGAGCACACCATGTCAAGCTAGGAACCAAGGCAGCATTTATAAAATAGCGGTTATAGTAATGCTTTGCACCTATACAGCAGTTTCCATCCAACAGTGTCAAAGTACACTTCAAATTGCTGTTAATTTAGCCTCATAACAACATGCCTATGAGGTGTAGTTAAGCATTATCTCTGTTTTATAGATGGAGAAACTGATGACCGGAGTGATCACAGCTATGCTGCTATGTCACAATCTTCCCTGAGAAGTGAGCATTAGAAGGGAGGAGGATCGTGACTCTTACAGTCATAATGCCCTTGCTGTTTGGCCCATTCTTCCGGAAGCGCAAGTATTCTGTTGCTTGATTACATTAATAGGATATTATTTCAACCTCAGCACCATCACAGCTGCACTTGCTGCCAGATGGGGAGAAGGGGCAAAGCTAACAATCCATTTATTCTCCTTCTATCTACTTGGAAAGGAGTAAGCCCCTGCATTGTGAATGGCTGGTAGCCTTACTTCCCTGTGTGCTGTCATAAAGGCAGGTCACATTCCTCCTGTAACTGAATTGCCCAAAGTCTCACAGTGACTTTGTGACAGAGCTAAAAAAAAGAACCCACAGACAGCTGGTCAATATCTGGAATTTCCATTGCACAGAAAGCTCCAATGTTTGAATTTCTTTTCATTCCAAATCACAACAAAAACAAAAATAAAAATTTCCAACAAAATGAAATAATTTTGGGTTAACCAGATTAGAAAAAATAAAACACTCCCTTTCAATAAATGAACAATAAAACACTTAGGCCATGTCAAAATACCTTTCTCTCCTCCCTCAAAACAAAATTTTAACTGAAATTTTAACTATCCTGTCACTATCCTGCAGAAAGTGTTGATTTCAACAAAATGTCATTCTAGTGAGGAAAATGTACTATTTGAAAAATTTCAGCCATCTTTAATCTCAGTTTTCCTGACCCTCAGAGTCTTGGGCTATAGCACTTTACAGTGGTTCCTTGGAGGAAAAAATAATTTTGATCTGTGTGAGTTCCGTAATCTTTGACTTCCACTTTGAGATGTGGGTTTCATCTACCAACTTTCATTTGACTTCACATAGGAACAATTCAAAACTACAAATTTGCACTATTTCAATACAAATTCAGATATTGGCCTAGATAGGCTTCAAATGGGCCCTGGCTCACTTGAAGGATTTGTGAATCTTGGTTTGAAAGTTGGTTCATGTTCCCAAACATTTAGTAACAATCTTGGTTCGTGAACTTGGAATGAACATGGTCTGCGTCTGGGGCTCATGACAATATGAAACCAGCCAAATTTAATGAGAGCATTTCACATTGGTCATCCAGCTAACAGAATAACTGTAGGGCTGGTTCAATAGTCTTTATAAATGGTAAATTTGATAAATTTATGTCAACCTTCAGTTTCTTAATTTTTTTATGAACCTAATGTCAATTTTACTGAATTTACTTGGTCCCTGAAGTTACTTACTGGATTGTTAAAATGAAAAATAGTGAGCTCATAAATTCTTTGCATACCCTCTGGGGTGGTCTTCCTTATTTGTGATTCAAAGTCAGTCACTCTGGTCTCATGAGACCAGATCCTTTGCTTGTGTAAATGGGCCAGGTTTTCAGATCATTTTCTTTCTGGTCCCCCACTGAAAAAAAGCTACATATAAACAGAATACACACTTGAACTTAAGTCCTTAGGCTTTTATTCTTTCTGGGGCAAGGTAGACTCCCGCAGGAGGGACACAGTTCTTTCATTTCAGTTCTTGTCCATTATGAACAGTGTGGTGTTTTGTCTTTTTGATCACCAACACAAGTAGAGTCTAAATCAATTTGTCACACACCTATAGCTTACTGCTGTGGGTATTTACTAGTTCACAATCATCAGTGGGAGATTCTGGTTTGCATCTGGGTATCTAGGTAGTACATAATAGTGTCTGCCACTCACTATTTCTTGAAGGCCAGTGACAGGCAGTTATCTAACTTTGCTGTTTGGTTGGACTCTGTCCAATCAGATCATTCAGTCAGATTCGTACTTGGTTTGTATGTTTGCTCATTCTGTCACTGCGGGGTAGCATGTTCTTTACTACAAGGTTAGGTCAATGTAGGCTGCCTTGCATCAACCCAGCTTCAGAAGTTCCACCAACAGAAGTGCCTCTATACACTGATTTAGTAACACCACCTCCCTGAGCACGCAGAGTCAGAGCTGATGTGATTAGGTCAATGCAATATCAGCATAGACCCTGTACTGCTTACGGTGACTGTTACTGGCTGTCAGGAGCTCTACCACAATGCTGCCCACTGACAATACAAGTGATGCAAGTGCTCCTGGTGAAGACGCGCATAGCTGACACAAAGAGGCAAGTGGGTGCACACACGTCATTTAACAACTGTAGTGGCTGTATGCTGATGTAAATTAGGTTGATGTAATTCTGGAGTGTAGACGTGGCCTATGTTTGTATGAGACACAGACAGTAAGCAACTGTGTGGTATCATCCTCTTAGCGTCATCCTACTTTCCCCCAAATGATGGCAAAGAGACAGGGCCAGTATCCACAGGCTCCAGATGAGGAGCGTATGCATAGAGCATATGCATGTTTGTTTTAAATGAGACAGCTCACTTTTGAACCTTCAGGACCAGAAGAATGCCCAAGGAATCATAATGTATCAAAGTGCCTGCTATTCATAAAATGGTCAGAAGGATTCTACAGTAATATTGCTGAACCATATTATGGGGCCCAAATCTCTCTACTGCCAATGATCAAACATTTTTAAGACTAAGATGTGCCCCCTGAATATGTGAGAAGTACTCTCAGGGAATAATACTAATGATCGAACTAAAAGTTATTGTATCAAGCTATACGAGTGGTCCCTAAACTGTGGGGTGCTCCCCCCAGAGGGGCATAATGGGGCCCAGGCCAGCCCCCACAGGGCAGCCTGACCATGGCCTCAGTTAGGGGCAGGCAGATTACAGTAGGGGCAAGAAGGGGGCATGACTTAAAAAGTTTGGGGACCACTGAGCTATACTCATCACTGTGTTCTCACTAGTCCAATAGAAGGGTACAGAATCTAACTACCTATGGGTTAGGAGAAATTAGTGGACATGCTTCTAGCATTGGAGCAACCATAAAGGAGGACATAGCTTTATTTAAAAAGCTAGTTGACTGCTTCCTCTCCTTCTCCCCAGCTAGCTATGAAAATAAACTAACATCTGCACCAGATATCACTGGGGGATAAAAGTGGGCCACTGTTGCTTCATCTATAATACACACTAGTTTTTAGAGGGTTAATATACAAAGCACAGCCCCTAATACAGGGTTGAGGCAGAAAAATACATTGCTATCCTCAAGTGATCACGCTTCCATCTACCCTTTAGCTTTTTCCAGGAGGCAAACATTCACTTCTGGCTGATGGGCCACAGATTACTGCCTCTCTCCCCAATGTGCCAGCCAACTCAGTTTTGTTGGCCAGTTCATTGGCGCCATTCATTCATTCCCAACCTCTCCTCATCCACTCCCCTCCCCCCACAACATTTTCTGGGAAAGGGAGATAAACAGATGCACAAGACCCACTTATTTCTACATGACTGGACCCATTGTTCAGATAACCCATTTCGGATGATAGGGGGATTTCTGCATGGGGGTGTAGTCTAACTCACAATATAGTCCATTGCTTGCAGTGTTATTGTAGCAGTATCAGACCCAGGAAAAAAAGAGACACAAGGTGGGTGAGGTAATATGTTGTATTGGACCAAGTTCTGTTGGTGAGCGAGACTAGCTCTGTATAGCTCAAAAGCTTTTCTTCAGGTCTGGGTTCTATCAGGAAAAACAAGCAGAAAACAGAATGGCTTGAGATAAGCCACCTCTCCTCAACACTTGCTGGCTGTTAAGGGACAATACGAGAGCTGTTAATTTGGGAGAATTTGCCTTCTCCCCTGCTAACCTACAAAACGGGATGGGCCATGACAAGAAAGGGGGCAGTGAACACAGGAGATCAAAATAGCAGCAGCAGGTTTTAAAAGGAACATTTTTTCAAGGGAGTCAATGGAGACTTAGGGGAACCAGATTGAGATAAAGAGATCTGTTGGAGTGTCTGAAGAATGAGATCTGCCCTCAGAGAATGGCAGAGGTTTAGGTAAGATCAGGCAGGTGCACCTGCCTGAATACAGTAATTGTCCTGGTTATAGGGCTACCATTCCCTTATCCCTTTTCTGGTCTCTCAGGGTGCACTCAGAAAGATCAGAAAAGGGATATGGGAACAGTAGCCCTGTAAACAGGACAATTGGTTCAGTCCTGTTTTAAGTTATATAATCAGGCAGCTCCTTTGAAAAGGCATCTAGTAGTAATTCCACAGCAGCCTTTGCACACACCTTCTGCAGAAACTAAAACTTCAGAGAATCTGATGGGGTCACTTGGAGTTAGGATAGGTGAGGAGAACAATGCCACAAATTCTCTTTATTGAGAATAAGTTGGTGTGCTGCTGCAAAAGCTCCCCCTTTGATCAAGCAGAACATTGCCCAGAGTTCACTTAATCAGGCAGGGAAGCAGTCAGCGCCTCTTGCTAGAGTCTCTATGGGTATGTCCACACTGCAATAAAACCCCAAAACTGGCTTGTTCCAGCTGAATCAGGCTAAGAGGCTGTTTATTTGCAATGTGGACGTTGGGGATCAAGTTGCAGGCCAAGCTCTGGGACCCTCCTGTTGGAGGCCCAGTACAATTTGAATTACTTGACCTTGTCCTACTGGCCTAGCATACCTTCAGTTGCTTGCTTGGCTATCCTGACCCCTGTAGCATGACATCTTTCAGTTGGCAGAAATGAAAGGGACTACTGAGTAACCTTGCAGATGTCTCAAGAAAACCTTGCACATTAAACCTTACTGATCTGCAAACTGGGCGTACTGTATCTCACTGGTGTTTACACTGATCACTAAGTGCCCAGTATCAACACCTCCCACCTCACAGGGCCGTAGAGCTCATGTTCCACCCCAAGGCTGAGCGTCTATATCACAATTAAACAGCCCTTCACCTGCACCAGAGTCAGCTGGCACAGGCCAACCAGAGGTTTTAATTGCAGCGCAGACATATCCTGTGGTAGTCCCTTTCTGAGCTATAAAAGGTGTTCGCTTCAGTCCTGCTGGAGTGTGTGGGTTTTCTCCTGGTACTCAGCAGTCAGCAATCCTTGTACTCAAGGGGTTTGGAAATCCCTACAGTTCTTAAGTCTAGGAGGGATCAGTAGGGGAACCCAGGCTCACCTGCCCACCCACTCCACTGGGTTCTGGCTCATGGTCCTTCACTCAGGCAGGCAGATTCAGCCCTGAGCAATAACTCCTGCTGTGCCCTGAGATCCTTTGTACTTCTCTTGGTTTCTGGAGGTTTCTCAAGCCTGGAGAATGGGTCATACCTGCTCTGGGCAGCTTCTCAGCAGCTTGATGACCATCATTTCCTTCTCCAGCCTGCTTGGTCCTCTAGCAGCCATTCCAGCTGGCTGCTTCTCATCTCTTTTATTGTCCCAGCTGCTGTGAGGCTGCTAATCAACTCTGGCTGGCAGTTCACGCATTAATCCCTTGGTTGCTAGGCCAGCATGGAGTACATACATCCCATGATGTTGAGCCTCAGGATATCCAGATACATTGTTATACTGAAATGGAGGAAGAGGAAGACCTTTATGACACTATGTGTTATCTCCTCATGTCATGACAGCCATGTGGACTAGGGGCCAATCATTTGATTACATATCCTTTGCAATATATTTCACAGTTTTGCAATCTGACAGCTGTGCCCTATCTATTTCCACATCAAGTACCATCAGGAAAAATGTAACCCTGAACACTGTGAAAAATACCACATGGCTGTCCACCTGCTTCAAGATTTGCATCAATCATTTGGAAGCTCGCTTACTCTCAATTTTCTGAGAGCAGGATTTATTACGTCAGATTATGATGCCAACATTTTACAAACAGAATAGGATGATAATCCTACACACACCATGTTTTGAACACTGATATTTTTTTTCCCTGGAAGATCTGAGTTCAAATGAGTTTAAGAAAACAGTAGCAGCAATGGAAGCCAAATCAGCTGCATTTCTATCTGCAGAAGCAGCACCAGACCTCTCAAATGGTTTGGATTTAGTGGCCTGTCTTAGACTCTAGCAGTTTTGTTGCACTATCCCACAATCTTATGCAACATTTCCTGGTCTTGCACTATTAGTTCTATCTCCTCTGATGATCCATTCTGCAGATGTAGAAAAGAAGAAAGGGAAAAAAGGGAACTAGCAGTGAAGGATTTGCATGGTGTGATGTGTACACCCCCCACACACACTGGGCCCGAAGGGGTTCAAAGGCATTATGGGACACAGGTAGCCCCACCCCTCCACACTTGCCAAGGATGCTCCAACTGGAGAAGTGGGTTAAAAGGAGCTCAGAAGCCTACACAATGGGTTGTGGACAGGTTGCATGAGACAGGAATCCTTCGTCAGGAAGCCAGACAGAAGAGTGAGCCTGAGAGGAGACAATGGAGTGGATAAGGCACTCTAGTAGAACCTCCTCTAATCACCACCTCTTTGAAAACTTGCAGGTCCTGCAAAGCCTTGCTCTTTTCTTGTAAGGTGATTGACTGACTGACAATAGGGGCCATGTCCTAAACTGAATTGATGTATAGGTAGAAAGACACCCAGGGAAGGAACTTAGACTCATTGCAGGGAGGACCCTGCTGATATTGTTTTCCACAGAGCCCTGGACTAGGACCCAATGAAGAGGGAGGACCTATGTCCTCCTACCACATACCCTTAAAGGCCTAGACTCTGATGTGGATGGAAAGCTGAAAATCCCTAGGTTGAGGTCAGGAAAAGGTACCTCTGCTACCATGACAGACAGGCTGTATGGGGAGATTTTGATAAAGCAGTAAAAGGGCCAGGGACTACTCGATAGTGTAATATTGATTATCATATTTGTTGCTAACGACAGCTGAAATAGGTAGGTGGTCTGTCTGCAGGCCTGAGCAACCTTGGCATGACTAAGCTGGGTGGGGGGGAACCTCTCGCTCAACCTTTGCCTGACCTGGTGCCATTCTCTGATGCTCTGATGGACTTGTGTGTTTCAGGAAAAGACCAAGAATCTTATTTATGCATGCCCTCTGGGAGATGTTTGTCAGGACCTCAGGACATGCAGATTCTGCAAGAACACATCTGGTTAATTGGTACTCTGAGGCGACCCCTTGATTAGCTTTTGAAACTGCTTGCCCAACAAGTTTTTTTCTTGATGTGTTATTGTCTACTAACAAGGATAAATAGGGGAGGAGAGGTTTTGGCACTTTGGGATCTCTTTTTGGACACAGCTTTGGGAACCTCCAATGACAGCTGGAAAGCCACTCGGAAAGCTGTTGCTGTTTCCACTTAAAAGGTGCCCCAAACATTGGTAATTATTGAGCATTGACGGTGTTTTACTAACTTGTTGCACACATGTGTAAATGTTTGAGCCTAAGTAAAGCATAGATTTGAAGTACGAGTACTCTTGTGTTATACAGTTTCTACCTGTCCATCTATTGGATGGATGTCCGTGTCTCCATTTGATTTATTTCCTGACACCACCTTGCGCAGAGTAAAGCTACTAAGAGCTTTGGGTTAGAAGAACCCTGAGTAACAATGCAAGGGCCTGGAAGTTGGGTGCACTAGGCTGCCTGGCTCGCCGAGCTTCCTATCACACATGGGTATTGGTCTCAAATAGCAATGAGGGAAAGTGTGGAGGACTTGGGAAGGGGAGTCAGAACATGGGCTGTGGAGGGACAAGGAGGTGGAAGAAGTATAGACAATGGGAAGAGAATAAAAGCATGTATGCAAGAGAAAAAATGTCCATGTTAAGTGCTGAGATTACACTGTTGTAATTTGTAATATCTAAGTACTACAGTAATTTAAAGGTGGTGTTTGAAACAGTGTCCTGATAGAAATTAAAGATGAAAATGATCTCCTAGGTCATCTAGCTTCAATGAAACCATTAGCATGAGTAAATCCTCACCACCCGGAGTAAGGGTTACACAACTGAGCTGTTAATTATTTCTTAACCTAGGTTTGATGTATTTGTCTTTGTTAATCTTTTTTCATACTGAATATTCTGTAAATCGCTTTTATCTTTGGAAATTGCCACCGTCATCTGGGGGCCTGCACTCCCATCTGCGACTGCAAAGGAAAACATATGGAAAGGTTGAGGCGTAATTGAACGCAAGACCCACACTTTAATAATTTGTTCCATACTGACCAATTTGGAGACTGGGAAGTAGGAGTGTCACCAATAGCAAAATAACATGAATACAGCGGTTGTTGTTGTGTTTTTCTTTTGGTTGGTTGGTTTTTTTTGAGTATTTGGATTAGTTTGGGTCTTTTGCCATCAACCTAAATCGAAATAACACTATCCAGTCAATAGGCATCTGTCAGTACTTTCACAGTGAACAAAACATGGAGTCAAATGCCTTATCACTCCTCTGGAGTAGTTACTATGTGTAATGTCAGTCCATAATGAGGAGAGAGGTTAATTAAAGGATCTTTGACATGATATATCACTGCAGCCTGTATCCTGAAAAGTTACTGAGCAGATGTGTGGTACGACATCTTGGGCTAAATTCATTCCCTACGGAAATCCACTGAAGTCGGTGGAGATAAACCAGGGATGCTTTTGTCCCAGCGTGATAATGCATAGGATAGGGCCGTTAAGATTTCACTATGGATAATATCTGCAATTTGTCCTTGAAAATGTTATACATAAAACTTATTGTATGTTGGGAAGTAGGCGATGGGGTGTTATGTTTCTTTTAAAATATCAGTATCTAAGACAAAAATGTGCCATTCTCAATTGGGATAATTGAGTGGTGAGGTGTAGTGGCCATACTAAGGCTGCTATCCTTCTTGTGCTGATTCAAGGGAATAAATGGGTGCTTTATACATCTTCACTTCCTTACAGTAGTATATAAACAAAATTGGCTAGTGCAATAGACTGGGATTTTAAAAACTGAGTTCAATTCCTAGTTCTGCCAGTGACCTGCTGGTTGATCTTAGATAAGTCACTTCCTCTCTTTGTGCCTCAGTTTCCCTATTTGTAAAATGGAGATAAAGATATTAATTTGTTTGTAAACCACTCTAAGATTTATGGATAACAATTGCTATATAAGAGCTAGACATTATTAGTATTCACTGAAATTATTATTTCTCTTTTTCTATTTCTTACTAGGTGCTACTTTGTGCAAAGGCAATTTTACTTTTTCTCCTCTATAGTCAGCTAGTTTCATGCATGGTTTGGCTGGGTCTTTCACACAGCCACGGGAGAGCAAAAAATCATTTTTTTTTTAAATGGGAAAATATGACTGCACAAACACAAAAACTATCAAGAGCAGATATAATACATGAAATTATATATATTTAATTCACTTTTTGAAAATGACTACACTTTGAATTGATAGTATTCCTTTAACAAAAGAAACTAACACTTACAATGGATTTAAGCAAGTACTTGCGTTAGATGAAGTATTGCCTTAAAGACTAACAGACTCATTAAACAAGATTTAAAATTTGATTAAATCTAATAGAAAGGGGACGGGGAAATTGAGGGCAGCAGACAAAATTCATAATTAACATTTATTTATTTAACAAATATACAATTAAGATCTGTCAGGAGGGGTTAGGAAAATCTAATCATTCCCCAAAGAGTCAGGATCAGATGAGGTGGCAAATTTCATGTTCTTATTCTGGATTCAGTTGAATAGGCAGGTCATAGAAGCCATGTCCTAAAATGAGGTTTCCTGTCTGTGTGGGACTGGCTGCATACAAGATTGATGCAGTGACATCCTCATCCATCACATTTTTTAAACATTTAGTTCCTGCATTTGATGATGTTCAGCAGGCTTATGTCAGGGGAAATTAGTAATTTATGTCCATCAATAATTAGGTCAACGTTCTTGCAAATTCACATAGCAGCCTCTTCCTTATCCGTAATATTCATAAATATGGCATTCAATGTTCTACTGGCGTTGGTCATAAAATTTCCTCTGGGTAACTTGACACTTTTCCATATACAAAAGATCCTGATGCAGCAGTCCTGGGATTTCACCATCTATTAAATCAATTATTTGTTCTGGAATTTTGTCCCAGGATCCTGATATATCGAATACATTTAGTTATCAAGGACCTCAAGCCACCTATCTTCATAGGAGTTCTGCTTTGCAAAAGAATTTTTCCCACACACCAAATTTTACAGTCATTGTAGTGATTGGTGAGTTAGCCTATTTGATCTATGTGGTTTAACATAAAATTTAAAATTGTAACAATTTTATTGTTCTGTCCTGCTCATTCTGAATTCACCTATGTGTCCAAGGATGTTTGTAAAATTTCTGGATTTTTTTCAGGGAAGAATTTTCACAGAATTCTTGAATGGAGAACTGATTCCTGTTGAGACAAACTGGGAGAGCGGAGGGAAGATGTGGAGTAATCAACATGCCTCTGGACAGAAGCACTCAGAATAAAGACAATTTTTTTTACCTAGTTCTTCCCCATTTCCAGATATAGATGTAAGGTGTACACTTGTTGAGCAACCTGTCTACAGACAGACATATTCTTGGGTGAGATCAACAGGTTAATTCCAGCTGTATCAGTTGAACCTAAGAGAGAGACCCATTTTCCCTGTACACGTCACATTTTATATTTATACATAAAATATTTGGGGGGGAGGCAAATCAAGTTACAAAAATGTGACACAAGTCCCCTTCGAACAAAGCACAACACGAAAACTTCCTGACAAACCAGTATTACCAAAACATATTTAGTTCTGTGCTGTTTCTGTGTTACTTATCAAGTTGTGATAGAACATATTTTGGAGTTTAGTGATCCCTCTAAAACATGCAGTTTGGGTCTGATCTTGCATATCAAACTCCTATTGCGCCAGATTTTTGGTCTGGATGTAAATGGACAGCTGGTAAATTTTCCCTTGCTGAGGGAACGCTGAACTGGCAGAAACCCAACATAGGAAGCTCCTGCAGCAGCCACCTCTCATTACACTTCAGCAAACAGCACATATAAGAGGAAATATGGTCCAGTGGTCAAGGCACTACCTTGGCACTTTGGATACCTGGCTTTGATTCCTAGCTCCACCATAGATTTTTGTGTGTGACTTTAAGCAAGTTATTTATTCTGTCTGGTTTCCATCTATAAACTTGGGACAAAAGTACTTCCCTACTTTACAGGGGTCTTATGAGGAAAAATGCATATTAAAACGTGTGAGATGCTCAGATACTACAGTGAGGAAGCTATATAAATACCTTAGACAAATAGAAAAGGGAGGAGACCCTACTGTGTAGTAGAGCTGAATATTAATTAGAGTAGCCTATAGGCTGTTCAAACTCAGACCTGAACAAGGTTGTGTAGAATCAGGGAGCTATAACCTACTTGGTGATGGCTCCACCTCCCTCTCCCCTGAGCACAACTCGATGCAGGGGACAATGAAGCCCACTGATTTAATTAACAAATTTGCCTGTTTAGGATAATTGAACAACATCTATATTTTTTGCTGCTGTAGTGTTTTCAATTTTTTTCCACATATTAATTGCTCTTGCTTACAGCTTGAATATTACATTCAGTTGCTAAACCTTAATTGAGACTGATGAGGTTTGAATTTTGACTTTCATCCTTTTCTAGGCACTTAAGTGTGCTTTGGATAGTCTCAAGCCACCTGATGAAGTAAACTTGAGCTTTATAATATTCTGACCATCCCATAGCCAGCCTGATTCTCTACCAGGTCCTTTTCAGCATATGTCCTTGTTAATAATTTGTGTGATATAATTTCCTAGTGCAAAAGTAAAGATTTATTTATTTATAGTATTTATAGTATCTATAACAAGATTGCATGAACTTTGGAATGAACACAGTAATTTTGTTTAAAATATTATAAAATCAGATGAAGTGAGCATCTGTTGTACATTTCATAACTTTCACTGCAGCACTATTGACACCTTTATTGTAATTCCTAGCTTGTATTTATATACTCCTCCTGTATTTTAAACAAAAGAGATTAGCATGCAACAGAGTAGGATATAGTTGATTTGTTCCTTTTACTTCCATGAACCACATCCCATAAAAGTTAATGCACTATCAATTAACACAGGGTTATGGTTCATTATTTAACTGAATCAAATAATTGTTTTAACATGATATAATTATGTCATTCCACATGTTTTTTGCGTTATTAGGGTCCATCAGTGGGCCTGTTGCCTATTTGCAAGGCATCATAAAAGCTACTGTGCACTTGGGAGCTGTTTCCTTAGCTTCTGAACTATAGTTTTCATTTAAACTCTTCAATGTTAGGATTAGTGCTTTCAGAGCAACAGCTCTTTCATGTAAATGGATGGAAATAAGCCTTGTAGATGGGTAAATGTGCTATAGATACGTTGATGTACAATGGTTGGTGTGATGTAAACTGAAGGACAAAAATATTATACAAAATCTTGGGTTTGTATAAAGGCAAGGTAAGCAGTTGATATGAAATCCAAGCACCTAAAACATCATATATTATTTTTTCAGAGAAAAGATAGTCTAGGTGCTGCTAAAATCTGGCAGCATGTAGAGTAAAACTGTAGGTTTTGCTTTTTTGCTATTAGACAATGTACATGTTATACACACTGCACACCATATTAATATGTATAACCCATTATATTAAAATTCTACAAATTATATGTGAATATTGACACAAAGTTATACTCACACTTGTTCACTCACGTCAAGGTGTGTGTGTGTGTATCCCACAACACCTTGCAACAGCTGCGCTCAGCTTCGGCCTTAGTGAATATGAAACCTATCAAAGGCAAGGTGTATGAATACTTTGTACTAGTAGGGTGTGCTTTCATGGCTCATCAACACTTAGAATGTCGTATTCAAAATGAGATATGGGAATGTCACAGGGAGGTATTAAAGACAAAGCTAGCACAAATTGCTGGGTGAAACTTAAGGTGATGTATAAAGTGGGTGTAGCTGGTAAGCAACCATAATATAAATGAGGAGTAGGTTTGAGGATGCATCTTTGAAGTAAACTTACTGTATCAGATGAAAGCTAAGAGAGCTTCCCGAAGGGTGGTTTGTATGACTACCTTCAGGTACTGCTTTAAATCAATAAACTGGACTAAGCTAGGTCATTCAGTCTAGAACATTTTAATATCAAACTACAAGAATTAGTTAAGTAATTGGCTACATCTTTTAGCAATATTGTTGTTACATTACACAGAAGTTATTGTTTGCAGCCTTTTTTAGACAATACTCTTATTTTATTCCAAATTCCAGTAAATATAGTTTGACTGTTTTTTCTTTTTCAGACTCTATGAAGAATGTCATCTTTCTGTACATCATAATGTACAGTATGAGCTTCATCTAACAACTCAATATATCAGTGATAGTTTTATTAAAATTAGTTCAGTTCTAGGCAGTGTTGTTCAGTTCTCATTACAGAATAAATCAAAAGTAATTCCACTAGATTTACTTCCTTTCCAGTGATGTAGCAGTTCTTAGATAAGTGATCTCAACGTTTGTTTAATAATATCGATACCCTTCTTTGCTCTGTTGCAAAGGAAGCACATGGAAGAAATTTAAAATGAATTCTTCCTTTGTGTAAAATCCTATGCAGAGGATAGACAGAGCCTTTCTTCAGTGGGATGCAGAGTCTCCACCTCATCCTCAAGTAAAAACCTGCCAGAGGGGCAGAGAGGCAGGAGAACTGTCCATGTTAAAATTCAAGATGCCTGTTTGTCTGCCTCTTGGGAATCTTTCATTTATCCCAGTGGCAAAGTGGGTGCAAAATGCTAAGAAAGCAGAGTAATAGCCTTTCACAGACAGAGATTTAAAGGTGTTATTGGAAGCTAACGTTTCACAAGAACAATACAAAGTTTAGAACACAAGAGCAAGAGATATCCAGATGGGGGTACGGGCTATCGGTGGGTACAGAGTCATTGGGGGTTGGGGTGCAGAACGAGATCATAGCCCCTGGTGTCCTGGATGGGGTGAAAAGCGGGGGTTACGGTGCAGGAGACACAACAGTGAGGGGGCAACATTGTACGTTACAATGATCGCGTGGGGTGCGGAAGAGGGTGAGTGTTACGATAGGGTGTCCCCCATGGGATCCGTGGGGTGGGGTGGGGTGGGGGGAGTGTGTTGAGAGTTAACTATTCAAGATGCATGGCAGGGGAGTCACTGTGTCCAAGCCCTGGGAGTTTCCTAACTCGCGCTCCACATGGGGATTAATTTGGTGGGAGGGGGCCTGGACTGGGAAGCAGGAAGGGCCGCACTACGGCCAGGCTACTGAGCGGAGCAGGGAACGGCCTGCCGAGCGCTGCAGCGAGCCACTGTCTCCCTGGTAGCGCCACTCCCCAGGCTCGCGCGGGACTGCACGCGGGCTAGCCCCAGCGCGGCGTGGCTGCTATAGCGGGGGGGGGGGCATGCACGCGCTGGGGCTAGCCCGCATTCCCGGGGCTCGCGCGGGCTGGGAGACGGCCACGCAGGACACCGAGCCCCAGCCGCTGCGTCACGGGAGCCTGGCGGCCGCGGCTGCCTCCTTGGTGGTGCAGCTGCTGCCGCCGAGGGGAGGGAGGCCACGTGCCGGGCTCCTTCCTTTCCCCGCCCACTGCTGTCTAACCCCGTCTCTTCCCCTTCTCCCCCCGCGGGCCCTCGCCTTTGGTCAGGAAAGAGGCGGGCCCTAGGACCCGGGAGGCGAGGCAGCTATCCGCCCGCCGCGCGGGGGAAGAGCGGCCCCCACGCGCCCAGACACGCGGGGCGTGGAGGGGGCAGCGCTTCCCGGGAAGTCCAGCAGCGCGAGCCCCGCGGGGCAGCTGGGCGCTCGCAGACAGGGGGGAGGGGACAGTGGCACGCGGGCACCCTGCGCCACACCCCTCCACACACGCCTCCCCTCTGCTGGGGGGGTGACCCTTTGTAAACCCCCCCCACACACACACAAACTAGGCACATGGGGCTAACTCGTGGCTTTGGGGATTTGTGAAAGTTTGTCCCAAACAGATAATGGACAGAAGTGGTCATCAACCTCCGGTTCCTAGAAGGGTTTATGTTTCTCCAAGGGTTATGGGTGGGCTCAGTTTCTCCTGCCACAGTGTGGGAACAATCAAACAGCCGAAGTTCCCGGGCACCTTACAGACTAAGAAATGTCTTTGGGCCTACGCTTTCATGGGCAGAAACCCACTTCCTCGGCTGTTGATTATTTGAACTTTGAATATGTGAAGTGAGCCGGAAATTGAGAATTTGAGCAGTGCCTGCACACTGGTCTGGATGGGGACATGCTTCATGTTGGCTTCTTTAGATCATCTTGGCCAGCTGTCTCAATAAATATGAGCAGCAGTCTCTTTAGTCAAAAAAGAATAAATCAAACATTATCACGAATACCATAGGGGTAGCTATGTTAGTCTATGTACAGCAGAAACAAGAGTTCTGTAGCACTTTAAAGACTAACACATTTAATTTGTGCAGGCATAAGCTTTCGTGGGCTGCAACCCACTGCGTTAGATTTGTCAGGGTTGCAGCCCACGGAAGCTTATGCCTGCACAAATTAAATGTGTTAGTCTTTAAAGTGCTACAGGACTCTCATTTTTGTTATCACAAGTAGTAGCCTCACTGGAATTCAATATGAAGCAGAGGGACTGCTCCATAGTTACTCCTACTGGGGGCATGCCGCCCCAAACACCCCCAAACAAAGTAGTGTAGCAAGATTTCTGGCTGACGTAACGAGAGGGACACCGACATGAGGAAAACAGCTGTTTATTATTATTGCCGGCAACAGGCTCAGCGGAATAATTTCCAAAGGCTGAGCCCCGATTATACTGGGGTGTTGCCTTATGTACATTTCTAGGATTACATGAATATTCATACATAACATCACTACATTTTACATAGATAAGGTGGGTGAGGATGCGCAGTGTGGTTTTCTTTGTCTGAGATTTTGTGGGAGAGTATGCACAGTTTGGTTTTCTTTATCTAAGATTTAGGGCCTTCTGGTTATCTCTTAGGAATGTGTGAGAGTGTGCGCAGTGTAGTTTTCTTTGTCTAAAAGTTGGGCCTATCTGGACTCACGCAGACACTAAAAGAAAACTAGCTTTTTACTTAAGATTACATACCATAGAATAACACAGATTGATAATTACATATCCCATTACTTTACAGGATTATATGCACAGTTAGATAGTTGGCCAGGTGCATTTTATCTACAATACAACATGAGTTATGATTTATGACCGGCCAAGTGAAGCTAGGGAAAAATGTATGTAGCCAGCCTCAGAAAGTAGCCTGCCTCAGTAGGGAGGTCATTTTTCTCTGCCAGAAGAACTAAAAAACCTGCAGATTCAATATGGCTTGGATTGTTCTGGACGCTACAAGCAGCAGCCACTAAAGAATATGGAAAGGGAAGTGACTAGGGGAAGGATTCAGCCTTCTAAATATCATCAGAGAAAAGCTGACATGATGGAATCTTTGGCTTTCGGTATAGATGATGGGAAAACAAAGACCTCAGGAGTCACTGAAGCACTGTGCAGATACTATCCTCTTCTTCCACTGCTGTGGATCAGAGAAGGTGCAGGACTCAGAGCAACGTGCTGCATCCCACAAAAAGGTGTTGTAGTAGAGGCATATTACTGGCATGCCAGGAAGCTCCAAGAGCCTTCCTGTACCCTACTGCTCCCCTCAGGCATTTGCATCATCTGTCATGTGCCTCCTGGGAATGATCTAATCTGAAGATTGTTAGTATCTTTGGGCAGGTCTTTGCTACCGCTTAAATCGAGCTAATTAAGTCACTCTGGTGTGAATAAAGACACCCCCTCGAGCTATGCAAGTTACAGCAACTATAACACTGTCCTCCCTGGCCTTATGTCAGTGGAGAAGGCTCCCCCACGAACATAGCTTCTGCCTCTCACGGAAGTGGAGTAATTATGCTGACACTAGAGCGCTTTCCTGTCGGTATAGACTGTCTTCCCCAGACACATACTGCAGCGCTTTTAGTGTAGACATGCTCTGTGAGTCTTTACTTTGGTGGCCAGTTAATGTTTTTCTTGTTCCATCCCTGGTCAGCCTTTAGCCTGTCACATGTGGATTTAAACATGATGGTCATGAAATTGATTATTTGAACATTGCCTGCACACTGGTTGGGATGGGGATATGCTGTATGTTGGCGTCTTTAGATCATCTTGTCCACCAGTGTTGATAAATCTGAGCAGGAGTCTCTCTAGTCAAAAAATAAAGTATAAGGAAGAAAGTAAAGTGGTTAACACACTCATGAAGTAAATGAAAGGATGTTTGGAGATCATAGCAACTGTCCTCATTAATCAGTCATCTCAGCGGTGTTTTTATTTTAACCCCTGGAGGTTTGAGTTATTCAGAAAAAATTCAGTTTTCCTTTCTAGGAGATATTAATTACCTTTTATTATAAATCTATGACATTAGAGCACCTTCTGTTGTACATGTACCACTTTTCTCACTACTATTAATTCTTACCATGTGGTGAGGGTCACTGAGTTTAGACTGGAAAGATGTCTTCCCTTTATTTAGCATATTCAATCTGTGGAGGTAATGAGTGTATGGTATGCCAGGCTGTGTAGATACCGAAAGCCTGATACACCATAGCTCACAGAAGTAGCTGAACATCTGTTACCAATTTTGCCTATCACCTTGGGTACGCTTTTTTATAGGGTTACTTTCCTGAAAGGGAGTGTGTGATTCTGTTAATGTGCTGCTTGTGTTATTTGTGTGTTGATATGGCTACAAGTCCCCTCCCAATGGAGCTATCCTGCAGGACCTAAGATTTTCAGGGCTGGGTTTCTCTAGCCCCAGATTCAAATAACTGCCCCCCACACACATACACACACACATTCCAGATTAGCAGAGTGTGTCTGAGCCAACAGGGCTATCGGCACTCTCAGCTGACCCCTTATTTGTCCCTGATCTCAGCAGGCTGGGTTACACAGCACTTTCAGCGGCCATCCTTATATGCCCCTTTGCACTGCACCAGAATAGAGCACAGTTCTAAGCAGGCTAGGTCCAAACAGCACTTTTTAGCTACCACCCTTATGTGCCCCTGGACTCTGCAGGCTAGGAAGAGCAGCACTTCTCAGCTGTACCCTCCCCCATGTGCCACAAGTTCAGCATATTGCTATTCCCAGGTTCACTCTACAGTTGTCCTAGTAGTAACCCCCACGATGAGCAAACCCACAGCATTTTTTGATACTGCAGGGATCTTTGGCTTAGGTAAAAGAAGCTTTGCTGCAGAGCAAGATAGTGAAGCCAAGAACACAAAGGAGTAAATGAAGTTTGGAGAGAGAGACTGGCAACCAGTTTATTGCCAGGTATATAAAACTTATGATACTAACAGTAATAACCATATAAGGAGAGAAAAACAATCAAACAGTTACAATATTACACTAGTTCAGTTGTGGTATTGGAGAAAGCTAGCCCAGGTTTGATTACAAAAGTCATGTGTAGAAAGTTATACCTGGACTAAAAGAGACAGATTAAATTATGTCTAAGGGGAAGAAATAGGCTTAACCAGAGAGAGATTGTTGGGGGATCTCACCACTTCGTGCAGCTCAAAGGTTCTCAGGAGACAGGCTGTTCAGCTTAGGGTCTGGATTGTTTGAGACAGGCAGAGCCCCAGCACGATCAGTGAGGAAAAGTGAACAGTGACAATTACTTCTTGTAACGAGATAACCATTCCAAGTCCCTATTCAGACCCAGTCTGGGTCAAGTTTGCGTATGAGTTCCAGCTCTGAAGTTTCTTGCTGAAGTCTGTTTTTTGAGTTTTTTTGTTGAAATATGGCAAGTTTCAAGTCAGCTACAGAGTGTCCTGGGAGAGTGAAGTACTCTTCTGCTGGCTTATGGATGTTACCATTATTTATGCTTGATTTGTGTCTGTTTATTCTTTTGCGTAGTGACAGTTTGGTATGGCCAATGTACATGGCAGAGGAACATTGCTGGCGCATGAGGGCACATATTACGTTAGTAGATGTGCATGAGCTCCTGATGGTGTGGCTGATGTAGTTAGGACCTCTGATGGTGTCAATAGAGTCGATGTGTGGGCAGAATTGGCAATGGGGTTTGTTGCAAGGATAAGTTCCAGGGTTAGTGTTCTTGTTGTATGGTTGCTGGTGAGTATTTGCTTCAGGTTGGGGGACTGTCTGTAAGCAAGGATAGGCCTGCCTCCCATGGCTTGAGCAAGTGAGGGATTGTGAGGCAGAAAGTATGTCCTGTATCCCCAAGACAGGGAAAGGTTGTACAAATAAGCTACAGAAGGCTCTACAGAACTTTTAGTTTACATTGCTCTGTGTTTCCTTTCTGTTATGCTAGAGAATAAGCAGGGCCCCAAAGTAATGGCTAAACTGAGCTGGGTGTGTTCCAGATTGGTGACTGAGCCGTGGAGGGTGCGGAGGTCACAAAACTCCTTCTGAAGAAATGTACACACATGGCTGAGGATATGATTTAGCCATAATATGTAAATGGCCTCAAATTTACAAATTTCCTCTGCTGAACTACACTGAAGGATCACCACTGAGGTGCATTTCTAGAGTGGCACTTTTTTTTATTTAGAAACTTTACCAACCAGTCAAGTACACACACAAACCATACTCAAAACATCTAGCAAGAATTATATGAAATAACTTTTACATTCTGTGTTCTTTTTTCTCATTTCTGTGAGCACTGTAGACATCTGCTTTGTGATACTATACATTTGAATAAATAATAACTAAGTGCATCTGGGGAGGTACCAGAAAAATGGCAAATACACACAGCTGGTACCAGTTTAAAAAAAATGATCCTGGAAATAATCATTCTGTAAAACTAGTTTCTAATAAAAAAAAATGGAAGTAGGAAGGCCCCAGTCCAGCAAAGTACGTGGAGCCAGATCCCTAAGTGGGATAAATTAGTGTAGCTCTATTAACTTTCATTGACTATTGACCTACCCCAGCTGAGGATCTAGTCCTTAAGAATGTGTGAAACAAAGTTTGTGAGCAGTACTATTGATTTCAGTGAGACTGCTCAGATGCATAAAATTCTACATGTGTGGATTGGGGCTAAGAGAAAAATCACTAAACAATTGATATTGAAGGCTCAATCATACAAAGTGCTGAGCACTTTAAAGTGAATATGTGTCAAGGTTGCTTAACACCTGTTAGGATCCAGGCCCTGGAAAGTATGAACTCATAAGCAATAGGTGCCAAGGAAGCATGGATATATCTTGCAAGGTACTCTTGAATGCTTAAAAAAGCCACCCAGATATTAGTAAAGTACTTGACACACGAGGTCAGATTCCATTTTCTACTGTATCAGTGTTAAAAATCCAAGTAATTCTGTTGATATCAGGGCAGCTCCATCAGATTTACACTGCTGTCATTGAATGGAAATTCAGGTCATTACGCTTTACTTTAAAAAGTAATATAAATTGTCTTGAAGTGAGTGAAATATGCTAGTGAAAATTAGCAATGTAATGAGCTGATGGGAGGTATCTAATGGATACTGTAAGGATCAGAGTTGAGTCTGCTCTTTATTTAACATCTTCATTGATGAACTAGAAGAGCAATCATAATGTTAATAAAACTCAGATTATACTCAGTTGGGAAAAGCTTTGAACAGTAAAGACCAAGAAATACTATAAATGCTCTTAGACAAGTGAGAAAGATGAGGCCACATGCTACATACTGGGTGTTTTCTGCACATTTCCTACATGAGCAGTCTAGTTTACTTGTTTGCATATATCCTTGCTCTTGCCTGTTTTGTGAAGAATCATCCACTTCCTAAAAAACTTGTACCCTATGCATTTCACTCATATTTTTGTACTCTAGTGGCTGTTCTGCACTTTTGGTGACCAGCCCCTGCAAAGACCACACAGTTGCTGTGTTCTCTACATTTAAAAAGGTATACTTTTAATTTTCTATTACTTTTTTGGATGTTTTAAATACAATTATATATTAATATAAAATAATCCAATGTATTGACTGCATATGCAGATAAAATAGTAATTCTATCATTCTGGTGCACTAACACCTTAGGCACTGCATTTAGTTGTCCACACACCCCAGTGCCAGAAATGTGTTGACCAACTGCAGGGAATTCAGAGAAGACTAATGACAAAATGATCAAAGGATTGCAGGACTAAATTATGATTAAAGATTAAAAGTTTGTGGCTGTCTTCAGAAATGACTAAAGGGTGTATATAAGTCTACAAATATCAGAAAGTTGTAACACAAGAACAGAGATAAATTATTTAGTGTAGCAATTTGGTGCTAGAACTAGAAGTGATGAGATGAAACTAAGGAAAGAGAAGTTTCAGTTACTACTTTCTGACAGTGAGATGTATTAAGTTATGGAATAGTCTCCTAAAAAGAGTAGGGGAAACCTGATCACTTGGGATATTTAGAACTGTTGTAGGGTGAACAAAATATAAGAAAAATCTTTGTTATTTTTGTGTAGAGAGAAATCCAGAATTGGCAGGGTGGTGGTCTGGATAACTAAAGGATTTCCAGCTTTCACTGTTTTATCTATTTGAGAAGTTTTAAGATTCTGTTGATAGGAACCCTAAATTCTATAGGGTAACTACTGCAGGCAACAAAATAAATTGACAATGTCCTAGAGCATAGAACTAATTGGCTGATTGATTCTTGTTTTGCTCCTCTTTCTTCCTCTCTGGGCAGAGCCTAAGTTATCCTACCACTTCTCCAGCCATGTGTTTTCCTCTGAAACTTATGGATCCTGATTCTCAATTCATACTAGTGAAAATGAGGAGTGATTCTATTGAAGTCCATTGAATTACACTGGCATAATTGAGTAGAAAATTAAGTTTATTACTTCTCTTATACATAATTTTTAAGGCATAAGTTTTGCAGCACATACCACTTTCTTGGAAATAGATAAGTGCTTATTTGCTAGATAAACATGGGGAACTACTGATGTTTGTCTCTTTCTTCTTGTTGTGCCAATGGCATCAGTGGCTTTTTTTAGAGACCTTTTATACAATGCCTGAATAGATCAGAGAGCTTTACTTTCCTGGCAGTTTGATTAAATGGTTTGCCTCTGCTGACTGGCTCTCACTTACCAGTATCCTTCGAAGTACATTTAACATCTTGTCTCAGATACAACATACTCACCTTCTTTTAGATGCTATGATACTTTGCTCCTCCGGGTCAGTAAAGCTTGAGCCTTTGTATGCGTATTGAATCTCTTGATTTTGAATCATCATCTGATTATGGGTAGGAAACTGAACAAGCAGAGTGATATGCTATGTGGCTCCTTTATTTTAATGCCTGGAAGCACATTAGTTCTTTTTATCTCTAAAATAGGTCTTGATCTTTTTAATGCTATTTTTTGTTCTAAGAGAGTAAAAAATTTTTTTAAAAAATACAAGTTTCTACAGGTTCCTGGGGGTATCAAACTATAGTAACATGAATACTGGGATGTTCTTTATCTGGTATTCTGCTGGTAATATATTGTTCTAGTGGCTAGAGAGCATTAAAAGTATTGAATTATTGACAACAGAAGTAAATTGTAACAGATATGGAATAGTGTCTATGTAATTAAATGGAGGACTTTCAATGATCCTGTAAAGCTTCTTGAATGGACACAGGAAGTTAGAAATACCTTGTGTTAAAAGGCATTATATGGACAAAATCTATACTCGGTAAGAGGAAAGATGGGCTTTTACATTGATGAGCTAAAGTAAAAAAGCAATAAACAATGTTCTTTTTATTCTATTGCTATGTATGCAAATTCTGTTGACATCAATGAGATTTTTATATCCAATGTTCTTATCAGGATGCATGCATAAACTAAACTTCAGTCCTACATAAGTACCTAGATAGCCAGACAAGTCTCAGTTCAGCTGCAGTTCCTCTAGTGCTGAGTTGCCATCAAGACTTTCAACTGTACGGAGATAAGGCAGCTCAGTGGAGATATTACCTCAGAGCTGGAGCCAGCCCACTACATGGAGCCCAGAACAGGCATTTGAGCGCTGAATGAAGTTTGTTCATGTGCACAATAAGCGACCCCCCCCCATGTGCTTCTGGAATTCCTTTGGGCCTGTAGTGGTGGTGGTGGTGATGAGGTGGGGTGATAGGAACACAATAAATTTCAAGTTCATCATTCCGGAAACTTCCAGGGAATAAGTCATCTTGGCAGGGAAGGCTGGAAAGGAAAATGTTAGGTGGGAGGGAAAAGTAAGGTCTGTGACAATTCAGAGGAAGGAGGAAAGAAAGATGAGGTAAAAGGGGAAAGCAGAGATAGGAAAGAAATGGAATATTCAGAGAGACAGGAAGTGGACAAAATTTTGAAAGGGAGATAAAACAATAATCAGGAAAGAGGACTACAAAGAATGGGTACAAAAGAGGAATCTGGAGTAGCAGTAGAAAAGTTACCTTATCTCAGTATTTGGCACTAGTGCAGCCATGGCTGGAATACCGTGTCCAGTTCTGGTATCTCTAATTAAAGAAAGATATTATTGGAGAGGGTTCACAGACGAGCCATGAGAATGATTAAAGGATTAGAAAACCTGCCTTATAGTGATAGACCCAAGGAGCTCACTTTATTTAGCTTAACAAAGAGAAGGTGAAGGGGTGACTTGATCACAGTCTGTAAGTACCTACATAGAGAACAAATATTTGATAATGGGTCCTTCAGTCTACCAGAAAAAGGTATAATATCATCCAGAGGCTGGAAGTTAAAGCTAGAATTCAGATGGGAAATAAAGCGTACATTTTTAACAGTGAGGATAATTAACCATTGGAACAATTTACCAAGGGACATGGTGGATTCTCCATCACTGGCAACTATAAAATCAGGATTGGTTTTTTTCCTAAAAGATCTGCTCTGGGAATTATTTTGGGGAACTTCTATTGCCAGTATTGTGCAGAAGGTCAGACTAGGTGATCAGAATGGTCCCTTCTGGCCTTGGAATCTATGAATCTATAGGACAAGCAGGAAGTTGTGGTATGGAAGAAAAGAAAGAAATTCATAAACTAAAAAAGAAAATTTTTAAAAAAATTGCATCTAGCTGTAATGTTAGTAAATGGGGGGGGCAGATTTAGCTCCATTTGCACTGCTCTAGGAAAGGAAAGAGATGTATCTCCAAGGTAGAGATTTTTACTCAGTGTGAGGAGTCTCCTAAGGATGTAGCTGTGGCATAACTCACTGCTGTGCTTCTTCCCTTGCTGCTTTGAGCATAGAAAGTGCGTCAGTGTGGGTAGGAAGTATAGCCAGAGTGAGCTGTTCTCTGGTTATCCCTAACTACCAGACAGGCCCCGCCTGTTCTCATCTCTACCAACTGCCTAAGTTTAGAGCAGTCCTCAGACAAGATGTACAGTATTTTAGCTAACACACACTGCAGTAAGTATTGCCTAATGTAGTCTTTTTATTATCATCTTAAAATATTTGTCATGCAGCATGTATGTGATCTCCTAGACTTACCAGCAAAGGATGGGCAAGTCATTTAACAATTCATTCTTAAAATGCTTTTCAACAATTGGATCGAAGAGTAAGCATGTAACTGTTATCTTTAAATGTTCATAACTCTCAAACTATTTGCCCAATTTTCTTAAAAATTTCCAAATAAAAGCCTTCTGGTCCAAACATATGGGGAAAGTGTTTTTTCCATGGTTCCATATCAATTGAAATGGAATTTGAAACTCAACCATAACTAGAGTGTGCACTTGAAAGCCCTGCTCTCTTAAACTGATCTAACACTTGCAAATCTAAATATCTTTATTTCTGTAAAACAAAAAATCTTAACACATCACTCAGAATTATTATCGTAGCAAACCAAAAGGACTAAAACATAAACAAAACACGCACACATACAAAATAAAAAATCAAAGATAAATGCTCCTGGTTTATCTTGTGACAGTGTTTCCATAGGTTCAGACTTCAGATACTCTTATATCTATTTTGAGATGGAGAAACAGAACAGAAAAGGCAATGGAAAGTATTTTTCTATTCATGTGTAGTAGGAGGAATGCCAATATGCTAATATTTTTTTTTAATGTAAAATGAGGAATGCCACTAGTCTCTTCACTAATCTAAGAGAACTTCCAGTGAGTCTCCTAGGGCCTGTTCCCATGCCTGCTGAAGTTAATGAAAGGGTGCCCATTGATGTCAATGGGTTGTTATTCAGTCCCAAAGACCTGATCAAGCACTCATTGAAGTCAATGGGAAAATTTCCAGTGACTTTTATGGGCAATGGATCACATCCCATATCGGAGTGTAAAACAGTTTAGGATTATACTAGAACTAGAATACAATAGTTATCTTCCAGTCATCACTCGTGGACAAATCCTACAGCCTCAGGCCACATCAATTCCCAAACAGAGGTGAAAACCAGACCAAACAGTAAAGAGGATAAACAGGTTCATTTGGTACTTTCTTTGTACCGGAGAAGTGGCCATACTGGGAGCATAGCAAGATCATGATCAGTGACGTGTGCACATTAGGGATCCACTGGAGGTTATTGACTGCCATACAGGGAGTAGAGAGTTATGTCTGATACTCCTCCCTGTCCCCTGGAGCAGCACCCATGAGTCATCTGTGCAGTTGCCTCAGGCCTTCATGGAAGATTGGGGAGAAGGACTCTTCCTTTCTGAACCAATATCATGTTTACATGGATAAAGACATTTTCTCTGGACTTTGTTTTCAGACCCAGAATTTGTCCCTTTGAGCATTGAGGCTTGGTCTACCATATCAATTTATATCAATGGAAAATCCACACTCCTGAGCGACTCGTTAAACCAACATAACCCCCAGTGTAAACAGCACTATGGTGATGGGAGGGCTTATCCTCTCAACATTCTTACCACCTCTTGGGGAAGTGGAGTACCTACACTGAACTAAGAAGCTCTTCCTTTGATGTAGGTGGTGTTTTCCCTAAGCGTTACAGTGGTGCCATAAGTGTAGACAAGCCTTGAGTCTCTCCTTGTATTGTGCCCTCGCATAAGTGATCAATTAAATTGTATCCCATTTCATACTTTAACCACATCAAAACTGTTCAAACTACAGTCCAAATCATCAGAAATTAAAAACAAATAGGGACACAGAAACAGGAATTGTCAGACATGTGGCCATCTAATGCAATATCATATCTCTGACAATGGCCAGCACCAGACGCTTCAGAGCAAGCTGTGAAAACCCTGCAGCTGGCATACGTGGGATAATCTTCCCTTCCCCCCCACTACCTATCATCCTCTTTTCTCATAGTTAGAGACTGGTTTAAGCCATGAAGTGCAAGGTTTAATATCCCTCACAAAATGTGTTATGTTAATTTTAGCTATTATTAATATTGATATAAATGTCCAATCCATTTTTGAAAATTGTCACATTCTTGGCCTCAACAATTTTCTCAGTTTAATCACATATTATGTAACAATTTTTTTCCATTCATCGGTTTTGAATTTCCCGTGTAATTCCTAGTATTTACAAGGAAGAAGAAGCTGGTTTAGAACTTGGATTTAGCTTAAATTAATGAACCAACTAAGACAGCTCTTGCTCATGGTTGGCTGGTAGAGGATTGCTACCTAGTGATTAGGGCTTAGGCCGGTGACGTGCAAGGGGTTGCTAGTAGGGGAGCCCAGGCCCTCCCACTCTACCAGGCTCTGATACATGGCACTTTAAGGGCTACCAGTGCACTGACAGCTGGAGATACTTAAGGCAGCCCTCCCTGGGCCACTTCCTACAACCTCCATGCATTTGTCCCAAGGTCACCATCTGTGGTAAGGCACCATGAGGGTTGTCTGCTCAAGATGAGGCACCTCCTGGTGGCAGTGTGGCAACTGCCTTCCGCTCTGATATGGCCCAGCCTTCTGAGCCAGCTCAGTCCAGGGGCTTTCCCTTGCTGGGGTAGTCCAGACAAAAATAATGGGGATCAATCAAGACCAGAGTTCATATCAGAGGGGACTGCTTGCATTTCAGGCTCTCTTTGCAGCAGGACCGCCCTTTCCTCAGGGAAGGGCCTTTGTGTAGATGTTTAGGATGTAGCATTCACTGCCCTTTCTCCTTTCCCCAGTCTGCCAGCCAGTGTGAGAAAAGGTGGGACCTTTGTCATGTCCCCCTCAGTTATGGCCCCTCGGTATGTGCAGCCCTCTTGCTACACTGTCACTCCCCTGCACTTTGGGAGTCCCTGCACAGAGATTACAAGATCCGAATGCACTGGATTTCTTGTATTCTGCTGCCACAATTAGTATTTAATTTGCTGGAATTATATTGTTTCAATAAAGCAAGTGCAGTTTGCCAAGAAGAGCCCAGTTGGGAATAAGGAATCGAAGTAACTAAAATCTAGCAGTGAGTAATGTATATTATTCTAGGACTTTATGTTTACAGTAGTATTATCTTTGGTTACGTTATCCAGATGCTGGGAATGCCAAAGCTTATTATATGAAAGGGAATGTAGTGTAGAACTGCCTATTGCCTACTCACTCTTCTCTGCCCAGTCGTTGTAATCACTGTTCTCTGCCTCACCTGATGTATAGTAGGGCTAAGAGTGAGTGAAGTGAACAGAGTAGTTCACCTCTGGTTGGGACTCACCCCTCCCCCTCTAGAGTATCAGACATGGGATTCCTGATGATCATTTCTCCCAGTTGTCTTTTATTGTCCTACTCTTGTCTTCCTAGACTGTTTCCCTCTCACCTATTACTGTCTCTTTTCCTGTAACCCACCTCCCCAGGCTTTGTTGCATCTTCTGTGTAGCTTACTATAACCCATGTATCCTATTCTCCCCTGGGCCTGGTGCCTGTTCGCAGTGGAACGTCAGTATGTTTCACTCTAATAAGTTTTGCTTTGCCTTTGAGCTAGTGGAATTCACACACAAGAGAGAGGAGCCCAGCCCAGCCCAGCCAAGCTGCAATCTCTCTACATTTCTTTGTATGTTTTTCTCTCTCCTCATTGGTATTCAGAATTCCTCCCAATATATTATCTGTGAATTACATTAATATGCCATTTACTCTGTCTTCTAGATCATTAGTAAAGATGTCTAAGAAAACTAGACATAGGACTGAGCCTAAAGTCATACAGTCCTAGCATTTAAGTCCAGAAGGAACCACCAGATCATCTAGTCTGACCCCCTACATCTCACAGGCCACCAACAACACCCACAAACTAAAACCAACAACTAAAATAAAATCAAAGTATTAGACACCACAGGCAGAGAATAGAAAGGACCAAGGTGCACCAGTGCCCAAGGTCTCTTCAATGGCAGGGAAATGATTAAGTAAAATATTTCCAGATAATCCTGGCAAGTGATCCCTACCCACACGCTGCAGAAGGCAAAAAACCCTTACAAAGTCACTGTCAATCTTACCTGGGGGTAAATTCCTTACCAACTCTACATATGGCAATCAGTTAGAGCCTGGCCATGTGAGCAGGAACCAGCCAGCCAAGCATGTGAGACAAAGAATGCTAGGTGCCACGTCAGAGCCTAGGCCCCCTCATCCAACATCCTACCACCAGTGATGGCTACCCCTGATGCTTCAGAGGAAGGAGGAGGGGAAAAAATGGAATAAATTGGAGCATGGGGAAAATTCCTTCCTAGCCCCTGAAACATGAGCTTTTCGTAACAAGACATAAACTGGAGGTGAGCCCCAGAGCCTGCTGCTATTACAAGCAACCCCATCATTCAGTTGCACTCAAAAATCTGTCCAGCTCTATCTTGAAACTAAGTGAGTTGTCTGCCTGCACTACTCCTATGTGAAGGCTGTTCCTGAACCTTGCCCCTCTGATGGTTAGAAACATTCTTATTTCCAGCCTGTATTTGTTCATAGTCAGTTGATAGACCAGAGGTCATCAACCTGTGGCACGCATGCCAAACGTGGCACGCAAGATGATTTTGAGCAGCACGTGTCAGGGTTGTATAATTTTGGTGGCACTGGGCCCATGTCATGTGGGAGAGAGGTGGGGGGGAGGCGAGGGAAGAGGTTGGGAGGGTGGAGCGGCTGCTGTGGAGTGCTGCTTGGGGCCAGGGGCAGCTCCTGGCCAGTGCTGTGCCCACGTCACACGGGAGAGGGATGACGACTTGGCACGCCACTTCTCAAAGGTAGCCGACCCCTGTTATAGCCATTTGTTCTTGTGTGTCTACACTGTCCTTTAGCTTAAGTAGCTCTTTACTTTCCCTGTTTTTTATCCCCCCGTGCATTTATAGAGAGCAATCATATCCCCTCTATCTTATTTTTGCTAAACTAAGCCAGCCAAGCTCTTTCAGTTTCCTCTTATAAAACAGGCCCTCCATTCCCCCAGTCGTTCAAGAGCTATTCTCTGCACATGTTCCAGTTTGAATTAATCTTTCTTGAACATGGCTGACCAGAACTGTGCACAGTATTCCAAATGAGGTCTTACCAGTGCTTTGTACAATGGCATTAATACATCTCCATCTCTACTGGAAATGCTTGCCTGATAGCTTTAGGATCACATTTGTCTTTTTCACAGCTGCATCACATTGGTGGCTTATAGTGAGGTTAGACTATCAGGTCTGTAATTTCCTGAATCCCTTTCTTAAATATAGGTACAACATTTGCTATTTTCCAGTCACATGGTAATATCTCCAAATAGATAGCTTTATTAAAAATCCTTGATACCAGATGTGCCTGTTCGTTCTGTATTTTGGGATGGAAATCATCCAGTCTCTATGAATTGCATGCATTAAACTCCTTAATTTTTTATTCCATCTGAGATATTGTAATTTCAATTTCTAGACACTCATTTCCATCACACGTACTGCCTTCATGCACATGTCTGATACCATTTTCCTTATTGAAAACCGAGGCAAAGTATTCATTTAGTTAGTGGGCTAAACCTAGACTATCTTTAATCTCCTTCCCATTCACACTGCATAGCAGCCCAACCTCCTCCTTCCTTATTCTTTTATTTATATAACTAAAAAATCCTTTGTTTTAATTTCCTTGGCAAAAACTAATTCAGATTGACTTTTAGCAATTCTCATTTTTATTCCTATATTTTCTAACTCCACTATGTAGCTTTTTTTGCTGATCAAACCCTATTTCCATTCCTTATAAGCTCTCTGCTTACTCCTAATAACTTTTTTGTGTGGTTATTCATGCAGCTGGGTTTGGAGCTTCTCTACAAGCTTTTTCCTCTTGCTTGGGATGCAAATTGTGTAGCTGTTTTGAAGAAATTCCAAGATCCTCTGTATTTAAGTCCTTGAGCTCTTTAGTCCAACTGCCTTCTTTAATTAATTCCCCTATGCCTGCCGTTTTGATGTAAAAAAATTATAGCTTATGCTCTGGTTTTGATTATACTTCTATTTAATTTAAACTGAATCAACTCCTGATCACTCCATCAAAGGTTATGTCCCATGACCAGATCGTCTATGATGGATTTTTTACTAAAACAAAGTCTAAAATTGGATTGCCTCCTTTGGTTTGGTGATAATTTGATGAAGAAAACTATTGTCCATCACATCCAGGAATAACTGGGTCCTACCAATATAAATGACATTTTTTCTCCAATCTATATTGGGAAAGTTCAAGTCTCCCATTAGGAGAATTCCCAAAAGTATAAAGAGATCTCTATCCATCTCTAAGTCTAATCCTAGTGGTCCATAGCCTCTTTTACAATCCTTCCACAAACTGATTCTGAACCAAACAAATTCTGATTTGTCCATTTTATCTCTTCATATTTCTTTACAATTTATCACTTTATTATATACAACATTACCCCACTACCTTTTCCTTTATTCCGATCTCTCCTAAACAGCACATACTTTTCTATACTGTTTCACTACACAGTATTATCCAACTAGATTCACTACCGTTTAGTAATGCCCTTTCCTTACAATCTTTCAGAAAGTTTTCAGTTCACATGATAGCAGTCTTAGTGTATCAAAGCCACTATGCATTTGTTGTTCAAGTAACATGGCATGACACAGTGTATCACTGTTTTGCTGAAATCCATACATAATTCATGTTCAGTTTTCAGTACATCTATTAATTATAAAATATTTTTAAAACAATTAAATGTGTGTGTGACAGGATCCCTGGGATTCAACCTGGGACTGTGGGACTGCTGTACCCCCTTAACTTTCCAGCCAGACTGTCTCTCACAATACTTCGCTACTCCATCACTCATGCAGAGGCACACCCAGCTAAGTTGCATGAAGGGTTATCTAGGGAGATGGTGGAATCTCCACCCTTAGAGGTTTCTAAGGCCCAGCTTAACAAAGCCCTGGCTGGGATGATTTAGTTGGGGTTGGTCCTGCTTTGAGCAGGGGGTTGTACTGGATGACCTCCTGAGTGTCTTCCAACCGTAATCTTTTATGATTCTATGGCTGCTCAAGCCCCTCGTGAGCCACACACCAGGAAACGTCAGCAAATATCTCAAGCCCCTAGCCTTGCACTGCAGGAATAAACCATCTTGCACTGCTCAAGACCTTCTCTTGAGTAATGCAAGTTTATTAATTCACCACTTCATCAAAGGAAAGTGAACATACACCAAACTTTGTAAACTGGGCAGATTTCCTTAGCACTTTAAACAAACTCACTGGTAAGGAAAAAAACATTAAAATCAGTTCAACTACAGAAAGATAGATTTTAAGTGATTATAAGTGGTTGGCATAAAATGTCAGAGATAGTTACCAAAGAAAATAAAAAGTAGCAAGCAGTCTAAATCCTAAACCTTATTAGACTAAGCAGTAATTGGATCAACCAGTTTTTCTCATCCTACTAGATGCTGCAGATAAGTTACAGTTCTTAATACACAGGCTTTCCCTTTAAGCCTGGGACCAGTCTCCTCAGTTAAAGTCTTTGTCTTCCCAGCATTCTCGTTGCCTTCAGCATAGGTGGGGGAGGAGAAAGATAAAAGCATGATGCCTTTGTCCCCTATTTTATATCCTCGTTCCACATGCCTAGAAAATACTAGCCCAGGCGTGTCCTGGTAGGCTTTGTTGAATCACAAAGTTGAGCAATCCCCATTATGTAGTGCTTGTGCAATTGTCATTGAATTGTAAATTCCTTGTTTACTATTCTCCTGCTAGTCAATGGCTGGTGATGATCATTCACTGCCCTCCTGGATGTTGGTCACCTTCTTTGTTGTGGTCACTGGAGAACTAACAGTGCACAACTCCCAAAAAAACAATGTATTTCAATAACAACCAGACCTCCCTCTCTCTCTCTCTCTCTAGAGACAGAGAGAGAGGGGTTGCATGGTACCCTTGTATGAGATATCAGAACCATATATCAATGATTAATATGGAGGATCTAGGGTGCTACTTTAAGGGATATTTAGTCACAGTTTTGTAAACTGAAGAATTACATGGCACCCACTGGGATATTTGCAAAGATGCCCATCTACTTGTGCACACACTAAATGTACCAATGCCTGAATATGATGGAACATTTGTAAACACATTCAACAGGTCTACATATAGGCAAGTGTTGCTGTACATTACCTTTTTTTTCCATGTGAGTGTACAGTTTCTTGAAAGTGCCTGTATTTTAAAGCAAGCACATAGATAAGTTTGTACTTTCAAAATATTATAGATTTTAAGGCCAGACGGGTCCATTATGATCATCTAGTCTGACACGTGTGCTTTAAATTTTGAACATTCAAAACTAGAGGCATAATGAAGGATCTTTTCCAAAGGCTGAGAGATCAAACTAACTGGTAAGGAATCCAGCATAATTTCTGAATACTCAGCATTCTTTTTCTCCAGACAAATAATACACAGTGGCAAACTAGAACATTATTTGCCATCTTTTCTGTTAATAGGCACTTCTAGCTAGTTAGGAACAAAGCAACTAATATGGATTTGAGTTTAGTCCATGTCCATCCATTGTGAGTTAATTATCCCTTTAGTTATTATTGGAGTAAAAAAAACAGTATGGAAACCACATGCTGTATCCAAAAATGTGTTTGTAATAATCCCTTGTATGTCATTCAGTATTGTTTGAGCACTGCATGAAAACTGAATGTCTGTCAACATAAACATGTTATTCTTTTAAAGCTGTTCTCTGGTTTGACCTTGCAATTCAGTTGAAATTTCTCTCTTTCCTGGACAGATGCACAGAACTGTATGTAAACAAGGTACAGATCAGCAGGTCTTTGAGCTAACACCCTGCTCTAAAACTTTTCAGTTCAAAGCACACAGCGCTACAGTGTGATAGCTGAATGTCTTGGGGGCCAGCTCTGAGCAAATTGTGGGTTTTGAGAGGGACTTTGTGACAAATGTCATGAACTGGAGGGACTTTTAGGGGAATGGGTGTTGACAAACTGTCTGATTGTTTTCACATCACTAAGGGAATTGTTTGCTTGTGTGTGAGAGTTTAGAAAACAGTGGGAAATGACAGTATGGATGGCTTTATGTTATAGCTGAAATGAAAGTATAGCTTCCAATAGACTGATTTGGTTGGGCCAGCCTCAAATTTTGAAACCTGTCCTGGATATTACAACTAGATAACGTTCTAGGACTGTGTGTCATCAGAAGGCAGCTTTTCTTAATTAAGATACCCTTTTCCCAGAAGCTCAGTGACACTTGTATGATGGTCCCATCTCCTGGATGTGTCTCCTGCGAGCACCAGCTGGGTACAACTTCTCTCCATAGTGGCTGCTTCTCAGATGTTCAGGGGATGGAGCTGAAAGCTTGCTGCGGCAGAGAGATGGGCAGCCACCAGGGAGATGAGGACGAGACAGCTGAGCTGCTGCTGGGAAAGAAGACTGCATGAAAGTCATTCCCTGGAGAACAGAAGCAGTCATGGAAGTAAGGGAAAGTAAAGGGGAAAAGAACTCTGCGATGGGAGAGGGAAAGTAAGAGGAAAGAGAATGTAGTCATGGGGCCCCAGCTTATTCAGAAAAGTCCCTCTGGAAAACATTTAGACACGTTGGTAGTTATGTAAAAGTTGAGGGGCATATCATTCCCTCTGCTTTTTGGGTGCATATTATACATGGATGTTGAAGAGGAGTTTAAGTAGTATAATTTCTACTCCAGTCTCTAGATTCTGAACCCCCAGAAACCCCTTTGTGTACACACCATTTGTGTGGATTGCAGAGATTTTTGGTGATTATGGTTTTTGGGTGAGTTTATGATGATGAGGTAGAAATGAGACAGAATCACTCTCCATGGCCTCATCCCACAGGAAACCCCAGGGAAAACACTGTAAGGCTAAGCCTGTGAACCTTAACTTTAGCATATTCCTAGTAAACTCCAAACCTACCTGATCAGAGGATGGCATTGCCCCAAGTGTGGTTGGGGAGGACAAAGCAGCCTATTCTCTGAGGGCACCATGTTGTCAGCAGAGAGAGGAAGCCTGTAAAATGGCAACTTTCAGGGTATCTGTGTGTTTGTTGACTGCATCTCTTGCCTCCCTCTTACCTAGTGACCTGCAGATCCTAGACCACAATGTTCTGGGAATTCCACAAGTGGAAACTCAGAGCTTCCCATGTGTCTTTTTTCCCCTCAAGGAAGGGTTCAGAATTTTTCAGCAATGACTCATGAGTTCATGTAGTTGATGACCATCTATAAACGTTTCCTGACGATCCTGAACTAGAATCTCAGCTAATGTAAATTGTTGGTGCCAAATGGAAGTCAATGGAGCTATGCTGATTTATCACAGCTGAATATCTGGTCCATTGTATATTTGTTTCCTTTGTGTAAAAATAGGTCCAAACTTAGAAATGGAATATTCTGTAGAGTAGAACACAGCCAATTAAAATAATATGGTATGGCATTTAATGATTAAAGCTTTTGTAATCCAAGGGTGAATTTTGCTGTTCTTTCTGGGTTTTGATCAGTATCTGAAACCTTAAACAATGGATAATCTTTTGCCATTTTTCAAGCATTGAAGTAATCACCTCTCTGATACTTAGCAAAAAGTTTACTGTAAAGCAGTGGAGTGGGAGAAAGCAAATAGTGAAAAATGTCACAAAAGCATAAAAATAACTTCAAGTGGAAGCTGAGAAAAGTTGATAAGATGCTGTAATTTGTTGCACTGAATTCTACCTGAATGAAGATTGATCTCTGTTTTCCACTGCATTTAAGTTTAAAAAAAAAAGAGACATTTTTGAAGTAAAAGATGAAATTCTCAGGCTAGCAGTATAATAGATTTCATTGATCCGAGAATTGGACAACAATTTATTCATGAGCTTACTTTGTTCTGCATTAGCATACATTTCTTTTTGTACCAAACAGGCGTACTAAAGTTGAAATAATCCAGATATGAGACTGTGACACTTGGTAACCCCCTCCCGCCCACAAAAAGTAAGATAAAATAATGAATATCAGAAAAAGTGCTGTTAGTAGGGCTGTAATTCATTTATAATTTATACCTTGATTTTCCTTTTTGACTGATTTTATTGTGCGATAATAGTCACTTCAGTAGAAATTATTTAACTATTGTTCATGCATGGAGAAACTAAATGATCTAAAACACTAAAGGTGTTTCAAATTTTTCCATAATTTCCATTTTATGAGGAAATTTATTTTGTTTTTCCAAGCACAAAAACAAGAGAGAAGCAATTTGAAGCAGTATAATATATATTTTGAAATGGGCCAAATAGTTTCTTCAAATTTGATCTTATTTAATGGTTACAAAAACAGACAACTCTCGAGGTCCCTTTGGCTGTTTGCAGTGTCTGCCGGGTACTTCTCCTAACTTATTATCCTTCCATTGATTTTTCTCTTGTCAATGACCTAGGGTGACCAGATAGCAAGTGTGAAAAATCGGGATAGGGGGTACAGGGTAATTGGCACCTATACAAGTCAAAGCCTTGTATATCAGGACTGCCCTTACAAAATCGGGATATCTGGTCACCCTACAATGGCCACTCATTTCTGCCACATATCTACATATCCCTTGCTGCAAATCTACTCTAGGCTGAAGTATTAGAGGACATCAAGGCTAAGACTGAAATTGTGGGATAGAGCCCTGAGAGAGGAGAGCTTTATCTTCTCCTTGCCACATATAGTGTGATTTTTTTCCCCCCATCAAGGATTTAAGGCACAGGTGGGCAAACCTCGGCCCACAGGCCACATATGCCCGATCTAAGCATTTTATCAGGCCCACTTCCCCGTGCAGCTCCGCCCTTTCTTCCCACCCCTCTCCCACAACATGGGCCTAGTGGTGCCTTGACTAGAGCCACTTCCGGACACAAGCAGCGCTGCACAGAGGCCACTCCCCCCGTGCAGCCCAGATGTAGCCCTATGGCCAAAAAGTTTGCCCATCCCTGACTTACTTCCTTAATTCCCATTCCTATTCAGATACGTTTATTGTCCTTGGGTCTTTTGAGCAGGGGGAGAAGGCTTCTTGCTATGTCCAATCCCCATGCAAGACTTTACATCAATACTTAAGAAAGTACCTGTGCGCTCTTTTTAAGATTTCCTTTTTTGTGTGCATCATTCTTTAAATCCTGAGTTTAAGATTAAGCCCTTCTGAATGAAGCAAATAAAATCCATTGTGCTAACTGAATAAAAAAAGCATACAACAAACAGCAAAATGACTGGAGTATCTGAATAATTAAACCTGGTAAACAGCCTGCTGAGGACCTATTTATGTCAATACTGTAATACAATGAAATGACATTCTTGTTCAAAGGCAGAAGCCTGTTAAAGAAAGATTCCTTCATACCAAAGCTACACACTGGGGAAATTTCCACTGCTTGAGCACTCTGTATCCTTGCTTCAGCTTCGCCTCTGTTGCTTGTTTATGTAGCGATTAGCAATGTAAAAGTGCACAGCTAACTCATAACATCCCTTAAGGTTGCTTGCTTAAATTAAACACCATTTGTGCTTAATTTAGATAAAATCAATCTTTTTGTAAAAGCCAATTGGCCAGTTCATCCCCAGTGTAACTGCTGAAAGCAACATAGGTACACCTGGGATGAAATTGGCTCATTAACCTAAACTTTACTCCATAGGACAGCTAAAAAGGATGTCAATTTGCATCATAAGACAGACTCTTTCTTTCTCCAGTTTTATTTAGAGCATTGTGCGAAGCTATAGATGGTGGAAGCATCAGTACTAAATAACTTTTTACTAACTAGTTTTCATTTTGTTTTTCCATTGCTATAGAAATTTTGACATTTTCCATTGCTAAGGCTTGGAAATAGATTTACATCCTGTAGGCTCACTGAGATCTTTCACTTTGGGTGTTGGCACATAAAGTTAATTTGCAACCAGCTGTATGTTTACTCCAGGTGGGGTCTTGGAGGGGGGAGAGCATCCTTCTCTTCTTCATGTTCACTTCTTCAGCTACAACTCTGAAAGCATGCAAGGAATATAAAAATATGAGTAATGCTTATGATGTTTGACGCCATTGTTCAGCATCAGAACAACTTGCTAGTATCTGAAAACAATCAAGAGGTACCAGCTGCTAAACAATAACCTTAACTGTAGAGATAAAAGATATTCTGACTGTGGTTCTTATGAAAATTATGCTGTTCAGTTGCTCAGAAGACATTATTACTACTTATATATCTAGACATTTCAGTTGAACAACAGAGTGTAGAAAACTTAACTACAATCATTAAATTATGCATGTGGTTGTGGTGTTTGTTTGTTTGCTGTTTATATCAATACCAAAATTGTGAGGTTTATTTGTTGTGTACATTATTCTGTTCTGTTTCCTACAAGGACAGTTTGTCATAGTCCTAGCCAGTTTCACCAGCACAAGTGGCTTTTTTCCCTTCATATCCCTGTGTTTCACCTGTAATCTGGTCATAAAAGACAACAGCAAAGTGAAGTAAATTAGATCTAAAGCTCTTATTTTCAGTATCATTTTTCTATTCCATCTGTTCTGCTCCCTGCCATTTAGGTGACTGAACAAGAGTGGTGCCCACAGATTCATTGCATTAAAACCATGCCAGCACCAAGGTCTGCTCCTTTGTGTTCTGGCTAAATATATGCTAAGCTGCTTGTACCCGCTTGTCATCCTTGTACATTTTTTATGCCTCTTTAGTGGCTTGATTTATCTTCACACCCGCAGATCCCTTTTATAAGAATTTCCATTGAATGAAGTGATACTTATTCATGTGAGTAGAGCTGATAAACTGCAGGCCTCACCGTTGCTGAACACAGTATTGCGTTGATTATGCCTCTACAGATGTTTTTTCCCATTAATAGACAAAATAGGTTTACAAACACATTTTCCCTGTGTCCATCCAAGAAAACCAGAGCAGAAAGGCTGAAATCCAACAACTGGCTCTTCAGTTACTGGTAAATCACTCTGAACAGTACCTACAACACCTTGATCTAGAAAGTCTCTGCCACTGTAACTGAGACTCAGCTCTGCCAGGGAGATTCATGCATGACACATCTCATGCTTTCCCCTTCTTGTGGCCTGACACTGGGGAGAATTTTATGAAAAAATCATATACTATACAATTTTTATGTATAAGGAAGGAAAACATTAAGGAAAACATCAAAAGCCACAGCTGATTAGAGTCCTGTAGGAACAAAGAGCTTGATTCAACAATCCCCTCCCAATCCTGCTCTTGCCCCACCCTGCAAAAAAAAAAAAAAAAACCTAAACAAAACAAAACAGCTGGCTTTCATGCTGCAAATCCAGTTTTACAAGGTAACTAAATCTGTATTTGGCTGGATTGGGTCACTAGTCTGATAAAACAGAAGGTGCATGTTACGTTGTAAACACTGGAACACAGACTAATAACATCTTCTGCACATATTCTGTCAGAGAAGCTAAAATAAAACTAAATGTTGACCTGCATCTACTTTCTGTAGACACCCTGCACTTGAGGGGCCTTGGAACTTAATTGGGAGTTTTACAGTTGAGAAGATCTTGGGAGACTATAACTTCCATGATGCCTTGGGGAAAAAGGAGCAACTATCCCTCTTCCAGGGAGCTCAGGAAAAAAAGTATATGGGAGCTCCATTTTCGGGGTGCAGTGCGGCAGATGATGGAAGCTGCTGCTGAGAGCCTGCTGAAGTTTTGATTGAGCAGGGAGTTTCAGAGGATTGTGACATTGCTCAAGCCAGGGCACGGACTGAGCCTGGAACTGACAGTGGGCCTGCAGTGAAGGTGGTGTGAGAGCCCCTCCCCCCCTTTGCTTTTGGGCAGGGCTTGTAAAGGAAGGGGCACAGCAGAGAGACTGACTGGACCTGCGAAGAGACAGTGAAGTATTTTCTTCAAGCTGGGGCCAGGATTACTGACATTTGGTTGGGCCAACTCCAAATCTTCAGCTTGAGACCTTGGCTGAACCAATACACTGAACCAACAGAGTGCTGTCTCCTTCAAGCACGCTCATGTAAGCAAGGGGTTAGGGCTCTGAACACTAGGGGAGTGTACGCTTTAGAGGTGGGGTAAATAGTGGCAGTGTAAATGCCAGTTAGACAAGTT
This sequence comes from Mesoclemmys tuberculata, assembly GCA_007922155.1. NCBI lineage: Eukaryota > Metazoa > Chordata > Testudines > Chelidae > Mesoclemmys > Mesoclemmys tuberculata. The sequence continues at coordinate 34,946,381 of ML675616.1, read as the reverse complement.
TCATTTATTACCGTATACTATATTTTTAATTGATTTATTCAACTGCCCCTGTGGATTTAAAATAGTAGCGATGTTTAATTTCAGTCTGTTATGCCGTATTTCCTTGATTTGTTAAGTAAAGGCGTGTTAACTCTAATTTAAGTATATTGGATATATAGTTTGCATAATTGGTATTTTTGAGTTCAGCCCATGCCACAGATTATTATAATAATTATTAGACTAGGTTTAGTCCTGGAAGCTACCAAGGCACATTGGTACCCTGAGCGTGTACAGGGTCCAGCCAGGTGGAGGCACTACCAATTTTAATTTCCTTTAGGAGTAAAGGGACTACAGCAGAAGGGTGGATAGAAAATTCCCACCTATCCTACATCATCACTAGGATACTCAGGATCTCCTTTGTTGTCAGCAACCTTAGGTGCCTGTGCACACAGATGAGTGTTGCCTGCTCCCAAGTAACCCAGAAAAAAAGGGGCGGGAGGGGTGGTTATATTTGTTTAACCCAGGAATAGGGAAAAAGAAGGCAAAATAAATGATGTTTTATCAACACAAAAAAACAGTGTTGAGAATACGCTTAATATTCAGCAGGGTCCTGGTCTATGGTTAAGGCAGATGGGCACTATGCTGGTAATAATAATAATATAATCTTCGTATGATGTACACAATACAGTCAGACTTTCCCTGGGATCTATGCATCAAAACTGGATTGACATCAGTGGAACTTCCACAGCTATATATAGCCCCAACAAAAATCTCTTGGCTAAAATAAATAACGAATATATTTTGCAGTTTCAAACTGGTTAGAAGAATCATGTTTTGAATTTGGGTTCCAATATGAGATTAGGTATGGGTGAATTTGTAAACAGTCAGATGAAATATAGGGACTGAGAGCCAGTTTCTAGGCTTCCACTCTGTCAGCCTAAACAGCTAGTAAAATGACTCAAACTACCTGGAAATTTTCCTTTTCTAAGGAAAACGCCTGGGTTGTGTACAGCTGATATTGTGTGAAAACAGGTCATCTAGGGAAAGAGGTGTGCTGGTACAGCCCCAATGGCCTGCAGGTAGCCATCTGTAAATTAAACAGCTGTTGGGGACCAGATTAGCTGACAGTTAGCTTTAGAATTCGGGGCTATAAAAGGGACACAAATACCTTTGCCCCCTCTCCTTATCATGGGTTGGATACATCTTAAAGAAATGCCAACGTTGCTCCAGAGACAGGGAGTTCAACAATCCACAAATTTCTCTAAATCCAGGATTAATTAATCCAGGACAGCATTTTTACTGCTATTTAAAGGCAGTCTTGATGCTGCTTATTTCAAAACAAGAACTCCCAGACAGCAAAGTACATTGCAACCCTAGAGTTGAAGTTACCAAAGGTAGATGGCATTTTAAAAGATCTGTAGCAATACTACAGTTGATGAATGCTCTGATACATAGTGAATTTTAAAGCCGCGCATGTAAAATATAGTTTAACATCTGTTGATCTTTTCATTATGACTTTTAATCTACATTTTAAAAATACTTTTCTTCTTTGATGTTGATAAAACACTATTCCTCTTGTGTTTCTTATATTTAGGTACATCATGATTGTCATTTTCAATATACTACCTGCTTATTCTGAATCAGTGCTTCTCACAAATTATCTGCTTGGTTCAAGTTTTGGATGTTTCAGAAGTGTTTAGTATTTGACAAATAATTAGTGACCTCATTTATGAAAAGATAAAGCAGAATAATGAAAGAGTAGCTTATAAAATGTATTTTACTGTTGTTTACTATGTGCCATTGTCTTTTATGTGTAATTAGGGAAAAATCATTGTCATGTAAGAAAAAGCTTCCTGATAAAAATCAAGGCTTTAGTATTAAGATTTTTTTTTTCTGCCTTTATTTTACCTTCCAGTTCTGATCCCTTCAAAGTCTTTCCTATGTAATCTCAGAACAGCTAGTGGCTGATAGATCCCAAACTACTAATCAACTCTTAAAAATATTCTGTATGCCAGAAATATATATATGTATATACTGGCATCATTCTGAGAGTTATGTGATTACAACTATTTCAGATAAGGATTTAATGAAAAGAACCTAATTTAGGCAACATTTAGTTCCTATAGTAAACATCTCCTTTGGCTACATTTTAATACTGACAGTGTTACCACTGGGGAAACATAAAAACACAGTATAAAGATAACAGAGAATACTGTACAAAAATTGCCACTACACGCATCCTGTCAATCCTAACTTGACAAGCCAGACATATTGATCAGCTAGTGCTCTACAGAAGATTAAGCAGACCCAGGACACAGAGCAGGTACAGGTGGCATACTTCTTTTCAGAAATTATGCATCAAACTAAAATGACTACTGCTTGAGAATGTGAGCCACTCACAGTGACTAAAATATAAATTGCCTCCAAGTCCCTAGCAAAACTACAATAAAGATGCATTCAGCCTAAGCTGTTATAGGGTAAATTGCTGTAATTTGCAATAGCATTTACAGGCACTATTGCTATTGCAGGTAAATTAATGTTTATGCTGTGTGGCCATTGGAACATGTGCATTAAGCTTTATGGCTATGTCATGCCTTTTATGCTAAGTGACAATATTCAGTTCTGACTTCTCACCAGGCCTTTTTCGTCATAAAAACAATTAATAGGTTTCTAAAGTTTTATTTACAGTTAATTGGATGTTATAGTAAAGCCATTTTGACTGATGAAGATTTCAATGATCTAGAAATGTATAGCTAGGCTTTATATTATGTGTTGGAGTGCTTTGATTCTATTGCTGTTGCTAATTCATTAGATGTGGACACTTGCTGATAAAGGCTTGAAAGACATTTACTTTTCATACCATGTTTGTGAAGGATGTAAAAAAAAACAAACCTGCTGAACAGGTTAGCAAGAATTCAAGTGCTCTGCTGGTAAAACTTCTACTTATTTCAATTCACTTCGAGGATATATGTGGACTGCTTGATTGAACTTGCTTATTAAATCCATTGGGAAAGAGGAATCACACTTTGGAGTGCTTCCACGTCAATCTCCTTGTTCTCTCCAGAAAAAGAATCTTAAATTGCTCCCTGGCCTATTGATTAAAATCAAACTTAGTATCTGTTAAATATATATGATATGTCCTTGATCAGGGGCTATGGGCCTGATCGTATTCACAGGGGTAGTCTTTCAAATATGGGACAACTTTAGCTAACCTTTTTTTTTTTTTTTTTTTTTTGCAAGAATGGTTATTATATCCAATGCATCCAACTTGGTCTATTAGCTCTCCAGAATATTTTTTCTTTTTTCATCCATCAGCAACAAGGATTCAGCATGGTTAATAATTCCTCTTAGACCCTTTTAAAAGAATTAGCCTACTTCTTACACTGTACACATGAAATTTGATAGGCAAATTAAAGGTATTTTTGTCCTGATTTCTGTGTCCGCCAATTTAGAGGGAAAAAAAGGACCTTACATGACCACACAAGCTGTTATCCGTTTTTCTCATTGAAATGAACAGCCTGCTTTCCAGTTAGTCTGACCTTGGCCTTAGGGCAACAGTAGCTTTAAATGAACAACTTGCTAAACACTACAAATGTCATCTCTTCTGCTGATACTCCATCATCTGTGACAGTGTTGAAACATTTCTGCCACATAGTTCTGTATACTTGATAATATTGTTCACTTTTTAAAATACGTGTCCAAAAATCTCCTGAACTGAAGAGGAAAATAAGACAGAGTTCCTGGTACTTTTTGGATTTACCTCTACAGAAACATTTTAAATTACACATTTTTGCTTCACAATTTGTTTCCCCACTGTTAAAATTTGTGGCTGAGGTTTTACCAGTAAAAATAACAAAAGTTCTAGGACTTTCAAGAAAATCTGAACCAGGCCAAAACAGCTACATTTGAGTTTGCCAAACCCATCCTTAGTAAAGTCAATTTTCTTTGGCTGACACAGAAGTAAAGCTGTGGGATAAAGTATCATCATTTCATGGTATTGTGACATTTACATCAAGATATCATTTGGCAAATGTCATTGTGTCATGGTGCTATTGAAAATAACTAGTTAAGGAAAGTCACACAGTCTGGAAGCTTCTCTCCAAACTATATAAGGGAAGATAGGGCTCCACTTCTCTGTAGCTGCTCCATAGAGCTCTGCACTGTAGCCTCGGTTTAGTTTGGGGTATAAAATTACACAAGTCACGAATACTAGGTACTGCTAGTCAGCAGCGGTGTAAGAAAATCTGTTGAGTTTGAGACTAGTGAGGCACACACTGAGACTTTATGAGAGTTAGTTAGTACAGACCAGTATAACTGAAATAATAGGAAAACAAGATAGAGTACAAAAAGTATAACAAAATGACCCCCTGGATCATGCATACTTACAACTGTGGGCTGGAACAAGATAAAGCAATCCCAGTGTTGCTGTACTTACAACTTTGTGCATACTTACAATCTTATGGAGGCCATTAAAAGCAAAGATGGAAGAAATAATCAGTGGAGCAATTTGGTTATTCCTGGTGTCCCAGCTAGGGATTGATCTGACCATCTTTCTGTACACCTTTTTCCTCACACATCTGGGAGTATGAGTTAGGTCTGAGCCATCTGTCTATGTTTGTCATGCCAGGGGACCATAATTAATGTTCTGATGCTAGCATAAGCTATTTGAGTAATACATTTCATAATAGGTTCGATGCATAAATGTGTTTTGTCCATGGTTACATGTACCCCCAAGTCCTCTAGAAATCCATTTTGTTGGGGTTTTGTGGTGTACTTGTTTATCACAAGCTATATATTGCAAAATATAGTTAAGTCTTATAACCTTATGTTAAGCACTCATGCTAACTCCTCTGCTACTTCAGCTAACTATCAAAATTTCTAACAGACCTACTAGGCCTGAGCTGATTGCCAAGCCTACCTTAATTGTTATACAGAGTCTTATGTTTCCCTATTTTCATTACAGCTCTAATAGCTTTTACTATCTTAAAGCATTTTAATATGCCAGAGCAAATTATATATAATTTAATCTTGCACCCTAAAATTAGGTTAGCATTACAGGTCAATGGCCCTACTGAAGTCAATAGTAACTCCCATTGACATCTTTGGGGCCAGGATTTCAGACGGAGCCTATACAGAGAATGTAGGTAGCAGGAGAGGAATGAACACTTCTCTTATTGTCTCATAGACTAAGGTCAGAAGGGACTATTGTGCTCATCTAGTCTGACCTCCTGCACACTATAGACCACAGATCCTGACCCATTCCTGAAATAGACCCCTAACCTCTGGTTGAATAACTGAAGTCCCCAAATCATGGTTTAAAGACTTCAAATTACAAAGAATTCACCATTTACACTAGTTTAAACCTGCAAGTGCCCTATGCTGCAGAGGAAGGTGAAAAACCCCCAGGATTTCAGCCAGGGTTTAACCTGGAGGAAAATTCCCCAAAACAGAGTACTCTGGGGGCCTGTCATTTGAATATAGGTGAAATAAGAGGGCAGGCCTCTTCCAAAAAGATGTCTCAGGAGAGTTCTCCACTTTAGGAACTATTGCTGTAGTATCAACCAATGTCCATTTTGGATCTAATCCTAAACGAGTTTTTGTGTGTGGGAGACCTTTTGAAATAACTGCAAATGTAAAGGGTTTACAGTAACTGGATCATTATACATAACATTCAAATGCAGGGTCATTAACTGGAGCTTCAAATCCTACATCTGGTTGCCCCCCAAAAGAACTTTAGAAGCGCTATTTGTGTGTCTGGAAGTGCTGGTTTGAGGATCTAGTCGTAGGATGTCCCACTAAGGTACCAAGGTTTGAAAATCAGGCTCACAGAGTGAAATGCACCTGGGTGCAGTGAGCTTTCAAGACTTATGCTGCCCTTATGTCCTGCAAAGTGGGACCATAACTGGTGCAGACGCCTTGTGCACATGGATGGATTTTGCCCGTATTATTCCTCCCTCGCCTGTTGTTTTCAGTTGAGAGTACAGTAAGTCAGAGATTACTGATACGCATTTTACTTAGCCAACTTTTGTCTTTTTAGAATGTTCCCAGTGACTTCATCTTCCTGGACGACATTTTTGAAATTACAGCATATAATTACATTAGGATAAACATTCTGTGTAAATAATGAAACTATGAACACACACACACACACACACACACACACACACACACACACTTCTGTTTGCTGTACCATAAGATTACCCCATTTACTTTCTTTTATAGGATGTAGTTTTTTAGCAAGCAATTTTATGAATATGACACTTTGACACTGACAATTTCTATTCTGTATGATGTTCTGCTCAATTTACAAATCAAAACACGTCTTTGTAACTCTCTGAACCACAGGTTCAATGTCACTTATGAGCATCAAGCTGTTTCTTTCTTCTTTTTATATATCACCGTCAACAAGAATAGACAGACAACTAAACAAAAAAAATTGATTCTACAATGATTATTCTTGGTGATTCAAAATAATGAAGTATGCAGCAGAAAGATTGCAATCTGATTTTCATAAAGAATCTATTCTGAAGGAGACTGAAAGTGGCAAACTAATTATTTTGAGTAGAATATTGAACCAGCATGACATCAAAATTACAAAAGAAAATTATTTATCGTAGACATTGATGTGAAATACCCAGATGTGATAAATCGGTAAGCAGGGGTCTATGTCCCCTAACTTCCCCCAAGGGTGTAAATAAATGAATCTATTGTGAAGTTGACACATAGTGAGAAGAAGGAACCCCTTGGGGTTAGTTCTCTCCTTAATGATCCCTTTTCTGCTTAGATTTCACACTTTTTCCCTAGGACTAGAAATAGATAAGCATCCTCTGAGCCTCGTGTTTTTCCTGTTTTATGATCAACTAGCCCTAGAGCAAGTGGTAAAAAAAACTGTTGAGTTATTACTCTATAGAAAGTCAGCTATTCATCTCAGACCTAAAGCCCTCAGAGCAAGATGGTAATACCTCCTGCTTGACTAATTAATATTTAAAATAAATCTTTTTGGACAGTCTTGTAGTCTTCAAGTATCCTGTAGGAGAAAGATTCAGCTTCTGGTCTGTCTATCACACCAAGGGCCATCAAGGGTATCAGTGCTGGCAATTTGGAAAAAGTGTAGCTACCTTCCTGGTATGTTCTGGACTGAATTCATTTTGAAAAGATCATTGGAAAGCCATCAGACCATAATTATAATATTTCTTCACTATCATGATAGGATGGGTTTGAACCACTGACCTACAGGTGAAAAACTGTCTAACCTATTACCAAATTTTCTAAGCTATTTAATCATCCTATAGAAAAACCTTTAATTTTATACCCAATATACCATTTTTCCACATAATACTAGTCTTCTGTAAGTAATCACTTAAATTAAAACATTACAGTTGGCTTCTTTCAAACAGTTTTATTCCCCAACATCTTTTTTTTTCTCTTTTCATGTCTCAGCAAAACATCCTCAAGAGAACCTAAATTGTTTCATTTCTTGGCAGGAGAACTATATGTTCTACCTGAACATGCTGAAACATTTAAATAGTAATTCATTATCATTGTCACAGTTAATGAACTATCTAATCCACAAATATATTTAGTCTTTCTCACTAAAGCACGACAGTGGTGGTAAAATTTCCACAATCTATCCCATTGTCAGAGTTTATATCTTTGTTAGCAGCAGTAGTGGGGCAATGAAACTTATTTTTCATTGATTCATAGATTCCAAGGCCAGAAGGGACTATTGTGATCATCAGGTCTGACCTCCACTATAACACAGGCAATAGAACTTCCCCAAAATTCCTACAGCATGTCTGTTAGAAAAACATCCAATCTTGATTTAATAATGGTCTAAAAGCTATGCTCTAGGACTTACTTTGGACAAGTTTTATTGCCTGTGTTATTCTGGAGGTCAGACTAGATGATCATAATGGTCCCTTCTGGCCTTGGTATCTATGAATCTAGGTATGCATGTATATATACACACACACCTGCATACACATATATTTATATATATATAAAATGATACTTCTCATTAGTTTGCTGCATAACAATCTACCTTTTCACATTTCTGTCACAAAATTAAAAAGCTCCATCCTCCCAAATTACAAACAAGCAGTATATATTTTCAAAAATGGGAGGGGGGAAGAGTTGTTGAGGCTCGTTTGTTTTTTGACAGTCTGATTCCCATTTAAATCCTTGGGAAACAAAGATAAAACTCAAACATTTGCAAGTGTGGAAATTACGACAAGAGCAAAGGAAGTCCAACTCAAGGTTGAGACTCCTTCATTTGGGCCAAAAGCTGTTCATCCAACTCACATAAAACTATTAATTTGTCTGGGAATTTTGCATGAGTAAGGCAAATAGGATTTGACCCTTATTCTGCCCCACTGTCGATTTATTTCAGTAGATGTAATCTTGTCAGGTATAGCAAAGGTCAGTGACAGTAGAATTAAATGTTGGTACTTCGAGATGAGCCAAAAGTCCCTATTAAATTTGAGGTCAGAAATAAACCCCAGCTGAATTAGAAAGTATGTGCCAGAATAAAATGGAATTTAGCAAGTTTAAACTGCAATTTGCTAACACAGGACAGAAATATACCATACTTATAGATCAGGTAAAGGTAACGTAGAGATGTATGTAAAAGAAAGTGCAGCTCAGATATGTTGCACATACACTGATGCAGAAGAACATTAACAATGCAGAAAAGGCTATTACATCATTTAGTAGTACCAGTTTAGAGCCCAGGTCTGTGACGTACTGGAACGGTTAATTTAGAGTGTTCTATTTAGGCTTGGAAAGATTAGATTTTTATCTGTAAATGTTGGTAAAAGTTGATTTCACTGTCCAAAACAGAAAATGCTTAAAACTCATAATTTTATGAAACTCTGAACATTTAAATAGATAAAATAGAGAGAAAAAAATCTTTAACATAAACATTGATATTAGCCATCAAAATTACTAAAAAAAATAAAAATTGAATTCTGGCAAGCCTAATTATATTTCAAGTAGTAACTTTTGTTTTCTCCAGGTAATCATTACTTGCACTAGGTATAATTATGTGAAATGATTTTTATTCTGTTTTGTTTGTTTGTTTGATGTTCTGAAAGTGACTCTGAACCTATGAAGTACTGAGTGCCTTCAGCTCCATATTTGTCCATGGCTAGTATATGACACTTATTCCTTTGTGGGTTTTTTAATGCAATGGATTTTTCTTTGTTTGACTTGCAGTCCCTGGGGGTTGAGTCTCCTTGTCTTTTTGAGAGAAATTATTTTCTGCAAACACTCATTAAACTTTAAGGATTTGCTAACATTTGGATGAATACCTGGAAGATGTCTAAATACCGGGAGTGGTAAAAAAATGGAAAATGTTCATACAGAAAACTTTACCAAGTCCCACCCTCCCCACCCCCAAAGAAAAGAAAAATTGTGCAGAAAATTTTGACTTTCAAAAATAAAATATGATCAGTTTTCAGCCACAAAGTGTTTGTTTTTCATGTTTTTTATGGAAAATTTTCAACCAGCTCTACTGAATACTCATAAATAATTAATAATATGAGTTCTCTTATCATAGTGAATGGAACTCAGTGCTTTTATTCAGGAAAATAGTCTTGGAATCCATATTTGTTACTATTTAACCAGCTCTAGAATTACTAATACCAGCATAGTGTACTCACTACTTATGCAGGCTAATTTAAACTCTAGCCTCAAACATATTTTCAGAGATATGTCAGTTTCTTGTGCCATATACTAATACAGTATTACTATGTAATATAAAAACAGCTCTTTTTCCTGGGTTTCTCTTCCCCAACAATGCATTATGAAATGCCAGATAATTCACCATACTGATTATTTTTCTGAAGTCTGAGTCTTAATTCAAGTGGAACCAATATTTTGAGTAATCACTTAAAAGGTAGCCTAGTGCCTTGTGTTTTAATAGTAGAACATGTTCCTTATTTCTAATCAAATTAAAATTGGAACCTTTAGTCTTGTTATCAAATCTTGCAAACTTCATTTTTTTTTAAAAAGTAAGAAAATCTGTCTTTTCAGTACCTGATACTTGCTCATAAAAACTCTCAGTGGCAGAGGGTAAACCTCCAAGCTCCTTAGCCAGGCAGTATTTGATTGTAAGACCATGTTTCATATTAAATCCTTTCAAGGGAGCATTTAAGAGAAAAGACAATGTAAGGATTTGGGACATATACATTTCTGTTAAAACAATAAATGGAATTAAAAAAAAATCCCTTAAAACTGGGATGACAGTTTTAATCCTCTTCATGATTTCACAGAAAACAGGATTTTGCTAGATAAGGAACCATAATTAAATATGACTAGTGAATAAATAGAAATCACAAAGTTATCTGCATCTCCACATGCTGAAATTCTCAGATTTTAATTAGCAGATATTAGGAGTTTAATTACACCTCTCTCCTTCTGTAAAACAAGCATTTTCTCTAGGCTCGTTTAAGCAAACAAAATAATCTGTTTTATAGTTGAACACAGACATACTTCTTAATGCAATTATATGTTTGCAGCTGGGGAATTAAGTACTCTCCACCCTCATTCAGTCTGTTCTGCAGCAAAAGGCAATGGCTGACTTCATTTGTGTGTGAAATAAAATACTCTTGCCATTTTCATTTTATCGATGGCTATAGACAGTGGTGAGAGACAATTTCAGACCCTTGAGAGTCTACTTTGCTTACTTGATAATCTGTCATTAGTGACACAATGACAGTTATGGTTATGGTCTACATTTATAAGATTTGGTTTTGAATCCCTATTTTGCTCCTCTAAATGTAAAGAGTCTATAGATTATTTTCATGACTTTCAAATAGGCCTTTCATGCCAGGTTCAAACATGAACAAAAACACTGATTTTTCTTTTCTTGATATTGCATGTTACCCGCAATGGCTGTCTAAAAGCAATACAGGAAAAACAACCAGACAACTTTATATGTACATTATCTATGCTACTTTCTTTAAGTATGTTTTAGCTGAAGTTTTCAATGTTTTTCCTGGCAATCGATTAATGCATGTTATGAAAATGAAAATCAGCATTTAACTCCCTTTAATTGCTAAAATCATACAATGACTACGGATGTTAATATGCTGTCTGCTGACAGTGATCAGGGAGCAGATTGCATGATGACAAATCAGAATAACCAAGAATGTTTGCTATCAGCTCTGGTACTATTCATTTAGTGGCTGCACTGATAACTACTGTATATACACTGAATTTATTTTGATTGTTTAAAAATTTTTGTGGGTCATAAATGTCACAGGGAGCCAGTTATTCAAATTTCCTTGTGAATTCAGCTTCATTATTTTACTCTGTTTTAATACATTGTTTGTATTTTACTACGTAAGAGCCCCACTCATGGAACAGAGCCCCATCGTATTAGGTGATGTACAAACACATAAGAAAAAGACAGTCTCTGTGCCAAAGAGTTTACAATCTATGTAAGCTTACAGATCTGCAAGTGGTGTTACTTTGCTAGTTTGCTACCTCACTTGTCTTGAGCCAGTCATAAAACCTATCTGACCGGTAATCAGAAGCAGAGCCAAATCCAGGTTTCGCATAAACCATGAACTCCATAGAGTTGCCTCTGATTCATATTGGTTATGATTTTAGTCCATGGTATTAAGTAATTATTACAGATGATCTCTCTTTTGTCCTGTACCATATCAATGGCTGCCAGACCATTAATCCATTCTTAAAAAATGTACTGTGTTATGTAACTAATGTGACTTTAGTAAAGAAAAAAGGTAATTCTAAAATTTGGATATCATCTAGAAATCAGTTTGAATCTAGTATACATAGCATCCACACAAATTCCTGGAAAGATCAATGATAAATTAGATTTAAGATTTCCAGGAAAGGAACTTCTTTTAGCCTGTCTTTGTACAATGCCTGGTATAATGGGGACCTGAACCATGCCCAGGGACTACTATGATAATATACTTGATTCACCATTTTATTACTCCAGTTTTACACTGGTGTAACTTCATCAGTTTCAATAGAACGATACTGATATAAAATTGAGCTAATGTGGTGGTGAATCAGATCCATTGACCTTACCCACCAAAAAGAACAGAAACTACTTGTGTATACATCAGATATGTCCTCTGTTACTAGCTCTGTCCTTTCATTTTGGACTCAAATTACCTTTCTACACAAATCTGGTATCACTTTGGGTTGATCCAAAGAACATTAAACTAAAATCATATGGGCTTCAGTGAGCGTGAATCAATCCTTAATGTCTTTGTGAAGTATACAGCAGATATGGCTAATCATTAAACAAACAAAAAATATTTTTTGCAAAAATTAAGTAAACATAATAATCCAACATCAGGTTTACCAGAACAGTGTTTAAATGGCTCAGTTCTCTGGCACTAAAATACATCAGTTGCCTCTAGTGTTCTAATTCAGATCATGTGTAGCTAAAGAAAATTGTTATCAATGGTTGATTAATTACATGAATTGTTAATCATTTTAGTCCACTGTTCAGAAGACAACACGCCCAAATCACAGAAGCCACCTGCCCAATTGCTAATCCTTTTAAGTCTCTCAAATTGTGATCCAAACCTCATTGAATTCAGTGGGAATCTTTCCATTGCCATTAATGAATTTTGGACCAGGCCCACAGAGAAGGCACGCATTGAATGGATATCAAGATAGACTACCCCATAACTTCGCTCAGTTGGAGTGATTCCTCAAGGGCATTGTACAGAAGCTTTCACTGATGCTACCCACACCATTGCTCTTCAGTCTCCATGGTTGTAATTCCAACACCTTTCAAAGCATTACATTCAATAACAATAATAATAAAACTGCTTAAGTGCTAGGATTCTCTCAGAATGCTTTTATTAAGACTCCTGTATTGGTTTTATTTAAAACCATGAAATTAAAAACAGCTTCCAGGACTGGAATCCTGGCTTAATAATATAGGGTGTATGTGAAGTACACAAGCTGATTATTGTCTGTTACGGGAATAATAGCAAATAAAAAAGAGAACAAAATGTATCAAGCGCTTGTGATGCTATAGCAATTTGTATCTTTTCTGGTCAAATGTAACATTGATTTATTCAGTTTTTAACTAGACCACGCTATCACTATGGAGGCATGAGCTGAGATTTCATAGTTAAAGTGGAATTCTGTATTGTACTTAAAGCAGGGATACAACTCTTCTGCTATGTATAAATAATGAAGCTTACCCTCTCCAAATTATAACCCTTGCTTTTTGAGTAAAACATTACTCTTATGAGAATTTACAAGCAAATCCACTAATTACTTTGAGGTAGAATTAAGAAATTAGTTAAATTTAGCAGCTGTGACAATCTTTTCATAGTCTGAAATGATCTCAATAATACAACAACATGGACTTTGAATTTTGCATTAGATCTGGTTGAACAATTGCCAGTACAATGTCTTTTGCATCAGAAAATGTTTCATGGGAACACATCAATTCTTACAATATTGCTTTGGGAGAAAAAAAATGGTCAAAATAAAAGATTTTGATAAGGCCTGAAAAGTTTTGGCTTTTCATTTTGAAATTACAAAATTAAAAAGTCAAAATCAGAATAAAATGTTATGATTTTATTATCTTACAATAGGGTCTTAATCTCAGATGGGATTTCTAGGTGTTACCACAACATATATAATAATTTAAAACACCATGTCAACTAAATGATCATGCTTCCCCTCCCACTCCCCATTTCAGCTAAGGTTGCCCTCACACCTTGACTTCCATTTTTAGCCATGGTAGCTAGATTAAAGCTAGCGTGGGTTTGCCCACAAAGGCTGCAATCACACTTCCAATTGCAGTACAGACATATCCTTTGAAGTTACCTTACTCTGTAAATAGTTCCACTGATGTCATTGAAGTTGCCTGCAGAGTAAAGTACTACTTCAAGTAAGTCCTTGTTTATACTACAGTTTTGTCAACAAAAGTCAGCGCTTCTGGACAAAACAGTGGAGAAATGCTCCTTCCACCTGATGTAACTCCCCTGCTATGCTGACATAATAAAACCACCTCAGTGAGAAGCATAGGACTTATGTCAGTGTAGACATTGCATTCCTTACATCTGCTGTTGGCTGTCATTCTTGTCAATTTCATGCTGGAGCCATGAAATTGACAAGAAAGCCTGTTCTCCTGGAGAGCTGAGTGGCTGGACCTTGCTCCCAGATGCAAGCCAGGGCAAAAAGTTTGGGTGACTGGATCTCACTTCCAACAGGGAACAGGGAGGCAGGGGTGATGGGGGCAGCCTGCCAGAAGCCTGGGGGGCCGCTGGGTGCCTGGGGGGCAGCTGGCTCCCAGGGCTCTCCACACTGTCCCCTCTTGGGTTGGTAAAAGCACTGCTGGTGAGAACATGCACCACTGACCTAAGCAGAGTAGTGTGATCATCAGCCACTGCAGTAATTAATGTGGTGGCTGTAAATTGACCTAACATAGGTCGACTTGTCTATGTGGTGTAGACAAAGCCTAAGAGTAGCAAACCCTGATCTTTCAATAGCTGCTGCTTAATAGCAAAGAAATTAATGTGCATTTAAAGTACAGCACAGTAATAATAGGGTGAGCCTATGGGGTGAGTTGTCTATTTAAGCATGCAATTGCATTTTCAGTGTTATTAGTCACCTAATTATGCATTCAAATTGAATATATTTGCTCATATAAGTGATTATGATTTATTGCAAAACACCACTGACTATGTTTTGTTCTGAATTTTATTCCAAGCAAATTGACAGATATAATTGATTGCTACAGATTGTGACATTTCATTTTGAAAATGTATTCTTTTTGAAGGGAATGGGGAGGGAAGGAGGGAAATACTCCCACAAAATAACAAATTCAGTGGTGACAAATTGCCGACATCACAGCAAATTAAAGTAAAAGCTATATAGAAGAGTGAATCATATATAAGGCACTGATCCTGCCACTAACTGTTTGGCCATAGTCCCTGTACCCACACTGAAGCCAGCATAAGGGTATGTGCTGTTTAGGAAAGACAGATATAAAGGCAAAGGTGGTGGAGTAGCATTGTATATCAATGATGAGGTAGACTGTAAAGAAATTAGAAGTGATTAAATTGATAAGACAGACTCTGTCTGGGTAAAAATCACACTGGGGAAGAAAACTACTAGAGTTTCCCCTGGGATAGTGCTTGAGGTGTGCTACAGACTACCAGGATCTGATTGGAACATGAATAGAGAGCTCTTTAATGAAGTAAATGGCACTGGGAACTGTGTGATAATGGGAGACTTTAACTTCCCAGATATAGACTGGAGGACAAGTGTTAGTAGTAATAATAGGGCCCAGATTTTCCTGGATGTGAGAGCTGATGGATATCTTCACCTAATAGTTATTGAACAAACAAGAGGGTATGGCATTTTAGATTTGGTATTGGTGAGTAATGAGGACCTAGTAGAAGAACTGATTGTAGGGGACAACCTTGGTTCAAGCGACCATGAGCTAATTCAGTTCAAACTAAATGGAAATATAAACAAAAATAGATCTGTGACTAGGGACTGACTTCAAAAGGGCTAACTTTAAAAAAATTAAGGGAATTAGTTGGGGAAGTGGACTGGGCTGAAGAACTCACATGGATCTAAAGGTGGCGGAGGCTTGGAATTACTGCAAAGTTGCAGGAACTATCTGAAGCCTCCATCCCAAGGAAGGGGAAAAAATTCATAGGCAAGAGTTGTAGACTAAGCTGTATGAGTAAGCATCTCAGACAGGTGATTAAGACATAACAGAAAGCCTACAAGGACTGGAAATTGGGAGGGATCAACAAGGTAAGCTATCTCTTGGAGGTCAGAAAGTGTAGAGATGAAGTGAGAAAGGCCAAAAGCCAAGTAGAGTTGGACCTTGCAAAGGGAATTAAAATCAATAAGGAAAGGTTCTATAGCCATATAAATAGGAAGAAAACAAAGAAAAGAAGTGGGACTGCTAAGCACTGAGAATGGGGTGGAGGTTAAGGATAATCTAGGCATGGCTGAATATCTAAACAAATACTTTGCCTCTATTTTTAATGAAGCTAATTATGAGCTTGGGGATAGTGGCAGGGGGGCTAATGGGATTGGAGATATGGAGGTAGAAATTCCCACCTCTGAGGTAAAAGCCAAACTCGAACATCTTAATGGGTCTAAATTGGGGGGGTCTGGATAATCTCCATACAAGAATATTAAAGGAACTAGGCACATGAAATTGTAAGCCCATTAACAACAATTTTTAATGAATCTGTAAACACGGGCTGTACCGTATGACTGGAGAATTGCTAACATAGTTCCTATTTTTAAGAAAGGGAGAAAAAGTGATCCAAGTAACTACAGGCCTGTTAGTTTGACCTCAGTAGTATGCAAGGTTTTGGAAAAAAATTTGAAAGAAAAAGTAGTTAAGGACATCGATCTTAACGGTAATTGGGACAAAAGATAACATGGCTTTACAAAAAGTATATCGTGCCAGACCAACCTGATCTTTTTAGAGAGGATAACAGATTTTATAGACAATGGGAATGCAGAGGATCTAATTTACCTAGATTTCAGTAAGGGATTTGATACAGTTCTACCTGGGGAATTATTAGTTAAATTGGAAAAGATGGGGATTAATATGAAAATTGAAAGGTGGATAAGGAATTGGTTAAAGGGGAGACTGCAATGGGTCATACTGAAAGGTGAACTGTCAGGCTTTGGGGAGGTTACTAGTGAATTTCCTCAGGGATCAATCTTGAGACCAATCTTATTTAACCTTTTTATTACTGACCTTGGCACAAAAAGTGGAAATGTGCTAATAAAGTTTGTGGATGACACAAAGTTGGGAGGTGTGGCCAATACAGAGAAGAATCAGGATATCATACAGGAAGATCTGGATGACCTTGTAAATTGGTGTAATGGAAATAGTATGAATTTTTATAGTGGAAAGTGTAAGGTCATGCATTTAGGGACTAACAACAAGAATTTCTGCTATAAGCTGGGGACGCATAAATTGGAAGTGACGGAGAATAAGGACATGGGCATATTGGTTGATCACAGGATGACTATGAGCCACCAATATGATGTATCTATGAACAAAAACTAATGAGGTCTTAGGAGGTATTTCCAGTAGAGTTAGGGAGGTGTTAGTACCGCTCTACAAAGTGCTGGTGAGACCTCATCTGGAATACTGTGTGCACTTCTCATCCCCCATGTTAAAGAAAGATGAATTCAAACTGGAACAGGTGCAGAGAAGGGCTACTAGAAGGATCCACAAAATGGAAAACCTACCTTTGAGAGGAGATTCAAAGAACTTGGCTTGTTTAACCTAACCAAAAGAAGGTTGAGGGCAGATATGATTGCTCTCTATAAATATATCAGAGGGATAAATACCAGGGAGGGAGAGGAGTTATTTAAATTCAGCGCCAATGTGGACACAAAACTAATGGATATAAACTGGCTATCAGGAAGTTTAGACTTGAAATTCGATGCAGGTTTCTAACCATTAGAAGAGTGAAGTTCTGGAATAGCCTTCAAAGGGGAGCAGTTGGAGAAAAAACCTAGGTGGCTTCAAAACTGAACTTGATAAATTTATGGAGAGGATGGTATGATGGGACAGCCTAGTTTGGCAATTGACCGATCTTTGACTATGAGTGGTAGATATGCCAATGGGCTGTGATGTGACATTTGATGGGGTGGGTTCTGAGTTATTACATAGAATTCTTTCATGGGTGTCTGACTGGTGAGTCTCTCTCACACGCTCAGGGTTTAACTGATCACCATATTTGGGGTCGGGAAGGAATTTTCCCCAAGGGTTTATCCACAAACCACAATGAGTCCAAGAGATCCGTAGCCAGATGCTGGAGGAGCAAGCTCTGCCCCAAGTAGTAGTGCTGGGGGAGCTCCAGGCGTGAAAACTGACAGAATTTCCTTTTCGCTTTGTTGATTCCTTCCCTCGAGCAGACAAATTAGCCCATAGTGATTAGATATGTGAAGAATTTGTAAGAAGATTTCTGTAAAATTAATCATGAAAATATTCACCACTTCATGAGCTACTATTTTTCCTTATAATCTAAAATCCCATAACTCCACCTGTAAGGGCCATAGGCACTCTGTTTTAAAGGGGAGTCATCGCCCTCTGCGTAGCTTACTGTAGGCCAAATTCTGATGCCATTATTCATGCTGATTAACACCTTACTCCAGAAGCAGTCCAGTAGAAGTGAATGGAGTTACTTGTGGAATACAGTGCTATTGAATGTGAATACGGATGGCAGATTCTGACCTGTCTGAGTCCTTAGCTTTCAGACTGATGACCGCTTAAACTGATCTTGGAAAAAAGATGCAAGCTGTGGAGGGAAAGATTTCAAAGAAACACCAAACTTCCGAGGGACAAAGAGAGCATAAAATTCTTCAGGGACTAAAAGCATCTGAACTGGCAGAATTTATCACAAACAAAAGATAGTGAAATTAGTTCACAGACATTTGATAGATGATAGGCAAATTTTGAGAGCAAAATTTATTTTATTTAGTTTTGAATAATATTGTAGTATTTCATATTGCGTCTATGCATAAGTGTTTGGATGGTTGGGGTCTAGATAGGTCTAACAAACGGGAAACATCTAGCTCAAGGATAAGGATGCTATTCTTTTACTCATGATGACATTGTTTCTATTTTATATACCTATCTTCAAATGCACTTGTTGGCTTGGGTTACTTATTTTAATGTTCTTTTCTTTTTACAAATAGTGGGCACTCCCAACACCTTGTATAGGTATGCCTACAAAACAACTTTACTTTTCTCCCTGTGTCCACACACACACACACACACACATCTTTCTGAAATGCTGAAAATTACCATGCTTTGCCCCAGCCAAGAGTAAAGACCAGACTGTGAACCTTGTTTGTACTCCTATGCCTGGGAGTAAAAGGACATTTTTCACATTGTCAAAGTGAAAAATCTCATTTGACATGCAAATGGTTGGAGTGTCAAAAGGACTTTTTGCTATGAAATTTAAGCTAATTTACAGTGAAAGCATTAAGTTTCAAAAGTCAAAATTAAGCAAAAGGTTTTGAAATTATCAGTGCAAAATGCTTTGATTGACCTAATCTTTTTTTGGGATGGGGAAAAAAAGGAAATATCAAAAATTCTTTCGGGATGGAAAAGCTATTTCCCATCCAACTCTACTGTGGACCAGATATCACTCTTGTTTCTGATCTCCCCCGTCCTGGACAGCACAGTTATACTCTGATATTTGCTCAGGTTTTGTTGCAAAACCACAAAATGGTCATTTGTTATTTTGGAAAGAAAACTCCTTCAATGTTAGAGAAAGCAGCTGAAAATACATTTTTCCTATTACTTACAAAACCATTAGTTACATGTCCCTAAGCAGGGCTACCACAGAAATAGCTGAAATTTGAAATCTGAACTTTGGCATTAGGCCCAGACCTTTAGCCCTATATATTGCTCCAGCTTTGAATCAGATCTGCAGAGTAGAAGTCACTTAAAATGTTTACTTCTGTGAATGGTGGTTCAAGGCTTTTTAAAAAATGAGAAATATGTGAGGGCTATGCTTTGCTGCATCCCATACACTTGTGAGCATTGTAAGTCCATGTACAAAATCTCTCTCCACTATCCTTTCTTCTGATGGCAATCTGCCCTAATGATTCTATTTTAGATACCTTTTAAAGTTTGAGCTACATAGTAGATATACCACGTTCCAGCACTGTGGTTTTACATAAACTCCCTTGCTCATTGATAGCCTGATAATTCTTTGCCACACAAGCAATGTGCAGTGAGGAAAAAAGGGGAGAGAGCTTAATTAATTTCCACAAAGCAGCAGAACTGCTTAATCTCTGTTAAAAGGATGCAGAATAGGTCCTGCCAATTAAAATTTAAAGGGTTGCAAATGAACGAACAGAATTAAACTAAGTAAATGGAAAAACATTGGGAATTGCAGATTAAAAACATTGTCATCCTCAGCTACATAATATTAATGATGGTTCATTTCACTCTGCTCTATTGATATGGAATGAGGAATATGTTCACTGTGTGAACTTTGCATCATTAAAATAATGATTTTAAGAAGGCAATTATGAAGACAGTTCCACAGACTCCATTATATCTTTAATGAGAATGGAAAAGTTCACTATTACAGGTCCAGTTTAATATGGAGTTATCCGCATGTATTCAGGTTTTCCAGGGATTTTAATCTTACAACATTTTTTGTGTGAAGACCCAAGATGCCTTTTTGTTCTCTTGGCATGGGCTGGAGCTCAACAGGTGTGAAAGAGTCTCTGTAAAAAGAAAGTAAAATATTCTGAAGGAGAGTTTGCCTCTCTCTTTTGGGGAGGATCGGGAGAAATATCAAAAAAGCGAATGACAGTGTGTTCTGGAGTGTTACGAGTGGGTGAATAAAACCAGAAACTTGAGCTGAATATTTGTTTAAATTATTTGAATCAGTTCCATTTTAAATGAAACCCAGGGCTATGTCCACATCCTCTTTGCATTCACATTTCAGGATTATTGGAGGGATTCACATTTATCTGGGAAAAATATGTTCACTGAAAGCAAACTTCAGGCTTGTATTTGAGCATTTAGGAAGACATTTGAAATTTTCATTCAGAAAATCTCTTTAGAAACTGCTCATTAACATTAAAAACATTTTCCTTCCCCATACAATTTTCTTCCATTTATACTCTCCCTAACAAAGAATATGGTTCCAAAACTCTGCAAAATATTAAAGCTAAAATAGTAGTTGTGGAGTTACTAAAAGAGTCCCTATTCCTGCAAAGAGTATACTTAGCTTTATACACTAGAAGTAGTCCTACTGACTTTATTGGAATGCTACATTGCATAAGTTAAGCACATACATAAGTCTTTGCAGTTTTACGGCCATACGCAATATATATGCCCACCTTAATTTTCCCTTTTAGATGCATTTAATTCAAACCACGTTACTTAAAGCTTAACTCAGTAGTTAACAACGTTTTTAACTTACTTATCCAAAGCAAAGTCTGCTGGGACATCAGGGAAGTTCTCCCTTTTGAATACAGTTCAGGTGCAATTGGAAGATTTAGATGTGCTAGAATATAAATAAGTATATACTTTGTCTTTGATGAACAGACATAGGAAACCTGAATAATACCAGCAGCTGGAATTGCCCAAGTTTCCCTATCGGGAAGGCTGGACAAATCTTTTTCCACCACTTGTCTATTACCATTCTGAAATAACAGTTCTACAAGAACCAATGGACAAAGTGATTTACTCAGTTTGCAGCAGAGCCAGACAGTTCTTCCAGAAATGTTGACTCATCATGGTAACTGCAAAGGGAGATTTATGTGAAAATTTCCAATAGGGAAAGGTGGATATGACAGATGAGGAAATGAATCAACATTAGGTCAACTAGTAATTTTGTGTCAAAAGACCATAGACTTAGTAGAAATTTCAATATACTGGAACTGTAAAAAACTGCTTTTGGGTAGAAAATTGGATTTTTGGCAAAATGAAATTTTTCACAAAAATGTTTCTTTTCTATGGAAAATTATTTTTCCCTCCTCAAACGCCTCCAACTGAAAAGTTTTCATTTTTTTTCTGTGAACCAAAATATTTCAGCTAAAGACTGAAATATTTTTATTTGGATATGCTCTCATAGTGCTTCTTGGGAGTTGAAGTTCAGTTGCATTCAAGTCCCCATTCTCTTTAATGGGCCACACTCACCAGCCATACTTCATCTCCCATGATGCGCCATGGCCACTGGTCTCATCCAGAGAGGGAGACCATGGTGCATCATGGTAGATGAAATCTGAGCACCCAAACTATAACTCATCTGAGGCATCGGGGCAGAATTTCTGAATCAAACTATTTAGGATCTTGGCAAAGTATTTTGGATTTTAATTTTTGAGGCCAGGTAGTATTTTTAAAGCCCTATCTGGAACTGTCAGGAGGTGTATCTGGCCCTTTGTGGCCCTGTGCTGGAGGCCCTGTGGTCCTACTGCATTCCGGCCACGGAGGAAGCAGTGAATGCCTCATATTTCTTCTTTTTTTTAAATTGCGGGTATTTTATTTGTGTTTATCGGTTAAAACCTAAAATCAGAATCACAGAATAATTCAGAATAATGGGTATTCCTGCTGATTTTTTTCTCAAATTTAATATGGTAAGAAATATTTCTCAAATTTCTATATCTGTAGAAAACTAATATATGTATTTTATATAGAATTCTGCCATGGCCTTGCTGTTTTCCTGGTTTCTGTAGTAATGTAAGTGTTAATTCATCTAAAAGAAATGGGACATAATTTTAAAATTTATTATCTGATGTAATTGTAAATGATAAAGACTGTTTACCATTGATAACAGCAACTATCCTTTACTCAAAGCTAGAAATATAGACTGCGACAGGAAAAGAAATGCAAAGGACAAATGCTAAAGTCATATATTAACATGCCTAGGTATTTAGAAAGGAATAAGTAGAGAATGTTTGAAAGGAAGTCAGAGGAGCCTTACCTGTGTGAGTTTTGTGAGATAGGACATATAGGTAGGGAATGTCACATGTGACCTAAAATAACTCATGTTTATTTAAAAGTAAATATTTGCATGCTCCTTCAGTGGGTGCATAGGGGCCCTCATGCAGTGGAGCCTCTGTTGGTTCTTTCCACAACTGGAGAACAAAGAAATTCCGGGAGGCCATGAAGAGGTATGCGCCTCCTACAGAGTATGTAAGCGCAGGGAGTCAGTGGGAGGGGGCTGCTGAATCCACCTCTATCCAGAGCTGACAGGCATGAGAACAGAATATAGTGCTATGGACCCTGCTCCAGTTGTAAGGTTGTAGTGATGGCTGCAGCGCAGGGTGACCAGATGACCATTTTGCAAAAGACACTTGAAAAACAACAACTTGCAGTAAAATGACCCAGAATGAAAAATTATTATTTTCTTCCCCCCCAAAATGCTGTAATTGTACAATATTAATCAACACTTGAGAGAGCCAGACAGAGGGAGAGAGGAAAAATATCTTTGGCTTATGCCCAGTGAATTGAGACTTCAGGTCTCATGAATCAGCTCATGGTACTGGGTAAGTCACTTAGACTCTTCTCCTGCAAGCTAAATGTATGGGAAGACCCCTCTACCAACACAGAGCCAGGCTGTAATCAACAGGATCTGCCTGTGTACATGAAACTGCAGGATTTAATCTCACGGGGGTGTTGTGAGGCTACTTTACTAATGTTCATGAGGAGCTTAGATACTGTAGTAATGAGAACTATAGAAAAGCCTGTAAATAATAAGTAAATGAAATAGAAAGGTTTGTTATCGTCTCTTAACAGAATTAGCATCAGCTGCACTTTAATTTATAAATAAAGAATTGGGGGAAAATTCCAAATAATAAATTTTGCCCTGGCTTTCCTTGTTCAGTGGCTCCCCCTCCTTAGCATAAGTCATCCCATCAATAGCTGTACATGGGCTAGCCTATATGACCTAGCTTGAATCTAGCCTGCATGGGTAGCAATAACAGGGAAGACATCGCAGCACAAACTTAAGTGCAGGTAGTACAAGAGATCTTGGGTATGTGCTCAGCTAACTAGCCCTCTCTGACTGTGCTGTCATCGCTGTTATTAGCTATGCTAGCTGGATTTATTGTAGCTCTGGTATCTTAGCCTACCCTAACAAAGCCCCAATTCTTAGCAGTATTATAACCAGACTGCCCATAGACTCACATGCGTTTTGCGTTGTACTTTCTAACTGGACAGATCTGCTTTCAGGATCATCTACAGTGTTGCTCAAAGGAAGATATACATCAATAATACTCATTCACAGTAAGCTCAGAGCTTGCGCCAGGCGCTCCTACTTTAATGTTGTCCTGTGAATGAATTCAACTCCTTTCAGCTTCTTTAACAACAAAGCACTCTAGGGAAAAAGGTTCTTTCTAGTCTTTTTATCTCCAGACACATGATCTGATATTTCCCTTCATGGAGTCACTTGTCTGCCCTTGCTCCTGGTCTACCCATGCCATGCTGAATTTGTTTGCTACCCCCTATATAGTTACTGTCTCAAGTGGTTTGTATCATACCTTTACTCTCTTGCTTTACTTTTAAAAGATTCTCTCTCCAGAACAAAAACAACTGAATTCGACCTTTTTTTAACCTAGTTGTGGCTACTCTGGATTATGATGCAGCTTGGTCCAGCTATAGAAAATGGAGCCAAAATATGCTGTATTTTGATCTGAAACACAGTTGATTAGTTATTATTTTATTAATTATTGTGTTGTATTTATTAGGCAGAAAAACAGGTGTCTGAATGCACCAGAACTAATCCTGACTATAGCATTGCCAGGCCCTGTCCATACAAGGCAGACTCTGCTATGTCATAACCCAGTTCAGCTACAACATGTTTAACAACCATTATTAAACTCATTTGTTTAGGCTGCATAGATGGGACTTGTTCAGTCTCCAATTAAACTGATCGCCTCAAAGAATTCACCTCAGTGTAATGCTTTCTGATCAATATTTGATAAATATTTATTCTCTCTAAAACTTTGTTTAAGTCAGAATAAATAAAAATCTTTCATTTTATGTGTTATTGTTTCAGGTTTATTGAGCATAGATTTTTTTTGGGGGGGGGAATCTACTGATTATCATGTTGTAAACGTTTTTCCTTAAACATGCATTTATCTGATCCCCATAATCAGTGTTCCCAGTATTCTCTTCACTGTCTAAATTTTGTTTATCGGTTTGTAAAGATGTAGATACTATGCTAGTCTCTGTTCTGATGCACTCCTGGAGAATTTAAAATGAATTTTTAAAGTGCTTCATGCAAGGTGTCTGTTTCCTTTACTGCTTCCTTCAAAATTCTGGGGCAAGGCCCATCAGTCCAGCTGGTAATTATTTTTATTAATGTCAATGAAATTTGAAAAATAAATGGTCAGAGAATAAGGGAAGAAAATCCTGAGAATTTTGTCAAGATTTTTCCCAACTATAGAACTGGTTGACATTTTCAAAATTTCAAATTTGGAGGATTTAAAGGGGGGCACTCTAAATATCTTTAGCATTCCACCAATTGTTTTTTTGGTAAATCATCTGTACTCATCTGGTCCTGTTGCCTTTTGAACCAGTTACTTTATTGCTGTCTTGGTAAGTAATTCAGACAGGCCCACAGCCACACAGTACATAAGTGGAAGAGCCACAATTAGATATCAAGATTTCTGACCCTTTGTTCTGTTGTTTGTCCATTAGAACACACTTCCTCTCATGGAATATGTAAGCACTAAAGCAATAAGTACTTTGTTTAAAGATTCTGCATTACCTATTTTTCATTAAGCTTGTGGTTTTTAAGCCAAAGCACACACCGTGGTGCGGTGCATAGCTGCACGGCCCTAGGAAAAGCTATAGGGGGCACGGTGCTCCTCTGTGCTCCCTGTGGTTCCACAGTGACACCAGGACATGCCCATTTATTTGGCACAAGTTACTCTCCCCTTGCATGGCCAAGATAATTGTGCTGGTTTATATATGGGGCAGAGCAGTGCCTTGCCCACTCCCCTTCACTTCTCTTTCCGTTTGCATGGCCTGCACTCCAACATGTGCTAGGGTAGCAATTCAAGAAGACTTAATGCAGCAATGCAAGACAATGGGGGAGGTGACTCTTCTTACTCACCTTTGCAGCTATATTAGACATGAACACAATATAACCATAAGCTAATTACCACTACTAGCTGTTAAAGCTCCTACACCTTTATCACTTTTTTTCGTTCTTCCTTGACAACAGTTCAGTTTGACTCTACCTCTTGTACAATATTCATATTTTTACTTGACTACATCTTGTAACTCTTTTGAAATATTCTTAACTTGATGAATGCTCACATCCTCCTCTGGATTTGGTATCTTGTTCTTAACAGTTTTTGTAATCTTTAATTATTTTTACAATAATTTCATCCACAATGACCTTTTCTTACCTCTAGCTTGTTTATTGCTACTTAGCATCAGCACTGTTGGAAATAAAGTAATTTTTCCTTGAACTGTTTCACTCCACATGGAACAAACAGTAGTGTTATTCAGTATTATACAAGAAGAGGATTATATGAAGGATTTCAATTAATCACAGCCCTAGAAATATCTAAATTATCATAACTCATAAGCTGTTGAAATTCTTAATGCAATACATCAGGTGACACTGCTTCCTTTCAGCACATGCCACTTCTAACAACTATTCACTCTTCAGCCCTGTCCTTGATTTATAATTCTCATGAGCCTCCCATCAAAGAATTATGCACCTGAACCTCATCTCCAAAGAAACATCAATGGGTTGTCCAAGCAGATGGCAGCATTGAACTTTCAAAACATCAGAAGGCACCATTTTTTCTTTTTCTTTTTTTTTTCTCTGTTTCTTTTGCTGGAACATTATGTTGTCTCATTGAGTACTGAGAACATTCTTGCAATGGTAAATATATGGTACTCACAATAAAGGTTTTGAGTCATCAAATTTATAAGCTTTATTCCATTTAATCATTCCTAATAGCTATTTATTACCTCTTATACATCCAATCATAAATTTTATCCCTTAAAATATTACTAGTTTTGTTGCTATTTATCAGCCAGACCATGCCATTCATTTTTAACCAGAACTACTCTATCAAAACCCCTGGGGGAGTTCTGCTGAAAAATTGATGGTATGATATAGTCCTTACTTATTATTACTGTAAGGCCTATGGATAGGAGCCCTGAAGGACAAAGAATGTTGTAATCTCTTTATTAGTGACAAGAGAAAATGCTGCCATCTAGCGTTTCATTTGCCTAGTCCTCCTTCCCCCCAATTCCTCTAGGAAGATTTGAGTAATGATCATAACTAGATATGAATTTGGATTTAAGGGGTAGTGGGCTCTCAGAGAAACTTAGGGAGAGGAATGAGTGAAGTGCTCATTTCCAAGTAGCCAGGACTCTGCCAAAAAGCCTTACGTGCTCTTGGTTCCCCAACCATTGTCATGAACAAGACTTGAGCAGCCAGGCCTAGTGGTCAGGGCTTATGTGCAAAAGCCTTGGTTGAGGTTCAAGCACCAAATCCAGGAGTCAAGGCTGGAGGCAGAATCCAATACCAAAGCCAGGAGTTGGGATCAGAATTGGGAGTTGAGTGATGGACCCTAATTCAGAGCCCTAACCCTCAAGTCCAGGAACAAGCCAATAGGCATGTGTCTCACTACAGCTAGCTAGTTAATCCACCTGGTTGCACAGATGCTTCCTGAAGCTTCTCTTGGGCTTAAATAGGGCCCCTGAATCAGTCAGGGGCCATGAGGGAAGCTGTCAGTCCAGCTGACGGTCCAGCCTTCTATCCAGCAGTCCAGCTGTCAGTCCAATCTTCTGACATGGTACTTCCTGTGGTGTTTATCTTCATGGGGTCTGTGTGATCTTATCATGACCATATCATGGCTGCCAGGTAGCAGAGTGGAGGTGTCAACAAGCCCAGGTTCTGTTCCTCCCCTCCAGAACCTCACACCCGTGGTGACTTCACTGCATGAGAAAATGAAGAACAATGACTTTGCTGCAAAGACTGTTGCTGTTTTATGGCAAGAAATGATACAGTGGAGAGCAGCAGAGCTGGGTGGACTCTGGTGAGGATCTGCCCACCCTTTACCTTAATAAAACTGAATCACTAAACTGTGTTAGGAGGAACCAGACCATCAGCACCCTTACGACTGGACACAGACTTGGCCTTTGTTCACATTATTTCCAGCCTGGTTTCCTTACCAATGTAGGCATGGATTTTTTTTTTCCCTGGGAACCATGCTGATCATACCATACACTGCTAGCTAGTTTAGAGTGGTTTTATAACGTGTTTCTAACATGGTTTTCAGGAAGTTTCCCTGCCCATGCTGGCCAGGTAAAAAGATCCTGTTAACAAAAAGTGGGACAGAACTTCATTGACCTCACTGAACTCATGTTGATTTGAACCAGCCAAGGACCTGACCCAAGTATGCTTAAATCGTATAGCTAGAATAACCTTGGTGCCAGAGTAAACAAGGTCTAAATTAGGTTTGGGGGGAAAGTTCATATGAGGTTGGGGTGTCTCCCATTTATTGCCAAACAAGACAGCACTGCACCAATATGAGTTGCAGGTATGGTTCCAGGTTAAAAGTTCATCTTTTAAAAAAATAAAAATTCAATTCAAACCTATTAAATAGCCTAAGAAACAATTTTAGTATCCGGGAAGAATGTGCTCTGTAGTTAAATGAATGACACGCCAGGTTTACAAAAACTGAGTCAGGCTTTTTAGCCAGCTGTGGAAAGGCATTAGTATAAACATGCCAGAAGAAAGTCATGATTTAAGGTTAGTATAATTTTTAAATTAATTTGTTTAGACATTTGTCAGGGGGCTTAAACCCTAGAGAACCCAGCACCCAGCTCTATTCAGCTCAGCTTTCACTAAACAAGATTTGTCACAGTAAAGACCTCAGATTGCTAAAGAATTTAGCTTTTATAAAGGTCAAAATTGAAATTTTTTTAGTTATGGCTAAAATAGCTAATGAGATATCCTGGAAAACTAATCCATGCTCACCTTTACCTTGTTCATCATGCAGAAACTGTTGAACCACTACACTGGATTATAACTAGGGGGAGCTGAAATGATTTAAGCATGTTTTCTCTATTAAATTTCCTGCTAATAAGAATTAATATATTATTCAAATTTTGCTAAATAAAGATCTTTTAATGCCTTTTGTAGAACATTACTTTCATTCCAAATATACTTAAAATTTTAGAGAAGGTACTCTATTGTACGATGTATTATACACACAGAAATACAGCAATAATGATTAGAAAGGAGATGATTCTCCAAACCTAGGGCCAGACACTATAGCTGATTTAATGTCTACAGAAAGTATCATTGTGGCTCCTTAGTGGAAAAAGTAAGTGTCCGTTACACCTAACAATTGGATCATTAATTAATTGTTAAAAAGGGTGGTATTCCTTGAGTAGGCTATGAAATCACCAGCCTCAGTTTTCACCTGCAAACTAAACTGGAACCAAGACCTTTAAAAAGCAATGGATTTTTCTGCTCTCCTACTACCATCTGTGCTGCTCTCTTTATGCATATTCTTTCTGGAATAATGGTCATTAAATAACCTATCAACATCCATAAACTAATAATTACAATCCTCATATTGCACACAAACCTGTGTATGATGTGCAAAACACCATTAAACAAGAAAAAAATGGATGTTAGGAAACATTTCCCTTGTAACCCTTCCCTCCTGCAACAACATCTTCTGAGGAGTGGAAAAGATTCTTTCAGTAAAATCTTCCATGGAAAATATTAAGACAGAATATGCACAGCATGAGATTTTTCTCACACCGTGAACCCTACAATCTCATTATTCAAATCAGTCTGTTCATGTTATTTCATTATCACATTATAAGCTCAGTGACACAGATGTTATCCTGCAATAGCTTCTCTCTGATTCCTTTCCCCCCACTCCCCGCCCTCTGGTGAGCAAAATAAGGCCTCAGTATTGTTTTTTTCTGGTTTAACAGTCATATAAGCAGTTCATGTTTCTTTATCATAAAATGCCACACCATTGCATGTTTACACAAATTATTGGCAAACAAAGATTATTATATTTAAATAGCATGAATTAAGTGACAATTATTGAAATTTAACGGCATAAACTGCAGGCGTCATTGACATCCCTTATTAAACTAATACATCACTACAGTAGTCTATAGTAAAGTGCCAAAACACAATGGGTAAAATTCAGTCATGGTTTATGCTGTTTTTTTACTGGCACGATCCATGGGACAGATGTCTACTCTCTGATAGGTAGGGGTGCTGGAACCAGGGATGCTATTGCACCCCTTTGCTTGAAGTAATAATAACAAACACCAAATACAAGGTTTCCATCATCAGCACCTCCAACATAAAAATTGTTCCCACACTCCTGCTGGTAGGACAAACTACATCCTATATCCACTCTTGGGCATGTCCACTCTTCTTCCTTGGGTAGTAGGGAGTCTGCACTGCTTGAAATGTTGGTGGTGTTAGTTGAGAAAGGACTTCATCCAGGTATACTCATTTCCCACATCTTCATGCAAGCCTCTGATGGAGGAACTCTGGCTAATAAATAAAGTTAGCTGCCTTCTATTCCTTTGGAAAAAGTGCTGTTAAGTAACACTTTATGCCTTCTTCTGCTATGAGTTTCCACTGAGGTGAAAGGTGACTAGGTAGCATGGGGCATAATTTACACTTCCCAGAGCTGACTACAGTGAATCTGGCCTTATAGTTTACAATAAAATTAGTATAGTTTCTTTGACTATTTCTTTTAAATACTGGTAGGTTTTGGAGTTATTTTATTTCTAAGAGCTAAGCCCAAATTCAGCAAGGTACTGTGAAGGTATCTAGGTTTTGTGAAGGTATCTAGGTGTCTTCATCTGGGTCCCGTAATTTCACTTCATGCAGTAACTAAAACCAGGGTGGAATTAAGGCATAGCCACTAAAACCCTGTGTGCTCAAGTCCACAACTCATGAAGTCACGTGATTACATTACAATGTTATCTTTAATTTTTTTTAAAATAGTAAGTTTCTAAGCATCTAACTGGTGAGACTGCACTACAGGCAAGAAAACGGTGGTGATGAGGGTATGGGAAGAGAGAAGGAGCCAAGAAATGCAAAAGGGGTTTCTGTTTCCCAAGAAGGCCAGTAACCAAAGAGCAATGTAAGGGCATGTTCCTTGCTCCTTCCAACCTTAATTTCTATCAGGATACAGAATCAGTGTTGATACAAAAATAAATATGAGACAGTTTTCAGCTGGAAAATTTTGAAACATCCAATGCAATGTCCTGGATTTTATAAAGCATTTCAAGATTTTAATGGGTTTACAGGGAGGTCCTTCTTTAGAGCCTCTGGAAGAGACAGACTGTGGGGTGTGGGGGAGCAGGGCAGTGGTGAGAGGTTCTCTTTTGTTTCCTTCTTTCCCTGGAAAAGGTAAGGTGCCAATAGATGGAACAGCTATTCCTTTAGAGGAGAGGAGATGAACAGAGGAGATGAACATCTTGTAGACCCTTTCTTCCTCTCTTCGGTCCTGTTAATGCTCCTTTTACTGACAGAAAATTCTTGAAGTTCCAGAAACTTCTTAGCCTTATGTCAGATCCTCCTGCTGGTTCCATATGAGATGCCTGTCCCCACTGAGTCTTCACTGCACCAGTGGAGAAGGAGATGGAGCTGAACTCCCTAATGTAATAAATGTGTGACAGATATGTAAGAGATTAAAGTTTATTTCCTGGGCACAGTCATCTGATGTGTTTTTGGATTACAAAAGCTCTTTGGGGCAAAGACTGTTTTTTGTTCTGTCTTTGTACAGCGCCTAGCACAATAGGGTCCTGGGTTCTTGACTAGAACTCCTAGGCATTATGGTAATAAAAATAATAAATGGTTTCCTTCCACTGAATGATTCAGATGGCTTTATTTGCTCCATTACTGCCAGGATTTAGTTTAATTCTGCTACTATGTAATAAAGGTGTGACCCACAGCAGTGGTGATGAGCCACTGGTCTTTATTTCCTAGCCTAGTTGGATATTAGTAGTGGTTACAAAATGCTATACCTGTGTCATATGGAAGGGGTTAGTACCCAACGAGTCCAATGGTAGCTGTTACACCACATGCCACTCAGGAGAAGGAGTGGAGAATTTGACCTCTGATTAGCAGAGGACAGGCTTCTATTCTCCTCCACTGTCACCCTTCCCTAGATGTGCTTCATCTTAGAATACGTAATTAACTAGCAATTCAATATTTAATTGTAGTTCTTGCAACAAATATCTCATGGCAATGTGGAGAAACACTGAACACTGCACCGTTGTTTGCCAAATGAATGCAACATAGCGTTTTTGGGACTATTGCAAGACAAATATTTACTCATTCCCCACTATTTGCTTGTCTTTGAGTTTTCCAGATATTCACAGGAAGGGCCAAAGTTAATCTCTTAAAGAATTGTCAAAGCCTGTAGGATGAAGAAATTTTATAAAATGAGTCCTGAAAACATTCAGAAGTTGCACCAAATAGATTTTACTAAAGTTGCTGGAAAACATGCATACATCTTCATCTTTGTTATTTTAAAAATTTCAACCTTCTGTTACCCAGGTTTCCTTAACCTAGTAACTTTTAGTCTCTGCAAGTTGGTATCAGACCTTACACCAAAGAAACACAGTCCATCTGCCTGTTATATGACTAACAAAAGACGATTCAGAACCAAATACTTATGACTTAAAAACTTTCCTTCTGGTGCCCTGCAATCCCCCTTAGAATTAACTTCACCATTGTCTCCACTTATCAGCCTTAAGCAACGCAGTAACTCAACACTGGACAACAATTTTTTTTGAAAGTGTTGTTTCCGCAGAAATTTTTTTGGATTATGCTAGACTGCTTGAAGCTGAACAGAAATATAATTTCAGACTACTTGTATCACATAGGAATTTAGAGAAACAAGAAATTGACTTATTGAATGTAATGTGTTTAATCGCATAATGGTGCTGATGCTTTGCAATAGTTCAACTGAGCTAAAAATGTTTTGTTGATGATTTTCATTTGTACACAGTGTCTGAGGCTTCTTGTTTAAGTGTCCAACAATAATCGGCCAGCATTGATGGATTCCAGTTGCCCTGATACCGTTTTTCCATGATCGCAATGTCCTGGTGAAACCTTTCACCATGCTCGTCATTGATGCACCAAGATTTGCAGGGAAGAAGTCTAATTGCGAAAGCAGAAAATGAATCTTTAGTGACATGTTGCACTTCATGGTTTTGTATGCTTGAAGCCTGTTGTCAACCAGCTGCACGTAGTTTAGTGCTCTGTAGTTGCCAAGAAAATTTTCAGCAACATCCTTGAATGCCTTTCATGCGATTTTCTCCGGCCCTACTAGAAGTTCTTCAAACTGCCTGTTATTGATGACCTGTTTGATTAGTGGACCAAAAAAATGCCTTCCTTAATCTTGGCAACAGTTATTCTGGGAAACATCTGTCTCAAATATCGAACTCCTTCACCTTCCTTGTTCATCGCTTTCACAAAATTTTTCATCAGTCCGAGTTTTATGTGAAGAGGAGGCAAAAATATCTTTGTCGGGTTCACAAGTGGTTTGTGTGTCACTTTTCTGCCCTGAAATCAACTGCTTACGAAGTGGCCAGTCCTTTTTAATGTAATGAGACTCTTTAGCACAGCTATCCTATTTGCAAATGAAACAACAGTACTTGGTTTATCCGAGCTGCATTCCTAATAGCAGCACGACTACTTTCAGATCACCACAGATGTTCCAGTTGTAGTTGCTGTACTGTATGTGTTTCAACAAAACTTCCATATTTCCGTAGGTTTCTTTCATGTGTACTGCATAGCCGATCGGTATTGAAGGGTGGACATTGCCATAACACAGCATTCAGGCTTAACACTGACGAATCAATAAGAAGACGCCATTGTTGTGGGTCTTGCTGACAACCCAAAACAGTGAACATCCCATCAATGTCAGTGCAGAAACACAGATAATCAACCTGACCAAAGAACTGTGTCAAATATTCTTGGTGGCTGTGAAAGACAGAAATGTTCGTGCCTGGTGACAGCAGACCCCATCCTTGCAGTCTTGAACCCAGTAATTCTGCTTTTGCCTTTGACAAACTCAAGTCCCTGACGAGGTTGTTTACCTCATATTGAGTTATCAGATGAGGCTCACTGGACGTAAATCGTTCAAAATCTGGATCAGTGTCGTTTTCCATTCCTGGCTCGTGCATCATGACATCTTCATCTGCCTCCTCTAGGCTCCATGTCTCTGGTGGCTTTGGTACTGGAAGACTGTCATCATGCAGCATGGGTCCCATGGCTGAAGGGAGATTGGGGTATTCAGTGGATTTCTTTTTTTTAGCAGAGAACCCAGACACATTGGTCAGACAGAAGTAACAGTCTGTCACATGATCCTTCTGCTCTCGCCATATCATTGGGACAGAGAACGGCATTGACTTCCGAGTACCTCTTAGCCAAGATCTAAGATCGACAGTGCATGTTGCGCAACAAACGTGAGGAGCCCAGGCTTTGTCCTGATCACCAATTTTCATCCAAAGTAGAGCTCATACACTTTCTTAATACGTGCAGTCATGGTCCGTCTTTGAGGTTTAAGCGTATATTCACCACAAATGTAACAGAACGTATCGCGGCTGTTGCGACATTGGTGAGACATTTTGCTATCACGAATCCTCCTGAATATACAATTGCTTTATTATTGTAAGTACACACAATATGCTATGCGCATAAAGCATGCTCATCAACATGAATGCAAACTGATACAAACGCAATGCATAGAATGGTGTGTGCGAAATGCTTTTATAGCCTTTCTAAAACCTGTCCTGCCAGCATCAGCCCTGCCTAAGCCTGAGCATTCCCACTGCATGTTGTGTGGCTTGCACTAGGTGCAGTGCCACTGCATGCTCAGGCATGCTTGGACACAAGATAGAAAACTTTTCAGCTTACATTGTGGGCAACATTTTAATAGAATTAAATTATGAATTGAAATAACAAATGTAGGGGATTTTAAAAAAATGTTTGTGATAGGGAAATTTCATGGTGATTTTCATAATCAGCAGCCCAAAATCCATAAGATATACCCAAAAGTATTCAGGAAGCAAAATCTTTGTTGTGCATTGAAGTCAGGGCACTTGATGGTTACCCCTACAAGTCTCAGGCAGTCTTTGGGTGATTCAGTCACAGATTTCCAGATGGCCGGTCCTTCTGCCTGTGGCTGGAAATTTTTCGATGTGTCCACGAAGTGATCTGCTGACTCAGACTTGCTATCTCCCTCTTATACCCCCCAATTACAGAAACAAGTCAATGAAGAAAAGGTTACATAGCTGACCAAACAAAATCAATCACTGGGCAGAAGCAAAAATTAAAGACGTGTCACTGAAAAAAAATTGTTAAGCAAGCAATCTTGAGTTGTTAGTCTATTAGCTAGATTCCCCCATAGCTGCAGTTCTAAAATATATCCAGACTTCCTGTTTTTCCACAGACATCTGCCCCAGCATATTAAGAGAGAGAGAGTGCACAAAGTCAAATGTCATTTGTCCCCTCCTCCCCACTTCCCCTTCTCCCCACTTTGCCTAGTTATGCTCTCCAAAGGCCTGAAAATGGCTAAAAGCAGCAAGCAGGATAAGTGGTAGTCCATCCCAACAACTGGCAGTGGTTTGGACATCTGGCTGATTGCTAAAATGCCTCATTGAGAACTGTAGTAATTCCATGTGGAATCGCCTCCATGTTGGCCAACACTAGGGACTGTTCTGGGAACCAAAGCTAAAAGCCCAGATCACTTCAGTTTGAGCTACAGATCCTGGCTCCCTAACTGGGGCTATAAACAGACCCACATCTTTCTGAGATCAGGCACCAAGGCGGGCACAACACTTACTGACTGCTGGGTTAGAGAGATCAAGTTTGAATGCCAGATTTCAATTCCCCTGCACCTTGAATAGTAAACTTACACCACTACAAATGGGGTGCAAGTCATCACTATCCTGATTTAGCAGTGTTTCACATTCACCTGGCATTGAGAAATGAAGAGCAATGAAGAATCTAGCCCAATTTTTTTCAAAAGGTCATTTTCAATTTCTTAAGTGAAAACAAACCCCACCTTTCTAACTTGAGCTTCTAACTCATAAGTGCCAAATTGATTTTATCAAGCCTTTCATAACAACACCAACAAAAAGAGTCATATCTCATTTCTCACAAAAGAAAGCTCTGCCCGAAAGGTAATTTTGTCAAGGTTCTAAGCAAGTAAATGTTGAGGCTGGAAATGTTTCCTCAGCCTTGTGTAGTTCATGTTACCTACAGAGAAAAAGCCACAAACCCATTTGTT
Organism: Mesoclemmys tuberculata; assembly: GCA_007922155.1. NCBI lineage: Eukaryota > Metazoa > Chordata > Testudines > Chelidae > Mesoclemmys > Mesoclemmys tuberculata. The sequence goes on along the minus strand of ML675616.1, from coordinate 34,910,606 downwards.
TGTTATCCAGAAAGAATATTTTCAAAGTTCAGTGTGTTTTCAATTACTGAATCATTTTATTGGGGTTTTAACTGGAAAAAATCAAATCAAATAGGAAAATCAAAGTTATTCCACAGCAGCAATAGATGATGGGATTTCCCCGCTGCCCCCATTTGATTTTTTGGTAGAAAAAAGGTAAAAAAAAAAAAAAAGACTTTTAATCACACATTCAAATAAATGAACTACTGTGATTTGAATGTAAGATCTGAGGTTGAAACCAACAAAAAATGGACCAAATTCCACATTGTCATGAGCAGGTTATAGCAACATTGAATTAAGCAATATGGTAAATGTGCTTCAGTGAATGCTCTGACATCTTTTGTATACAGAATCACACACACCAGGTATTATTTCTTCACACCAGGACATAAGAGGTTGCTCAGTGGGTCAAACTCTGTTCTCAGTTACACAAAGAAAGTTCCATAATTCCTGCACATCAGTACTTTAATTGAGCTCAATTAAAAAAAATGTCAAAACTTGTATTTGCTAGGAGATAACTATTTTATTGTCCTAAAAAAGGTCATCCATGTCAGAGTGGAATTATACCAAGCTCTGCAATTAGATTCTCAACTTTAGACAAAGGACAGTGTGAAAAAGCCATCAACTAGCCTTCTTCCCTTGAGTACATCTAACACTGTCAGGACACCTGGGTGACCAGCCATGATATGAGGAGTTGGAACTGACACAGTCTGTCAGTACTACCAGGTAACAAGGAGCATTCCCAAAAAGGTAGCAATTTTGAGAAGACAGTAGTGGCTACTTTCATTAGGAGCCTGTATACCTTCCTCGGGTCACCTTGTTAGACCCCTGCTTGTGGGTTAGTCAGGTAGAGATAAGGTGCTGTGCGAAGAGACATACTTTGTCTCCAAACATGATGTGAGGGGTTCCCTGCTGACAGGTTGGCATAACATTTTAAATCTTTTTTGGCCCATTCTAGATGGGCTTTCAACTTCTCCTGTATACAAGTGTTTAACTAGGTTGGAGGCTGTGGGCACATAGGAGACTTGTGGCTTGTATGGATGGAACTGGAGGTGGAAATTGGTTGGCATAAAAAGGACTCTGGTAAGTTAATCTTTAATTGGAGTTGTACCTGAATTTGGCAAAAGGGAGGAGCAAAACAGTCGTTCTGGTTGTAACTGATAAAGCAACAGAGATGTTGCTCAAGAATTTGATTCATTCATTCCATCTGTCCATTGTCTGGGCGTGATAAGCTGAGGACACACACAGTTCCACATCCAGGAGCTTGGACAGCTGTTGCCAGAAATATGAAATTAACTGCAATCCTCAGTCAGATGTAATCTTAGATGGTAGGCCATGGAGTTTGAAGACTTGGTTGAAAACAGTCTGTCATCTCTGTAGTGGTACAGAATAAAATGGGACATTTTGTAAGTAGATTGAAAATGACTAACATGGTCGTGTGGCCATGGGAATTGAGAAGATCAGTGATAAGGTCCATGCAGATGAATAACCATGGTTGAGATGGAGTTGGCAAGGAAATAAAAGTACTTAGGGGTTTGGCACAGGGAGTCTTTGTTTTAGTTCATGCCATTGGAATAAGACTCAATGAATAAATGCAGTTTTGACCACCAGAAATTTCAAGACACCAGCCTCAACATTTTCCATTGGCCAAAGTGGCCAACCAGAAACGAATCATGACATAGTTGTTGTGGTTAACCATTGGCGCATAAATGCAGTCTTTACACAAAAAGATCCTATTTTTGACTGAGAATTTTGATTCAGGTTTGTGCCAGCCAATGTAAGTTTCTCTGCAAATAAATTGAGGAGTGGGAGGAACTTCACAAGAGACATAAAATTGTGCACTGCCACATTGACAGAATGGCAATGTTTCAAGATTGTGGCACGTTCTGGTGTCCCATTTCTTTTGTCCCAGTACTCACTCTGAAAAGACTGCACTGAGTTTACCTCTTCTGGGGTCAGAGATATTTCCTGGGGTCAGACATATCCAGAATGGATGGTCATGGTGATATTCTATTAAAAATTAGCTGCAGTAAATCTTCACACCTACAGGTTGCTGAGGATGAATTGAGGTCTTTAGGAAGACTTTAAAGGTGAAATGCAGACTCTATCAAGTCACTGACTGAAAACTTGCATCAGCTGACAGAAATGCACAACCCTGAGAGACAGCATGGTTTGACAATGATGATGACAAAGGTCAGTTTTCAAAAGGATCATGGGAAACATTTAAATAAAAGCATTTAGTTAAGATGTACTTAGATTTTGAGTTGCACAGAGAAACCTAAAATTAGTCTAGTTCCTTACATGGCCTTCATCCTGATAGTATCCATTATCCACTGGGTAGTTGACAATAGATCCCAGGTATAAGTTAGATCCCCCTCCTTTGTCATCTTTTGTCTGTTGTTTGTCCATCTTACCTTAACAGGGCATTAGTGGCACCTTGGTCTCTCCTATTCTGTTCCTGTGGCACATAGTTTAAAGTCTCTTGAGAATTGAAATGCTTTAGCCTAATTAAAGGCTTTGGGTTTAAAATAAAAGCATACGGGTGAAAATTAATGACCTGTGATACTCAGGATTCAGACTAGATGATATAATGATCCCTTCTGGCTTTTAAACTCTCTGAAACTACTAAACTATCTTATGGTTTTATACTGTTGTTCAATCACCATATTATCTGATCCTTCCATTTCAGGTCAATAGCAAGGTCCCTAGTGAACTTGATGGAGTGCTTCACACTTCTTCCTTTCGAGGGTACAAACTGATTGGGATAGGGGTTTTGGTTTTGATTTTATTGAATTTTTATTAATATATTTTTTCTTTTGGGTGACAGGTGGGCTTTGTAAGGTTTTTGGGGGTAGAACGGATTGTCAGTGTTCAATGTCAGTATCATTCTTATGGTGGAAAGACCTTTATGAAGAGGAAGATTTTGGAGTGTTTCCTAAAAATGGTCAGAGATTCTGGATTCATCTAATCTCCTCTGGAAGTTGTTCCTTAGGTGGATCCCCTTTACAGAAAATGCTTTGTCCCTAGCTCTCTTACGGTTCTCTCTCCTGGGCTTTGTGATCTGTACTGTCCCAGAGGATCACAACTGGTACAGTCTGTTTCCACATAGCTTCTCCTTGGTGTCATCTCCATGTTCCCTCCAAGAATATTTGGTTAAACCAGTTGTAAGATTTTCTTGCTGTGAAGAAACTCACAGCACTAAAATACAAAAAGAAACTCTCTTACAATGCTCTGCCATGAGGGCGCTGTTCATTATGTATCATGAATCCAAGACATATGCCCCTGACCCCTAGATCCCAGAGTATATTATCTTTTGACCTTTATTGACAGTGCTGTCTGTTTTCTTTTACTTTATTTTATTGCCTTCTCTCTAGTAACAAGTGGAGCCAGCTTTAGCTTCTCTTTGTAAATTGCATTTTCTTCTATAAAAGTATTGCCAGACCTTGCAATAACTGTCCTATATGCCACATGTGCTCCGTGTTATAGTCATAGTTTGAAATTTTCTTCTCTTTATTACCTCCCCTGTGTAAAAAGAATATGAGAGGCACATACTGCTCCATTCTCCATGCCCCTAGAGGTTCCCAGATACAACACAACTGGTGTGGGTTAGCTGTACATGAGTATAGGTTGTGGAGAGCTCATGCAAAAGGTTCTAAACCCTTGTTCTGCAGAGCTCAGTTTCATTTGGGTTCCCTGTATATGTCACACAGGAGGGGATTGTGGGTAAGTCAGGAAGAGGCTGGGGAAGGAGTGAGGCTTATGGCATTGCCATTGTGCTGATCTATCAGTCACTGCTACCCCAAAACAGGTAAAGAAATTATATACTGGCATAAGTCCATTGACTCCAATGGAGTTACACCAGCACAAAGTTGGGCTCCGAAATGGTAGACACTAATGCAGCCTCAGAGCTGGAGAGGGGGACATGGATCAGCATACATGTCGCCCTTCCCATCAGTGCTGGGCCTGAACTGGGGACACTAATGATCCAACCAGTGGACCAAATTCAGTGATGAATCCTCGTCAAGGGCCACTTGAGGCATATTGCACATACGCTAAGAAAAAGAGCTGGAAAAGCAGCCATGGAACCTGAGGAAGAAAGGATTTGTTTCTTAGCCTCATCAAAACCACCCCTTGGTTCCAAGACCAGCTACTGGGGGACAGGGTGTCTTGGAGTGGCGTAAAATATAATCCTAAACAAAATACAGGTTGCCAATATCATTCTTTGTTCAAGGAAGACAGGACAATTTAATGAAAAACAAAATAACATAGTACAGTATAATTAAGTTAACTGATAACTTCAAAAAACCTGGTTAAATAGTTTTTTGATTTTTGTTTTTTTTTTAATGTTATACATGAAAATAAATGTAAAACTGGCTGGTTTTATGTATTTGCAATGAATATGCTTGTTTTTCAACTTTTTTGTTCCTGGCACATTTTATAGCCAAAGTGTCATTGCATTTTAGATTCTTTTGCATAATGCCAATAACAGAGGCAGATTTGCTTAACAATCTATACAGCAACAGGACTGCTACAGCCTTAGAAGAACTGAATCAGTTTTCTAGGGGCTGGGGAAGGAATACTGTTAATATTAGCCTGCCAGCTAGAAACTCATTTAACTACTAGTGTAAAGAGTTTCATTATCTCAACTAAGCAGGCGTGTGTCATTAACTCAGGAAAATATTGCAGCTTTACAATCCTTTACCTCACATTGCTCACATAATACAAGTGGGGGAAAAAGTTGTTGAAATAATATAAGAGGACTTATGCAGACAGCAGAAAAGAAAATCAAAGTTAAGACCAGGTCCACGCCCTGATCGTGGGGGCCCTGGGCGCCTGGAACCCTCGCTACGAGGCCGTGCTGCGGGCCTGCGGCATCGGCTGGCGCTACACCCACCTCATGCGACGCCTCATGGTGTTGGACTCCATCTGGTCGTCCCAGGACATCTACATGGAACACATCACTGGCCACAGGCAGTACCGCGAACAGTGAACGCTGCAACGTTGAACCCTGTGAACTCTTAACACGCTCCCGCCGCCCCACAAACCCCATGGGGGACGCCACGTCATCACGAACTTATGAACTCAGCCCCTCTCCCACCCCTCGCGATCGTTGTGATGCGTAACCCTTCCCCCATCTCCCTGTTGTCTCCTGCACTTTAAACCCCAGCTCTTCACCCCATCCGGGACTCCTCGGGCTATGATCTCGTGCTGCTCCCCGACCCCCAATTACTCTGTACCCACTGATAGCCCGTATCCCTGCCCGGATGCCTCTTGCTCTCATGTTGTAAACCCTGTACTGTTCTTTGAAACATTAGCTTCTAATAAAACCTTTAAATCTGTGCCTTTGTGAAGGAAACAAAAGAAACAACTTGTAGTAAGGACAGCCTTCTCACTGCATTTCAAGGCTTTTGTCAATTAATGTTAGGCCTTTAGGAGCATAGTCTTCTCTCATTCTCTTTGTTGCTATTAGTGGAGTTCAAGGCTCAGACTGAGGTGAGAATATTTCCCTTAGTGCTATTTAAACAAAGTAGGCCATATTCTCAACTGTTGACTACATGGATGTGCACCATCTGTGTATCTGGCCCATAGACAAGAAAACCTTTTTTATTTGTATTACTTTTCTTCATTTAAAAATAGCATAAATCTTTAAATGAAAATGATAAAATACATGTTATTTTCTGGAAACATGGAAATATCCTTCTGATTATTCCAGTCTATTAAGTAAATATAATTAGTTAGTTTTGTAAAATGCACAGTATTTACCCAAGAGACTAGAAAGCATCCCTGACTACTTATTAGAATCATTTTTTATGCTAACTATAGACTTCACAGTGGTTGATCTATTTTGCAGATGGAGGGAGGACGAGTAACTTAAAAATAACATGAAAATCAGTATAATGCTAGTTAGCAGAATCTTTATGAAAGACAAAGAATTGCATGATCTCTTACACTTTAAACAAGCATTGAGAAGATTCCTGCTATCTTGCAAGTCAGTTGTATTTTCTATAAGCTTCTTCTGTTCAGATTGTTCTCAAGTCATTGTAATACACTGATAGCTTTCCAAGAGAACAAAAGTGGAAAAAAACAATGTCCCTCAGTGGTTGAAGTTTAATCATTAGCAATATGTGGATATTGCGAAAGAATATTGGATTGCATTGAACCAGAGTTTCAGAAATGGTATTGCATATGGTCTCTTTCCCTTGATGGCATCTTATTATTTGCTGGTAATAGTTGCAGGGCCTGATCCTGCAATCCTGGTGTAAATCAGTGTAGTTCCATAAAAGTCAAGGGAAGTCAGGGATTGCTTCTTCTATAACTCATTGTACTGCATATCAGCCTAAAGAGTATGAGAAGAAGGCAGAATCATGGTTCCACCCACCCACTTTGAACCATCCTGTGGAACTGTCCTGGTGCACCCATATAGGGACAATTAGTCTGTGCATTCCCCCACCCCAAAGGGGTGTTTGGGGAGCCCTTATGTCATCCTGAGGCTGAAGCCCTTGCTCAGAATCTTCTGGAACCGTACTCAATACAAGAGCTAATAGGCATGATCTAGCCTGGGGAGTTAAGGGTTATTAAACCCATTTGAATAAAACTGGTCAACTCTTCACTCTCAGTTCAGCCAAATCTCTTGTGAGGTACAAAAGTTTCAATTAACTATGATAAAAATAATCTTTCATTGGCATGAGTTTGTTGATGGGATTGGGAACAGAAATAATGAAATACTGTGAGAAGCTCATTACATGAGGTGTTTTTTCTGTTGTCAGACCCAAAGTAAAAACTAGAGTTGGTAAAAAACATGAAGCATTTTCTTGGAAAGCTTTTTCCCCAGTTTATCATCTAGAATATTTTTGACAAACATGTTCTTATTGTTTATCAAGTTGGCTGGGGGAAAACAGATGAAATGTTCCCTGGAAATATTCAGTTTTTCGTTGATAGAACATGATTATATATTAATAGTAGGAAGGATAGTGCTGGACAGAGACTTAAGAGGTCTGAGTTTAATGTCATGGTTAGCCATAGACTTCTGGTGTGACCTTGTGTCAGAGACCAGGACATAGGGGGTTGTGCATAGCGGCTGGCCCCAGAGTCAGCTTCGTGGTTAGCACCAGACTTGGTAGGCAGGAATAGGAGCCCGGCGTCAGAGACCAGATGCCAGAGCCAAGGGGTCAGAGATCAGAGGTCAGGAATGAGAGCCAAGGGTCAGCTCTGGGTTAGCTGGACTGAGGCAAGGTGTGGGGGAGGCTGCATCTGGGGCAGGAGCATAGCTGGTCCCAAGGCTTGGAACAAGCAGGCACAGAAGCTAACCCAGCCATGGGTGAATGCTTTGAACAGCCATCAAACTGCTTCCACCGCTGGGCTTAAGAACGGGGCTACTGACTCCTCCCAATTAGACAGTGTAGTCAATCAGGCAACTTAGTACAGGCCAGCAGAGCTCGTAAAGTTACCCGGAGCCTGGATCTGCTGCAATCCCAGATTCCTGACATCTTGGGCATTTTGCTTAATATCCCTGTACCTCACTTCCCAGTCATCTTGCATCTCTCTCCTGTCTTCTGACTTGTTTATTTAGGCTGAATTCTCCTCAGGGCAAAGATGGTCTCTCTTACTATGTTTGTAGTCTCTACCACAGTGGGGGCCCGATCTAGCTCTAATCACAGCTCTACAAGAAATAATAAATGATAATCAGGAATATTTTCCAATCAGCTTTATAATGGGACATCAAAGGGAGTTGGATCAGACCCTCTAAGGAGCACACATTGTATGGTCATCTCAATAATGCATTGGTTTTTATTTTTTTTTGTTTCATCATGTTTTACTTCCTGATATGTGTTCTTATATTATTTGTTGTATTATGCTTTACTATTTTAATAAAAACATTTAAAAGGGTTTCCTAATTTCTGTGTATATATCTGTCCATTGGGCCCTATGATGAAGGAGAGTGCCTGGTTTTTTTCCAGTAGCAGTGCAGACGGTAATACAAAATCAACCAGGAAGTGGGTTATAGTGGATTCCTGCTATTTGGGTGTGAGGTAGTGAGGTAGTGTACGGTAGTGTGTGTTAGTTATGGCCCACAAGGCCAGAATCAGAGGCAAGATCTTTTTATAAAAATGCTCCTTTCTTATTAATGGCTTGACAACTGTTTTTCAAGGGGGAATTTTAATTGTTGAGCCACAGTGACTGACAGAGTAGAAGAACTGACAGGGTTAAGAGCCAATGGAATTTATTGACCGGCTGCAGGTGATGCTGTAAGGTAACAGGATGATTTTGGGCACCCTCGTTTAAGAAGTAATAGGGCCAGTACATTTTTTGGTGGAAGAATCAGGTAGTTAATTAGACAGGTGTGCTTTTTAAATTACTGTAATGACCGGGCATTATGCAGTGCAACCTGCAGAGGTCTCTCACTGTTGCTTTGTCCTCATTGTACTGGTGGACATGGAACATTGTCTTTTGGCTGAAGTCTGTAGAAACTAAATATCTGCTTACTCTGTAATGAAACTACAATTGGAAAGGTCTTTACAGAAGGAGAAATAATTTGGGAGTATTTTGTGTCCCAAGTGGAATGATGGGAACTACTTAAGAGGAGTCTGGTGTCCTCTCTATGCTCTTTTTCAGGACATTTGTATTCAGCAGAACACAAGAGTTATTTGGTGTTGCTGGGCCTTTTGAGAAAGCTTCATAACCAAATGCAAGATTAGGAATGAGTGACGACGAGACTCTTTGAGGAAGTTAAGAAAGGGAAAGTTCAGTATTGAAGGAAAAAGCTGGAATCAGCCAATTTTGCAAAGGACCATAGGATGACAAGAGGTGGGGCAGCCTTTTCTGATGTATTTGCAAGGTCTGAGGAAAGGGGAAGGCAGCAGATTATGTGTGGTAGGGTTATGGAATCCTATCACTGGACAGGTATGCAGAAATTTTTGCTAGGAAATGTATGTTCTTTAGAGACACTTGCAGTAATCACAGTAATTCTAGGCTACTTATGATAGAGTTAAAATTGAGTTTGTTTTCAAGCACGGGAGGAAAGGCTCTGGTTTGAACTTTTTTGTGCTGCCATTTAGTCCCCAGCATTGGCTGAATAGAAACAAATGATTGCAGAGAAATGGCATATGACTTGGGAGTCTCTGATTTTTGGAGTGACCTTTTAGTTTACAGGGACAGTGGGCTGGGACACTGTGTTTTGCTTTGGGTGGGTTTTTTGTGTCTGTTCTTGTGGTGACTGTAATTCTTGGGTATTATGTTTTTAGTGTAATAAACATGAATAATGATAGATAGAGACTGAAGGCTGTCGTGTCAACTGCATTTACAAACCAGCCTTAAATAACAAATGCATCTAAACATCCAAATAGCAGTCAGGCTTACGCAGACCTCTGCATTGCCATATTGTATAATAACAGTTCTACATGGTATAAGTTTTGACAATTACAACCAAGGAAATACTATTCCTTGTTAGCTGTCAAATATGTCTGAACATCCATGTATGACATTGCTGCCAATCCTGGTTACACCACCAGTCAAGGCTTTAACAGCAAATAGGTGTCATGTTTCTTATTGAAATGTACTGAATTGACAGCTATTGTACATACATCAGTGACTAAAGCAAAGCAGAACATTTAGCAAGAGACTTTTCATATGAGTTATGTCTATCTTAGGTATGCATATTGCCTGTCTTACTGTAGCATCTGAGCATCTCACACTCTTTAATGCATTTATTCTCACCACTCCCTGTGGTAGGGAAGTGCTATCATATCCATTTTACAGATGGAGAACTGAGACACAGAGAATCTGAGTGACTAGCGCAAGGTCACGTAGAAAACCTATGATTGAGCAAGGAATGGAATGTAGGTCTTCCAGGTACCAAGTTAGTGCCCTAACCATTGGGCCATTCATCCTCCGTAGTTTGTCAAATGTGAGGATTCCATCTCCCATTTTAGTTTTATGTGCATTTTCTTACATTGAATTGTCCATCCCAACATACATAGGTGTTTATCAAAAAATTATGCAAAATGACAAGAGAAATGCATGAGCAAGATCTGCCTCAAGAAATTAAGACTATATCTTTAGGTATAAACAATACCTATAAATCATTTTGAAAATGTAGATGAAAAGGCTGCCAACTTTCAGAACAATATTGCTAAGTATAATTTACTCACTTTTGTACTATGCATAGAAAAAAAGGACATGGTTATTCCTTCAGACAGTTCAGTTAAATGTCACCCATACAGTGAAAAAGACAAATTTTTAAGTTATGCTGAATTGAAAATAAGGATCTGCCATTTATGTTTTCATATTACAAGATAAGTGCTACCTTAATGGCATTCTGAGTCTTTCAGAGGCACATAAAACGGGTCCTTGAACTCTGCTTCATTTTCCTTACATTTTAGCTACTAAATTATTCCCTCTTCAGCTGAACAAGTTTCTGTTGAACTACTTGCTACAGAACCTCATGTTTAACTATTGCAAAGGCTTCTAGCATTGCACCACAATTATATAATGAACTTTAAACTACAAGGCTTCATAGTCCCTTTGCAAGATTTAATGCACAAGTGTACAGAGATCAGTAGCCAGGAAAGCTTCTATTGTTCTGACTCTGTAATACCATCATTAAAATCATATTATTTCTGAATGGTAAATGGCTGGTGTTCCTGCTTTCTTAATTTCAACATACTCTAATTCTGTGTGCTCTCAAGCTTCTTTGAAGGAAACAATTTCTCAATAACACAGGCAATTGGAAATATGTATCATTAACAGCTTAAGATAAGAAATCATTTATTTATTTATTTCTGATGTCTGCTTCCCATCGTTTTCCCTTCCCTTCCCTCCATTTTATCAAACTGAGGCTTCATGTGTCAAAACTAGAGATCTGGTCAATCTACTTATTGTAAACAATATATTGAATGGATTTGGCCCTTTCAGCTGTTTGTAAATGTCCATGCACTGATCATTTTATCATTGATGTCTTCGTTATTTGTAACTGAATGTTTTTATGAACTATTTGGGCCTGTGGACTTTTCATGAGCTGTTCATAGCAAGTGCTCCTGCAAAGATTTGGCAGCAGAAATCCTCATTCCATTGAAATCAGTGGGACTTTTGGCATTGACTTCAATAGAGCCATGATTTCAACCAATACTTGGTCTGATATTTGGTCTGCAGGCCTGATCATCTAAGACACATGACATGATTTCAATCCCGATTGGATGCCCTAGCCGTTTATAAACAGGAACAATGCATGAAAACGTTGATTCTTGTAGAGAAGGGCTAGGAGGTATTTTAGAGAGAAAGTCATCAAAGATGACACGGTGGATTAGGACTACAGCTGAACTGAACTGGCCTTTGTTTCATGGGATCATTCCTGATTTCTAAATTTTTTCCATTTGTGACACCCTGTACCCCACGTACACCCTTATGGTGCGATTTGTATATCGCTCGTGTTCACCCTTACAATGTAACTGTGTATTGTATGATGCAAAGTGTCATGTAAGGTGTTTTTGGAATGCTCGTGACATACTGAACATTATTGTTATGGTAGCATGTTTCCTGCAATGCCATACATATGACATTATGACAGATACGAAACTCTGTTAGGTCATATCCCCCAATGTGTTTCTCACATGGCTTGAATAGATGCAAACACAAAGCTGAAGTACACAGCCTGCGGAGGCATGCATACAGGAACAATTGACTGGCCTAAACTCCTTTGAGCATTTTGTGTCAATAAGCACTCAATGAGCACTTTGGCTCAATAAGTTTCCATAAAACGTTTTGCTTTCAATGAATCAGTGTTTTCTTATAGAAAAGTGTTCCATCAGAGAATTTCTGACCAGCTTTTCGCAGGACATTTCAGAACATCATTTGATAGCTGCTGTTGTTTTACATCTGTTGTGGCTTTTGTTGTGTCTTGCCCTCTCTTCTGGACCTTGCTGATGTTGGCTGACTCTGTTTCTCCTTGATGACAGCAACAGGGGTGATGGCCTTCTTCCCTGTCAGCAGCTCTTCAGTATGGCAGCAGTGGAAAATCATTCCTCTGCAGTTGTAGCCTCTGCTTCCCACCACTGTTCCTGTCTAGTGATAACTTGTTTTTAAACCACTGCTTTTACCATTCTGTTCTCCTTTTACCACCTAACACCAAATACATAAAAACAGTATATAAAAAGCTGCCTGGGCAAATATTTCTTATGTTAGTATATTCATTCTCATGCAGCTACATTCATTGTCACATACATACTTGAATTCATACAAATGGAAAGCTGCTTCCCAAACATTAATGGGTTCTCCAAAGTGTAACAAAATTAAACAAGGGGGAACAAATTTTGTCCAGTTGAATTGTGTTGTAGATTTAGTAAATCTGCTTAACAAAATCACTTGTTCCACTTATTCATCCACTATTCTACCTTCTTCTCCTATAAAATAGTGATCTTACTGACAGCATTCACTTTCAGTATCATGATGATTTTATTGCTATATCACCTGAATTAAAATTCTTACTTATGTCACTAAGGAAAATAAGGTTGTGATAAACTCAGGTTCTTGTGACATGGATCATTGTGCTAATGATCAATACCTGTAGTATTGTAGAATTTACTGCTCCTGCAAAAAAGATTTGTAAATGTCAATTACAATCTATTAAGGTGTCAGTTCAAGCTAGTGTACTGCAAATTCATTAATGTTAGCTGTTCTGAGATTAAATGTAAATGGGTCAATCAATCGATTTCACAAAGTGAGATTTTATATCGTAATCTGAGTGAAATAAAATGCATACAGCTTAATATGTTAAATGATATATCTACATACACTCACTGGAGATTTCACACCAATTGATATGACTGCTATATGATATGAGTGCTGCAACAACACACTTGCAAACACCATGTTGTGTTCAGAGACAGTAAAGGGCAATATGAGTTTTGAAAGTGAAGGTTTTTCCCCTTTCAAAGGTCTAATTAGCATGCTTAGTTTCTTTGGCAAAAGAAGGTCATGTTATGACACAAGCCTATTATCAGCCAAGTTACCAAAGACATCTGTGACAGTGAGTTTAGCATCTGTGGCAGCTATTTTAGAATGCCTACTAATAAATGACTTCATAGAACACTCTCAGAGAGAACTTGGTTGGTTAATTAATTTTATAGATTAAAAAAATGTTTCTATAAGGTCATGTTGTGACATTATTTTCCTTGCTACAATGGATGCAAAATAAGTTATATAAACACAACTACGTAGATTAGTTACATTATTAATAAAGATAGGGCATATTGTTTCTATAGTATCATTTCTTTTCCAGTAATAGTAATGAGATAAACCATTATACATAAACATCAGAAGGAGAATATTTCCCAGTTTGCCCAGTACAATGAGCATTTATTGGTTAAAAGGATGGAGACATATTTGAGGATGAAGTCTTCGCGATCCAGACACAACGGCATGGGCAGAGGCAAGTTAGAGTGCCATTTTATTCATGCAGTTGTTGGAGGTTTGATCCTTTGTTATAAATGTGAATTCTTTGATGTTTTCATTCAGAATCTTCATTGCACTTGTAATGCCATTTTTCTCATATAAAGGGCATCTGTTACTTATTAAAGGACATTGCCAATGCTACTATTGTCATCTAGCTCCCCAAAGTGAGGAACTATTGTCAGTTTTTATTTTTTTTCAAATATAAGTTATAATCAAGGTTACTTTGAATATTTTCCTTCCAAACTGAAGTAACCATACTAATGGGTATAAATCCATTGCCACATAAAAAGTAGTGGGATGTATTTTATTTTTCTTATACACAAATTCATTAACTGTCTCAGAGGAATGAAAACAAGTAATCCTTTTCAGTTATCATGCTGGCATTGTTTTGGCATTATGTTTTGATTTTTTTTTGGTCAGAGTTTCAATATGAACCCTATGCACAATGTTATTGGCCTTATTTTTCTATTGTCTTGCATCTTGTATAATCACTGGTGCCTACACAAAGGTGGCCAGATTCTTTACCCCACTATATTTGCTTGTATCACTGCAGGTCTAAGCCCATTCATTATGCACAGGGAATAACTGGGTCACATAGAAACAGGGTAGCAGCTCTATGGTACCACCTCTTCCCTCTTGCCCTGGCACAAAACTGTTCTCAGGGGGAAAGGGAGTAGCCAGGGCAGTGCTCCATCATGTCAGACATCATCTTTCTGAACAATTGAGTGGCTTGAAAGTTGCACTAACTTATACTGGGGGGCCAGACTGGTCCTTAGTTTGGGATAATATAAAGGTGGCTTTAATACCATATATTCCCACTCTGCCTGGTCCTGCATCAAGTATAGCCTGAATGGACCAAGAATCTGGCTGCATGTGTGATTCCTGATTCGACAGAATTTTATATCCACTTTGCACAGGTGTAAATGACTCTTCAAGCTGTAAAGTTATTTACCAACTTGATTTTACAATTTGTGGTCTGATACATTAAGGTACTTTATCCCTATTTATCCAGCATTTTTGTCTACTTATGTCATATAAGTCATATGTACCACCTCTGAATTTCTTAGTCAGATCTTCTTTCATCTTCAAACATTGATTTTCAGTCTTTTGGGGATCATGTATCCTCCCCTCTATCTGCTATTTGGAAGCCTTCAAACTTTCTCATGCTACTTTTCAGTCTAAGGCTGTGAGCTTTCTTTTTGAATTAGCCTTAGGCTGAGCTGTATTTTACACCTAGTTTTATTGATTTTATTGTATGAAACCTTATGATACTTACATAATAAAGTCATATAAATGATTTTATAGTACTATCAAATTAGTGCCAGAGGCTATGGGTCTTCTCCCCCCCCACACACACACTTTTCCCTCTTCCTTTCTTTTTGTGGTGTTAACCCTTAAAATTCTGATTTCTGGCTAGGTAGCAAATATCAGCTTCAACGTGTGTGCATTTGGTAAGTATGGCAGAACTGTGGGGCTGCACATCACAGACCAAGCTTACAGCTCATTGCCCGAGGATGGGGCTGGGAAAAGGAATCCATAGGAGCTTGAGAAAATCTGCAGCACAAAGTTAAGAAATGTTTTTATGATCATTGCTCTGCCTGTTATCTCTTCTTCTTCTGTTGGTATATTTTCTTTCATTCATCTGGTGGCAGTTTTAATGAACAGAATATTGATAAGACAGTACTCAATGAAACCCTCAGAAAGAAGTCTTGGGAGATGATGCATGGACAGCTTGACTTACTCACTTGCAATTGCTCACCCCAAAATGCAGAGACGGAGGGCTAAACATAAAAAAACAGCTGCTATGCTTTATTACTGCTGTGTATTACGTTGCTCTTTCCACATTGTATGTGCCTGGCATCAACTGACAACATTAATTAATTCATGATTTACTTGGGAATTTTAAAGAAATCATGTATTAGACACTAACTTAGTCATCCACAAAGAGACACGCTCTCCCTGTTCTAAACACTTTCTTCGTGCATCCCCTCTTGTCCCTAATCATTGAAAGGAATAATGTAAATGATTTACATTAATATAGTGCTTTTCCTCCAGATAGATTCCAAACTGATTTAGAAACTCCTTACAATAAACTGAAAAACTAAATTACTGATTAGCAAATATAACTGAGCCCCTACGATCCACAGAGCTTTGGGAAAAGATCTGGGAGTTTATTCAAATACTCTCCCCTCAGAATGGGTTTGCTCTGAGGAAAGATTTGTTCTACATGGATAGAACTAAGTCTCTAGGGCCCAAGCTAGTTCTTTGTAGCCTCTTTTATAGGAGGCATCTGGAAGGCCCAGGTGTTTCCCGTTGACTGGGGCAGGACTATAAAAATGAGTGGTAGAAACTTGTTTAGGGAAGTGTAACAAAGTTTTATAGTGAGGGGGAAGCAAATGATCGTTGCAAACAAGCCAACCTTATGTTGAATCTGTAGTATTAAAGAAACTTAAGTTTGCAATCAGGAAAATCCCTGTTCTGAGGGACTGCTATAAAGGAGCTTTGTATGCAAAGTAATTGAAGGTATGTTGGTCTGAGGACATTAGAGAGATAAGGTGGATGAAGTAATATCTTTTATTGAACCAGTTTCTGTTAGTGAGAGAGAGAAGTTTTTGAGACATATGGTGCTCTTAAGGTTTGGGAAAGGTACTCCCTGCATCATCATAGCAAAACACAAGGTGAAACAGATTGTTTAACTTAAGTAGATAGCACATATTTTAAGGTACCATTCAAGGTAGAGTGGCTCATTAGACCTAGGCAGTCATAGGACAAAAAGAGGGGGTTAGTGGGTTCCAGAGTGTTGTAATAGGCCATAAATCCAGGGTCTCTGTTCAGTCCATGGTTTTTTCTGTCTGGCAGAGTAATGGATTTAAGCTCCCAGACTCATCTTTTGAAAGTGTTGTGTAAGTTTCCTTTGAGAATGAGGTCATATATAGAATGATTGTTTTGTGCAAACTGTTCATTAACGGGTGATTGAGTGTTCATTTTTTATCATTTTCCCATATGAGTTCATTCAAAAGCATGTTGATTGTCTGGTTTCATCCACATAACTGTGATTGGGGCATTTAGTGCACATGTTGTGATAGATGTGTAGAATCCATGGATCCTGAAATGTGTTGGGGGGCTTATTGATCATTGTAGAAGTCTGATATGTCTGCAGGTTTTGCTTCTGTTGTTCTGGCAGGGTCTGGTGCCTCTTTGAGTTGATGATTCCTGGTCTGTGGGGAGCTTGTCTCATGATGAGCTTGGCGGCATTGCTTGAAGACCATATGTGCGGAGTGCAGGAAAGATTTATTTTACAATGGAGTCCCCATCAAGCATGGATTGTAGTTGTTTGATGATACCCTGCATAGGTTCCAGAATGGGGAGGTAAGTTACAACTAGGCCTGTGCGGTCACAGGGTGTTTTATTTCTGTATTGAAGCAGGTTCTCTCTAGGTATTTGGATGGCACATTCCATGTTGCAATCTACATCTCTGGTGGTGTGTCCTTGTTTGATGAAGGTGGTTTTAAGTGTGTTAATGTGTATATCCTGGACTTTTTCCTCAGAGCATACTCTATGGTATCTGAGTGCCTGGCTATAGATAACAGATTTCTTGGTGTGTATGGGATGGTTACTGGATCTGTTAAGATAGATTTTATGGTTCATGGGTTTCTTGCATATAGTTGCCTGTAGCTTTTACATTGTTGAAGTGGATTGTGGTGTGCACAAAGTTGATGCTGGTGTGGGAATGTTCCAGAGAGAGCTTAGTGGACAGGTGCTGGTTTGTGGTGGAAATCTAAGAGAGTTTTGCTGTCTATCCAAAGGATGAAAACATCATCAGTGTATCTCAGGTATATCATTGGTTTTGTGGTGCATTTGTTAAGAAATTCTTCTTCAAGGTGGCCTGTGAAGAGGCTGGAATATTGGGGAGCCATCCTAGTGCCCATGGCTGTTACCATGGTTTGGATAAAGTGTTTGTTTGTTGTTGAATGTCAAATTGTTATGGGTGATGATCAAATGGGTGAGTTTGGCCATGTTTGGAGTTGATATCTGGAGGAACTTTAGCATTTGAATAGGTAATACTGTGTTAGGTAAGAATTGTCAGGGAACTGTATAATGAGAAGTTGCTAGTGTACTTAAGAGTACACTGAGACTGGAGGAAAATACAATGGGTACAATAGATGCACTTAAAAGTTTATCCTAATTCCAAAAGTATTACTGATTCTAGTGATATATTCTTCTATTTGAAAGGGACACTACAATTTGTAATACTGCTAAAACCAGAATAAATTCCTTACATAAACCCACTATAGTTTATCCATTTGCACTTTTTTCTTCAAGGTCCTCATCTATACGTTTACTAACCCTAGTTAACGTTTAGCTCTGGTCTTTGTAAAATCTTTGTTCTCTGGTAGAGGTACTAATGGTCTTCTTCTATGTAGAGCTTTGAGTTGGGCGACAGTTATTATGGGAGCGCCAGCTGAGGTGCTGTAAAAACTACCACTACTAAACTAAATGGTTCAAGCATACTCTAGAAGATCAGCTACTTACTGGATAGAATTTATGGACCATCCCTTCCTGAAACAGACAACAGATTCTTAACTAATATAGTCTTTCTTTGGGGAGAGGCCCAATAATCTAATTCCATCTGGGGTGTTCTGGGTTGGCATTCAGAGACTATTTTTCCACCAATCCAGTCTGGGAACAGCTTCACAGACTTTCTGCTTCTCTCTGACTTTTCAGGAAATGTCCCTAGGCCCCATAAACCACTTCTAGTGGATGGTAATCTCATGTAGGGGCTAGATTCAGTTTGAGAACATCTGGAAATACCTTGATAACAGTCTGTCTTACAGTATTGTGATAATTCTAGGTTGGTCTTGGCTAGAAATTAGAAAAGGGGGGAAAAAGGCAGAAAATAATTATCCAAACTGGAATTTGTTTAGGACAAATGCTAACATGCATTCTTTCAAATTATGCCATGGGATCTTGAAGAGACAAGGTAGGTGAGGTAATATCTTTACTGGACCAACTTCTGTTGGTGAGAAAAAAGCTTTTGAGCCACACAGACTTCTTCTTAAGATCTGGGAAAGGTACGTCCAGCATCACAGCAAACTGCGAGGTGGAACAGATTGTTCCACATAAGTAATTGGCACATTTTCAGGCATTTTCAGGCACATTTCAAGGTTGAGTGACCTGTTAAAACCTCTAAAGTCATAGGACAAAAAGAGGGGGATAGTGGGTTACAGACTGTTCCTTGGATGGTCCCTTACAATATGTGTTAACTACTTATGCTATGTCATGAGTTTTGATTGAGGAAACATCATCTGGAGAAGGCTAAGAGACCTCACTCTGATCCAGGCCATCTGTAAATTGGCCCAAACAGACAAGCAGATCCCCTCTAAGCATGAGCTTGGAAGCAGAGCCTAAAGCTGATAAGCCTAAGGGCAAATCATCCAGGGCTTTGCATGAGAGTAAAAGACATTCTCATGGTTACAAGGACAGATCCCCATCCAGATCTGTTCCTCAGAGACGAGATCCCTCTCCTGTCTTGTCCTGTCCATGTGGGGGGAACCTTCACATGTGGACCCTAAGGGCACAGGACCCAGGCAGGTGGATGAAGCAACAAAGAAAAAGAATCAGTCAGTTATGTTGTCTGTGACTCCTGAACATAAAGACTAGCATAAGAACATAAGAACAGCCATATTGGTCAGACCAATGATCCATCTAGTCCAGTATCTTGTCTTCCAACAGTGGCCATTGCCAGATGCTTCAGAGGTAATGAACAGAACAGGCACGGGTAGAGGGCATAAGAGGCTTGGGTAGGCGAAATCTCCCCAAACAGCCGCTGCCGGAAGTTCCTGCTCTGCCTCTGCACCCTGTCCATGCTCCATGTCTACTCTGCCCCAGGCCCCACTCATGTTCGGAGGCCCCTCCCCCAACCGCTGCTGCTGCGTCTTTGCCTCCTCCCCCAAAAAGCACAAGTGGTGGACGGGTGAGAGGGAGGGGGCCTGAAGCAGAGTGTGGGTGGACCATGGGAGGGGCCTTGAGGGAAGGGCAGATAAGAGGGTGGGGGCACAGTCTGAGAGCCAGTGCCCTGCTGCCCAGCCTCCCCAAAGGCAGGAATCGCATGCCACCCATGAGAACAGGTCAATTATTGAGTAATGCATCCTCTGTTGTCCAGTCCCAGCTTCTGGCAGTCAGAGATTTAGGGTCTCTTGGAGAATGGGGTTGAATCCCTGACCATCTTGACTAACAGCCTATCATGGATTTATCCTCTATGAATTTATCTAATTGTTTGTTTTTTTAAACCAATTATATTTTTGGCCTTTGCAACATCCTCTGGCAACGAACTCCACTGGTTGACTGTGTGGAGCGGAAGAAGTACTTCTTTTTGTGTGTTTTAAATCTGATGCCTATTAATTTCACTGAGTGACTCCTGATTCTTGTGTTATGTGAAGAGGTAAATAACATTTCCTTATTCACTTCACTCCACCATTCCATATTTTGTAGGCCTCTATCAGCTCCTGCCCTTAGTCGTTTACTTTCTAAACTGAATGGTCCCAATTTTTTTAATCTCTCCTCATATGTTCCATACACCCACTCATTTCTGTTGCCCTTCTCCATGCCTTTTCCAATGTTAATATATCTTTTTTCAGAAGGGGCAACCAGAATGGTGCACAGTATTCAAGGTGTGGGGTTACCATGGATTTATATAGTAGTAGTAGTATATTTTCTGTTTTATTATTTATCCATTTTCTAATGGTTCCAAATATTCTGTTAGCTTTTTAGAATGCCACTGCACATTGAGGGGATGTTTTCAGAGAACTACCCATGACAACTCCAAGATCCTTTTTTAGTGGTAAAAGCTAGTTTAGACCCCATCATTTTGTATGCATAGTAGGGATTATTTTTCTCATTGTGTATTACTTTGCATTTATCAACACTGAATTTCATCTGCCACTTTGTTGCCCAATCACTCAGTTTTGTGAGATCCCTTTGTAATTCTTAATTCAGTCCAAAGGTAACTACAATCTTGAGTGATTTAGTGTTGTCTGCAAATTTTGGCACCTCTCTGTTTACCCCCTTTTCCAGATCACTTATTAATATATTAAACAGCACTCATCCCAATACAGATTCTTGGAGTTGCTATTTACCTCTTTCCACTGTGAAAACTGATAACTTATTCCTATCCTTTGTTTCTATCTTTTAATTGGGTACTGATCCATCAGATGGCCTTTCCTCTTATCCCGTGACTGCTTATGAGTATTTGGTGTGGAAACTTGTCAAAGGCTTTCTGACAGTAGATTATTTCAGCTGGATCACACTTATTCACTTATGCTTCTTGACACCCTCAAAGAATTCTAATAGATTGGTGAGGCATTATTTTTCTTTAGAAAAGTTGAATTGTCTCTTCCCCAGCATATCATGTTCATCTCTGTGTCTGATAATTCTGTTCTTTACTACAGTTTCAATCAATTTGCCTGGGACTGAAGTTAGATTCACTGGCCTGTAATTGCCAGGATTGCTTCTGGAGCCACTTCTTGCATGACCTTATTTTCTACTTAAATGTGAATTCCTTTATTCTTCATATTTTTGTCACAGCCATAATGTTTTATTTTACTACAGTTTTGATTAGGTGAATGTAATACATGTATTAACTCATGCAGATTGATTCTTTCTATTTGCGTATTACTTGGATCTGTATATTCATACGGGAGCTAAGTGGGGCAATCTATAGCATGCTTGCTTGGAGCTGGGAGTAAATAAATACTCTTCTATTAAAAGAAGACTCCTAAAGGCAGTCACACAAAGCACAACCAATGAAAAGGAACAGAACACCACAAAACAATTTCTGAACAGTTGTGGGAACCTGATAATGAAACACTTAAGAGTCATGAGTATACCTTGAAACACATATGGCAGAGGTTCCCTGAGGAGCTGTGGCTTGCTCAGGTGCAGTGTTGTTTGGAGGAGCTCTGCTGCCTTCTGAAGCAATACAAATGACATATCTCTGGCAGCTGGATATATGTGTCTGTCACACTATCAGAATAAAGCAGCTCATCTGTTATGGTAGTTTCAAATACAGTATGGCCATATGCATTGCTCTGATGAAAAGATAAGATGCAAATATTTTAAGCTTCCCTATCAAAAGGTAAGATATTGTGGGAGTGTGACACTTGGTACCTCACAATAGCACTCTGGAACCCCCATATTCACCACTGTCATATGATTTTGTGTTTTGTACAAAGTATGCTTTGTGGGGTATCATGTAAGACGTTTTTATTTGTTGAACATTAATAACCTGTCAGTACATATGATTTATCATTAGTTATGAAGTTATGTAATATTGTTATATGTGTTACTGAAATACGTTGTGAGATTGGGAGATGCCCACAGCCAGCCTTTCAGTAGCAACAAAGGAACAACTATCACTGGACAGACAGGCAATGATGGTGCATCAAGAAGAATCCAGTCTCCCAGAGTCTCCTCAGAGAGGGCACGTATGCAATGGGGGCTGCCTAACCTGTATGTCAAAACAAGGATCTTTCTAGCAGCTGGAAAAGAGAATAAAAGAGGGACAGTGACATCATCACTTGACCTCTTTCCTCCCCCTTCTAAACACCTGGAAGATAGTCTGGAAGACAAAGACTTTGAACTGGGGAGATTGATTCCAGGCTGAAAGGGAATGTACAGCCTATATAATAAGAACTATAAACTGCCTAAAACATCCAGTGGGGTGAGACTGTTTGATTCAAACCTTACTTAGTCTACAGAATTTAGACTGCCGGTTTATTTTAATTTCTTATATAACCAACTTTTATCTCTCTGCCTGATACTTATAATCACTTAAAATCTATCTTTCTGTAGTTAATAAATCTGTTTGATATTTTATCTAAAAGAGTGTGCTTAGAGAATCGTTGCTCTGGTTATCAAGGGCTGTTTCATGTCCCCTGCCCTTTGTTGGAGTGGTAAACTAATTAATGAGCTTCCACTGTCCAAGGGAGTCTTGAGCAGTGCAAGATGGTATAATTCTGCGGTTCAAGGCTGGGGGCTGGGTGATTGGCTGGTGCATCTCTGTCTAATTCGTGAGTGGTTTGGAGAACCTTCATTCAATTTAGCTGGATGTGGGGCTCCACATGCTCATGGCTGAGTGATCAGAGCACCTGGCAGGGTTGGCTGCTTGTCACTGGCATAACAAGCATGACATATCCAATCTATTTAGAAAGATTGGACATACACAAGTCCATGGGGCCAGATGCAATGCAACCGAGGGTGCTGAGGGAGTTAGCTGATGTGATTTCAGAGCCATTGGCTATTATCTTTGAAAGCTTTTGGCAACAGAGGGAGGTCCCTGATGACTGGAAAAAGGCAAATATAGTGCCCATCTTCAAGAAAGGTTAGAAAGAGGATCCAGGGAACTACAGACTGGTCAGCCTCACCTCAGTCCCTGGAAAAATCATGAAACAGGTCCTCAAGGAATCCATTTTAAGGCACTTAAAAGAGAGGAAGGTGATCAGGAGCAGTCAACATGGATTCACCAAGGGAAAGTCATGCCTGACCAACCTGATTGCTTTCTATGAAGAGGTGACTGGTTCTGTGGATGAGGGGAAAGCGGTGGACGTGATATACCTTGACTTTAGCAAAGCTTTTGATACAGTCTCCCACAGTATTCTTATCAGCAAGTTCAAAAAGTATGGGTTGGATGAATGGACTAAAAAATGGATAGAGAATTGGCTAGAGCAAAGGGCTCAACAAGGAGTGATCAATGGCTTCATGTCTAGCTGACAGCCGATCACAAGTGGAGTGCCTCAGGGGTCTGTCCTGGGGCCTGTTTTGTTCAATATCTTCATTAATGATCTGGAAGAGGGGGTAGATTGCACCCTTAGCAAGTATGCAGATGATGCTAAGCTACGGGGAGTTGTAGATACCCTGGGAGGGATAGGATACAGAAGGACCTAAACAAATTGGAGGATTGGGCCAAAAGAAATCTGATGAGGTTCAACAAGGACAAGTTCAGAGTCCTGCACTTAGGACGGAAGAATCTCATGCACAGCTACAGACTGGGGACCGATGAGCTAGGCAGCAGTTCTGCAGAAAAGGATCTGAGCGTTACAGTGGATAAGAAGCTGGATATGAGTCAGCAGTGTACCCTGGTTGCCAAGAAGGCTAATGGCATATTGGGCTGCATTACTAAGAGTATTGCCAGCGGATCACAGGAAGTGATTATTGCCCTCTATTCGGCATTGGTGAGGCCGCATTTGGAGTATTGTGTCCAGTTTTGGGCCCCCCATTACAAAAGATGTGGACAAATTGGAGAGAGTCCAGCGGAGGGCAACAAAAATGATTAGGAGGCTGGAGCACAAGACTTATGAGGAGAGGCTGAAAGAACTAGGCCTGTTTAGTCTACAGAAGAGAAGAATGAGGGGGGATTTGATAGCAGCCTTTAACTACCTGAAACGGGGTTCCAGGGAAGATGGAGATAGGCTGTTTTCAGTGGTGGCAGATGACAGAACAAGGAGCAACGGTCTCAAGTTGCAGTGGGGGAGGTCTAGGTTGGACATTAGGAAAAAGTTTTTCACTAGGAAGGTGGTGAAGCATTGGAATGGGTTACCTAGGGAGGTGGTGGCATCTCCATCTTTAGAGGTTTTTAAACTGCGGCTTGACAAAACCCTCACTGGGATGATTTAGCTGAGGATAGTCCTGCTTTGAGCAGGGGGTTGGACTAGATGACCTCCTGAGGTCCCTTCCAACTCTAATGTTCTATGATTCAATGATTCTAACACTGAGACATCCCTGGCTGGAGGGTTAAGGGGACACAGCAGTCCCACAGTTCCAGATTGTACTTGGAGTTCCTGTCTCAGGGAGTTCTATGAATTAAAAATTCAGCCTGGGCTTCCAAGGTAAAGAAACCTCCTTCCTAATCAGACAGGCAAGTAAAAAAGAAATGTAGAGATCTTTTTCTACAATGAAAACTCTTGCCTATGAGAGGAGTAAAGGTCTGACCCTCTGTCAACTGCAATAAACACTATGTATTTTTTGTGATTATCTGTCCTATTCTACCCACTATTTTTACCAGCCCAGGATGTTTGAAATTTTTACCAGTCTGACACTGAACTTTTCACATTTTCTTGTTCTAGCTGCTTCTTCCACCTATTTTTCTGTTGAGCTGGTGCTACCAAAAATGGCCTCTTTTCACTAACACTAAGGCTCAGATCCACAAAGGGACTTAGGGTCTGCAAGTCTGGGTGCTGCAATGCCTAACTTGTAGGTACCTAGAAAATTGTAGGAACACCAGTATGATACACAAAACCTGATGGAGGTGCCTAGGATCCCTATACAGTGGATGGAGAGAGATTGGTGCCATAGAATGTGATCCACAGAAGCCAGGACACTAGATGGAGAGTTATCTAAACTAGACAAAGGGATATGCTGTCGAGAGGTGTGCCCTAAGCCCACTCACAAATGTAGGCACATAAGTCTGGGCTGCAGGGAAGCACTTATGGCTGGCAGCGATCCACAACAGGGAGTCCTTCTCCTGCAACAGGTAGCTTAGGTGCCTAAGTTGTTCTTTGTGAGAATGAGTTAAGCACCTGCCTCACTCCCCACAAAATGGCTGCTGGTGTGCCTAACCTTATAACTTCTAGCCCTCACCTGGGATGGAAGTGACCCAGATTCAATTCCCCTGCCTGCCTGAGGCTGAAAGGATTTGAACAGGGGTGTCCCACCCCCAGGAGCCTGATGTTACCACTGAGCAATGATATTTTCTGATGTCAGGTTCTCTTAGGCTGGGTCTACACTGATGGCGGCAAATTCACTGCCATCAGGTCGATTTGATCTGGATCGACTGAGCGGTCTGTGTAGACCCGCTCAGTCGATCCAGCAAGCGACGCAGGAAAACAACCCCAGTAAGTGGCGTAGCACTGCGTCGACAGGAACGCTGTTCCCTTCGACGCAACGCAGTGTGGACGGCATGCAGAGGAGACGCCGCGAAGTTGATGGGACACACGCAAGTGATTTACGTCACTTGTGTATCTCCTGTCGACTGCCGCCGAATCTGGAAGGTAAGTGTAGACCGGGCCTTAGTCTCTGCTGTACAAAGTGTACTGGTCCACTTTGGATAAATCATTAGAATGAGGGGAGCAGGGGGATGAAACCATACATCTCCGCTCTCTGTACCCTAGCTACCAGACTACTGCATCGTTCTCACTCACTTTCTCTTTAATTATTAATTATTATTAATTTCTTTATTCAATTTATTCAATAATTGCTTTAGTGTTAGAAGAGGACAAAAGCCCTCATCACTGACATACGGGGAAATCCATATGGTGCCCCTGCTCAGTCAGTTCTTCCACTTCCATATTCTTAATCATCTCAATTAACTCATCCCTGTTAGGGGAGTGTCAAGGTTTCCACACTGTGCTGCAGTAATTTGCTATAACGTAACATGTTTGAAAAACTGATCCAAAGCATCTGTGAAGGGGTTTGTGTCCAATCTGTACAGAAATTAAAGGTGTCTTTATTAATATTTTTAGATGATGTGCATCATTTACCATGATTAGCATGGATGACTGATTCTACTCACAGAGGTCTTTTGTCTTAGGCAGTATGCTACCAACTTGCCAGCTTTTTCACGGATTCCCAGCCACTGTACCTGAGTCAAAACAGGTTGAATTCAGCCTGTGCTGATGGTAGCTTGTTAAATTCATAGCTACAGTTGATCAGGGATTGCAAGAAATTGGGAGATGGGGCTGTAGAATAAGACAAATCAAGCTCTTTCACTTTTTTCTCAAGAGCCATCATATTTCTCCACATTTCTTCATCTTGGCAGATGCAAAACTAATAATTCTACCTCTCAAATAGGCCTTCAGTGTCTCCCACAACAATCTGCTAGATTTTGAAGGTTCATTTGTCTACAGAAACAGAACACTTTCTTTTTCAATAAAAAAATTGAAATGGGAGTCTAATAAAAGTGAAGAATTAAATTTCCATCTACATCGCCGTTTCTTATTCAGATCTGTTGATATTTAAAGAGCTATAGGGGCATGACCACAGACAGCAATTGTATTAATGGAGGAGTCAATTACAGAATTAATCTAGTCCCTGGAGATCAAAAAGGTTCTGCCAGGTAATAGGACCCATTTACTGGGGAAAAGTTCAAAGAGTCTCTACTTGTTGTATGTATAAGTCCCCAGATAATCACATACTCCAGTCCTTAATATGTTATTGCAGGGCCATGCTTGTTTCGGTTGATTTTATGACCCTGAAGATGAGATCGGTCCACAAACGATCAAGCACTTCATTAAAGCCCTCAATAACCACAATAGGGATATGGGTTTCTCCATATCATTTAATTAAAAAAAAGACCATGAAAGGTTTTAGGATCATTGAGATTAGACCAATACATATTAGAATCCTCAGAGGGGGAGGACTCTGTGGCTGAAGTGCTTCAGACACATATTGCATAGATTTTAGATTACTTTATCAGATGCTCACAATTTGCAAGACCTCTAAGATTAGGGTAGGTGCAAGAGAATTGAGGAAAGGCATCCGCATTGGGGTGGCAGCCACTTTCAGAAGCCTGATGCAAATCACAGTCATGTAAGGTGTAATTTTGCTGAGTATGACGATCAGGAGAGAGGAAGTGAGAAGAACAAGGAAACTACACAGACTATAACAACAACAAAAATAATAAGGTATAGCAACACTGGAATGTTCATTTACCTGGCAAAGCCAGGTACATTTTACTAAATGTAGCTAAAACTCTCATACTTTGTGGCAAGCGTGAGGCAGATGTCACTGTGCTCCATGGTCCCTGACAGCAGCGAAACCCTTACATGAATACAAAAATTGTTATAAATAGCAATTGCACCTGGGAAACATCCCCCATAAAGAGGAAAGGTCTGAAGTTTGTATTACATAATGGAACTGTCCCAAAGGGGGTTATATCGATTACAAATTTTGTAGGCTATATGGGCTCAGCAGGGTTTTGGGGGAGGGACCCTCTGTGCCAATTGATTACAAGTAGTGTCAAAGTTCTCGGGGGGAGGGGAGAGAGGGCTCATTTTCAGGCACCAGAGTTGCCATCTCCTGTATTGGAAAACATTTATAAACAGTTAATCCAGCTATTACCCAAACTTTAAGTGCATGTAGGTAACTCAACATCCACAGACATGTAGTTTGTGCGCTAAACATGCCTGACAGTAATATTACGGTCTTGCAGCAATATAAGAAGGAAAGCAAAAGTGATTCTGAGTAACTACCCTCACTATAGTCTCCAGGTCTATGCTGCTGGTATCCACCAGCAATGTCACGGCCCAATCTAAATCAGAGGAGATAATTTTCTGTTTTGAGGGTTCCAAGCAATGTGTACACAGCCCTGACCCACTGCTGTTCACTGTAGTCTGCATGTGCCTCTTCACCCTGCTCAGCTCCTCTGTGGTGTGGATGGGTTGCCTGCAGGGCTACTTTAAGAAAAGCCCACCCAACATGAATAGAGACACCCAGTGGTTGCTAGAAAATGAATCAGACTGGTTTTGCTATTGCTGTCTCCCACAACAATCTGCTAGTGTTCGGTCTGGGTCAAGGAGTTTTATGTTTCTGCTTCCTCAGTATCAAGCAGCTCATTAAAGCCATTGCATCCAGGATGATTCACAATTAGCAAGGGTGTGCTATTAAGTAGTATAGTGAGACAGCCAATGCATGTCCATGCTATATTATTATCATAATCCAAAACCCTCATTGAAAAAAAACAAAGCATATACATGGGCTCCAACTTCACCACACCCAGCCAGGAGCAAAGTTGGGTGTAGGAGGAGAAGTTTAAATATAATGGGGGATAGTTAGATCTGTGTGGTTGTCAAGGCAAACAATGTGTCAGCAGTCGGAGTAATCAGAAACAACACACACCAAAAATAGTATACATTATGATCTCCACCTCCTGAAGGTTTTTGGAATGAATGGGTCACCTCTCCATATATTACATGAAACAATGCAAAAAAACTCATGTAATAGTTTAGCCCCTTTTGTTTTACTAGTGACCTGGCCCTGACAAAAAGTACACTCTGCTCTACACCTACCCTTGCAAAATCTTGAAAATTCATTCTTTTAGATGGGGAATTGCCCCAGGGAAGCTCTCTTTCAACTCACTGTGTATCAAATGGATTCTGTGATTGTGAACCTAAGACATTTGATTATCAGGGCTCTGGGTTTAGCTCCATGGGAAAGCCTGGGGGACAGAGACCTGTGGGCTCCTTCTATTTTGAATATAAAGTCCTCAGGCAGAAATTTCTTTTAAAAGTTTGGGAATAAATTCCAGAGATTTCCCTTGTTCTGTTCCTTCAGAGACTCCTCTGATTCTAACATAGTTTCTGCCTTCCAGATAATCTAATTTAGCTTTAATTAATTTTCTATCCCTGAGGTGTTTCTCAGTTTGGGCATCCATGCCCTGCATTTGGGCTTCTACAGGGATATATGGCCCTTGATCTTTGACATCCCACTTGATAGTAGCTGCAAGGGGACTCACTAGCAGACATTGTTTGGAGAGTGGTGATTGTAGCTTTGATTGTGATGATGTCTGAAGCCAACTTTTTTAGCAGAGTCAATGCGCTCTCATTGTCCCCAATGGTGGCAATTTGGCTGGGGAAAGGGCAGGGGTCTCTCTTTTTCTGGATTTGACCATCAAAGAGGAGCTTGCCATTGTTGCTGAGCCCCCAGTTAGCATCAGCACAGTTTAAAGTGGATGGGTTTTGGTTTTTGGTAGGGAAAGAGAAGTACCCGGCAGCACATGATAGTGGATGTCGGTGGATTGCCCCAGAATACTCAGGAGTTCACTGTGCCATGTTCAAAGCCTTTCACAAGGCCTCAGGGCACTTCCATAGTATGAATAATAAATATAACTGCAGGACTTCAGCTGAAATAGACTCCTGGGCTGCTTCAGAGCAGGGTTTAAGAAATACTCTTCTTTGCATAGGCCTCCTCTTCATGAGTCTGCCACACTCTGACTTAGGAGTTACTTCTTCTATGGAAAGAAGACTCGCTGGCATAAAGCCACCACCAATGGAGATGCAGAGAAGATGGTTGTACTTGACTGAATCTGAGTCATGTTACTTCTTCTGTTTGGCAGCATGGGGCCTGGTGTAATGGAAAAAGAAAGGAAGGAAGGAAAGGGGACTAGAGGAATCAGCAGCAACAATATTAAATGGAATTTCAAATCAGTGAACAAAAGAGGTTGATAATACAGAAAGAGAATATGAATAATGGGTAGCAGGAAGTGTGGGGAGACTAGAACAATAGGGAAGGAGAGCAGACAAAAATCTGGATTAGAGCGACTAAAGGCTGACAGAAGACGACTGGAGAAAAGATTGGATGTGAACAACAGAAAGAAGAGGAGGGCATATACGTAAACATACTGCAAAATACAACAGCCCTGTATCCAGGGTCTGTCTGAGAATGTCATAGAAAATAACAGAGTGCAGAGCAGCGGAACACCAGAAAACAATCTCTCAGAAATAGTGGAAAACTGATAATGACATTCTTAAGAGCATGAAACATACAGGCTGCAGGCTCCCAGGAGAGCTAGGGTTTGCTGAGCTGCATAAAATGGAGGAGATTATAGCTTCTCTCATCTTTGAGTCCCCGTCTATACCAGTCAGGGAAATTGTGTAAGCACTTTTTTAGCAAACCATGCTTAAATATAGTGGCATACTGTGTATCTCCAAGAGACTCCAGTGCTTGGGGGCCAACACTTACATTTGCGCACCCCCTCCCATCAGCAGCAGCGCCTCACAGTGTGCGTGTGTGTGTATTTCTCACCTTCCTCCACTTCCCCCTGGGCAGGAAGTGGGAGTGACAGAAGCAGATGTCCCTGGGCTGCCTGGCAGTGGGTGGCGGGCCTGATGGGCTCTGTGCCAGAGGCCTACCTTTGGTTACCTGGCCCCTTCATGGCCAGGGTTCCCACGGCTCCCTTCTTGCACCCACTGAGGAGGCGGAGGGGCCGGAAGGATGCTTGCTTCCCCCACAGTGGTAGCCATTGACTGCTGGCAGGGCTGAGCTAGGGTCAGTGCAGTCGCCAGGGATGTTAAAACCCAGTGGCCTCTAGCCCCCTTTGACAGCAGAGGGTGGCTTCTCTGAGGAGGGCTTGGCCAGCACCCCTGAGGCTGGTGCCTAAGGGCATGGCCCCCCAACCCCTCCCGTCAGTACGCCACTGCTTAAAGACAGTGCTTGCTTGAAAGGTGCTGTGTGTAGTTTTTTCCGAGCTGGTTGGATCATAGTCTACAGCATAGTTTAGTAAATAGGTTTATAGCATAGTTATACTCTATTTAGACTGACCTGGGAAAGAGTTGTAATCTAACTTTCAAAAAAATTAGTTTAAGTATGCTTTGTTAGTCAAATGCTGCTAACATAGTTACCCCAATAAGAACATAGGAACATAAGAACGGCCATAGTGCGTCAGACCAGTGATCAGTCTAGCCCAGTATCCTGTCTTCCGACAGTGGCCAATGCTGGGTACTTCAGAGGGAATGAAAGAACAGGCAATCATCAAGTGCTCCATCCCCTGTTGCCCATTCCCAGCTTCTGGCAAACAGAGGCTAGGGACACTTCAAAGCATAGTTTTGTATCCCTGCCCATCCTGGCTAATAGTCATTGATGGACCTATCCTCCATGAACTTATCTACTTTTTTTAACCCTTTTATAGTCTTGGCCTTCGCAACATCCTCTGGCAAGGTGTTCCACATGTTGACGTAATCGTCATACAGGCGATTATACTGAAATGTGACCCCCAACGTCTTCATCTGCACAGTTCTCCGTGTGGGTCAAAATGGAAAGATGAGGTCAGTTATCGTGGGCCACATGGTGGCTTGGGAAGTCTTAGAATTACTGCCTTTTCCCCTCCTGAGTCACACTTTGTCCCCCTCCCTTGCCTATCTTCCTCCCCGTAAAGATACAAACATTGTTTTAATATGCAAAGTACATGTCTTCTTATGCTTATTAAATGCAACAGCCAGAGACATTTGCAAAGCATATTCATAAGGGAGCTATCAGCAGTCTTTTGTGAACAACCTGAAATCCAATTAATTTGACATTTTTACACAGCTACTGTGTAGTTATCCAGACAAGAAAAGACAGTGGATACAGGACATCGGAGAGATTTAATATTCCAAACAGAGATCCACATGTTATTAGTTTCACAAAGAAATCTGAAATGGTTTGAGTTTCTACTGATTGTTCATGCTAAGGAAATGAGGTTAAACAGAGTTTAAGAACTTCATTATTTGGCCAAAAAGACTTTGGACAAATACAGATTACTTTATCATTGGTCACACCTATGCAGTATTACAATTCATTATTTAATTACCTCCCCCTGCTTTCTATTTTCTGATATGGCGAAGAGGATCACGCAATTCACTTAGTTCAATACAATAGGAAAGGCAAAACCTGCCATATTGAATGAGTATTTACAATGAACCCAATGGCATCGACTTGTTTATTTTCAAGTGTAATGGTTATCATTTTGATATCTTTCATAAAGCCTATCAGATAGCTTTGCCAGTTTTATCTGGCAAACACACTCTTTTACAATACACAGTGAATGAGCAAGCAACATACTGCATTATTTAGATATTTTGCCTCTATAGACCCAGCAAAGACAAGTGATTTGTTGAGTGGGGGGGAGGTCCTCTTTGATAAGAGTAGTGATGAGAAGAGAGAAAATAAATGGTCTTTTGTTGGATTCTGTAGCATAAAGATCAGCATCAATGAGAGGAAAAAAAAGTCCTCAGCTAGGGTAAACAATATGCTACAAACGGGTCACAACTAAGAAACTACAATACTTCACAAGCCACGTGAATGAAGCTTTACTGACATCTTGGAGCAGATGGGTTCGTTGTCAGAAAATATTTTGGGGCAAGCTTGCAAGGCCTTACACATACCTTGATGGTATATCTCTATTTGGCTGTTTGGTTGTAACATGGTAACTTTGAAAGCTGCATCTGATCAATTCCAGCATTTCAGGAAATGTTTTAGGCACCCATGGGCAGAACACTCTTGACTCTGATAAAAAACTGAAAACTAGAAAGGGGAAACAGGTGACACTTGGAGAACTCTGGAATCTGGTAGACAGAGCTAGCAGCTTCAATCATCTGTGTAATTGTCTATAGATCAAATAAGTAGTTGATGGCAGCCAATTACACGTTTGCACAGAACAATTTCTCTCATTTTAGCTCTATCTTTCTTCCCAATACAGTTTTAAAATGTTGAAATGCTGAAAGAGAAAGGAAAGAAGATTAAGAAATGGGGGGGAGGGTGGAGAGGAGAGGGACACACATTGAGTCCCTGACATGAAGGAGAGAATGGGAGACCAAGCATGGCAGTTCATTAGGGGGTGTACACAAAACCACTGACAGAAGGAAGGATGAGATACACTGACGTGAGTAGCATGATCAGTGAACTGGAGTCAGAGAACCCATTCTCCCTGGAGGGACTGTTACTGATATGACGCAAGGGGAACAGGGAATGGGTGGCATAAGGCTGGCACCAACTCAGCGACATAGACAGAAGAATACACAGGGTTTAATAAAGTTCTATTTGTTCAACTTAACCTGCTTTCAACTTCACAAGCTGAAACATGAAACATGGTGGCAGCAGCAGATCTGTAAGTTCTCTGAAGTGCAACAGACGGCAGTGCGAGCCATGGAACTTCATTGGAAACCTTGGATTTTGCAGACACAGAAGTAGCCCAGTGATGGACCTTATGGAAAGAGGAGTTTGGGTTGTACAAAGACCTGGGCATGCAGGAGGCCAATAACAGCAGGCAAGTAAAATGCATATTTTATTTTACTGGGGCACAAGGCAGAGAGATCTGCACTGCTCTGAATCTCACCACTGCCTCAGTCTTCATAGCGTTCCTAGGAGCCCTGAGTACCTGCTGCTGCCTTAAGCAGAATGAAACTGTGGAGTGACAATCTGAAGGGGCGGGGACAGACCCTTACATTACTGCCTTTCATACATTGGCTGTTACATGGAATTTTGAGGACTTGACAAACTCCCTGATTCGGGGCAGGATAGTCTGTGGCACTTGGGATCACCACGAGTGGGAGCAATCTGTGCTTCAGGACAGCAATCTCATATTAGACAGATGCTTAGTCATGGAGAGTGCAGTGGAAGCCTTAAGAGAAAGAATGAAAGCCCTAGAAGGTATGACACCCCCAGAAATGCATGCAGTCAGACCATAATAAAGGAGAGCATGTGGCAGGGTTCTATACTCCTAGAAAGAAGCATTTACTGTGGGAGACAGCATGAGTGGGTAAAGGAGAAGTGCCCTGCACATTGCAAGGGATGTGGCAACTTGAGCCATTTAAACAGTGTGTGCACGAGCAAAGGAAGGTCCCAGAAAGATCCAGTCAGACTTGTAAAAGAGGAGAATGGCACATCAGACAATGATGATGACATCATGACTTTCTCCTAGAGTCTGAGAGCATATCAGGTTCAGTTAGAGGGAGAGGAAAGAAACAAGGAACATCATCAACCTCCATGCATGAAGCATGTTAATAGAGAAACATGGATGATTTCAGTTGGACAGAGAGGTCTCATGCAATGTGATTCCTTGGAGTGACTTGTACTCCAACACACCCATTACAGAGAGAGGGCACACTTTGCTAGTTTGATAATTTACGAGTGCATAATTCAGTACATAGGAAAATGTGACCTCATGCCAAAAAAACCAACAAACCCCAGATAGTACAAACTGAAGTTTCTGGTAGTGGATGGTAAGTGCCTCACATCGCACTTGGGAATATAACCATAGAAGCCTTGGATTTGATCAGGTGCAGAATCAGAATTTTATAGCTGCAGTACAAGAAGCAAAAAGGGAGTCCCATGGACAATGAAGACAATTTAAAAAGCATATGGGGATTTTTTCAAAGGCTATGGGTGGCTTGAAGGAAAGCTGTGGCTTGAAAGAGACACCATGGTGGAACCTCTGTGCTTACCGTGAAGGAAAATTCCTGTGGCACAATGTAATTTAGTACTCTATGAGCTCAGAACTCTGTAAAGCAGGGGTTTCATAGCCCCTATAGAGGCCAGTACAGCCTGTGTAAGTAGCATAGGGGTGGTAAACAAGCCATCAAGCAAATTAAGCATCTGCAAATTTGCATTGAACTGACCATTGAAAAGACTACACTATCCACTGCCCACAGTTGGTGACATATTGCCAGAACTTTCAAAAGAGAATTTTTACAATCTGTGATATGGGAGGAATGGATTTTGTCACATAAGCCTAGATAAAGAGTCAAGCACGCTGACAACCTTTGCAACACCATTTGGTCGCTACAGATCGCTATGGTGGGCATAAGCCCAGCAGGAGAGATGTTCCTGAGAAAACTCACCCAACCACTGAAACAAAGATGACTCACGAAGATGACAAAAAAGAAGCTTATCTACAGCAATGCAGGGACAAGAACATAAAACTGAACGCAGATAAAAATGTGACTCAGACAGCAGGAGGTGACATACATTGGGCATCTACTCATGGCACAAGGACAGAAAGCATACCCTCAACAAGACCAGGGCAGTCGGTGATACACCAGCTCCAGTGGATGTGAAAGAGATACAGCGCTTTATAGGAATGGTTCATTTTCTGTCCAAGTTCTGTCCATGCCTGACTACAGCAGATCATACGAGGTGACCACATAAGAAGGACAAGGGATCTGTAGGATCAAGAGACATGAGCCAGGAGACACAACAACCAGAAAGAGCCTAAAGGGATACAGAGATCATCACAGAACAGAGACAGAGAGCCATCCAGAGGTCGACCCAAAAAAGGAGAAGACTTTAGCATTAGTTTGCTAGACTCAGAGACAGGTTCCAGGGAAACAGAAATAGGTCGCTCCTGGTGTGGTCACCTGTTGAGGAAACCAAACTACCTCAAAGACTAACCAGCTGAGTCAGTGTTAAATAGGAGACTCTAATTCAGTTATATACTAGCAGCCTCTGGCTGTAAGGATCTGAGATGGGGGCTCTATGCATCAATTATTTGTTTTTAATGTTGGACAATGTTGTGCATGGACAGAGCAGTACATAGGGATTATAAAGTTCTGTTTGTTCAACTTAACCTGCGTTCAGCTTCATTCTTTGCTAATGAAACAGCATAGATGAAAGAATAAGGGATTCTGGAGAGAATGGAGAGCACATAATGGTCTTGGCATGCAGGGGGAAGTGTGATGGTCTTTGCCCACAGGTAGCATTGCTTAGTGGTTGGTGGCTTCAACATAGGGGACAGAGAAGGGGTTGATGGGGAGCCCAGGCCCTCCCACTCCTGAGAGGGCAACAAAAGGGTCTGGCACTCAGGAGTATCTTAAGGCTGCCTTCCCTGAGCCACTTCCTACCACCCCGCTATTGTCCACAGTGTGCAATCTGTAACAGGAAAGGGTGAAGGGGGGACAGTGCACCACTTGCCACATCTTTGTGACCAGGAATGGCACAAAGCTCTCTTCCTCTGGGGAAGAAGCTGCCTCCTCTCATGCCTTGGCCCTCCAGCCAGGTCAGTTCCAAGTTGCTCCCCTTCAGGAGTAGTTCATAAACAAAACACAGGGAATCAACATACATAAACTGGGTTAATGTGTGAGAGGGGGAAAAGCCTTCCTCTCAGAGTCTACAAGAAGCATGTCCTCCCTTCCCACAAGGAGGGAACTTCAGGTAGTTGTTGATGGGAGAGATCCTGCCTTCTCTCAGTCCTTCTCTCCGGAGCCTCAATGTAAAGGTCTTTCTCTTTCCTGGCCTGCTTCCAAGTGACCTGTTCTGCTCCCTTTTAACTCCTCCTCCAGTCTGTGCATCTCTTGTAGGTGTGGCAGGCCTGGCTTGGCTGAGCCCAGAGTGGCTCTTTAACCCCTTGTAGTCTAAAGTGGGGTTTTTGTACCCCATCGCAGGAAGAATGGGGGACACTGAAATGAGGGAATGGAAGTCACACAGAATCCTTTGCAGGAGGGAGGGGCTGAAGGGAGTTGCAGCAAGTTCCAGAAATAGATGGGTATGGGAAAGTGGTATATAAGAAGCTTTTATGGGGAAATTGAAGAATGCAAGGAACTTGCGTTTTATATAATGAGCTCAGTCTTCAGAAACAAAATAGTGTGTCCTGCAGTCCTATAACAGTAATGCAGATGACTGCTTCATTGCGAGCCAGTTGAAGAACTACTCAGTTCTTCTAACAGCCCCCAAATCATGTATGGTTGATTCAAAGGGAATCTATTCAACTCAAGGTACAACATGACAAGGTCCATATTTTATCTCATGGCCACCTAATTTGTGCCTATAAAAATCCACACAAGGTGAATATAAACGAGGATGACCAGATGTACTGATTTTATTGGGACAGTCCTGATATTCAGGTGTTGTATTATACAAGCACCTATTACCCCCCACCTCTTGTCCTGATTTTTCACACTTGGCATCTGGTCACCCTAACATAAATCCATATTTGCACCTGCAAACAGTCTTGTGTTTATACAAATTGCATACAACCCAACAGCATAATTTGTTTGGCCAGAAGCTATTGCATCATTTTGTACAATTAATTTCCATTCTGTTCTGTTTTTTATACATGCCGGTCAATTTAAGACAAAACTGTACTTTCTCATGTTTCTTGCCCCAGAAGCTTAAAAGTTCAAAAGATAGCAAGCACTTCTCATCAGTAATGAATTATAAAATATATTTGCAAATATGTGTCTAATGGCAGTTGTCATAAGCAATTATTTTCAAACACGTTTCACAGTTTAATCATACTGAGAAATGCTTCTGAACTTTTAGGTTTCTGAATTGAATAATACGGGTATAGTTTCATGTTAAAGAATATAAAAAAAAATGCTGGAGCAAGATTTTCACAGATTAAACTAGCATATAGTGTTTATGTCTCATTCATTAGTTTATAGACTCAGAATCCTCAAGGGAGTATCAAGTATTCATATAATGATAACCAAATTTGCTTTGATTTAACAGAAAGTTCTAAAATGTCATGTAGTCAAATAGTTCCACATTGGCTACGTATATGAAGATTTCAGGGAGTGATGTTATTCCTTCCCAGTTTGCTTGCAATTTACATGGATTGGGCAA
The DNA here is from genome assembly GCA_007922155.1 of Mesoclemmys tuberculata. Classification (NCBI taxonomy): domain Eukaryota; kingdom Metazoa; phylum Chordata; order Testudines; family Chelidae; genus Mesoclemmys; species Mesoclemmys tuberculata. The sequence continues at coordinate 34,873,058 of ML675616.1, read as the reverse complement.
AATTATTTTGTGATGTAACTGCACTTTCTTTTTCAGATGATAGAAATTAAATTAGCGTAAGCATCTGGAAATACCATCTGCCATAACAAATTAAAAGGCTATGTGCTTGTGTGTGTGTGGATAGCCACACTTATTGGATGATAGAAATATATCAACACATTATAGTCACAAATGTCTAAAAAGCTTAATTTATCATATTACCAATCCTCCAATCAGTTCTTAGGCAAAGTTCCAAATTAAGTCAATTTTGCCTGAGTAAGACATGGAAGATCAGGCCCTTGATAAGTATAATACGGTAAAATACAGCCTTTGGACTTTTTTACTTAAGTCTTATCCTTGTGTCCAACAGAGCCACAATGAAGAGATCTTAGAGAGGGAGATTGCATGAACATTTTGAAAACTAAAATAGGCAGAAAAATGAAATAAAAATTGCATGTTGCTGTTTTGAGATTTTTAGGAGGGAACGGATAGGTAGAGAGTTACTACCAGTAAGCTGAAGTTGTTAAAGATGTTCAAGTGTGAAGGTGCTGAAAACGCAGATGGAGATTCAAAAATGGTTGCAACAGAGGGAGATACATATGTGGAAACGCTAATAGTGTTGTCATGAATAGATACAAAAATAAAATAAAAGAATAATAATAAAGGATTCTTATGGCTTTTATTGCTCCTATATAATCTTTGAGGACAACCTCAAAAGTTTTTGTTTTTGTTTTCCCCTTTTATTTTAAACTTTAAAACATCCGATCTTGAATTCCCTGCTGTTGCTGGAGGGCTTTTTTAGGACTGACCAACTGAAGCACGATGGTGATGTCACAATAACTGAAACCACTTGCCTTCTTCCCAATCCTCCAATGAGGACAGAGTGTTGTTGAATGTAATGACTTAGCGCAGTTCAGAATCAATGTGTAAATTAGACCCCCATGCACAAACTCTAGCCTCCTTTGCATACAGTTAGACTCCCTTATACTCAGTCAAGCTTCTTTTCCACCTGGTTGCACCTCTCAAATGTGTGAATTACATGTCCTGGTAAAGAGTGAATCAGTAAGTACTGCTAAATCTAAGATACTCATAGTCCCCAGAGGCATAACCAGCACAATGGGGAGACCAAAAGAAGATGTGAGTTAAGCAACAAGATAGACACAGTCTAAGTTTTCTGAGAACTTCTTACATTATCTTAGATCTACCTCTGAATCTGTTTTTGTGAAATTATTTTTATACACCTTAAAGGAGTATTGAAATGCACAAACAAAAATTTTTATTTTAATTTGACCAATAAAGCTTGTTGTTTGGCTAAAATATTTCCTCAGGAAATGCATGGGCAACTCATATTGAGTGTGATGGGACTTCCATGAACATATCTGGGGCAGAATTTGATTTAACAGGAAACTAAGTCAATCCTTGCTGTGATCAGTGCCATTGCTTTTGATAGTACTGAGGAGAAAAAAGTCAATGACAAAACTCCTGTGACCAGTAAACATAATATAGCACAGAAATGAGGCGTTTTTATCTGTCATCAAAAATCAATGTCATCCATTAACAGTGTATTTCCTTAGTCGAGGGGAATGCTCGGTAGTTGGGTACTGTTGACCAGGGTTATTATTTGTCATAGTAGTTCACTCCCTTTGCTTGTGCATATAGATGAAAACAGGAATAAAGAATGTTTTGTGTGAGAATCACAGCTGCTACCTCAGAAGCCTCAGCTACTATTTTAAGCTGCTCTCTTGAGCTGGGATCTACTAGTATGGCCCTTTTGCCTATGTGAAGCCCTATGACGTCACTGATTCTCTGCTTATCAAAGATATTTACATGATCCCCAACATGGTAGCATGTGACCACCTCACACTCTTTAATATATTTATCCTCCCAAAACCCTGTAAGGTAGGGAAGTGCTTTTAGCCCCCTTTTACATGACTCACGCTATGTCACACAGGCAGTCTGTGGCAGAAGAAGGGATTGAATGCAGGTCTCCAGAATTTAAGGCAGGTGCCCTAGCTGTTGGATAATCCTTCTTGTGAGAAGGAAACTGTACTAGTGGTTCCCAATAAAGGGCTGGATACTTCTTTGGTTGCTGTCATATGGATTGCAGTTACACACCAGTACAAATAGTTCAGTCTTTTAATTGATGTTATGTTTTATAACATTTGTCTTTGCTTTCATCAGCTTGGCATTACCTCAAAACAACAGCCCTAGTTGCCGTGGGAGATGACAAATATGTCTTCTCCATTAGTGTGATGTAGCCTTCTGGCATTGTGGAAGAACTTGTCCTGTTTACAAAAGGGTCCAGTAATCCTAGAAAGTACCCTGATAGTTAATTTTTGTTTGCTGGTTTTGTTTGCTGGTTTTAAGTGTGAGGGTCTTAATGTCCTGCAAGTATGAAGGAAGACATCTGCTGGGATGATATATGATGGATTTCTCATGGAAAATAAAGGAGGTGAGAAAAGGTGATATTTAGGACCACATTTTCATCTGTAGCCTGATCAGTAGTTTACTTGCCAAGCAATCCTACGGAAATCAGTATCATTATTGATTTCAATCAGACCACTTGCTAAGAAAGAAACAAATGAGCATGAGTAAGAACGGAAGAGTTCTGGCTCTCTGATTTTTAAATTGCAGCCAAAACAGAGCAAGAAAGTGATAAAAAGATCACACATTAGTTTGTAATATTTATGGAAATTATTTTCCAGTGATTTTTCCAATTAATATTTAGTGATAAGATAACACAAGACACTGTATTTCAAAGTCAGGGGATAAACATGTAAGTTGAGACCTTTTGCGATTGACTTCAGTGGGATCAGGATTTGACCCTGAGCCTTCCAAAGGCAGTTTACCATGCAAAAGAGGAGTTTCTGTACACTATTTCCTATTCCTGGAACAATGCCCTTTCTCGGTACACTAATCATCTTCACAATCTGCTTTCATATTTCTCCTCAATACTTGTGCCAGGCAAAAATGATAATTATTTGGATTTTTTTTAAAGGTCTCATAAAAAGGTTAAGATTTTCATTCTAAAACACAAAACTAAAACCTGAATACAAAATTAGTTTTAAAAACAATCTTTATTTATTCATTTATTTAATTTATTTATTTGTTGGGGCGGGGAATTAGTTACTGGAAAATTTTAGTTTTCATAAAATCAGTGAAATACCTGAACATTTCAAAGTGACAATTTCCCCTGAAATATGTGCTTTGGTCAGAAAGGCAATTTTCAACCAAGTGAGCTCAAGAATATTCTTTTACCTTCCTTTCCACCTCTGTCCCACTACTGTGCTACCACTGTTCTGCTGGCTGCTCCTCCCTTCTTGCTCTTTCTCTGTCATTATTTAAAATTATCAGAGTTGATCCCATTTGATAGCTATACGCTATCTTTGTATTATTTTTAATTTCTTATAGCACTCATCATTCCTTTTTCTACCTCCTGCCTTTCTCTATTAACATCATATTCTATGATTGTCTAATTTAGATTGGAAGCTCTTTGGAGCAGGGATCATTTCTTTTTATTTTCAGCATGTGCATTAATGGTGGAAGAATATATATATTTAATAATCATTAGAATATCCTATCCAGTAATCTCTTTGGATGATTGTTTTATATCATGGATTTAGAAGGCAGGTTGAAAGAAGTTACACACCTATGATCTTGTTCTAGCCACCTATAAATGTATCTGTATCATTGGTTTACAATTGTTGTATTAATCAGTCAAAGTGTTCAATTATTTACAAGCTATTTATAATGCATTGGATTTATAACAAAGTTAAATGTTTTGATCTTGAAAGCTGGACATCCCTGATTTATCAAGGAGTGGAGAACATTAGGACACGGAGGAAGTTCTTTACAAGAACTATACAGTAATAATGAAGTACCAACTTTATTGGTAGATAATGCATCGTCTTTTATAGAGAAGATGCTTTCTGTACAGACAACAATGTAATTCCATTGACAAGTAAATAAACATTTTGAGAATTAATTACAAATGGAGGCATGCCCAGTTGGCTTTTACAATGTTGTAGCTACAAAATTTTCTTGCTCACGTGAATTCTTCTGAATGTGGCGTGGCAACAATTTTTTCCACTCATTTTAATAGATTGTGCATGTAGCACATTTCTTAATTGCTACTTACTGCCCCTATTAATTTTAAAGTGAGGATAAAAGCTTTTTTTTAGGATTTTATCTAATCTAAGAAAAAGTTAGAAAAAAAAAGAAACTCCCTGAATATTTTGCCCATCTCTCAATCTGAATGCAAACCAAACTTCTTTGAAGGTTTGAAAATGTTTGGTTGTCTTGGCCCCCACCATCTCAGGAGGATATATAGACATCCAATATGGTCACTACAGACTTCCCCTTCCCAATTCTTTTGTGCATTGGCAGGTCTTGGAGGAATGGACCCTCCTCCAGCACTGGAACCCCACCAAGTACATCAGAGATGTATTCGGCTGGTATTCAGTATGCTCTATGCAGGTTGATACAAGATCCAAGTTGGCAAACCCACTGCTTCAGTGGAATAATTAATCTACAGACTAGGACCAGCCAGCACATTACCCTGTTGTAGCACGGTGGGGCCTGGTAGTTCCTCCACTGCATCCCACTATACTACCCCTTTACAATTTAAAAAAGTATTATAGGTAGGGAAAGAGGTCTTCATACTTCTCCTTGGTGAGGAGATCCTAACTGTTGAGATCCATCTGTCAATAACACGATATTTCAACCAAAGAAGCAAAAAATATATGTACTGACATCAGACAAAGGCATAGAGGAGTGAGGGATATGAGGCAACATCCAGTAACTTCTGCTGGTAGCTTCTTCTTGTAACTGTACTTAATATTGCCATCGGCATGTCAGTCCCAGTATATCAGAGAGACAGGGTGGGTGAGGTAATATCTTCTATTGGACCAACTTCTGTTGGTGAGAGAGAGAAGTTTTCAAGCTTAGACAGAGCTCCTGTCTCTATAAACATACTTGTAACTTTATAGATGTTCCTAATATTTAACTTCAGATTGCCCTTTTGCAGTTTCCTCTGCTAATGAAAAAACTTGAGTCTTCCTGGAGACATCCCGTTATGTATTTCTAGAAAGAGTTATTACACCTCCTGTCAGTGGTCTTTCTGGCAAACTGTGAATGTTACCAGTTTTCTTAAACTTCCTACTTCAAATATTTTATACTCTAACTTTTTTTTTGCTACTACATGGTGACTCATTCAGTGCAGTGCCTCATTTAAGTCCTAGAGAAGCTGTGAAGAGCAGAATAATTACATTTACTACCATTATTACTAGCCAATTGATATTTTCCTTTTTTGAAACAGTTAGATTGTTGACTCATATTCAATCCATCATCCACTTCAGCTGCCACATCCTACCACCCTAACAAATTACTCCTTCTATATGAACCACTCTGTATTTTAAGGGAGTCTCTGAATGTTGCAAAACTTATACATATAGTGTTAGATCACTCCCTCTCATGGAAAAAAATGAGAAAAGGAAATGGGCTATGAAATTTTGTTCTAGCTTATCCTCCATGGGGCAGGAACAGGGATGACCTCACAAACCCTTCTGAATATGGATGATGGTCACCCAACCATTATGGTAACAATGATTCACAAGGAATCCAGCATCCACCTCTGTGAATCTTGAGGCATCTACCCAAAAAGCCTATCAGTGATACTCCCTGGGACATCCCTCACTTTGGCAGCTTGGGTCATTCTGGAACCATTTTCCCCTTGAATCCCATCTTGTGCATGCACCCTCTCAACAACTGCTGAGGGGGCTAGAGAGTATGGAGATGGAGTTAATGCTGCAGTGAACCTCTGTCTGTAACACACCATTTTACCAATGTTGAGAGTGATCATCTTCTCCTCGGCAGCTCCTGCTGTCTGGAACAGCTGTCCTGTGTCTCTCTGCCTCATTGACTCTTCATCAAGTTTCAGATTTCAGCTAAGGGCATATCTTTTCTCCCTTGCCTATATTTCTTAATTCCTTTTTCTATTGGCAATTATTAATTATGTATGAGTGCAATTCTGCTCTCACATACATGGGTGCAATTTCAAATTACATGTGTGTCTGAGGGTAGAATTCACTCTAAATCTGTAACCATGTAATCCAGCTTCACGAGGCATTTTAGGATACAGTCTGTATGTAATACACTATACAAAATACAGCTGAATAGTATGCCATTCATAGCTATCTTGATAATTTATGCTTGGTGGTATTCAAATTAATCACTAACAGGCACTTTCATCTAATATCTGCTATTTATCCATGGCTCCTATTGCTGTAGTATGTCAGAGCTCCACCAATATTAATGACTTTATCCTCACAATGTCCTCGTGAGGTAGGGAAGTATTATTATCGGCTCATTTTTCAGATTGGGAACTGAAGCACAAGGAGATTAATTAGGGTCAGATTATGTCACCTCTCCTCATGTTGAAATATACTTTATTCTTTGACCAGCCCAATCACAACCAATGGGACTACTCACAGACTAAAGTACTAGTCATCATCAGGAAGGAAGGATGGAGGCATTTGGCCTCATGTAACTTGCCCAAGTTCACATGGTAAATCTATAATATACTCAGGAATTGAACCCGGGTCTCCGTAAACCATTCTGGGATCCTAATTACACCATCCTTCCTTTCTTCACAAGGAATTTTGAGCCTCTGATTTTCCTTTCTTCCAGTTAATAGCCCTAATTAGTGACTTCATTCCCTGTCACTGAAACATCCTTCTCCATTATTCTTTTAATGAAATATGTGTGTACACACGCACTTATGCATATAGAATAAGAATATTGTATCTATTTAATTGTTTTGTTGTTATAGTGTGTGATACATTCCTGAAATTATATATGAGCAACATATAAGGAAAATGCCTGTACAAAGAAAGTACATTCCCTGCTAAGGGCTAATTTGTGCCACCTAGGCACAACCCAAATCAAGGAGTGATACAGAGGCACCACCAGGAGGCTTTAAAGAAAGGCACAGTTATTATTGGGGCTCCTCTAATATCCTGCAGGAAAATACTTTGCTGCTACATCCATTATGAGCTTTTGCTTGCCCACCGCCACCAAGTGGATTTGAGGAGCAGGGAGTGCTGTCCGGGGTTCTCTGCTCAGTGTCTCCTTCAGGTTCCCTCTGTTTAACCCTCAGACCTTCACGCCTGTCCCTGTTTTTTCATTCATTAGTTGAGTCTGAGTTTAACTGAATTTTAAGCAAATTAATTTGGGGAAACTCAAGCTAGAATGGGTGCAGCAGAAAAGTTAGTATGTTAGTGAATGTGTTTTTTCATTCATTAATTAGATCCTTCCCTTAGGCTGGGGGATGGGCATCTAGCCCATGCACATGCTGGTACTCAAATAGTACCACCAAGTGGATAACCAATGGTGCTCACTGTCATGAGGGGAATAGTAGGTCTGCCTACTTCTTCCTGCCCTACTCATTTCAACCCACTTGCTCCTAGGGGGTAGCACCTGGCATGCAATCCCTATGCTCCCCCAGCTGCCAGGAGTACCTATGTGCTAATGCAGCTACACAAGAAGAGACAGGAATTCCTACTCTCTCCTATTCCCCAACCCAGCTGCACTTGGGTGAGGCACACTGCAGCCGTAATTTCTCAGGGAATTAATTACTTGAATCCTATTGATGTCATCTATGCAGCTAACATCTCATGCATAAAGGTGAGACAAATATACCTATTAGCGAGTAAGGCTGAGAGAAAATATGAATTGTTTGTGATGATTTAAAATAAGATTTGCAGGTGATGATAATTATGAGATAAGAGAAGACTCCTAGCATGTAAACAACATGATTATTTACTGACAGTAATCTCCTACTTTTGCTTTAAAATGAAAGCCCACCAACCTCTCTTGAATTCAAGTTTACAAACCTAGGGAAAACAAAGGGACGGATCTTTGATTCAGGAATGCATATAATTACTAATTCGTTTTAATGTGCAAACACAGCACTTTAAATGCACCAAGCTAATTAGCTGCTTTTTGATTCAATCATGTTTCATGTATTCATTAAGCCTATAAACAAGTCTTTTTATTAGAAATTGATGAGTATTGAAATAGCTGCTTTTTTCATTGTATCCCAAAGGTCTGGGTGGGTGCCAATTAAAAATGTGATAAATTGGGCCACAAGGTATAGTACCTATAAAGTGTTCAGGCAAGCATTCATCATAATTCTGTTTTACTATCAGGACACAATACTGACAAAAACTTCCCTTTTGAAATAAATGGAGTCATTTATTTTAAGTATGAAGATGCAATGGTGGCCCTGTATCCCGAAGACACTAATTCCAACCTGTGCATTAATTTTAGCAGCGGCCTGGGAAAGAGATGTGCAGGCAACTAGAAACAAGGAAGTGGCAGTAAATAAAAACAAGGCAGCTATATTCACCATGACTTGGAGCGGAAAGCATTGCTGAAGTGACAGTGTCTGTCTCTCTCACCCTCTCTTCCACACTGGTACCAGTGACCACAAGCCTGGGAAAAGGCAGCAGATTGACTGCAGAGTTTGGCCCAACATTAGCAAAATAGTAACACTCAAAACTTATGGCACTGTATGGACCAAGGACTATATACACAAAGGCTCATAGGCCGGCGCCACTGGGCATTGCCACTCTAACTCTTAGGCATCTAGAAAATCGCTAGGATTCAGAAAGCTTGAGTTAGGAGAGAGAGGCACCTCAGAAAGAGATTAACAAAAGCCAGCACACTAGGCTGCTACTTGCCTAGTATAGCCCATGGGAGATGCTGATGGAAGGGGTGTTTGCTAAATCCTGCCTCTCTCACCCCGTGCTTTGCTTGAAATTCTCAGCTGTAAGCAAACCTTCTGTTGAGGTTAGTTGCCTAGACCCTTTTTTTCTTTTTTTGGCATTTAGTTGGTGGAGGGGTAGGGAGAGGAGAAAAAACAAGACCTCCCTTATAACTGGCTTAGGGTACTCACTTGGGATGTGGGAGGCCCCTGGTTTGAGTCCTCCCCTCCACCTGTGGGAGAGACGCACTTGGACAGGGTCTACCATAGCTCTGGTGAATGCTGGGCCATGGGATATTCTGATCTGGGAGGTGCCCTCAGTGTCTCTTGTTGCACTGTGAATCAATAACTAAAATCGTCAGTAGGGTTGATCTCCCGTATGCTGGCCGAGTACGCTAACCACCAGACTACAGACTCATTCTCATGCTTGCGCAATCACACTGTGGCCCAGCGATTCTAATTGATTAATGCACAGAGGAGCAGCTTCAACAGGAGAGACTGGGGGAACGCCACACCAAAAGATCACATAATTCAGTGGGTAGGGTGCTAACCTGAGAGGTAGCAGATTCTCGTGCCATGGGTACTTCCACCATCCCATGTGAGTACCTGAGCATGGGGCCTGATGTGGTAAGCATGCTGTGGGCCCGATACCAAATCGGGTCCCACAAGTGAATTAGTTGGAGGAACGCTTGTCTTCCCTGGTTCAGGAATCGCTCTGGAGCTTACATATTGGGATGCCTAATGTGATGCTGCAGCGTGCATGCGGACAGGCAGAAACATAGGCACTTAGGGAACTTTACTGCGATCATTTAGGTGCTGAGTGAGTTGAGGCATCTCTAGGATTTGGCTGCAGTTGAGGGCGGGGGATGGCTTTTTGGGGGAGGGGGGTTGTATTTGGAATTCAGGCACCTAAAGTGACAGTTACGTGACTAAGTCCTTTTGTGAATCTATCCCCTTTGGAAGTGAATTAAAATAAACTGAATTAATTTGGAATGAGAAGATCCACCCAGGGTTTTAATGTAGTTTAACTAATCCACATCAAATTCACACCTTAGTTAATGCAGATTAACTTTCCTGGATAGCCCCATATAAACAATCCCTGAGCCTTTTGTGAGTGCAGGAGAATCTTTGGATGCCATAAAGCCAGCATAGGACCGGCTTAGGACCTCCACACCGGCATAGAAGATGTGTCAAGCAGGCAGAGGTGCACCCAGTATTCTGCCTGACCCTCAGCTCGTGCAGTGTTCCAGCTGCTGGGACTTATGGTAGAGGTAAGGCTTTATGGATGCCATCACCTCCTGACCTTGTCTTGCAACTGCTTTCTTGCAATTTGTATGTCACAGCTTTTGTTTCACAAATTAAGAGATAGTTTGTGGCTAGGCCTTATGTGACCATGCAGGGGACTAGATTGGTGTAAGGATTCCCCCACCTTCTTAAGTGGTTGCATGAGGACCAGCCACAATGACTGCACTGACATTTAGAAGAGTATAGATTCTGCACCCATATACTTCTGCTGGAAGTAAGTGCATTCGGAGGAATGGAGAGTAAGTAGAGGCATTGCTCTGCCTACGTCCCATCCGACACACACATGATGGCAAGTAGAGAGGGTATGCTCACCCTTTCTAGTGGTGTGGTAAATTACTCCCTCCCAAGAGCTAGTGGGCACAATACTTTCAGGTGCATTGCTGGTGCAGTGCACCCAAGCACCACACTTAAGATGAACATAGCATGATCTACCTTTAAATCTGCAATGATAACCAACTATATACAAGTACAGGACTTTTTTTTTCAGTTCTGCTAGAAATAAGTCATTGAAGAGAAATCAAACATTGTACCCAGCTCAGGATAAACCTATGAGTATTGGATAAAAGTCATATACTAGGCCTGCTCACTTGACCCATATATAGGGCAGATATCTTGCTACCAATGAGGTTCCCTATTTTCCAGCAAGTGCAACTATATTTATTTAGCTGAACTTTAACAGCAGTGACATTACATCTTTGGAAAGACCATATTTCTGGTTATGAATACAGTAAATCAGTGGCTGTCTGCTAAAAGAGGCATAGCTGGTTCAATACGGTAAAAGACACGTTTATTCATTTCTAAATGCAGTGTATTGATTGCGATATAATTTTGACTTTTATATCATACTAATGCTACACAACATGCAGTACTTTTATTTTTCCCAGCAGAGATTCAATATCTGCTAAAAGCATCAACTGTAATTAGAATTAGCCATTAAAAAATTCCTATACCCTGAACATATCCACTTGTAATGTAAAAATTACTAGCTTTGTGCCCAGGAGCACTGGTTTATGAATTATTTGTGAATGTGTCTGTTCCTTCTGCCAGTTATTTAGTGAGGATGTACTGGTACAGAAACTTCTTATTGGCTGAAATCACAGACATTATACTTCACTTTTTTTCTTTTCTTTTTATGTGTAAACGTTGGTTTCTCCCGTAAGGTAAGATAATAAAATGGACAGATATTAAACACACCATGCCAGGTTATAAATAGTGAACACGAAGTGTCATATCATGATGAATGGGAAAGTCCTGCCAGAGTTCCTTTAGGGCTTCACTTAAGAGGGAATTCAGGCAGAGCTAAATGATATACTTAAAGGAACTCTCCCCCTCTCTCCCCCTCTTCCCTTGTGTCTCTGTCTGTTCCTTTTGTGCATTAGTATGGCTGGGCTGCTTGCATTTTTATAGCTATTGCACCGTATGTCTTTGTTTCTGTAATATTAAAACACAATATTGCGTAAAATCATCCCTAAACTTTGGTGAAGCATTCACATGCTACAGTTCTTCCTCTTGTTTTTGCTAGCAGTGTTCAAACAGACACCCTCTTCCTTTCTGCTATGCTCCCCCTCATACCTGGGGAGAACTGGTCATAAATATTCAGAAACCTATCACGTTCCCCTCCTTCCAGTCCCTCAAAATCTTCTTTTCTATGGTGCCTACAAAGAACTTGACAATTGTTAGGTCACGGATGTGCCAAGACCACGGGCCATCATGCTGACTAATGTTTTCTCATTGTTTCATTATACCCCCATCTGTGTTCACCTGTTATCTCTTGTCTCATATCTAGATTGTAAATTCTCTGGGGCAGGCACTGCCTTTTTTCTTTTGTGTTTGTGTAGAACAAAGGGGGTCCTGGTAACTTGCCAGGTCTGGAATAAAAGGCTGTTTCACTCACAGGTTCCAAAGTAATTGGTTTCATTGAGGAAATTCCAATTCAGCTTAAGTGGGCAAATCTCCCATTGAATATAAGGTGAACATGATGCACCCCATTATGTAGGAATAACAGCTTTACAGTGAGTTATTTTTATGATTATTTTTCCTCTCCTTCATCCATTTAGTCATTGTCCCCCTTCCTCTTGTCTAGTTTAAACTAACGCTTGGTTCAGATGAGGTTACAAGATAACATGAATATATATGTATCCATGAGACAAAGTGAGAAAGCATATGATAAAATTCAGAGCCATATGATAAACTGCATTTGTCATGTACCTCTGGCCACTTCACCTGCACTCTGCCCTCTAATCATCCCTGTTTTCTCTTGCAGATATCAGAAAGCTGACATTTTATTGTATCAAAATCTTTTTCACAGGTCATTTTACTTGTGTTTTGAATGTATTAGTTTTATATTTTTTTACCATCCTGCAGAGGTCTATTGGAATCATAGTAACACACAATAAGTAGTCCAAATAATTTCTAAAATACTCTAAAACATTTCTAAAATAAGATTTTCTGTAAAATGTGTCCTACACAATCCATAATGTGTAGTATATTGGCAATTTGTTTGGGATGATCTGTATACATTGCTTTGAGTAATGCAAATCTACCGATTTAATTTCTCTCTCTCTTTTTGTATCTCTATATTATGTATCCCTTCTTTACTATAAAAAAGCATGACATATGATAGATATAAAATGCAACTGATGTAGGCAAGGAGAACACTATTTAACAAGGTATAATTTTTTTCCCTCTATGCAGTAAGTAACAAGCATTTATTTCAACAGGAGGCCTTTTTTTGCCCCTTTGAACCTTTACATTCTTTTCTTTGATGATGACCAAATACACCCAGAAGAGTGGGCAGATAGGAGAGCAGCCTGCCTGTGATGCCAACACAATGATGTTCTGTGTATGTATTGAAAACGTATGGCTTATGCAGCAAATGGCAGTTTTACTTCCTCTGGGAGACCTAAGAACAACAGTTCTGTGAATCAGCTGGGCGCTACTAACCTGGGGAGGAAAAGATCTAAGATCTCTCCCAAACCTACTGTAGGGCACCTGAACCACAGATGTGGGTTCATCTAGATGTCTGAGTGACCTTTTCTACAGCTCTGTTTGCCTACTCCATTTCAGAAACTAATAATCCTCTAAACTTATTCCAGTGAAATTGGTCCTGTAGCTGTGTTGTAGCAATACATTAAACAGGAGGCAAAATATTCTCATTCAGTTTCATCAAGTCATTCACTATAGAGTGAAACCACATTGCTGCTGAAAGAATGATTGGCAGAAATACAGTCTTAATCTGGACCTCAGCCATTTCAATTTTGTCACCAGAAACAGTAATAGATTGCCATGAAGAACACTTCTTCCTGCAATGCAGGTTAGGGAATGAGAACTTCAGATTTGATTTTCTGTTCTTAATTTTTCATTCTTAAGTAGCTATGGAATTCATAGCATTCAGTGAATCTATTTCTCTATTCTCAGGGGTAAATTTCAACAGAGAAAACAGAATTATAGCAATATTAAGATTACATGATACAGAGCAGACAGATAGCCTCAGAGCTTAGCTATAAGTGATAAGAAGTTCACAACCAAGAATCCCAAGAGCATGGTAAACGTCTTGAATGAAACATTAGGAATAGGCAGTGAAAGATATTAATGTCAAGAAAAGAATAAAAATGATGTAAAAACTTTATATTAACACAGAAAATGTTAAAATATCCAACCAACAAAGCCTGATTTTATAGTATACTATAGTACACAAAGTTTGGAGTCTAGGCTGTCACGCTATCTTAGTCTCAAAGACTTTAAGGCCAGAGGGAACCATCACGATCATCTAGTCTGATCTCAGGTACATTGCAGGCCACAGATCCTCACCCAACCATTCTGTCAATAGGCCCCCTAACCTCTAGCTGAGTTACTGAAATCCCCAAATCTTGATTTAAAGACTTCAGGTTACAGAGAATCCACCATTTACTATAGTTCAAATCAGAAAGTGACCCATGCCCCACAATGCAGAGGAAGGTGAAGCCACTCCCCCGAGTTTTTAGCAAACTGACCTGCAGGAAAATTCTTTCCTGACCGCAACTATGGCGATCAGCTAGACTCTGAGCATGAGAGTGAGACCATCAACCAGACACATGGGAGAGAATTCTCTGTAGTAACTCAGAGCCTTCTCCATCTAGTGTCTCTCTCCAGCCATTGGAGATATTTGCTAATAGCGGGTGCCAATCTTAACTCCTGCCATTTTGTTGAGGTACTGCAACACAGCATTTAAGATAGACCAATATTTCCAAACTCCTGAAGTAGAGTATCCACTTAAGTGAATTAGGGAAGGAACATGAAGCCCTAATTTTCAATTTCCTTCCTGTACTGAGTTTCTCAGACATTTCATTTTGTTTTAACCAGAGATAGGATGAAGCTGCAGAACTCAGCTCCAGAGCCAAACTTCCCCACAGTTTTCAAGGTGGGAAGAACAAAGATTTTAGTTCAGGCTCCTCTGCCATGTTAACCAGTTAGTGTGCATTTATCTAATTCCCCTTTTCTTTCTTCCCATTCCCCCTGAATGATTCTCAATGTTAGCTTTGAGATTGGAGCAGATTTTTATAGTGAGATTATAAAACATCATTAAGGGTGTGTGAACAGGATGTAAGGACTTAGAGGTTCTTAATTTAAGTGATCCTAGTGAGCAAGTATGTCATGCTGGGCTAGACATTAAAATTATTTCAGATATTTATAAAATATAAAGAAAATCGTATTGGCCAAATTTTTCACATTTGTGTACACTTAAATCCATAATTTAGGCACCATAATAAGAGATCTGATGATTAATGGTGTTGTGCACCTGCAGCGTCCATTGACTTCAGTGAGAATTTTACTTGACTAAAGAGTGAAGTAGATTGGGTCCCATTTGTGATTATTAACATGCACTTTGTCTATGTACATACTTGTGCTAAAGAGACTGACAAATGTGTAACATATACCATAGCTTTCGAGAAGCGAAATGCTGTTAGAATAAAATAGATTACAGATTCAGTAGCTGAGAATATTTTAAAGAATACAATAAGTGTGGTGGCCGGGGTCTTCTTGAGAATAAAACTTGGTCTAATTTACTTTTATTAGATTCCTGTATCACAACAACCTTTACCACAATGGATGCTAATTGGCACCTTGGTAGAAAGTCTTTAAGAGATGTCAGAGACAGAATATCCTTTGAGACCTAATGATGTTCTCACACCAAGAAGTAGTTCTTCCAGGACAGGATTGAGAGACATTTGCACCTTTCATCAGTACGTAAAGCTGGGTCCCCAGCTAGTGAAAATCCAATTGGCTCCACTGAAGTCAATGGAACTACATCTATTTATACCAGCTGAGGACCTTGCACTTTGCAGTTATCAGAATTTTTCTCTTTTAATTCCTCAAACATTAGGAAATATCTGGGCATTGTTAAAAGATATTATATTTAAAATGACCCAATATTTCACCAAGTTCTGACAGCAAAGCAATTGGAAAAAAATCTTCCAATATAATAATAATAAATACTCACAACCCTAGTCACTTTCTCAAGTCCCATGACATAGATATACCCTAATATGTGAAATATGATTTATTGCTGTTTCCTTTCTTCTATTGGGAAATATTATTACAAAGAAATATTGCTGGAACTTTGCATTTACAGTCAATAGCAATATTTGTCCATAGATCTCAAAGGTGGATAAGCAATATTTATTATCTTCTTCTTCTTCTGTTTATCAGATGGAGTAAATGGAACACTGCAAGGCTTGGCATTTAGTTCAAAGTTATTCAACAGGCCAGAAACACAGATTAGAATAGAACCAAGCTTTCTTACTCTCACCACCATCCTCAAAGTGCTGAACCACAGACGCCTCTTTGGAAAAAGAAAAAGAAGTGTGTCAGCTCTAGTTTCTTGGCCAACGTCCATCTTAACATTTTAGCAATCTAAATTCCCCTTGCACTTTCAGTTTAATAGATTATTCATTAGCTCCCATTTCTAAAACTTGTTGTGCAATATTACTGCCTCAGAAGGCCCTGCATTTATTTCAGTGAAGGGATTTTTACAGATATGAAGCCAAGTTCTGATCTTAGTGATTGTTTCAGTATAAATCCAGAACTGAACTGTTGTGACTGAGAGTGGAAATCTGAGACCCTGTTTTTAGACACTTTGAGATTACTCAGGAAGAATGGTATTATGTAATTTGTTGTTATAACAGCTAAATTCTTCTGCTTCCTTGGCTGTGAGATAGACTTACCAGTATCTAGAACAGGGTTTCTCAGGGCAATAGGCTCGACCTTCATTTTCTGAGTCATTCCAAAGCCAACCATAGCTGCCTTCCAAAGCAGAGGAAGAAGCTGATAAAGGAAATAGAGTTGATGTAATATAATTAGATATCTGTAAGGCATTTGACTTGGTCCTACATGACGTTTTAATTAAAAATACGATAAAATGATATAACATTAACAAGGCATGCATTAAATGGATGAAAAACTGGCTAACTAATAGGTCTCAAAATGTAACCATAAATGAGAAATCTTCATCAAGTAGGTGTGTTTCCTGTAGATTCTGCAGAGATCTATTTCTTGGCTCTATAGTATTCAATGTCTTTATCAGTGAAATGGAAGAAAACATAAAATCATCACTGATAAAAGTTTCCAGGTGACAAACATTATGGGAGTGGAAAATAATGAAGAGGGCAGGTCACTGATTCAGAAGAGTCTAGATTGCTTGGTAAACTGGGCTCAAGTAAACAATATGCATATTAATAAGGCTAAATGTAAATGTATACATCTGGGAACAAGGACGGTAAGCCATGCTTACAAAATGGTAGACTCTAGCCTGGGAATCTGTTACTCTGATTTTTTTTTTTTTTTTTTTTGTGAGGGGCAATGACTAATCAGCTGAACATGAGCTTTCAGTGTGATGCTGTGGCCAAAAGAACTAATGAGATCCTGGGATGCATAACCAGGAGAATATTGAGTAGGAATAGAGAGGTTATTTTACCTCTATATGTGGTACTAATATGACTGCTTCTGGAATACTGTGTCCAGCTGTGGTACCCACACTTCAGGAAGGATGTTGATAAATTGGAAAGAATTCAGAGAAGAGCCATGAGAATGATTAAAGGAATAGAAAACATACCTTGTAGTGATAGATCAAGGAACTCATGCTATTTAGTTTAACAAAGCGAAGATTAAGGGGTGATTTGATTATAGTCTATAAATATCTACATGGGGAACTTATATTTAATAATGGTCTCTTCAATCTAGCAGAAAAGATATAACATGATCCAATAGCAGGAAGATGAAGCTAGGCAAATTCAGACTGGCAAAAAAGTGCGGATTTTTGACAGTGAGAGTAATTAACCATTGGAACAATTTAACAAGGGATATGGTGGATTCTGCATCACTAACAATTTTTAAATCAAAATTGGATGTTTTTTCTAAAAGAAATGCTCTAGGAATTATTTTGGGGTAGTTCTGTGGCTGGTGTTATACTGGAGGACAAACTAGATGACCACAGTGGTCCGTACTAGCCTTGGAAAATATGAATCTATGAATACCAGTTGCTCACAGCTTGCCTCTGATGGTGACTTCTTTAGTTGTCCCGTCTTGTGAGTAGATCATAACTGAAGAGCTATGGATGCAGTGGGTTCCCCTTTGGATACTCAAATGGCCTGTATGCTCTGCTAAAGAGAGTTACTTGTATGTATGGGGCCCTGACTTTACTGCATACTTAGTACAGACAACTTATGCACTTTTACATAAATAAAAATAAGAAATAATATGTACTTCAATACATTAAAATTTAAAGGTACAATAAATATTGATCATCATGCTTAAAAGTTAAGCATAGATATGGTGAACCATGCAAGGAATCTGTTGCTTTGATTTCCTGATTGATCTGTGCTATCCCCATTTGTGAGCTAGTATCTTTACACTAGAGCTTCTCACATTTACTGAAAGGGGCCGTGGTCTCTGATTCTACTTCCATTGAAGATAATGGCAAGATTCCCATTGATTTCAATGGTAGAAGACCAAGCCCTCAGTGAGCCCTACTTCTTCACAGTTTCTCCATGTTAATTCCACAGCAGTGGCTGAGTCAGTGGCCTAGTTAGTAGCATAAGTTTTACAATGGAACAGTTTCATCAGAATTAAAATGTTTTACAGGAACATGTTGATTTTGATACTTTTTCAGTAGGAAAAAGCAGAAATGTTTCATTTCAATAATGTTTCATTTTGATGTTTTGATTCATTTTGTTTTAATTTATCACATTAAAATATTTATTTTAATATATTGTATTCATAAGGGTTATATTTCATATTATGTAGATGAGATGTTTCAATCTGACAAAAACTGAAACAAAATTAGTTAAAATACTATTAAAAAGGAAATATTTTGATAGTCCCAAATTAAAAACCAAAACCAAACCAGATGCTTCATTTCACAGGAAATTTCAAAACTTCAGCTTTTATTCCAAATGAAAACTTTTTAAAAAAATGTTGGAATGTCCTAGGGAATAGAAATTCTTGTTTCCAACCAGCTCTGTTATTTAGCACCAAATACATTGACAACAGTCTTAATTTTGTTTAGCAGGAGAAAGAATATTGCCTGAAGGATACTCAATGGAACAGATCAAGAAAATGGAGAGGTGAGAGAAAAGCTAGCTGAATTTAAAAGGAGAGGATTTTTATTTGTAGCTTTACAACTAATCTTCAGAAACATATGCCTTATTAATTATAAATATATACTAGCTAACAAACTGTTTATCATAGTCCAAAGCTCAGCATTACTAACTGTAAAAATGCATCATTTATAGGTAGCAAAGAACACTAGAGCTGTCAGGAAAGGATTTTTTTTCCCCCAACAGAGGGATTGTTAGAGCTAAATGTGAACATGTTAATTGAATTCAGTTAAATCAAATAAGAGCCTATCAGATTTTAAAATAGCTTTAAAAGGTCACTGAAGAAAAACATTTAGAGTAAGAATTTGTGGTTGGAAAGTTTATGACCTTAACAAACAGAAAGAAAGAGAATAAGGTAACAGCAATGAAGACATTTAGAAATTCCATAGTTATACTGGGGAGTGAAAATGTAGCTTCTGCAATCATTACAAAATACATAAGCCAGTTGCTGAAAATGGCCATTTCTTTGTGTTGTAAGCAGATGGCCACAGAGGCTGTAAAAGGAATGTAATATAAGTGCTACTGTAACTGCTCACCTAGATATTTAGAGACAGTAACAGTTGTTGCACAACATGTAGGATTATTTTATGTCTGCAGTAAGATCCATTTGAATCTGAACACTTGCTGTTTGCTGAATGTTGATGTAGCCTGCTTTCGCCCTCACCCTGCCACCTCAATACACCAAAGGGCAGGGTGGACAGGACCATGGCCCTGGGTCCTCTCTGTATCTTTGGGGTGTCCTATATCCATAGAAAGCAGTCCCTGAAGTTAAAGGTGATGGCAATTGTGAAAAGCCTCTGGCTCACCTTCTGCTCACTGCCAAGCAAGTAGCCCTCATGCAGCTGTCATCTGTTATTACCCACATCATAAATTCAGCCCTGCTTGTGCAGTTGAACCACATCCTTTTATCTGCCAGGGAGGAATGGGCTGGATTTGTCCTACTGAGCTCAGATTAATATGCTTTAAG
Source organism: Mesoclemmys tuberculata (assembly GCA_007922155.1). Taxonomy (NCBI): domain Eukaryota; kingdom Metazoa; phylum Chordata; order Testudines; family Chelidae; genus Mesoclemmys; species Mesoclemmys tuberculata. Next base: position 34,853,410 of record ML675616.1, on the reverse strand, counting down.
ACTACATGAATGGAGACCAAACCCACAAGTTTGTGTAACTACTCATTATTCTCACATTATTTTAAATTAAAGGACTTTTCTTACATTTGGAGCTGTGTACATAGGCAGTCCAATCAAAATGAGAAATGTGGGAGCCCACTTAAAACATTACAAATGCACTTTTTCTTGCAAAATCATGCTGTGATAAATACCGAAATGCTCTTGACGCTTCAAGACCAAGGGAAACCAAGGGCTTTGGATTTGTTCAGGCCACTTATGAACCTGCTGAAGCAAGGAAATATGGGGCCCATTTATTCTCCAAAAAAAGAGAGAATTTCTTTGTATCATGCTACGATCAAAAATACAACACCCAGCTGTGCCTAATCAAACACAGAAGACAATATGTTCAAGCATTTGTGTGCAGAATAGACACACACTCTGAGATACGGTGTGAAAGAGAATGTCTGCCACAGGATTTTCCTGTCCTCTATAGAGTATTAATTTTTAAAGCCATTTTCTTATAGTCAATTTTATCACACAAGGATTTTATTAAATGTTGTTGAGATGTTTCATCTGACTAAGGGTATCTAGTTATGTTTCAGTGACATCAAATGGTTGGGGGGCTGGAGCTGAGTCCCTGTCCAATGGATGAAGCATAAGACTGGAAGCCTAGAGACCTGAATTCTACTTCACAGGTCTGGTACTGACTGTCTGTGTGATTTCAGACAAGTCATCTACTCTCCATTTTCCCCTTCCCATGCTTCATCTGTCTTATCTATTTAAATTGTAAACTCTTTGATGCAAGAAATCTCAGTATTTTTTTTTTGCAGCGCCTGGTACAAAGAGGCCCTGATCTCAGGTTAAGCCTCTAGGCACTACCATAATACAAATAATAATTCTTATCTTCCACGAGTGTTTTTCAATTAGGTCCATTGTCAGTTTGGCTGATTGATGAGAGAACCTGATTGCATTCAGGGAGTAGGGTGATTTCTCTTGTGAGCCTAAGCAGGGTGAATGAAGGGAGCATTATTAAAAATGGTTGCTGAGGAAGCAGCCGATGCCTGTGCAAATGAAGGAGAAACACCTCGGAGGTGAAAAGGATGTAATACAATTAGTGAAATTATGAGCAAATGAGGGAAGAAAAAGTTAAAAAAGAAAAAGATGGGAGGCTATAGATGGAGCATCAACAGTTCAAATTGCTGTATGATCCTTTTCCAGCCATCTTCAACATTTCCCCTGATTCTCAGGACTGGTGGGATAATTACTCGTAGTTCCACCAGCTCTGGAGTAGTCATTTTAACATTACCTCTCTGACTGGGTCTTCCCATATGCTTTGCCTTCCACTTCTAGTACTATATCTTATGAATGAGCAAGACTTGTTATAAGATAAACTGTTTATTAAGAAGGAAATTATATGCAGAAAAAAATAAAACTACCTACTGTTCTCCAGTGGTAGCCTGAAACTGGTCTTCCCTATCTAGTCTTTTGTTGTTTCTGTTACCCAGCATGCAGCACCTCACAGAAAACGGCATGAAGAGCGTAAGGAAGTGTGGAACCTCTACATTTGCTACAGGGCATCTTCTATAGCACATAGCTAAGACTAGGAACATGGCAAAGTCATAAAGTTCAAATCCAGATGCAAACTTTTCCAAAGTCTGGAGGGTTTTGCATTAAATGTTCAAGTGTGGACTCCTCTCTGGTCAAGATTTTTTTTTTTTTTTAAATGAAGAGGCAGCCTTTTCACCATGGAGGTTGAAATAGCTTTCCATTGTAAGCCTGATTTCTATATTCCTTCTTCTCCCAAATTCTCAAAAAAGGTAACTCTGGTACTACCGTTGTCAAGATGAAGCCATCCCCCTTTGACATGGTAGGGAAACATACCTGAAATAACATTTCAATCTACACTGTTTTGTGCTGTGTCTGTACAATGTCTAACACAGAGGGCATGTAGGTCAGTGACTGGGACTCCAAGATGATACTACATTACAAATAAATAGGAACATTATTATTATCAAATTACAGTCTATATAGTCTTCTTTTTAGGATTCTCAGGTGTGAAGACAAATACTGACCCAATTTAGATGTGGGGATGAAGAGAATGAAATGAATGGCTAAAAGCACTGAATCTCCTTTGCAGCACATACCTGTGCTGACCATCACCTTTGAGCCTCTTCATGGTCTAGGGTCATACTATTGGCAGCATGCCTCAGTTTCCCCTATTGGACTGTTCAAATAAATTTCACTTCAAGTGTCATCTTTGTCAAAAATACTCTTCCTGGGGGGAATAGATTTATTAACATAAAATAAACTGCAAGTAAAACTCAGAATCCCAAAATCAAATCAATTCCTACATCCACACACGAAGTTTCTCTTCCTCATGTATGCTTAGAAAATGTTGCAGTCTCTTCCCTGCTTGTCTCTCCCTGGGGCAACTTTTTTGGTCTCAAGGTATTCCCAACAGAAGTCTTTCATTTCACTCTACTCTACTCTACTCTACTCTACTCTACTCTACTCTACTCTACTCTACTCTACTCTACTCTACTCTACTCTACAACCACCCCCACCAGAGCTTCTTAAGTTTTAACCCCCACCATTGCATCCACCTGCTGCTCTTTATAGAGAATTACCCTATTCAACCCAGGTGCACCTCATTCTGTAATCAGGGTTAATTAGCCTGAGCTGTAACCTTCCATACCTTAGGGGCTAGATGCCTGGTTAGAGGGCAAAACCCTGAACACAATAGAGATGTACTTAAATTGAAGCATATGAGTACTCTACTTGAAGTGAAGGCAGGTATGTACTTAAATAATCTACTAGATGGGGCCAGCGTGTAGTCAGCACATTTCAAGATCAAGTCCTTGAGGAGGATTATTAGTGCCATTTGGTTATTCTTACAATCTCTTCTTAGGGGACTGATTCCTCCAGTCCCCAAACAAAAATCTTAACTGACTAACAAATAAAAGAATTAAATACTAAGCCAGATATTCACAGCAATATCTCTGCTGCTTCTGGTTCACAGGCAAAATTATTCCATGTACTACTTGCATTAGTTAGGGTAGTTGGGAGGAAGATCCAGTTGAGAAAAAATCCACAACATAGTTAAGAAACATCAGGGTTTCCTCTGCTGTCTTGTTTATTTCTTCATTTGAAAAAAAAAAACCTCTACTGGTTTTAATTAGGCTCTCCCTGAGCTCATAAATATAGCAGCCATGGAGAACCATGCTAACTGGTTAGAATGAGTTTTTCTAAGCCATCATACCTGACAAAAGCAATGAATAATTTATGGATTAGTTTGAAAATATATGGTACAAGCAGAGCAAATTGGAGGGTAAAGAAAAGTTCTTTTATCTCAATAGGCTTATTCAAATAATTATTTCTGTGCCGTTGGCAGTCATTTTTATACAGAGACAGATAACTTCAGGTCTAGTGCAGGTGTTTTGTTATTCCTGTTGATATTCATATCAGACGTTAAAACAGTGAATAGTCAGACTGAACTTTTCTCTTGGCTTTAGGGAATGTCATATATACATTTTTTTCTTCTATTCCTCTAATGTCTATTGATTTAAAATTCAAGGTGCGTTTACTAATTATTGCCTGAAGCAATGCAATCTTAATAGGTCACGTACGTCATAGTTGTTTATATGCATCCTGGATCTCATTAAAGTAGATATAAAATGAGATTAATGCGAATGTCGTATGTCGTATGAGATAACAGGTAACATAATATTTTTATGGCTTAAAAATTAGAATGAGTGTCACATATAAGTCATATGATCACATTCAGTTAGTTTAGGATAAAGGATTCAGGTATGAGATTGCAACTTTCAAAAGAACTTCTTTTTCTGTGCTTCATGTATAATAAATCAGCTTGTCTTTATTTAAATAGGGATTTCATAATTGTTATTTTTTATCCAGAAGACTTTTGGAAAGCACCCCTATTCAACATCCAACCCAGAATAGGAAAAACAGATCCATACTGAAGCAAGTCTATCTAGGCTTTTCTTATTTCTGTAAAGAGATCAGTCAGATGAAGAAATGATTATATGAAAATAGCACAGCATGAAACAGCGTGAAAAGATGTTTAACCAACTCATCTGTGTGTTTATGTATGTGTGTATATGTATAAACATGCAAAATATGTCAAAAACATTATTGAGCTTTTAAAATCAAGAATTCAAAAGTTAGGAACTATCATTATTAAAGTTGCCTGTGCAACCTTAATTTGCCCCCCTTGTACATTTGCACTATGATGCAATCTTTAATTACATGCTCACATGCTATTTTTTTCACAGCATCCTTATCTCATTCAGTGCACGGGATGGCTGGTGATCAATTCATGAGCAGCAAATCAATATTTTGTTTTCTCATCATTAGTCAGTGTTGGCCCCCACCCTTACTTACTGCACACTACTCAAACTCTGCTGTGAAGATTGAATAATTAATGTCATCATAGACTTTTCTATGATATTCATCGCTATGGTCTCTGAGTGCATGACAGACATTAATGAATTTATCTTCACAACACAGATGTGAGGTGAGAGGGGTGATTTTATCCCCCATTTTACAAAGGTAGAGCTGAGGCTCAGAGAATTTCCATTAATGTGTGGTGCCCAATATAGGGCTTGATTCCTCATAGACTTTATCATTTTATGGCACCTTATGTGTTCAAAACACAGCTCCCATTGACTTCAGCTGAGAATGCTCAGCCCTTCTGCAAATCTTACCCGAGGGGTCTAAAACTGAGTATCCAGAAACGGGTGAACACATAGTTACTGGCTACCCACGCGAAGTGTAGTTTAAGGACTGATCTACACTACAGAGTTTTGTCAACAAAAGTCAGCTTTTGTCAACAAAACAGTGGAGGTGTACACACTGAAATGCTCCTCCCACCCATGTAACCCTTCTGCTATGCCAACATAATAAAACCACCTCAACGAGAGGTGTAGTTAGGGTGACACAGTGTCAGTGTAGACACTGCATTCCTTAGGCCGGCTGTTGGCTATTATTCATGTCAATTTCAGGGGTCCAGTGAAGCCATGAAATTGACAAGAAAGCAGGGCAGGTAGAGCCCAGCTGCCCCCCATTCTCCTGGAGAGCTGAGTGGCTCATCCCTGCTTCTGGCTGGGAACAGAGAGGCGAGAAGCCCTAGGCAGCTTTTCCCAGTTCCTGGCAGGGAATGGGAGAAGAAAAGCCCCAGAAAGCTTCCCCCAGCTCCTGGTGGAGAACAGAGATCAGGAGGAATCCTGGGTGGCTTAGATTCATAGACTCATAGACTTTAAGGTCAGAAACTTAGACTAAGATCTAGTCTAACCTCCTGCGCAATGTAGGCCACAGAACCTCACCCACTCACTTCTGTAATAGACCCCTAACCTATGACTGAGCTACTGAAGTTCTCAAATCCTGGTTTAAAGACTTCAAGCTACAGAGAATCCACCAGCAAATAACCCATGCCCCATGCCACAGAGGAAGGCAAAAAAAAAACCCAGGGCCTCTGCCAGTCTTTCCCTGGGGAAAATTCCTTCCCAACCCCAAACATGGTGATGAGCTAAATCCTGAGCATGTGGGCAAGACTCACCAGCCAGACACCCAAGAAAGAATCCTCTGTAGTAACTCAGAACCCACCCCATCAAACATCCCATCACAGGCCACTGGCATATTTACCTCTAGTAGTAGAAGATCAGTCAATTGCCAGATTAGGCTGTCCCATCATATCTTCCCCTCCATAAATTTATCAAGCTCAATTTTGAAGCCACCTACGTTTTTTTTCTCCCACTGTTCCCCTTAAAAGTCTATTCCAGGACTTCACTCCTTTGATGGTTAGAAATCTACGTCTAATTTCAAATCTAAACTTCTTGATGGCCAGTTTATATCCATTAGTTCTTGTGTCCAAATTGGTGCTGAGTTTAAATAATTCCTTTCCATCCCGGGTATTTATCCCTCTGATGTATTTATAGAGAGCAATCATATCTCCCGTCAACCTTCTTTTGGCTAGGCTAAACAAGCCAAGCTCTTTGGGTCTCCTCTCATAAGGCAAGTTTTCCATTTCCCAGATCATCCTAGTAGCCCTTCTCTGCACCTGTTCCAGTTTGTATTCATCTTTCTTAAACATGGGGGACCAGAATTGCACACAGTATTCCAGATGAGGTCTCACCAGCGCCTTGTATAACAGTACTAGAACCTCTCTATCTCTATTGGAAATACCTCCTCTGAGGTATCCTAGGACCACATTAGCTTTTTTTCACAGCCACATCACATTGGCAGCTCATAGTCATCCTCTGATCAATCAATATGCCCAGGTCCTTCTCCTCCTCTGTCACTTCCAACTGTCCCAGCTTATAGGGGAAATTCTTGTTATTAGCCCCTAAATGCATGACCTTCTGTGACATGCTGTACCCCATGTACACCCTCATGGTGTGTTTTGTGTATCATTCATGTTCACCTTTACAGTGTAACTGTGTATTGTCTACTGCAAAGTATGTCATGTAAAGTGTTTTTGAAATGCTCATAACATACTGAACATTATTGTTATGGTAGTATGTTTTCTGCAAGGCTACATATATATATATGAAACTCTGCTATGTAATATTCCCAAATGTGTGTCTCACCTCGCTTGAATAGAGCTAGGTAAACACAAAGCAAAGTGAGAGTTCACGCCTTGGAGAGACATTCATACAGGAACAACGGACTGACCTAAGCATCTGATAAGGTGATGCTCATTTGACTCAGGTGGAGGAAATCATGCCCATTGCCGGACATGGCCGATGACCTGACCCCACGGGGTGACAAGGAAACATGATAAAGGCAAAGGCATTTTTGTCTCCGGCGCCCTGTCTTGGACTCCACCTATGATGCAACAACAAGCAAGTGACAGACTGCCCTTGGGAGGAGGGGCTGGCTGAGGGAGTCAGCAAGCCTATGTGGTAAAATTAGCCATCAAAGACTGAAAGGCAACAGAAGTGTTTAGTTTAGTGTGCGATTTGTTTTATTTATTCCTGATCAATCTGACTAATATTATTCTGGTTTATGATCACTTAAAATCTTCCTGTACTTAATAAACTTATTTGTGTATTTTATCTAAAGTAGTGCATGTGGCCTGAATGTGTATAGAGACTTCATTTAGAGTAACAGAGCTGGTGCATTCTTTAATAAATTGACTAACCTAATAAGCTTGCAGAGTGCAGTGGGAGGCATTGAACTCTGTAAAATGCCAGTTCTTAGGGCTGTATCTGAATCTGGGAATGTTGGATGGGGGTCACACCATTGCATGATCCTACGACTGCCAAAAGCACTCACTCACTAAAATAGGAGCCGCTTATCAGCAAGAGACTGTGGGTGAACTGACCCAGGAGTGGAGGTTCAGACAGCAGTGCATGTGCAAGACGGGCTCCAGGAGTGGGGGATTGGAGTGACAGAGCGATATAACAGTCCAGACAGCAGTCACATCTTCCACTTTCCACTATTAAATTTCATCCTATTTCTATTACTCCAGTTTACAAAGGCATCCAGATATTCTTGTATGATATCCTGATCCTTCTCTGTATAGGCAATACTTCCCAACTTTGTGTCATCCACCTCGTATTAGCACATTCCCACTTTTTGTGCCAAGGTCAGTAAAAAAGGTTAAATAAGATTGGTCCTAAGACTGATCCCTGAGGAACTCTACTAGTAACCCCTACAGCCTGACAGTTCACCTTTCAGTATGACCAGTTGTAGTCTCCCCTTTAACCAGTTCCATATCCATCTTTCATTTTTCATATTAATCCCCATCTTTTCCAATTTAACTAATAATTCCCCACGTGGAACTGTATCAAATGCCTTACTGAAATCTATATACATTATATCCACTGCATTCCCTTTGTCTAAAAAATCTTTTATCTTCTCATAAAAAGCGATCAGGTTGGTCTGGCACGATCTACCTTTTGTAAAGCCAAGTTGTCTTTTGTCCCAATTACTGTTAACCTCAATGTCCTTAACTACTTTCTCCTTCAAATTGTTTTCCAAAACCTTACATACTATTGAGGTCAAACTAACAGGCCTGTAATTACCCAGATGACTTTTTTTCCCTTTCTTAAAAATAAGAACTATATTAGCAATTCTCCAGTCATATGGTATAACCCTGAATTTACAGATTCATTAAATATCCTTGCTAATGGGTTTGTAATTTCATGTGCCAGTTCCTTTAATATTTTTGGGATTGCGATTACCTGGGCCTTCTGATTTAGTCCCATTAAGGTGTTCAAGCTTGGCTTCTACCTTCAATGTGGTAATTTCTACCTCCATATCCTCATTTCCATTACCCTCCCTGTCACTATCACCAGGCTCTTCATTAGCCTAATTAAACAGAGTCAAGTATTTGTTTAGATAATGGGCCATGCCTAGATTATCTTTAACCTGCACCTTATCCTCAATGCTTAGCAGTCCCACTTCTTTCTTTGTTTTCTTCCTATTTATATGGCTATAGAACCTTTTAGTATTGGTTTTAAAATCCCTCTGCAAGGTCCAACTCTTCTTCGCTTTTGGCATTTCTCACTTTATCTCACTTTAAATCACTTATCTCTTTATCTCATAAAGATATCACTTTTTCTCACATGTTCTGAATCCAAGAGGTAGCTTTCCTTGCTAATCTTCCACTCCTCGCAGGCATTCTGCTTTCTCATAATCAATGTCTGAGATGCTTGCTCATCCAGCTTGGTCTACAACTCTTATCTATGAATTTTTCCCCCTTCCTAGAAATGCAGGATTAAAATAGTTCCTGCAACTTTGACCTGAAGTAATTCCAAGCCTCCTCTGCCTTTAGATGCATGAGTTCTTCAGTGCAGTCCACTTCCCCAACTAATTCCCTTAATTTTTTTAAGTTAGCCCTTTTGAAGTCAAAGACCCTAATCACAGATCTCTTGTTGTTTATCCTTCCATTTAGTTTGAAGTGAATTAATTCATGGTCATTTGAACCAAGGCTGTACCCTACAACCAGTTCTTCTATGAGGTCCTCACTTCTCACCAATACCAAATCTAAAATGGCATCCCTTCTTCAGTAACTATTTGGTGAACAAATCGATCAGCTATCACATCTGGGCCCTATTATTACTACTAGCACTTGTCTTCCAGTCTATATCTGGGAAGTTAAAGTCTCCTGTAATCACACAGTTCCCAGTACCATTTACTTCATTAAAAGCATTTAAGAGGTCTCTATCCATGTCCAAATTAGATCCCAGTGGTCTGTAGCACACCTCAAGCACTATCCCCGGGGATGCTCTAGTAGCTTTCTTCCCCAATGTTATTTTCACCTAGACAGACTCTGTTTTATGTATTCCATCACTTCTAATTTTTCTACAGTCTACTTCATTATTGATATACAATGCTACATCACTACCTTTGCCTTTATTTCTGTCTTTCTTAAATAGCACATACCCTTCGATACCTGTACACCAGCCATGACTATTATTCCACCATATTTCTGTTATCCCTATAATATCTGGTTTCACTTCCTCCATCAGTAGCTCTAGTTCCTCCATTTTGTTACCCAGGCTCCTTGCATTGGTCTACAAACCTATTAATTTTTGCTGTGTGGCTGTGCTCACATTCCTTACCTGATTTGGCACAGTCATTCTACTGCCAGTATCACCCATTAGACTGGTATCTACACTTCCCTTCCTCTTAATGTCCATTCTTCTACCCACTGCTGTGTCCCTTCTTACTTCATTTTCCTCCCTCTCAATGTTAAAATGGAGATTACCTGTGCATCTCCCAACCATCTTCCCCAAATCCCTAGTTTAAAGGTCTCTTAATCAGTCATGCCAGCCTCCAACCTAGAAATGCATTTCCATTCCTACTCAGGTGAAGTCCATCCCAAGAGAACAGTCTCCTGTCCAGGAATTCCTCCTAGTGGCTATACATCCTTATTGCACCACTGCCTGAGCCATCTGTTGATTGTCATAATCTTGTCATGCCTTTGTTGTCCTCCTTTAGAGACAGGCGGAATCTTACTGAAGATCACCTGAGGCTCGATTTCCTTAAGAGTCTTCCCCACCTGGCATAGTCTCCTTTGATATGTTCCAGCAAGAATCTAGCTGTATAATTTGTACCCTGTGAAGGACAATCCGTGGATTCTTTGCCACTTCCATTAGGATCCTCTTCAAGCCTCAGGTCTATAGCCCATATTTAAGTATCCGGCAGACAGCACACCCTTCAGTTCTCTAGGTCAGTTCTGGTTACAGTCCTGTCAGTTCTTCTCACTGGGGAGTCCCCAGTCACGTAGACCTGCCTTTTCTTGGTGACGGTGTGATTCTTTGGCCTATCCCCTGTTCTTTCTGGCTGCAAGTTATCTCATCTACTATTCTCCCTTGCAATCTGCTGCAACCCTTCCTGTATCCTCCTGTGACTCTTGTTTGATGGTATCTCCATTGGCTCATCCACCCTTTGTATAGGACTAGCTGTTCTTCTCTTCTTCCTTGCCCTGCTACCTTCAGTTACCAAGGCAAATTGACATGGCTGCCTGGTTCCTGGCAGGGAGCAAGCAGGGTGGGGGTTCAAGAAGCCAGGGCAGCTGGATCCTGCTCCCTGGTGGCCAGAAGCCCCAGCAGGCTTCCTGAAGCACCTGGCAGGGAACGTGGAGTGATGAGCAGCAGTTTACTGGAAGCCCAAGAGCCTACGAGGCACACAACCTCAGCCAACAGAGTAATTAATGTGGTGGCTGTAAATCAACCAAACATAGCTCAACTTATGTTTGTAGTGTAGGCAAGGCCTAAGTGACTTGCCCAACACCACACAGGCACTCAGTAGCTTAGGCAGGGATAGAATCCAATTCTCCAGGACTGCCTTAATCATAAGACCTATCGTATTAATATAGATAGAATAAATGGACCAAAGATGTTAACGTAAGCCAGTCACTGTCCAACATTAAGCAGTATTGGACAAAGTGTGCGGTTTGGTGCAGAGAGAGACCTTAGCCCACTTAGTACTATTGCAAACACACCATTAAAATCCTTTTAACCTTTTATTAAAGATAAAGAAAAGAAGGAAAAACAGTTAAAGAATTTGAAATTCAAAGTATTAAATAAGGCCTTCATAGTGACAACATTTCTTTTCCTTTGCCTTTAACTGAAGTGAGTTTCTGGAAGGAAAAAGCCTCTTGTTTGACAGTCCCTTAGATGGTATGAAAGATGGCAATAATTGTCATATTGAGAAAAAGTTGGTTGAGATGGGCCTGCACAGTTGTTGCTGTTGAAGTCTAATCCTGTTTCATCCGAGTTGGTGTTTATGATTCATTGGAGCTGGTTGAAGTGGTGAAGTCATCTGTGTCCCTGTCTCTGGCTACAGAGTCTGGTCCAGATGTCTCTCAGGATCAGCATGACTAAGGACTGGGGTCCCATAATACGGTGGCAGCAGTGATGGTGAAGCTTGCTCCAATAGCAAATATTTGTTCCTCAAATCTCTTTTTTTTAAGGACCCACAAAGGGAATGGGGGGTAGAATAGAACAGAACAGAATAGAATAGAATAGAATAGAATAGAATAGTGTTCTAAGATGGAAGAAAACCACAAAATTTCAAAGTATCCCATGAAACAAAACACCAGGAAAAAAACAGAAAGTTCTTCAAAATCAACACTTTCTGCAAAACATTTCACTTCTAAAAAATCAGCATTTTCCAGTGGAAAAACATTCCATTCAAAAACATCTGACGACCTCTGATTGGAACTGCTAGACCCACTGCACACTTGAGCTAATGGTAACTTGAGCTAATGGTAGCAATAATAGGTTGTCCCCCTTTACAAGGACCAGCACTAAACTGATTTGAGATACATCCCTTGCCAATGAGTTTCACAGATTTTTGTTTACAGCAGAGAAATAATGAGGCTCAGGAATCTTATATTCTAGTCCATGATCTACTGGGCACAGACTTTTTTGCCCATTCCTTCCAAACTTGACCTATTCTGACACCATTCCCTTCAACCGTCCCTGTCCCAATTTTGTCTCTTTCCTATCCTTTTCATGATTCCATTCTCCTTATCTACCCAGTCCATCTCCACTCCTCAGGATTCTCATTCCAGTCCCAAGCTCCTTGCCAAGGCAGCCCTAGTTTCCCTTTGAGGCTTACTGTCAGAGTCCCTGTCTCCCCTTGACTGTTAATGTCTGCCCCCAGTCCCGTCTCCTTGTCCAGCAATTCACAGTTCATCCCAACACTGTGTCCCCACTAGCAGTAGAGGGAAAAAGAAGAAAAAAGAAAAATGCAGAGAGAAAAGAGAGGGAGCAATAACTGAAAAACGGAAAATCAAAAAATTCTGGTGGCTTGGTTTTCATTTTTTGTTGTTGAGAAATCTAAAATTTTTGAATGTTTTGGAATAATATTTCAATAAAGCAACAACTTTTCAAAATGTTTTGTGAAACAAATTTACCAGTTCTAATGTTGAGTTAACAGCACTCCACACAGGGGTACAGTAAAGGCTGAGTAGATTATGTGCAACTAGGAGCTTCAGGTGACATTCTGCCACCTTGAGGCACAGTGCTACCCCATGCTCCTGAAGGAGTAGTGCAGCTCTATGCAGCCCCTATTATCTTTGCTTTAATAGCACAGTTGAGCCTAGCACTGAAACAATTGTGTTGAATGAGTTTCTTTCATTTCATGATCCTAAACACATCCTTTACCGCTTCGCAGCCTTCAGGCTAAATTCTGTTCTCAGTTATACCCAAGTAAATCTAGAGTAACTTCATGTAAACCAGCAGAACTACTTCAAATTCAGTGAGGGGTAAATGAAGTAAATGTTTTGGCCCAGTCACTTCAAAGAAACAGCGTTGACAGAAGTAACAATCGCTTTAAAACTCATTTTCTGTCTGCTGTGAATTTGCTTGATCTACCACTTTAGATACAATCCACCATCAAACATTGTTTTATTGCCCATTTTCCCTTGATTTTTAAGTCCTCACACTGCAGTGGTGTGGCCTATATTTCCAGTCATTCCTTTTGAATGGATTGTGGGTCTGAATTCTTAAATTCGAATCTAATCTAGTTCCTGAGGATTGATGCTGAGTCTATTATCTTGTCTACTGTATTTATTATCTCTTGAGGCTGTAATTTAATCCTATGGTTCACTTTATACATCGGTGTTGTTTATTATTTATTGGTATTACAAGTAATACAAATGCAGTGCTCGGTGGCCTGAGGAGGAACGGGTTCCAGTTATACTGGACACTGAAAATAATGAAAGGTAGTTTTTTCCCCCATGTACTTACAAACGAAGTGCTCTAATTATGATCTTTATACTGACAATATTCAGACACGCACCTTTTCCCAGATTAGATAGGGTTAGTCAATGTATCACCAGTGGCTGGCAAAGGTTTTTTTCTGGTTGTGTCAGAAATATTTTGGCCATAAATATGATGAAGACTGGAGCACAGGTTCTCAGCTGGAATAAAGATGCATAGCTGCACTAAAGTATCCAGCTGAGCATCCGGCCTTGAGGTCATTTATTCCTGGCATGTCCAGTTCCTCTGGCTCTAGGCACCCGAGAGTATCCTTTCATGTTCTGGTTCATATTAGCACCTAAAGAGTCATGCTGCTACCGTTTGTTTAACCTTCAAAATATGAAAATATACAATCATGTCAGCAGCCAAATTATTAGTCCTAGCTCTTGTTATTTCACAACTGAACTATTGTTCTTGTTGCTGTGAATAATAGGTTACACTGAAGTAGTGCCCCCGCATCCCAGGGAGGACTGGGGGCCTGTTGTGCTAAGCACTATATGTGACACTTGCAATTTAAGGCTTCAGTCCAGGTCACCAGTGCACTGCCTTTTTATGAGCACATTAAATCTATGCTCTGTGACCTTCACTGGCTGCCTTTTGACTTCTGGATTAATTTTAAGATACTGGTTTTGACCTATCAAGCACTAAATAGCCTGAGACCTATCTATTTTGGAGGTTTTTTATTTGATGTAGGATACATCTATGTTTATGGTAGTCTGTAAAGTACAGATGCTGCACACCCAGCTAGCATGGGTATAAGTAGCAGTGTAGACAATGAGGCATGTCTTTGGTGAGTAGAGTACATTGCCCTACATGCCTGAACTTCCAAGGTATATCCCCTACATGGGCTCTCTATACCCAAGTAGTGCCTCCCATGTTTACAGTGCAAGTTTTAGTAGGGTCATGTCCCGCTGCCTCCTCACTGCCAAAATCTTTCTTGGCCACACGTGGCTACAAAACACATTAACAAGTGTGGACCCGATCTGCATTTCACTGGAGGATGTAGTTACGTGTAGAGTGTGTATTCTACACACTGCTGTAAGTGTAGACATAGCCACAGATATACTCAATGAATGTGTTTTATTTTATTTATTCAAGTAATGAATAAAAATGCTTTTACTGTGCCCAGTTGCCTCTCAGCCTGATTGTTCAGTGGCTGTCATGGAAAAAGAGCCCTGCTATAACAGTTTGTTGGTTGGTCTTCCCCTTTTGCCTATCTCTAATCTGTATTCTATACAGAATATGGTAGCAAATTTTATTATATCATTATTTAGCTTGCTGTATTGGTGTCTGTTAAACAGACCATAAAGTGCAAACTTTTACTACTTATCTTTAAATTGCTTTATAGGAAGGCTTCAAATTATTATTCATTAACCTCTATCAGTGTGCTCAGAGCTCTCCAAGTGAAGATGCAATCATGGTCTCTACTCCATGAATCTTAAAGTCTATCAACAGAGGCTTCAGAGCAGAGGTGGGCAAAATACGGCCCGCAGGCTGGATCCATCCTGTCTAACTGTTCTGTTTGGCCCACCAGCCCGCCATGCAGGACTGCTATGCTGCAGCGTCAGGCAGCTTTCCGCCATTTGCTACCCAAACTTCCTGCTTCCGGTCATGTGGTCCTGAAGCAGGAAGTTCAGGTAGTGACCAGCCAAGAATAACTAAGTTGCCCGATGCTCCAGTTGCCAAGGTAACTGGAGCATCGGGCAGCTTAGTTTCTTGGGTCGTTTGCTTTCCCAAACTTCTTGCTCCTGATCATGTGACTGGAAGCCGGCAGTGACCCAGACCCATGAGACTTACTAGAGTTCACAGAGTGGCCCCTCTGCAAAAATTATTGCCCACCCCTGCTCCAGGACCTCTGGTCCTAAAGTATTGTTAGCCCACCTGTAGTCCTTAATAGAGCAGATACATTTTTCAGTGATTCTGTTTCTTCTTTTATGGAAAGATCCCAGCAAATAGCATTAAGTAATTGCTCATCTGCTTGAAATATTCTGTCATGTATGGTTCCATAAAACTGAAAAATTCATTCTGTTGTCCTGCTCTACATGTATCAGGGGCAAAGTAGGAGAGTTGGTGAGGATATACGAACTATGATATCAAATATGAACAAGACTTCATTTAGGGTCTTTTCACCAACATGTTTTTTTCTTCAGAGAATGCCAGTCTGTCAAACAGAAAGCTTTTCATAGAAACATATCTTTTAAAACTAAAGAACTTTCCATTGGAAGGTTTCTCAGATCCAGGGTGGAATTTCTGGTCAAAGGAGAGAAGCTCCAGGAATTTGAACCTACATCTCCCACTTTCCAACTAAGTGGCCTAGCCGCTGGACCATTAGCTATTCTCGGTTGTCTTTTTTTTGTTTTTTTGTTTTTTGTGTGAACAACATTGAAAGGTTTTGTTCCACATTAAAAGGGAAAAAAATGTTAAAATTTCAACATTTTTCAAGGAATGCAGTTCTTAGTTTGCAGCCAGGCCTAATAATAAGAACTGCAGCATGGCAATAAGAAAATACCTGGCAATTCTTGCAAATTTAAAAAAAAATGAGAGAGAGAGAGACAGAGAGAGAGAGAGAAGGAAAATTCATGAAAAGACTTTTCCCACCAGGGGCTACTAAAAATTCTGTCTTGGGAGCTACAAACCTACATTTTAAAATGCCTACTAAGGGATTTCCTCCTGGGGATTTCCTGTCTGCAGGATGGATGCTAGTGAACAACACCAAGTTCTTGTAAGAATAACACTCTCTTCCTGCTAAACAGATGGAATTCTAAAGTTTCAGGTATGCAGTGGGATAATCCCACATTACTGAAGCAACAACAGATGGCAACCTGGATACCCAGTTGCATCTCATGGTGTAAATGGGGTGATATACTCAGCTGTGATGATTTTTACACCCACAAGGCTGGATTGATTAGCAAGCTTGGAGTCTGAAAGGAAATTTCTTTATCCCACTGGCATTCCTTTCTTTTTCCCCAGTTTACTGTGAAAAACTGAGCAGTAATCCACTTTGGGGATCATTTTGGTGGTTGCAGACACAGTATAAATATCTAGGTAGAGAGTAATGCTAATTTCCTGTGACAGCAGAAGACAAGACATTGGCAAGTTTCAGTTATTCTCATCTCCTTCCCACCTTTGATTTTCATGTTTCATAAATTTAAAAAAGGAGAGAACACTCAGTGTTTCATTTCTTTTTCATCAGTCTGTGCTTTTGCAAGAAGGATTCTCATTTCCAAAAAGATCCATGCAGCAATATTTCTACTTTGCTCAGGTCTGTCTTTAGGAACATAGATTCAGCAGACCCAGAAGCAAAATCCTTCCCAGCAATTTCCCTTCTGTTTTCCATGACACACCTCTTAATCTGCTTCTTCAAACCTTATATGCTCTATGTAACTTTACCACAAAATCCTACCAATTGTCACCTGGTGTGAAAAATCAGCATGGGGGTTGTTATGAGAATGTTCATTCTCTGCTCTGGTCATTGAAGGAGCCGGACAACAGGAGGAAGAATCACAGGTTTATTAGTACCTAGAGCTACTGGGTACGGCTGGCCCCGGGGGGCCATTGCTTAAGGTATTTATACAGAGGTACAAACAACTTTCAGGAAGAAGAATCAGACGGTTCTCTAATAGGGTAGCAGGGCACATTTTCTCATATGATTGGAGAAAAGTAGAAGCTGTCTAGCTTATGTGGGAATAACATGATACTGTTCCCTACAAGCTTATCAGTGTATGAAGGTCAGGGCCATTAACTGGCGACTGTTGCAAGTTAAAATAGCTGAGACTGCTCAAAATGCCTGCAGGTAATCAAAATGGTTTGCTTGGGCTGAAAACAGAAAATTGCCTTGCTTAAGACAATTTTCCCTTCACACTGTGGGGGGATAACAGGTGCCTATACAAGACAAAGTCCCAAATATCGGGATTGTCCCTATAACATCAGGACATCTGGTCACCCCGATAGTCACAGACATAGATATATGCCTGATTTTTAAAGAGCTCAATTTGGTTTCCACTTCTGCAAATGCAACAGTGTGCTTACAAATCAAGTACTTAGACATAAAGCAGGTAGCGTTTGGGCCCACAAAATGCAGACCACTTGTTCAAAATCAGGCCAATAGTAGACAGAAGGTGATGCACTGTAACACTTAAACATACACATATGTGCATATGCCTTCATTGCATGAATAACAACCTGGTTGCTGGTCATGAATTTAAAGATTGTGGCTTCTACGCGTAGGAGGGAGAAATTACCCGAGGGATATCATGTGGACACAGAGGGAAAAATGACTTGTAAGTGATGTGTAATGTTGCTACAAATTACTATACAGTCTAAAACACCAAACTCTGCTTTGGCTAAAGCAGCAAATCTTACATCAGTAAGGAACTACAACTCCTTAAACTATCAAGAAGCATGGTCTTGAATTACAGTGTGTACTGCAGATAAAACTAAACCTAGAATAAAATAGGGTAGGTACTTTATTTTTTTAAAAAGAATGAGATAAAGAAAGCACAAGTCATCATTGAAAGTAGAGACACAGGTTATCTTTCTGGCTGCCTCTTAAGGACATGATTGCAAAGGAGTGAGCATTTCTCTGCTTTACTTTCCCATGAAGGCAATGACTTCCCGCAAGTACAGACTGGTGAGAGCTACCATACAATGTCAGACAATATGTCACAGAGGGTGGGTAGATAATGTACATCATTATTGCATTGTGCAAGTGGAGAGTGAGGATCAAATGTAAATAACTTTGGTAAAAGTTAAATATGTCTGTTTACATAAACATGTGGTGTTGGAGTCACAGTAGAGATATGGAATATTTCCTATAAAAAGAGCTACATTGATTGACTAGGAACTTTAGTATGGCCATAAACAATGAGTGGCAGAATAAACAGTGTGTGTTCAATAGAGCTATGAGAATTTATATCAACTGAGGATCAGCCCCTAGACTTCTCTGCTTTATTTGCCGGCTGTGGGTAAGGCACGAAAATAAAATAAAAGAACAAACATGCACTCAGTGACCCCAAGGAGATCTATCCTTACATTTACAGTTCCAAGTGTGATAACTAAGAACTACCTCTCTGCAGTAAGGACAGATGTGCAGAGAAAGAGAAAGGGATCACATGCATAATTAACATGCATTGTATGAGAAAATAGCATCCTAGCACATAGCAAGAGGTAAATGACAGACATACATTACCTGCATTGCTAGGCCTGGGAAGCAGGGCAGATTGAGGTAATTTGTGGGAGGGGATTGTGATTCACTCTGGAAAAGACAGCATATATAGATACAGGGCCTGTTTTGGCTTTGAAGTGTTTTGTGTGTGGTTGTTTTTGTTTGTTTGTTTTTAAATCTCAATTTGGTTTTGCAAGTGCATCTTTGTGCTTGCAAATGGCAGTTAGTTAGACATATACCAAGCAGTACTTGTAACTCCTTGTATGACATAATCATGAGGATGCATCATTGCTGGTTGAACTGGGACTTGGGTGCATTTAATAGCAGATTCCTACTCTGAAAACATATTTAGCATATCAGAAATTCTTGCATCATATCAAAAACCAAGCTGAAATATTTATATAATGAACAGATCACCAAAATTATAATAAACTGTGATTCGTCAATTTCAAACGACTGAACAATTTTCTAATTATGGAACAATAATTTCAAGGTTACCATATCCAAATGCAATCAGTCTGGGAGTTATTAAGAAAAAAGCATTCGAGACGATTCACAGCTTCAGCATTCAGAGATGCTGAGTACCCATTGTTCTCAATGAATTTCATTGGAGTTTTAGATACACAACACTTCTGAAAATTAGGCACTGGCACAGCACACAGCAATACCAATAGTGCCACTGTAGTTAATTGTGTACTGCTGGAAGTAAAATTTTCCAAGTTTTGCAATGCAAATGTCAAAACCAGTAAGACCAAGGAGTTCAGGTTTGATTGACTTTCCCACTATAATCGCTGACTTGGGAGAGTTAATAAAATCTGGGCCATTTCAAATTAAGGCAGGCTGGAATTTAGCATTCACGTTATCAGGCAGGATGTAATTTTTGTATGAATAAAGGTTTAATTTGTTAAACCATTTCTTAGTTAATCCTCAAATTAGACTAGTAAAAGGAACATAAAAATTTTTTTTATCGAATGACAGCATTGAAATAAGCAGGCTATGGAATATTGCGGCTATATATAAGATTTCTAAATTAAATATATTCTTGTTAACAAGGTGGACTCCCACTCCTCCCTGCAACAGGAATTTTGACTAAGAGAGAAAGGTACTGAAATGATACATCCTTAACACTACCGTACAGCCAGGCAATAGGACAACCATCCAAAGGAAATACCAAATCCTTTTCAAAAGTAGCAGTGGGTGTAAATTTTGCTCTGTCTCAGTGCTAAACTTCCCTTTTTATAAAAATGATAAAATTACTGGTTTTGTTTTTCTTGAGAAAATAGGAGACCGTAGCATGCCTGGGTAGCTCCTCCATATTTTATCTTTGCTAGCTGTGGGAGTCACCAAACTTCCTCTTCCACTCCTGAAATCCTTATAACTATTAGGAAATATTAGAGGTTATTTCACAGGCAACATACTAGACTTAATTCTTCAAAGGCATTGGATGAAATGAAGTAGCCCAAGTAGTTAACTTTATCAAAGTCAAAAATGTTCCTTAATATGGAAAATAAAAGTGAAATCATTCACGGTTTACAGTGCACCTCATCTGCATGGTTTCACTAGCTGAATTGTCTGATTAAGCCTCACACAGGAGATTAAAACCTAACTCTAGAGCAATAAAGTTATCGGGTCAGATTTTTGCCAGCATAAATTGGTGCAGTCAAATTGAAGTTAATGTAGTTATTCCATCTTATTCCAGCAGAGAA
Source organism: Mesoclemmys tuberculata (assembly GCA_007922155.1). Taxonomy (NCBI): domain Eukaryota; kingdom Metazoa; phylum Chordata; order Testudines; family Chelidae; genus Mesoclemmys; species Mesoclemmys tuberculata. The sequence goes on along the minus strand of ML675616.1, from coordinate 34,833,323 downwards.
TATGGTCCATTTTTCAACTGTTCCTATTTGCAGCATGAAAGGTAGGTGTGGGTGAAAGTGAATAGATATAATATTGCTCTAGTCTAGGTTTAGAGGGACTAGATTTTAAAGGTGAAAAAACAGGCAACTTGTTCTGGGCTGGGCCATTAGGCACTTACATATGACAGTGATGTTCTTGAGTTGCCTGTAAGCTCTCTATATGCAACAGAGGGTTGGTTTTGGGGGTAAGAAAGATACTCCCTGGGATGCGTCACAGATGTCAGGGTACCAATTTCATAGTGTGCAAGAGCTGGGATCAATTCCTGGGGTGCAAGCATGCTTGGCCATCCTGCTGGCAATTTCACCAGCCCTGTTTGCTTCTTTGAGAGTCTGCTGGGTGTACAAGTAAATAATTGGACAAAACACTTTTTTAAATTTACAAGAAGCGGGGTCTAAATACAAGGACATTCCTAGGCCTCAGTGTCAGACGGTCACTTTAAATATGTCCTAGCTTTTTTGCTTGAATATATGGTCATTTTGTTCATCTGGAACCACCAGAGGAGGATACTAGGAGCTAGAAGGGATGTTTTACTGTCAGGAGTGAAGCTGATAGTAGAGGTTGGGTGCTTAGGTTACTGCCCATCTCTCACATTGCCAGCAGCAGGAGGATGTGACTGACCCCTTGCCTTTAAGTGCTTCAGGGCAGCAGAGAAGGCTGTGTCTCTTTGTTGAGTGGTCTCCAGAGTCAATGATTCCACCTGACTCACCTGTGGCCCACTCAGTGAGTTAGAGCTGGAAGCGAAGCTCAGCATGAGAGGTCAGAACGGCCTGAATGGGATCCCCCGGCATATGCAGAAAGTAGAAAGGATAAAGTAGTAAGGAGCAGTCAGAGGAGAGCCTAGAAGGCAGGGATAAGGCCACAATCAGCACTCTGTCTCTCAGGAGCACTGCATAGAAGGTGGAGCCCAGGAGAAGGAGAGACAATGAGGGCTTTTCTTCACTTTTGCACCTCCTAGTTTCTGGGCTGTCCCAGAGCCTCAGAGAATTGACAACATATTTTTGTTCCCACTCTCAAGATGCCCCCACCATTTCTCACACAAGAAGACAATAGCAGGGTAGGGATGCCCATGTCACTCCTATGTTTCTGCTGCACCAGAGAAATTCCACTAGGGGATGCTGAAGCCCCTTGTGCTAGAGGGGCAGCCTAAAGCATCTGTATCAGGAAACAGAATAGGGTACAGTACATGTGTAAATATAGTGAACTGATCGCTGTGGTGTCTGCATCCCTTCCTGGAGGGGAGGAGTAAAGTGAGAGACCTCTGATGTAGGGCAGAATGGATGAAGGTAAGATCTGTGGCTCTGTGGTTTTGATGAGCATTTTCTGTGTTGTAATATAACACATTGTGCTATTGGTGCCTTAGCGGATAGAATCCCAGCGAAAATCATAGTCCCAAAATTTCTTTAAATCTCCCAGAATGCAGGGATTTGCATCTGGTGTTTTGAAATGTTCTGAAGGTGACCCAGAGACCGACCCTTTTTTTTTTTTGTCTTTTCCTAAATCCTGGTCCCTCTCCTTTACCCTCTTTCTCAAAATAAATCTGCATGGTTTCACATGTCTTTCATCCATGAGACATTCTATAATTCCTTTCATATCATCTCTAGTAATTGTACTGCCAAATATAAATTGTATGTTGTTCTACACTTCCATGGTCTTGTGTATTTAATTTTGAAACTATATTCAAACTCTTCCAGCTGAAACCATGTGCCTGACATCATAATAACAGCCTGAAAAGCAGATCTTTACTCTGGGGTGTTGAGGACACACATTATTTCTCCTTTATTGCTATGGCACAGACTGATCACCCTTATGTTGGTTTCAAGTCAGTACCCTGTCACAACTTCCTATAATAAATTCTGTGCTGTCAAAAGCAACAGACATAGGCATAGGGTCTTTGTTAAATGCCAGGCAAATAGTCCTACCTATTGTAAAGGTATAGGAAAGAAGTTGCAAACAACCAGATTTGTCTCTGAGGAATATTAACAGGAGCAATGGCATTAGTTGTCTAGTCTAAGTACAGTTGTGGGTCAGTCCCATATAACAATAAGGACTTAGGTCCAGCCAAGTGCAAATGGAACTGCTGGTTTAGAGAAACTCCCATCAGCCTGAGTCTCAATGAAACTGACTGAATAGAAATGTTCCACTTAGTTCAGCAGAGCCTGAATGTATATGTTCAGGGTTTTTTAATCCCGATATAAAAGTATAGTGTGGCCAAGTTCAAGGTACTGTGACAACCCTAATTTATAATTATTTTGCTGTTGTAGGTCTGTGATATACTCTTATTATATTTTAATGGGGTTCTGTGTCTTCTGATCACTTTTCATCTCCTAAATGCTATTTTTCAGCAAGACAAATGTCTATCTTATTTTTCTGCTGCTTATAAAAATATTTCACTTATTTTTACACATAGCACATGCCACTATAAATCAACAAATTCTGTTTGTTCAGGGCAGTCCAGTGCAGTTTTCTGACATTCAATTTATTCCAGAGACATGGTATTCAGTTTTACAGAACAGTAGTTCATGCAGTTCTCTCCCGATCTGTTCCCCTCTCTTGCTTTTTCCTAACATTAGATTTTGTATAGTGTCCCAGGCCTAATAACAGATAATGCATCATTTTTCAACAGTTACAATATCCAAAACTATTATGAAAAGAGAAGAAATAAAAGTACTTTTTAAAATAAAAAAATCCAACAAAACCTTGCCATTCAAAAAGCTTGAAGCTACATGTCCAGCTCTATGTTTGACAGAGGTATGTGGTATTCATCTGTGATTGAAGTTTTGTAAACTCTGAGCAGCAAAGTTAAAATGACACATGAATTCCTGGGATTGATGGAAAGCCCCTTTGCTGGGCATGAATTGTAAACCAATTTGATATTTTATCTGTTTTTCTCTCCCTTCCCTTTCCATTGTGTGACCAGCTTTGGTTGGGTTTATTTCCACATTCTTATCTAAAATGTGGTCCTTCATCCATGCAACGAATTTTGAATTTCAATGAAATGAGGCTGCTAAATGCTAATGAATAAGTGTTTGTATAGCTTCATGAATGTCAAGCTTAATAACTGTTTCATCAGAGTCAAATAAAGTGAGTCCGTCTAGGGAACATGGTCCTGTAACCTGATGAATTACACACAGCCACAACATCAAACCAGATTCTGAGTCTTCAGAGAGGAGGGGAGGCTTGGAAAGGAAATAACATAAAAGAAAAGTAGATATGCTAACAAATAATCCTTAGTTTTACCCCATGCCATTCCTGAGAGTCTTTTCTCTTATGTTTATGTAGTCCTGTAAAGCTGCATGGATGGCATCAAATGCCCAAATATGTCCCTACTGGAAGAATTGAATTCTATTCCATTTTTTCACTCTTAATTGTTTGGGGATGATACTTAAGTTTAAATAATTTGGAAAGGAAGTATGGATTTGTGGTTAAGGGTATAGGACTGAAATGCAGATATAGTTCAATTTCCAGACTGATTTCAATGGAAGTTAGGAACCTTTGAGGATCCATCTATAGCTCGGTGCCTCAATTCCCCATCTGTAAAATGGGGATTATAGTATTACTTTTCCCCCTATTTTGTCTATTCATATCATAAGTCCTCTGGGACAAGACTATATGTTGTACGGTGTCTAGAACAGCAGGGTCTGACTTCGGTGGGAGTCTCTGGGCACTGCCATAACACTAATAATTATAATATTGTAGCCCATAGAACTAGCTGTAGCATTTTACTTTAAGTAGCAGCAACACAAGGAACCTACAGGCCTGTATCCTGTAAGACATTATTTGAAGCAGTTAACATAAGGCTTTGAGATCTGTGAACTTTAGCACAGATAAGTCACCCTGTGTTTTGGGGAACTCGGAACCTTGTGCTTGGGCAAGGAGTCTGTACAAAGTGATACCGGGTAATCACAAGAACACTGAACTGATATTAGGCTTGGATATATTAGGATAGAAATGTTGGCAGGTGCTTAACCACAATCTTGTCTTGGCAATGAGTTGAGATATATGATAATAAGCTAAAATCATTAATATACTAATCTGTAACATAAGGACACTCGGTAAACAACATTATTAGGGTGAGGAAGTTAGAGATGGATAAGGCGGTTGGGCATTTGTATGAATGCTCATGACAATCCCAAAGCCCTATATGAAGATGGACTATTATGTAAAAGGAGATCTGGATCATTAGACTTGTCTGGCAGGCCAGAGACAGAGCAAGTCCTTTGTCTCTTACCACCAGATCCACAAAAGAGAGTGTGAGACTATGTGAGGACTGGTACGAGATATTAACTCTGCATTTTTGCTATTTTTTCATTTGATTTGGAATAACTATATCTTAATTAAATTGTGCTAATAAAAGTGGGTAAAGCTTTGCCTTGCCCTCAGTGCGGTGTCATCACTGTACATACCAGAGTTCCCAGGCAGATATTGAACTTGATAATCTTTATGTTAGGTCTACGATCCCTAGCTCTTTAAATTGCTACTAATTAGAAATGAATAATCAATAACCAATAAAGAATCAGACAACAGGTGGCAACCCAGCCTGACCTCAAGGGATATATGACGGAGACCGCCACCTTGTGGCTCAGACCCTGTGGTGGTTTGGGCTCACCTTTGGGCAAACCAGAGTTAGAGATCAAAGCAGCTGCGTGCCAGCCAGAATGCACTCCACTCTGAATTTGCTTCAGGCATGACAGTTTCCTCTTTTGCTGTTTTTCTGCTGCTTTTCCTTCTTATTCCTTGTATGGCTAGTGTGGTATTTCTTCTTTTATCTTGCTTGGCCAGTTCCACAGTCATAACTCATGCTTTTATCAACTAGTCTTGTTTTATTTTGTGGTTTCTTTGTTGTTTTGAATCTTGCAAGAAGGGAGCGTATGTGCAGCCTAAAGTTTATATATGTGTTAAGTGGGCTTTCTATGCTGAACTGTGTTGTGATATTAAAGGTACCTAAAGTTGAATTAGCAGTAGCATTGTGGCCCTACTCCTCACACTTTGAGGTGGTGGATAGTTGATTTGATATTCTATTTCTAGCCTCCAACAGGCTGCAGTAGTTCGGAAGCTGTCCAGATCTGTGCATAGACCAGAAGAGTTTATATAGTCCCTCCTCCGGACTGCAATCCTGAGCCATCTATTATGGAGAGACTGTGCAAGCTCGATGCTAGCTGCCACAGTGACTAGTGGGTCACTACAGGGTAAATGTCCTTTAATCCGCTAGGAAGCAAACTAACTGACAAGAGAAGAGAGGGAAGCAATCCCCACTCTGAAGGTTAATTCTGGGTATACGTAGCATCTGTAAGGACAGATCCAGCTTAGCCTTTGGAACTATTCAGAGTGAAATAATTGTTCAACTGGTTAATTAGGCCAGTTAATTAGGGGTATACCATTTTGGGAGGGATGCCTCCTCACTGCATGCTAAGTTTGTTCAAATTTGGAATTAAGCTAATTAGGGGAAATTAATTGAGGTCCTTTGGAGTAGACATTGGTGTTTAGTGAAATGGATTCAGATGAGGCTTTTGGTGAGATCTTTTTCCAGCTGCTAGATGGTAGCAAAGCTACTCCTGCCCATTTACACTCAAAAGTAACCTTTTCACCTCTTATTCTCTTAACCTGTTGGTTAGGGCTCTTGATGAACCAGAGCCTGAATCTACAGCATCTAGAAGTTCACTGTGACCTGTCCATGCCTAGGGCAGCCACCTGCAAATGCCAAGGTCAGGGCAGGCTGTAAAAGGCGAGCACATTTTCCCGACACTTGTGGGTGACACTGAAGTCAGATCTCCCAACCAGCCACAAACGGTGCTTCTGATTCCCCACACTAGTTATCAAGAAGCTAAAATACAAATATGCACAGCCCCCTTTACTGCAATTTGGTCTCCGGCTCCCAATCAGCCACTAGGTCCAATAAAGAGACCAGTTATTTAAAACTCTATGCTCTTTACCAAAAAGGTTCCTCCTGACCCCAAAGGGTCAGCCACAGTACCAGATCAATATAAGTTTGGATCTTACCCAAAATACCATGCTGGCAGCCAATCCTTTAATAACTAAAACTAAAGGTTTATTATAAAAAGAAAGAAACAAACTATAAGAGAAATGTTAAAGGATTAAAGCAATCAAACACATACAAATGATTTAAAACTCCATATATATCAGGTTTCTAATAGAATTTTGGAGTTTGCAGTCTTGTATAGTCCCTCTGGTATACATCCAGTATCTGGATGGCTCTCAGTCCTTTGTGTTGCTATGTAATTTTTGTGGCTGATGCAACCTGCTTAGCTGTTGCATATGTCTGTGTTTTATCACCATATATGGGGAACAAAGCTGCTGCTTCGCAAAAGGCACGGAAGGAAGTAGGTGGGCTACCAGCGCCCTAGTGGCGTCGAGTGATTGGAACCACGTCAGGATATGATGTGGCAGCTCCTAAATGGTGTAAGATAATGTATGCATGATGTAATCTGCTTGGCAACACGCCCGTAATAAAAGCCCCCCGTGTGCTGAACGTGGGGTTGATTCACCACGAGAAGTTGTCGGTTTCGTCACTTCAGGATTCGGACTCCGTGAATGACCCCATTGTGGTTAACCAAAACCACACTTTGTTTCACAGCTTCAGTTGTAGATGAGTTGCTCCAGTGGTAGATAGGTGGCTGAAGACTGAACAGGACTGAAGACAAAATGGATCCTGGGCATCTGCCTTTTATGTCCTTTGGCCCTTGCCATGCTGCTTGTGGACTTTCACAGGAACCAAAATGGAGTCAGGAGTCACATGAGCAAGTCCTGGTGACTCATCAGGTATATCACTGGGTTCTCCCCCTGGGCCCCTTACACCTGTGAATCTCTTAATGGGCCATTAAGCAGGCTATTGTTGTAGCCATCCTGTCTGAGGCATTACCCAGACACATCACAATTTGAAATACAGATATATCAACCATATCCATAACTTCCACATATAACACATGAACATAAACATCATCATCTTACCTAGCACATTATAGCCTTCCTAACAGTACCTGACATGGCATATTGCACATGAATTATTAGGATTTTGACATACTGATGTCAAACAATATAATAAATGCCCCTCCTTCCCCCGAGTCCAGCCAGCGTGACATTCACTTATTAATTTTTTCCTTAGTTTAATGGTTCAACTCTTAGCTGGATATATTTGAGCAAACACAATTGTCAGGGAATTTGTGAGTGTGGGCTGCAACACAAATTCCTGCCCGACAAGTTTAAGAGTATGTGGTGTTTTGTTAGTGTAGTAGTCCATATGGTAAATTTGGTCTCACCCCATATTGTAATTATTGGTCTCCCCAGTCTCTGTGTGTATTTTTACCCCCAAATTACCTCATATTGTTCTGATTCTATGTCAGATGAAGGCTTTATCCCTATCTTGTCTTTTCAACTTCACACAATATTTATTACTGATTTGGATTCAAAACATTTACAACCTTAGTAAAGTCTGAATTAGAAGGAGCGCTCACAAAAGGATGAATGTGTAGTGCTAAGACAACCTTATGGTTGGCAGCAACAGCCTGTTGCATCTCCTCCAGGGGGAATTTTGTTTCAAATGCTTCACAATAGTTGGATGTTTGTGTGTGATCATGGTTCTTGGTCTTGGGCAATCTGCTGTGCTTTTTTGCAGTATACAAATACAAGTTCCAATATTCTGATTTTGGTACAGTCTCACCTTTGAAGCAAAGACAAGGGTGTAATAAATTAGAAATACCTGCAAGAGGACCTCATGTAAATGTTCCTGCAGATTCTGTGCATTTTGATTCCCTCAAGCTGTGTGTGTGTTCTGGCAGCCACATGTTTCAGCCTGTCACCACCTGAAAGGGTGTCTTGTCAGTGGACACCACTGGTGTTGCCCTTAACAGTATTAAAATCAAAGACATGAGAGTGTGCCAGTTATGCCCATTGGCATCAATCAGTTTCCTCAACATCATTTTTATGATACAATTAGTTCATTCCACTATCCCAGATGACTGTGGTCTGCATGGGACATGTAGTCTCTGCAGAACTCCCATCAGTTTAAGGCAGTTATTAAAAACTGTCTGGTAAAGTATAAACCCTGGTCTGATTCTATTCTCACAGGGATTCCCCATTGAGAGAAGACTTGTTCTACTAGGTCCTTGGCTGTGGCTATTGCAGTATCGGCCTTTGAGAATTATAGAGTGTAGATGTCCCACTTACCTTAAATTTGAACTTGCAAATTTTAGACCAGTTCTAGTTATAGTGTGTCAGTCATCAGAGTGTCTAGGTGCCACATGATCTCTGGTGACGGGGGAAGTGGCATGCTCTAGATTGCCATGTTGGAAACTGTGAAAATACATCATCAAAAGACAGAATTACTGGCTTCTGAAGGTCTCTAAACGTCTGCTCTATGACACTGGAGCTGCAAAAGGCAATCTCTTGAAACTTCTTATATATAAGTTATTAATAACTCCTCTGGCATCGACCAAGTAAATGTTGCACTTCTTCAGAGAAGATGTAAAACCAGTTTTGGCAAGGACTATGAGTAAAATTCACCACTGTGCAGGAGGACCGCACAAGGTCTATGTACCATGTAAGTACTGTAAGCACAATACAGTAAGTAACTGTCACAGTAACAGTAAGTAACTCTTAGCACAGGCTTCATGATGGCCTTCTCCACATTGGCCAATTTCACTCAATGAAGGTTGTACAGAACATGGAAAAGAGTTGCACTTTCAAGTGCTCATTAAAAAGAGAATTATTCTTGTATCTGTACATAAATTGGTTCACCTATATTTTTATAAACTAGTCACTCCACCACATCCTTTTTGGAAATTCAGTTCCCAAACTAAGGCTAATCAACAATTGTACAGATTGTAAGTATATGAAAAGTCTTGGTTTAAGAAATACAATCACAGTGCCATACAAAAATTAATCTTCCATTGTCCCATTCATATAAAACATTCCAAGATTTTGCAAACCAAAGAGGAACCTTGTAGCCCACCAGAAGTTTCATCCATAAATATTAGTTGAGTGACAGGGAAAAGATAGACAGCATTCCAATGCAATAGCCACATTAGGTATATCATCTTAACAATGTCTCCTAAAAGATGTGATAATTCAAGTTTGGGATATTTTACACTGGTCACTCTTAAAAGTGTGCCAGTTATATAAAGGGGAAATTGTCCTATACTTACAATAGGACATACTGCAGATGCTGAGGTGTATGTTATTTACTTAGGCTATGTCTATACTGACGGGGCAAAGTCACAGCCATCAGAACGACCTATCTGGATCGATTGAGTGGTCAGTGTAGACCTGTTCAATCAATCAAGAAGTTGACGCTGGTAATCCACCTCCTCAAGTGGCATAGCACTGCGTTGACAGGAACACAGTTCCTGTCAGTGCAGTGCAGTGAAGACGGCATGCAGAAGGGAAGCATGGCAGTCAACAGAAATTATGCCCGCTACTCTGCGTAGTTTGTGTAACTCCAGTCGACTGCCACCGAATTTCCAGGTAAGTGCAGACCAGGGGCTACAGACAGTTTTAAGTTTCTAAATTTGATCACTGTAGCTATCTGACACAGCTAAAACTACATTCTTACTGAGTAGTCACTGAGTCAATAAATAATATTAATTCATGATTTTGTCTATCAGTGTGTCAAAAATTAAGTTTAAAATAATTCAAACTTCCACATTATTTGCCATCACCACTCCCTATTGCCCTGAGTTCACCAGAATGTGGACATGCTTCAGTTTGGTTTTGCTCCACAACCAATATATTTACTTTGAATAGCTTATATAAGAGCAAATATATTTTTCATGCAGAAAATTTGGGATTCTCTCTCTTTAGAGGAAGATAATTGGTAGAGTATTAAAACAAAACAAAATATGAATATTCATTTTCAGTAATACAATATGAATTTCTAAATGCTTGGATACTGGAGGATGGATGCTATACAAAGTCCTGAGAGAATAAAATGATTTACAGTATATAGAAAAATACTTTATGCAGAGCCATGATCAAAGTAATTGTACGTACGCTATGCAAAATGCATATTGTATCACCATTAGATGTAATCTTCAGCATACAAATGTCCAAGATTCATTGACAAACCTAAAAAGGTTCCATTCAGTTTGCTTTGGATAAACATCCAAATGTTTGTATTCTAATTTTATCCAAATCTCAGGTCTCCTAAAATTGAACTATAAGCCAGAGATTTCTCGTACTTCCCACTACGCAGGGGGAACAGTATGTCTGATTGTACTTCAGCATTTTCACTTTAATCTGGTGACCTGGATGAGTGAAGTTATGTGAACATGCAAAATAAAATGTTATCCATATTTTTTCTGAACTTCAAAGAGCGTTCAGTATCAATTCTGGTTTGTAATATTCCGTGACTTCTTTTAATAATGCTAGAAGAAGTGAGTTGTTAGAAACATGCTTTCAGTTCTATATGCTGAGGCTGGCTGTAAACATAATATTGATTACCGCAAACAGAAAAGACAAGTTCAGGAGGGTTTTAGTGTGAATAAGACTTTTGTGATTCATGCAAAATATAGTAGAAAGTATAGTATATCTCACCATTTGCAAAATCAGAAAATGTTTCTGATACAATTTTGAGTTATAGCTTCTTTAGTAATATTAATAAAAATAGGTTGTATTTGATTGTAATAACTGGAACATATAACCATTGTAAAGAATTAGCTATTCCAGGTCAATAAGTGAAATATATGCTGGGTAGGGCCTGATTCTGATCTCACACTGGAGTACATGGAGAGTGACACCATTGACGTGGATGGGCAAGATTTGTGTGAGTATCCCTATCCTAGTGGAGAAAAATTAATTGAAATGGTAATAGTTTAGGGTATTTAATTGTCCCAGTTTTCTGCTGCTCTAATTTCTCCTTTGCCTAGAATTTATTGGTGAATTAAGAAATTCGATCAGTTCTTCACTTGAATTCATCCATAAAACAAAGCTTCTTTCTCAATTTTCGTAAGATGTCTTTGCATACCTGAAAAGTATTATCAAAACAGCCACCTCAAAGTGGATGGGTAAACTCTACATATACAGTAAAACTCTTCAGAAAAGAGACTTTAGTCCATCTGCCCCCTTCACAAGATCACACAAGATAAAATCAATCTATAGGTTTATATTTATACATAAAACAGCTACAAATAAATGTCAGCATGCAGTGATGACAATTTGTTTGCATATTCCGTAGAACTAGGTGAGTGAAAGTAAATTAGTTTTCAGGGAAACAAGAAGACAGTGCATTCAAGTTCACAGAAGACAAACCATATGACAGGCCCATGGGCAACTCTAAAGCTGCTACACAGCTGGGGAGTTGCCAAGGAACCGAATGCTAAAGCTGGAAAGGGTTTGCACAGCTTGACATATGGTCTCCATGTTGGCCAGCAATGACTTCAGAGTGTCCTCAGGTGCTGTCCCTTCTGCAAAAATGGAAGAGGTAAATAAGGCAAAAAAGAAGTCAGTTTTTTCATCAGGACCTAAAACTATTCTTGAAAAATAACTCTGAAGGTGACCTTTCTAGGAATAATAGAAATGAGCTATAATGGTGGCCCTTGAAAATTCTTTATTATTTTTGATAAATTAGGCACACTACCTCAATATGTGCCCTTTTCTCTAGATATTCATTATATTAAATATAGAATTAAAATAAAGGAAACATTGACTATTATTAAAGTCAAAATTGGAAAAAAAAACTAAGGGCAGCTAGTGCATTTTAGATAGTTTTAGTAATTATATGCTAGTGCTTGGGTCAAGCATCTGTTGTTGAAGATGTTTCTGATAAGGTCTTGAGTACAAAGAAGATTCTTAGAATCTACAATAGTTCTATATCTCAGCCTTTTTTCTTCAATTTCAGGTACCATCCCACCATTTTCTAGTTTAATTTCTTTTCTTTTTCACTTACATGGGAATGGACTATTTACATCAAAGTCACCACAGTTGTGGGAACAGAAATTCTTGGTTAATCGGATGTAATAGAGTTGCAGATTCTAGAACCCAGAATAGCTATCTGTAAGTGTTTTTCAGCCCAGAACAGAACATTTTTTGTGTCCTCTGGTCCCAAACAGCCAACTTAAAAATTAAACAAACAAACAAAAACACACATTGGATGTTATTTGATACCTTGAACCTGCATAGAAAGGTGCAGGTAATTTTGCTAAGTCAAGCTAAGGCTAAATCAAGAGTCCAATTAACTATAAATAGGAATATAAAAGGGATTTGCTGTATCTCTGAGGCAGATGAAAATAAGGACAGGGAGGGAGGAGGTTGTGACAGTTTGTGGAATCTGTCTGTAAAATGTATGTATTCTGTGTAAAATTATGAACTCTGTAGATATTTTTACCAAGCTGCAAACTGCATTCTGAAAGTGCAGCCATTTGTCTTCTCTGTGGCCCTTTCACCTTCAATTTGGACCAAAATTCCAAGTGGGAGAGAGGCAAATGTATCATGATGAGCCCCCTTGACGTACTGTTATTGGTGGGACTCCAGGGAAACAGGGAACACCAGGCAGTTAGGCGGGGGCAAATCAGCCACATGGACAGAGCAATCTACAGGATTTAATAAAGTTTCATTTGTCCAACTTAACCAGCAGTCAGTTTTACTCTCTGTCAATGCATCAGCAAAGGACTAACAATAAAGGGTTGTTAAATGTTGATTGTCCTCTATTCAAGAAGGAAGCATCCTAGACAAAAGGCTGGCTTCTGGAACTTGTTTAGCAGTGAAGAGGTCACCTAGCAGCAAAATTACCTGATGGGGTCTGTGGTCACTTGTTGAAGCTGACTGAGAGAATGGAGGTTTATAAAAGGGCAGAAGCTGATCTATTTGCTCTCTCTTTAGCCATTTTTTTTTGCCAGTTTAAGATGAGGGAAGCTGCTGCAGGAGCTGGATGAACTGGGGTAGGAGGAAACCCTGTCTACCTGAACTCAGATGGTATCCCAGGTGCACCAACCGAAAGGGTGATGCAGAGACAGGGGAAATGCATGTAGGGTTTATTATTTTTGAACAAATGTTTGTCTTTTTCATGTGATTAAGTAAAGAACAAACAATATCTTAGTGCAAATTCTCTCTATGATATATGCTTCACAACTGCCATGTGCCCGCAAGAGAGTTAAACAGTAAGCCAGAAGGCTCACATCTTTGGTGGGGTTCTGGGAAAGGAAGTGTTTAAGCTACTTGGAAGTCAATGCTGGACCTTGGGCCTAAGGCTCGTGGGCAGAGGGGCTCCGTTTCCATAAAGGGATGACAGACTGAGAGTCAGTGCCCAAAAAATGAGCCAGAGAGGCCAAGGGAGGAAAAAGTGCTGCAACCTACTGAGACCCAAGGATGTTTATAACACTGTGGATCCAAAGGCTTAGATTCCCCTCAAAGCTATCAGGTGGGTAGCTAGCAGGGGAACCCTTACTGGATCTGTATCATTGCTCCTGCTTGAAAAACCTAAGGAAGAGCCAAAAACTGAGAAGAAAGCTTAGCTAATATCTATAACTGGTGTTTGTTATTTGAGTTATTGATGAAGCCAACTGAGAGAAGTAGGTTGTACTACGCACAGCATATTCTGTTCAGAGCAGGTCAGGAACACCATTTTTTATATATTTATATAGCAGCAGAGCAAAAAATATACAGGATCATACCATAAAAATATTTTGTTAAAGTAATTTCTTGACAATTTTAAAAATACATAAAATATTTAGAATTGAAGGGACATTTCTCAAAAGACTTGGAAGGTAGCTTCAATGTAGTGCCTAATAGTTTATATCCTTTTGCCATGTAGCTATTTCTGGCCTTGACTCTGTTCCTCCAGTGAATACAACCTCAACAAAAATAGGAAGATAAAAAGATATTCACATAGGATATCTACAGTGTGAATTACTCATAGGTGCTATTATGGCTTTTTACTTACTTTAGTCTCCTCTTCAAATAGTACAATAGAAGTACAGCCCTGCTTTTTTAATGCAGTGAGGATATGCTGTAAAAAATGTCTATAAAATCTAACATGAATTAGCAGTTTCTACTAATTTAAATTGATGTAGAAGGAGAAGTTAATTTATAATATGTGTCCATACTATACAGCTGCCAGTAATTTAGCCATAACAATTTTATAGGGCATTTTTAACTCCGTTAGTAGCAATAATTTCTCCTTGTGTGTAATATTTGTTTTAAAGAACTAACAATTCTTTCTATACTCCATTCTTATTTGACTTTCATGTCAAGATGATCTTTTCAACATAGCTTGATGACTATTCAGTCCTTTTTTCATGTAAAGGTCAAATATTACAACTAACTCCATTGCAGCAGAACATTGTAAATGATTATATGAATCATATACCCAAAGAGTACTACACATCAAAGAATAACTTCACAGAACTAGCATTACTGTTTGATTGACTCTTTGTATTATTTCTAGAAGGACCACCATTTAGAGACTTCATGTCCAGGGTTGCCAGAAACAAATTAGTTAGTTCCCTGCTGGAATACTCCATGGTAAGTCAGTTACTTGAAGGGGATATGTAGGCAGCTTGATCCGCAGTTCACTAAAGAACTGATTGGATCAGCAAAACACTGTAGAGTTTGTATAGCTTCAAATATGTGAGTGTTTCCACTGAAGTCAAGTTACTCTTGTGCTAAAGTATCTTGCTGAAGTGGGGTTTTAATGGCCAATGAAATTATCAGAAAGACTTGTTGGATCAGTAGTCTCACTCCTGGTTCATTTGCAGTTGACAGTTATCCTTAGTTGCAACTGAGCTATTTTCAATATATAGATTTCAGCTTTAAGCCACCTTTGCATTCCTCCATTCCTGGGGCTGTAGGCAGGCTGGTCTCCAGCATAATTTAGAGAAACTTTAGATCTGGCCTATACAATGCTCGACTGCCCACAGCCTTAACAGACTTGCCTGTTTGGGATTGTGAAGGTGTTGCAATAACTTTCAAGGCAATGGCCCTTTCCTCCTGTAAATCACCTCTACTTCCAGGGGCTGGGAAGTTAAGGAGTCTACAGCTACTATGCTGGCTTGACATTGCCTGAGAAATGTCCCTTACACAAAGCCAATTCTCAGGAAGCCTATTAAGCCAGATTTCCAGCTGCTTTGCAACGTTGCAGTGGTGCAAGTCAGGTAGGGTGGACCAATAATCACAATTTTTGACTGTCCCTGTAACATTTATAAATTAAGAAATCAAAAGGAGGATCAAGCTTTGGCCTGTTTTAATCATTGAAGTATGTGGCTTGGAAACAAGCTAATGGGCCTCAGCTGGGCTACCTACGTTCTACTATAATACTAATAAATAATAATTCCATAGATTCAAATTACATTTCTTGAGAAAGCAAACAAAATGAGAACCAGGAAAAGACATTTCTTTTGGAAAGCAAGAGATCAAAATTAGATTTATCTGAAGAGTATCTATAGATCCACCAGGATTTCCTCAAAAAAAGAAATTTTAAATAAACAGTAGAAATATAGAGACAATGTAACAGTAACCTTCTCATCCTGCAATTCTTGTCAGTATATTCTTCATATTGTTCTTCAATATTTAAGCAAATGCTATACCCATTGAAATGGGTTTCAATTTGGCTTTGGCCCAGCCTTCCTTTTTGCTGGTGCAAATTTCAGCCACAAATTTGTCCCTGCATTTTTTTTACCCATCATGCATTTCTCTGGGTACGTATTGCACCTGTAACAGGATGACCAAATTCAGCACTATGGAAAATATAACTCATAGGTTAACTAGAAGTGGTTGAAATTTTCCATTCAAAATATTTATTTTATATCAAATGGCCTTTTTAGACAAATTATTTTGTTTCTTTCTACATTTTCTGATTTTAGTATAAAAAAACCAAAATGTAATTTTCAAAATTTGTTGTTTGTTTATTATTTATTTCAGAAAATATTTACCATTTTACCAGTTCTAGTAATAATCATATCACGCAGTTTAAACCAGACCCTAGGATCTGAAATATGATGCACCAACTATCCTTCTTCTCCATAACAAATGTAACCCCCTTGGGGTTTAGAGAGCATGGCCCCTTTAAAATCTTGTCCTGAAGGAGAGAAAGTGCTGATCATTCTGGGAAAGTGCTGGCTGTTCCAGGGGCAGTGGAGAGAAGGAGAGTGATAGGGTATGTGTGTAACTCCAGACAGAAGGGCTACAGTGACCAAGACCTCACATAGGACTTAAGGACAAGGGCTCAATCTTCTGCTCTGCCAGAGGCTTCCTGTGTCACCTTGCTCAAGTCAGTTAGGGTTAGATTGACATGGGCACGTTGGTACCTAAAACCAATATTCAGGTGCCAATGGCATTCACAAAATCACCACTCAGCTGCTATCTAACCGCATCGGCACCTAAATTTCCAAGGTGCTTCAGTTTCCATCCTTCAAGTCCAAAGCAACTACACTGAGAATGCACACAGCTGCCTTAGTTCTGATCCCACCCAGCAGCTCAGCAACTAGCTTGCAGCTAAACCCTAGTGAGATTCAGAATATAGGCATTGCCCCATTGATTTTGAGTGTGGGGTCTGATCTAGTTTTCAGAGAACATCTATTTCCATACAAGACAGCTGGCAGGGGAAGGAAAGGAGAAGACATCTTCTCTTATGTTTAGGGCAAGCATCTGGAATGTGGGAAACTCCAGTTTAGTTCTCCTGATGTAGAGAAGGGATTTCAATGTAGACCTCATCTCTCAGGTAAGTGCCCTACGCATTGGAGTATAGAGTCATCTCTTTGGTACAACACATTTCTAATTATTTCCTACACAGTGGAACAACTTCAGCAGCAGACTCCTATGCTAGAATATCCCATAGTCCCATGTTTAGAGCATTATGAGGATAATTGCATTAAAAATTGTGAGGGGCTCTGACACTATTGTAATCGGGCATATAAGTACATAAGTTAGATCTATGTGTCATTCAGGGTTTTTGTGAACTATATTTTTTGGTTTTGGTGTGTGTAGATTCACGCCTTCCACGGTTCACTTTGACTTTTGGGTTTGAACAAATGTTGAGCTAATGGTGTAACTCACAACTTCTGAATTCCCATTCTCTTGGCATTGAAAATCTGAAAAAACCATAAAATGTAAATAATTTAAATGCAAAATTATTTGCTCAATACTTTTTTGAACTCATCAGCAAACCTAATATGAGTTAGACGTTTGCAACCATATCATGTAATTTTCCTGTAACTTTGAATTTTGTGACACATTTTTCACATAATGCTCACTGCAGGATCCTATTTTGTATTATGTATTCTGCACTAAGCCTCCATAAATGAATATTAAAATAAAAGAAATGCAAAATTACTTAACCGGAAGATAAGTTACATGAAACATGTAGTAGCTGTCAAGCATAGAATATATTGAGTGCATATTATAATTGACCACTTTTACTTGCTTTTAAAAATAATCCACCTGATATTGTGTGGTATTTTCATCTCTGCTTCTCTGAATTGCTAAAGCATGACATGAAATGACAGATGACCTTTAAACTCTTCCAATTACAAAAAGCTCATCTTTAGCAAAGCTATTGTTGGTTTCTCTAACAGCTATGACATAGGTGACTTTAGAAAACAGCTGATTACAGAAAAAGCAAACAAGTGTTTTTAAATGGTCATTTAAAGTGTAACACTGGTAGGAGTTTTCGTTCAATCTAGAAGTGATGTACCAAGCAGGCTGAGAAGTGCAGATTGGCAGCATGATGGCAGAATTATCCCCACTTTTGCAGAAATCAAAGCCTATGTGTAATTGGGCAGTTAGTCGTACACAGATGTTACTATTTAATGGTGAAAGTTATACCAGGAGATTAGGAAGATTTCTGAAAACAGCCTTTATGTCATCCTATAACATATCAATTGTTATTGTGCTAATGCACTTGGTTCATTATGAACAATGGCAAAATGCCTGTAGAGTTTAACCAACTCAGTAATCCAGCTCTGATACCGATGCCTACAGTTTCAATCTGTTATTATCTTACAGCTGAGAAAATCAGCTTGAACAAAGTGTGAAATGATACTAACCTTTAGGGTTTCAAACTTTCGGATTGAAATATTGAATTGCTATGCACTTCTGCACCTCCTGGATTTAACCAGAACTGGAAGTAAGGGCAAAAGCCAAACCAGAATAAGCGGGAGCCAAAGCCAGGAGATACTGGAAATCTTGCTATAAAGACACACTCATTGTATACAAGTGCCTGGAGAGGGGTCCTGAGGTGCTTCGTCATCCAAAAATAACAATTCTTACAAAGTAAGCAGAAGGGAACAAAGCAGGAGGGGTGGGTTGATTACATCCCTGCAGAGATCAGGTGGTTTGATAGGCATTTTTCTACATTTAAATGTATGAGTTTATCTTAACTTTTACTTAATTATCCATTTCAAATAAGCCATTTGGAGCATTAATATTATAAATTTCAACATTATGATAAGGTCTTTGAATCTTCAGTCAAAGGATGGTCTCAGTGTTGACTACAGTTTTTATGTCTAGGAATGTCCTTAGTATTTGTTTATTTCATGTTATTTTTTCATTTTAAAATGTTTACAAAACACGTTAAGAGCCAGAGAAGATAAAATGCAGGTTGGTCAGCAGAATACCTGGGGGCCACAAAGTGCTGGGACGAGGAAGTAAGGAGTAGGGCTGGCCAAAAAACAATAATTCAATTTCACAAACTTTTTGGCAGTTTTGAACTTGTTTTGTTCCACAACAGAGTGAAACCAAGACCTTTCAGAACTTCCCACAAAAACACACCCAACAAAGACAAATCCAACCTAGAAGAGCCAACAGCCTAGTGTCCTCCTCCTAGAATATAAGAAGCCCAGGTTTGAGTCCCGCTGATGTGTAATTCAGCGGATGGTCTGATGTTGAAGACTAGTCTTCATTTACAGTACATTGCTTTAATGGGGAATTTATATTTTGTGTATTCAGGTTGGTTTGAATAGTCTTTTTTATTTATTTGCATCCTTTACTTTTAGTATATGTTATTTGCCTAAGCAAGCACCTAGAATACTAGCAAGATGCTTTTAAACAAAATTGGAAGAAATTAAAAATAAAATGCCATCATTTTGATTCTCCTGTATGGTATAATTAAACTGACAACGAAATTATTCTCAAGGAAGAAAAATCCAAACTGTTTTCTGTCTCATGGGTGTATCATTTTAAAAATAAAAAATGTGGAAAAGTAGGATCTTTCGGGGAGGGATGGGGGGTATTGTACCTTCTGTTTTAGTGAGCATTTGACATGAATACTACACAAATGAAAATATATAAAATGCTACTCATAATCCAGCTGATGATAATATTGTATCTGTAGGCATAGCTATAGGTCATAAATCAGAAACTGGGCTTCATATATATCTTGAAGACATACAACATTTTACCAACAGTTGATGTAATTAAAATGTCAACATTTACCTACAGTTTTTATACAGTGGTTTCAGAGAATCTGCAGTTACTCCCTCCTCTAAAAAGATATACTGTAGAATGGAATAAATGTTGAATTTTTTTAATATCAATGACTGTATATTCTATTTACATTATAAAACAAAGTAAAAATAAACTCTAAAATCAAGAGAGATTACCATTTATTTCAAATACCCACTGATTACCTATTTTACAATACTTTGGAAGACTTATATTTTCCCCATCTTGTATCAGTGTCCATTTGTGTATTGGAAATCCAGATATCAGCAATTGTCAATAAATGCATGTTGCAAAAATGTTTCCAGTTAAGATTAATTTTATCCTGAGAACTAAGAAACTGCCAATCATTTCCTTCTTTGTGTGAAAATCTATATGACATCTGAGAATTGGGATTTCAAACTGACCGCAAAAAAAATGGCTAAAGAAAATACCTGTAATGCAATTTATCTTTTGTAGTGAGTTTTCCCATAAAGATGTTATAAAAAAAGAGCGAAACAGCATATGTGTAAGTGAGCCTGCAGCATGTAGGCATAATCACAAGATATTAGAGGAGGCAATTGCAGCCTTGGTTGTTTTTGAAGGTATGTGAACAGCTCTTGGGAGTGAAAATGTGAATACGGAGGAGAAATTAATTATCTTGTAACTGGTACCAGAGTATGGTTCTTGTCTTCATATAGCACATTCCTCTAATGGGAATTCAGATCTTATTTCTCAGAATTTGAAATTCTGATGAACAGTCAATTTCTGATGTGGTGTTTGTAGAAAGGCGTTATCAGGTAAAATTTTCAAAAACACATTAGTGATTTCAGAGTCTGTCTCTGTGATGGGGTGTGCACCTCACATCAGACCTGATAGGGCTAAGAAGGGCCTTAGAGACCAATTAGGTTACTTGGCATCACCTGTGAGAGGGAGGGCCCGGGTTAATTAAGAGTGAAGCCCAGCTGGGAAAGGGCTGGAACAGCCTATAAAGCCAGGAGGCTGAAAGCAGAAAATGGCTGCAGGGAAAGGAGGCTGCACTCCCTCCCTCCCTCCCTGTGATGAGGGAAGTCATCAGGGGCAAGGTGGAGGTTCAGACAGCTGCAGCAGCACAGGAGCCAGCAAACAGGGCTGCTAACAGGGGAGTTTCAGTGGGAGTTCTGTTGGAGGAGCAGGTTTGTGTGTTTGTTTGTTTGTTTGTTTTGTGGGGTTTGTGGGTGTGTGCAGGTTGTTAGGGGCCGTGTGCTGAGAGCAGGGCTGGGCTCTGAGTTGGGGGCGGAGCTTACCTGATTAGGGGTCCTATATAAGGAGCCAGCCAATCAGGCAGCAGCACAGACAGCTGCAGCAGCACAGGAGCCAGCAAACAGGGCTGCTAACAGGGGAGTTTCAGTGGGAGTTTCCAGGGGGAGTTTCCAGGGGGAGTTTCCAGAGGAGGGAAGGGGCAGAGGCCTGCCAGCAGCCCAGGCCCTGTTGGTGTCCCGCGGTGCAGTGTGAGGCCTGAACCACCAGGCACAGATTTGGGAGGCCATGAGTGAGACAGAGAAAGCAGTGAGAGACACACTGAGGATGACTGGATGTGGAAGCTGTGGCATGTACATGGTCCTGGAGGGGGCACCTGAAAGGAGTTTTGTCTGCATGAAGTGCCGCCTGATAGAACTGCTGGAAGAAAAGGTAAGAGGACTGCAGATGCAGGTGGAAACCATGATTGAGTTTAGAAGCAAGTTTGAGCAGATAATGGAAGACAGACATGATGAGCCACAGGGGATAAGCTCAGACGAGCAGATGGAAGTAGGACCAAAGAATTCTGAGGAGCTGCTGGGTGAGGAACCTGGACGGTGGAAGCATGTGACTAGGAGAACCAGGCAGAGGAAAAGACGGGCCAGCGAAGGAGAAATAGAACTCAGGAACAGGTTTGGTGCATTGGAAAATGAAGATGGAGCACAACTGGTGCTCGCTGTAGGAGAGAGGGCAAGGAAAAAGAGGCGAGCGGCTAGTCCTGCGGGAGGAGGGGAGGAGTCGATGGAGGCGACAACCGGTATGAGCCCTAGGAGGATTGCGAGGGCAAAGACGAATCGAGAGGGCTTGCGGCCAGCTGGTGCCGGGGATAGATCGGAGAGTCACACTGTCGCCGGGAAAAGGCAAGTCTACGTGATTGGAGACTCTTTACTGAGAAGAATAGATAGGCCCGTAACTAGAGCTGATCGGGAGAACAGAAGGGTGTGCTGTCTGCCGGGGGCTAAGGTACGGGATGTGGACCTAAGGCTGAAAAGGATCCTAGCGGGAGCGGGAAAGAATCCGTTGATTGTCCTTCATGTGGGAACGAATGATACGGCTAGTCGCTCCCTGGACTGTATCAAGGAGGACTATGTCAGACTGGGGAAGACGCTCAAGGAAATCCAAGCTCAGGTGATCTTTAGTGGAATTTTGCCGGTTCCTAGAGCGGGGCAGCAAAGGAGCGACAAGATTATGATGATTAACAGATGGCTCAGGCAGTGGTGCTATAAGGAGGGCTTTGGGATGTACGGTCATTGGGAAGCGTTTGCGGACAGACGACTGTTCGCTCGGGATGGACTTCATCTAAGCAGGGAGGGAACTGGACTTCTAGGATGGAGGTTTGCCGACCTCATTAGGAGAGCTTTAAACTAGGAAGTTGGGGGAGATGGTTGGGAGATGTTCAGGAGATCTCCACGCCGGAACTTAACCTGGAGAGGGAAGCAAGCAAAGTGAGAGGGGATATCCTAGTGGACCGAAGAATTGACCAAAGGGGGAAAAGCGGAGTTGCAACTAGCCAGACGGGTGATGATGGTGGTAGAAGGTCTGTGCGTGACGGGGGAAAGAATGTCATTGACGCCAAACGTCAAAAATTAAAATGTCTGTACACTAATGCGAGGAGCCTAGGAAACAAGATGGAGGAACTGGAGCTACTGGTGCAGGAAGTGAAACCGGATATTATAGGGATAACAGAAACCTGGTGGAATAGTACTCATGACTGGAGTACGGGTATTGAAGGTTATGTGCTGTTTAGAAAAGACAGGAAGAAAGGTAGAGGTGGTGGAGTAGCTTTGTACGTCAATGATGAGGTGAATTGTAATGAAATGAGAAGTGATGGAATGGATAAGACGGAGTCTGTCTGGGTAAAAATTACACTGGGTAAAAAAGCTACTAGAGCTTCCCCTGAGATAGTGCTTGGGGTGTGCTACAGACCGCCGGGGTCTGACTTGGATATGGATAGAGACCTCTTTAATGTTTTTAACGAAGTAAACACTAAGGGGGAATGTGTGATTATGGGAGATTTCAACTTCCCGGATATAGACTGGAGGACGAGTGCTTGCAAGAATAATAGGGGTCAGATGTTTCTGGATGTGATAGCGGATGGATTTCTTCATCAAGTAGTTGAAGTACCTACGAGAGGGGATGCCATCTTAGATTTGGTTTTGGTGAGTAGTGAGGACCTTGTAGAAGAAATGGTGGTAGGGGACAACCTTGGTTCGAGTGATCATGAGCTGATTCAATTCAAATTAGATGGAAGGATAAACAAACGTAGATCTGGGATTAGGGTTTTTGACTTCTCAAGGGCTAATTTCAAAGAGTTAAGGAAATTAGTTAGGGAAGTGGATTGGACGGAGGAACTTGTGGGTTTAAATGTGGAGGAGGCCT
>ML675616.1:34744672-34810167 GCA_007922155.1 Mesoclemmys tuberculata | reverse complement strand
GTTCAATTCAAATTAGATGGAAGGATAAACAAACGTAGATCTGGGATTAGGGTTTTCGACTTCTCGAGGGCTAATTTCAAAGAGTTACAGAAATTAGTTAGGGAAGTGGATTGGACGAAGGAACTTGGGGATTTAAATGCGGAGGAGGCCTGGAATTACTTTAAGTCGCGGCTGCGGAAATTGTCGGAAGCCTGCATCCCAAGAAAGGGGAAAAAAACCATGGGCGGGAGTAGCAGGCCAAGCTGGATGAGCAAGCAACTCAGAGAGGGGATTAGGAAAAAGCAGAAAGCTTACAGGGAGTGGAAGAAAGGCGGGATTAGTAAGGGAAGCTACCTTAGTGAGGTGAGAACGTGTAGGGATAAAGTGAGGAAGGCTAAAAGCCGCGTAGAACTGGACCTTGCGAAGGGAATCAAAATCAATAGTAAAAGGTTCTACAGTCACATAAATAAGAAGAAAACAAAGAAAGAAGAAGTGGGGCCGCTATACGCTGAGGATGGAACGGAGGTTAAGGATAACCTAGGCATGGCCCAATATCTAAATAAGTACTTTGCCTCGGTCTTTAATAAGACTAGTGAGGAGTTTAGGGATGATGGAGGGATGACGAACGGGAATCTGGATGTGGTGGTGGATATTACCGTATCTGAGGTAGAGGCCAAACTTGAACAGCTTGATGGGACAAAATCGGAGGGACCGGACAATCTCCACCCGAGGATATTAAAGGAGCTGGCGCGTGAAATTGCGAGCCCGTTAGCGAGAATTTTTAAGCAATCTGTAAACTCGGGGGTTGTGCCGTACGACTGGAGAATTGCTAACGTAGTTCCTATTTTTAAGAAAGGGAATAAAAGTGATCCGGGTAATTATAGGCCTGTTAGCTTGACGTCTGTCGTGTGTAAGGTCTTGGAAAAAATTTTAAGGGAGAAAGTAGTTAAGGACATGGAGGTCAATGGTAATTGGGACAAATTGCAACATGGATTTACTAAAGGTAGATCGTGCCAAACCAACCTGATCTCCTTCTTTGAGAAGGTGACGGATTACTTAGACAAGGGCAATGCGGTAGATCTAATTTACCTCGACTTCAGTAAGGCGTTTGACACGGTTCCGCATGGGGAACTGTTAGTTAAATTGGAAAAGATGGGGATGAATGTGAAAGTTGTAAGGTGGATAAGGAACTGGTTAAAAGGGAGACTACAGCGTGTCGTGCTGAAGGGTGAACTGTCAGGCTGGAAGGAGGTTACTAGCGGAGTCCCTCAAGGATCGGTTCTTGGACCGACCTTATTTAACCTTTTTATAACTGATCTTGACACAAAGAGCGAGAATGTGTTAATAAAATTTGCGGATGATACGAAGCTGGGGGGTATTGCTAACACGGAGAAGGACCGGGATGCTATTCAGGAAGATCTGGACTACCTTGTACACTGGAGCAATAGTAATCGGATGAAATATAATAGTGAAAAGTGCAAGGTCATGCACTTAGGGATTAATAATAAGAATTTTACATATACGTTGGGGATGCATCAGTTGGAAACGACGGAGGAGGAGAAGGACCTTGGGGTATTGGTTGATAACAGGATGACTATGAGCCGCCAATGTGATATGGCTGTTAAAAAAGCAAATGCGGTTTTAGGATGCATCAGGCGAGGTATTTCCAGCAAGGAGAAGGAGGTGTTAGTGCCGTTATATACGGCGCTGGTGAGACCCCACCTGGAATATTGTGTGCAGTTCTGGTGTCCCATGTTTAAGAAGGATGAATTCAAACTGGAACAGGTTCAGAGACGGGCTACTAGGATGATCCGAGGAATGGAAAATCTGCCTTATGAAAGGAGACTGAAAGAGCTTGGCTTGTTTAGCCTGGCCAAAAGAAGGCTCCGGGGGGATATGCTTGCTCTATATAAATATATCAGGGGGATTAACGTTAGGGAGGGAGAGGAATTGTTTAAGTTTAGTACTATTATAGGCACGAGGACGAATGGGTACAAATTGGATATTAGGAAATTTAGACTAGAAATTAGACGAAGGTTTCTAACCATTAGGGGAGTGAAGTTCTGGAATAGCCTTCCGAGGGAAGTAGTGGGGGCAAATGACTTATCTGGCTTTAAGACTAAGCTTGATAAGTATATGGAGGGGATGTTATGATGGGATAGTTTAATTTGAGCAATTGATTTTGGATTATCGGCAGATAAGTCTGCTCAATGGTCTGTGGGAATGCTGGATGGGATGGGAACTGAGTTACTGCAGAGAATTCCTTTTTGGGTGCTGGCTGGTGAGTCTTGCCCACATGCTCAGGGTTTAGCTGATCGCCATATTTGGGGTCGGGAAGGAATTTTCCTCCGGGGCGGATTGGCAGGGGCCACGGAGGTTTTTCGCCTTCCTCTGCAGCATGGGGCATGGGTCGCTTGCTGGTGGATTCCCTGCAGCTTGAGGTCTTCAAATCTCATTTTTGAGGATTTCAATAACTCAGTCATGGGTTCGGGGTTGTTATAAATGTGTATGGGTAGGGTTTTGTGGCCTGCCTTGTGCGGGAGGTCAGACTAGATGATCATATTGGTCCCTTCTGACCTATGAGTCTATGAGTCTATGAGTCTATGAGTAAGACCTGAAATTCTGGCCTAAAGAAAGGAATCTAACAATAGGCTAGGAGGGGAAGTAGCCATGGAGAGTAAAGTTGGCTTAAATGGCAAAAGTAGAAACAGGAAAGGGAAGAGAGAGAGGCTGTGTAAGAAGGAACCTAGAGAAGCAGTAACAGGGATGGGGATTGAACAGACCTGAATTCCAGGATATAGGGTCCCTTGGCTGGAACATGGTGCAGCTGGTGGGTCTGGGTTCTCTTGCCAGCCACAGGTTTAGTGGCATAAACCCTCAAAATGGCCTGAGAACATTGTCCTGAGAAGGCATTTAGATAGTGGTCCTCTTGGACTTCATAAACCTGAAAGAGGTGGACTAAATGGTGACCTGGATGGAGGGCCAAGTTACCAGAAAAGAGACTATTGTAGAGAGAGCAGAAGGGGACACCTGATGCTGCAAGAGTTGCTTTCCAATATGTAGACACAAGGAACTTCACTGATAGTGAGTGGGAACTCTGTTACAATCATATTTTCAGACATGATGTAGGAGCCTAAGTCTCATCAACAGTCAGTGGAATTAATCTCTTCATCTTTGAAGAGATTTCTTAGTCACCTTTGAAAAGGGAACAGAAGCTTCATTTCCAAAGTCACTTAGGAACTTCAGAAAATTTTACAAGTTGTCTTTTTTGTTTTCCATGTACTGTGTGCTACACTGTTGCATATAGACTCCCTATTACCTGTATTAAATGTTTCAGTTAAGACTCTAAAAATGATAGGGTAAGTCACTTAGAGCTATGCAAATGCTGGAGTTTTCAGTTAGCTGGGGCAATTCTGAGAGGAAAAAAAAAGTTTCATGTTGAACCAAATTTACAAAAATGAATTGTTAATCCAAAAGTTGAAAAATAATTCATTTAGGGTCAACCAAAAATATTTTTAATGCATGTTTTTCAAATAAAATTAAAAGAAGTTGAAATAAGTCATTTTGAACTGGAAAAAAATCATTTATTTTGAAAGTCATCTGAATCATTTCCATTTTATTTTTTTGAGTGTTTGTAGGGTTTGTTTTGTTTTTTCACTGAAACAATTGGGTGAAACTAAAGTGAATTCAGGAAACATGCTGTCAGTGAATCTGCATTCTTTTACTGGAAAGTTGTGTCTGAAAAATTATGCTCTGTTCTAAAGTCACTGTTTTTTCCTTCATGCAGGCTTTACATTTGTTCTTTCTTGTATTGTATTTTTCCTTATTCTAAAAGCAGTTATTCAGACATACTCTGTCTCAAGTGTGCATGCATGTACACAAAGTGTAACAGATAATTTTCAAATAGTTTAAAATGCAAAATAGGTGTTTTAAAACCCACCTCAGATATTTTTAATTCTTGCTTTTCCCAACATTAGCCTGCCAGCAATGATCTAAAGCTACAAATTAACATGTAGTAGAATAATCAATAGTACATTTTAAAATTTTATTTTTTACTTTTCCTTCACTGTAATGTAATAACTCATCCTTCCAGTCCCCAGGAGAATTAATAGCTGCTGTGCAAAGCCAGCAGGTGATGGTACTGTATGGCAGGTGAATGTGTGAACACAGACAAAAGTCCTAGACACCATATATATCAAAGAGTTGGGTTTTTTGTATTCCTGTTAATATGACTATTTGCTGACATAGATGATTATCTAAGAACATTAAATGCATAGTAAATATATGTTGGAGGGGATGTTATGATGGGATAGTTTAATTTGAGCAATTGATTTGGATTATCGGCAGATAAGTCTGCTCACTGGTCTGTGGGAATGTTGGATGGGATGGGAACTGAGTTACTGCAGAGAATTCCTTTTTGGGTGCTGGCTGGTGAGTCTTGCCCACATGCTCGGGGTCTAGCTGATAGCCATATTTGGGGTCGGGAAGGAATTTTCCTCCGGGGCGGATTGGCAGAGGCCCCGGAGGTTTTTCGCCTTCCTCCGCAGCGTGGGGCATGGGTCGCTTGCTGATCGATTCCCTGCAGCTTGAGGTCTTCAAATCTCACTTTTGAGGATTTCAATAACTCAGTCATGGGTTCAGGGTTGTTATAAATGTGTATGGGTAGGGTTTTGTGGCCTGCCTTGTGCAGGAGGTCAGACTAGATGATCATATTGGTCCCTTCTGACCTATGAGTCTATGAGTCTATAAAGAAAAATCAGTAAGAAAAAAAGAGGAGAAAAATCAGTATGAAAGTTTAGCTGTTATACTAATTTCCCCTCACTGGGCATATTGCTCACTTAAAATGTGTGTGGTTATCATTATCATACACTGCTATAGCTCCTACTCTAGTCCTCTATAGTTGATTGTTGCTTATTGAGCAGAATTACTTTTTTCTTATTTTAATTTTCTGGTGAAAGGAAGCAACGTGTTTAGTGAACTGTTTTACCGCTGTATCAAGACAGTTTGCTGCTGTGCTGGAATTTGACTTTGATGCTCCCTCTTCATGGCAGGATGCAGACTCAGAAGAATGAAGTAAAATCAGAGTAAATAATGTAACTGTTTCAATAGGTGGTGGTTGTAAAAGTCCAGTAGGCAGATAAATCATTTTAAAAGCAGGTGGCGATGGGGAGAAAAAAGTAGTCACCTTGTGTAAATCTTCCTTTTGTTTCTCAGTTGCTAACCCTATTCTTCCAAATATAATACCATGATGAGTAAGACACCTTGAACTTTACCCCACTCCAATTTTTTCCCCTTCAGGCCACGTACTGAGCAAGAGAGGGATATGACATAATGGTTGTAGACAATGGGAATGAGAGAGATAAATGCTGTTTGAATCATCTTAGTTGTTTGTTATAAAGCAGAGTGTGAGTTAAATGGGATTTAGAAATACTTCCTAGAAGAAATGGGGAGTTTTTCCTGTAGTTTCTCTTTTGGGCATGTCTCATCTGCCTAGCCAGAAGGGCAAGTCATGAAATATATTTAGTGTTTGTGTTTAAAAGATCATGGCACAACTTTGAGAACTGTTCACTTCAGTGTCTGGTCTTACAAATGGCCAGTGCTTAAGCTCCCTTTCTTTTTGAAAATTAATTACAAAATAAAATTTTTGTGCCTATTTTTTTTTTTAATAAAAAATCAGGTCAAAATATTGTGAGCCTAAAAGCATGACTGCTGAGGACCAGAAGATGAGGATGGAGCACAGAGCATAAACCCCATAACAGCTGTCACTGTCCATGAAATGGGGCTACATGAATGCCAGGAATCTCTTTGGGGTACCAATTTCCATAGATGTTCATCCCATGAACAGCATTGCCACCCGCACAACAGATTTAGCAGGGGCACTGTGTCAGCTGCTAGCCCAGTACCATATCTATGTATTCTTCCTGTCAGGGCATCCATGTATGAGGAGACAGGTAAATCTGTTTCATATTCTAGCAGTGGCAGTAATCCTTCCACACTGAGCAAGCTACTTCACCTTCTCTCAACCATATTCTTCACTAACATGTCTGCCCCCACAACCAGAAGTGGTTGAGGGCATTTTATTGTTCTTTCTTTCTTTGCCAAATTTCAAAATTGTTTTCTTTTTCAACCCACTCTATTTATTTCATATGCATCCAGATTTTGTCTATTTAAGTGGACATATTTAATACAAATTTTAAAAATATGTTGACCAGCTTTAATCTGAAATAATTACAGCAAGTGAAACAAAAAGAAGTATTTTAAAAAATCCTCATTAAAATTTTCTCCCTTCACTCACCATGACAACAATATTGCTACAGCTGAGCACCAGAGTCCTGGGTGTTCTTTGGATGGCAGGTGTGTGTGTTTGGTACTATCCTGCTACTGTTTGTGGTGCAGAGGGACAGTGCCAAAATGATTTTCTTTATATTTCAGTACCTGATTGATTACAAGAATGGAGCAGACAGGCAGAGTGGAGGGGATGGTACAGTGTGTACATGTGCCCCATAAAACAAAACACAGTTGATAGGTCCAATTTTAGGCTTACCAGCCTTGATGGTGTCTATTTAAAGATGTTATGTTTCATTTCACATCTATTATTTTCATCCCTCTCTTCCCATAAAGCTGATATTTATTGTCTGTCCTTGAAAGTAACTCAAGCACCTTTCCCGGTCACTCTAAAATTCAAAAGCATTATTGATCTCTTATGAAAACTCTCTTGAGGATCTGAGGCACAATCCTGATAATATGTGAAGTAATGTTCTAAAGGTTGAGATAAATAATATATCAGCTAGGACACCATAGATGATTTGTTGGTTTTATTTTACATATCTGATGGCATGAGTAGAACTCTGCAATTCAGTTTCTTGATTTGCTGGCTGAACCAAAAAAAAAAATCATTTAAAAAAATTCATTTTGGATTGACCTGAAATGATTTTTCCTCTTTCCACAAAACAAAAACTGAGGGGGGAAATTGTTTCAGATTGAACAGAACATTTTGTCTGAACTGAAACTACATGTTTTATTTCAGGTTAAGGTTTTTAAACTTATTTTGTATTAAACGCAAAGGAAATTTGGAAACACCACTCACAGATTGAGGAAGAGATTGAGGTGCTGTCCCCTTTGTACCCTATACCTTATGTGCATAGCATGCTTACTTAGGATGTGGGATTCCCAGGTTCAAGTCCCTCCTCTTCCTGATTGAGAGCACAGATTTGCAGTTAGCTTTCCCATGTTGGAACAAAGTGAAAATAACTCTATAGCCCTGCTCCAATGTATATTTAATTATATATATAAAGTGATCAGTGGTTAGGGGATTTGCTTGCAAAGTGGGAGACCTATGTTCAAATCTGCTTGGAATCGAGCAGAGTAAGGACTTAAACTTGGGTTTCTCACACCCACAGTAAGAGCTGGGATGACAGGATACGTAGGAGGGACTTCCCCTTGGTTTTATGAATAACACCCTACTCCCTTTGTGAATCTCCTTGCCCCCCTCCCAAAAAAAATTGGGGGAGGACACAAAACTATTCAGCAAACTAACGCCAAATTGCAAATAGTTTTGTTTGACTTGAAACAAGATTTTGGGGTAAATAAATTATTAATCTGAAAAGTTTTGCCCAGCTCTAGATGTGAGTACCTTTCAACCAGATGATCTAGAAAAAGAGTTATGGAGAGCAATGTCTCAAGCACAGAAGTTCAAAAGTCCTTGGTCCATGAAAACATTTTCTTTGTTTTCTATTCTTGCATTATTTGTACCCATTTTTTCACTTTGATCATCAGGATCAAATAACTCAGCAAAACTCTGTCAAAACTGCAAGTTCACTTGGTTTTGCATTGAAATTAGGACAAACCACACATTTTCCATGTTCTATAGTGAAACCATAAATAAGTAAAGGCAGGTTGCATAAAAGTTGGTCCAAAGGTTGTATGTGTAAATGCCAGTTATATTAATGCCTTAGCATACCTTCCAGTGAACTTGCACTAGGGTTTTGACTTTGACACAGAATACATAGCCACAACTTTGAGATTAAGATTTTGTTATGAACAATTTTTCACAGTTTCTTCACTGAATATAATAAAGCTTCTCCATTTAATTCTTCACTGCCGTCTTGCAGGGGGAAGAGGGAAATATGTTGAGACAATCATTGGGTAGGAGGATAAGTGGCTTGGAGGATAAGAAAAGGATGGTGTAGCATGCCATACAGACTGGTGGTCACTGAGGGAGCAGAAGCGTACCAGCTAGACTCCTGTTCCTAGCAGAAACACTAGTCAGATCTGACCTACACTAGAAAATTAATTTGTCATAACTACATTGCTCGGGGGTGTGAAAAATCCATACCTCTTTGCAGCATAGTTATGCTAACCTAAATCCCCATGTAGACAGTGTTAGGTTGACAGAAGAATTCTTCTCTCAACCTAGCTACTGCCTCTTGAGGAGATGGATAGCTATGCTGATGGAAGAATCCTGCTGTAGTGTTTTAAGCATAGACAAACCATCAGTGGCTGCTGCATACCTCATTTTCAGACAGTGAATAAAGGCTCAGCAGCATGGACCCAAACTATTACTTTCTCTGGGTGCTGCGTGCCCATGTGCAGGCCCAGGTGCTATTTCATCATGCTGCGCAGCGTACAGTTTTCACTGAGCTAGGCAGTTGTTGACTACGGATCTGCTGAGCACGTGTGTGCAGCTCAGCACATCTCTACCTTATCTCCTGCCTTTGCTGAATATAGGTTTCTGGGTGAGGCCCCTATAAACATTTTAGTTTATTGTTATTTTGTCTTGCAATGATTTCTAGTGGCACAGATTCATCTTGTAAAATGACTCTAGGACTGTCAGCACTCTGACTTTTTGACAGCTAGGTCTCCATTACGAAACAAGAGTATCAAACTCAGGGTTCACTGACAAACATAAAAGTGACAGCATAATGGCTAGCAGCTGTAACTTTATAAATGACAGTTTATTATATTGTATTAAGCCTTCCATAACACATGTAAATCATAAAACAGGAAATCCTTCGCTGCCTGGTAATGTTTTTTACCCTTCATTATATGGTAGTTCTTGTAGCACAATGCATTTATGGTTACCCAAGATACCTTTTGCTTTTTAGCCCCTTCAATTTACAATTTTTTTACCTTAAAAATCAAAATAATGGGTGTAACCCATAGATGCATAGGAACCTTAGCTGTCAAATTAAGTGGACACAGGGAGATAATGGATGCACTGCAATTAGTCAGTCAACAAAATTGGTTAGGTATGTGCTTACATTAATAAAAAACAATTAGGTATGTGCTTACATTCCATTGAAAATAATGGGACTTAAGCATCTGTTTAAAGTGAAGCACATGCTTAATTGTTTTGATGAACAGAAAACACCTCATCTGGATATGAATATACGTTCGATTGGAATGTGACTTTGGGTTGATTCATTTAGCTTAAATAAAGTGCTCCTAAATTTCCCTGACTTTAAAGAGTTTCTGTTCAGTTTTATAAATCGTGAATACTTGTCTATTTTGTGTATAGTTAAATTAGAGCTGAGTAAATAATTCATTGTTTGCAGTGTTGTAGCTGTGTTGGTCCCAGCATATGAGAGAGAGAGACTATGTAAGTAAGGTAATATCTTTGTTGGACCAACTTCTGTTGGGGGCAGGGATAAAAAACATTACCTCACCTACCTTGTCTCTAAATAATTCATAGCTAATAATTTATTTGGCAAATGTCACCTCTATTTCTGTTTATAAGTTATCTTCAAGCAGATTGTCGTATTCACCAAATACTTTCTGCTAATAATACTTGGAATGGAGCTACGTTCATGAGAAGTTCACTGCAAGTTTTCAATGTTCAAAATTCAAGGTGTTGGTTAGTTTTGAATTGACCTACTGGTCACATGACATTATTTGTATTGTGTTCTTTGGAATATGCAATAACTTGAACCTTTGCAAGACCCTTTTATTAAATTTTAACTCTAAATGGTAATGGACTCCATTCACTGGAATAACAGCTGCTTTCACTGCTTTGGTGATGGAGAACAACCATAAACTGGTCAGTTATGAGGGGTTAACAGTTCACCTGTGACTCAAAGGTACCAATGCTTCTGTCTCTATGGATAGAAACAGATTAAATATTTAATTCAACTGTGGTAAGGTTGTAATTTTCCATCTGCTTTAATTTACATTGCAATGACACTGCATAAGCAGGAACATTGCCAGCAGATCGAGGGAAGTGATTATTCCCCTCTATTTGGCATTGGTGAAGCATCATTCGGAGTACTGTATCCAGTTTTGGGCTCCCCAGTACAGAAAGAATGTGTACAAATTGAAAAGAGTCCAGAGGAGGGCAGCAAAAATGGATAGGGGCCTGGAGCACATGACCTATGAGGAGAGGCTGAGGGAACTAGGCCTGTTGAGTTTGCAGAAAAGAAGAATGAGGGGGGATTTGATAGCAGCCTTTGACTACCTTAAAGGGGTTCCAGAGAGGATGTAACTAGGCTGTTTTTAGTGATAGTAGATGACAGAACTAGGAGCAATGGTCTCAAGTTGCAGTGGGGGAGGTCTAGGTTGGATATTAGGAAAAACATTTTCACTAGGAAGGTGGTGAAGCACTGGAATGAGTTACCTAGGGTGGTGGTGGAATCTCCATCTGTAGAGGTTTTTAAGGTACAGCTTGACAAAGCTCTGGCTGGGATGATTTAGTTGGGGTTGTTCCTGATTTGAGCAGGGACTTGGACTAGATGACCTCCTGAGGTCTCTTACAATCCTAATCTTCTCTTTTGTTTTAAGTGGGGGAATGTAGTAAATTGTCTTTACTTAATTAAACAGTCCAAAAGGCTTAATTTTGTTTTTAGTTTATAAATTAAATTCAGGTATCCTATAGACTTTCTTACAATATAATATGGAGATATGGAAATATGTGAAGAAATCAACATATATATTTATATATAATATAATCAATATATATATATCAATTAATCAATATATATTTATATATCTTTAACTTGAACATTAATAGATCTTTTTACAATGCTTCCTCTTCAAGTGACAGTGAAAACATTAGAATGTTTTATGGAACCAGGGACTGGTTTTTGAGCTAGTTCTCAAGAATTAACAATTTGTTTTGAGTCCCTTATCTCTGTTCAGAATTTCAAATAATATTATTTAAGATCCTTTCTAGGGTATCAAAATCAGATTCGGGTGCCTTTTAGGTGCTTTCGTATTGTGATTCAAGATACTACCATCTAGTATGAAGTACTACCTTCGTATTCTCCAGTTTCAGTTAATTTTGTGCCATTTATATATTAGACAGATCACACTTTCTTTCAGATAGAATCTAGTTTAATCAGTATAAGCAAGACACACCACACTTTCTTTCAGGTAGTATTTCTTTCCATATAGTTTACCTGTAATTTTCACAACATAGATGATTATGAAATCATGACTGTTAGCTCTAGTAACAGATCAGCATATTGTTTTGTTTTGCCTTTGTGTACAAAGCCACTGAAAATTATAAAAGTTCAGAGTCTCTGAAAATCAGGTGACTTATTTTGGTGTCTAATATTTTATGTCTACATCAGTTACCTTCCCCAAACACCATCATAGATATTAGTCTAAGCTTATATCATTTCTCTGACTACATAGGCATGAGATGTACCTGCTGAAACCAAACCCTAATAAGACTGTCATGTCAGCATTTCATCTAAATTATCACAAGGCTAGGGTAGAGCTGCATGTGACTTTTGTAGCTAGCAAATAAGACAGAATCCCACTCTGAAATATCTTGGTGTGACATTAGACTGAAAACTCAGATACTGCCAGCACCAGAAAAATATCTGTGATGAAATAAAGATGCATGAAAATCCCCTTCAGAATCTGTGGCTGGAATGACCTAGGGAGTTAATGTGAAAACTCTACAGACCTCTTTACAGGTCCTTGTCTACTCTACTGTAAAATACTGTTCACCCATCCTGATGCATAGCTCCCACACATCACTTGCTGATTCTTAATTTAACACCATCATGTGGATCATCGTGGAGAACAGTAAAATCAATGCCATGACCTGATGTCCTGCACTGGTACTTATGTACACACTCCAAATTCATTGTGACATGCAAATCCTTTGGGAATTCCATCATGCTCAAGGGAAAAAGGATCTTCCAGTACCTGAAGAGCTAAATAATATACTGAGATTCTGACTCAAATCTAGAAAATTGTTTGGTTTGAAGCATAAGAGCTTTAAGACTCAAGGTTCTGCCCCAAGATCAGTGGTGATTAAAGTGGAAGGATGCCAATGTCATGAGCATACACCACATCAAAGCTCCAATCAAAGAACCGTAGTAGCTTTTCACTCCCCTGGAAAATATGGTCAATTTCTAACCACATCTGCACATGACATGGCAGACGTGCCTACCTTCGCTATAAATGGGGACTGAGGCACAATACTATTTGTGACTGGAAATGGATTTCCTACTACAGAACACATTGACAACCAATGTCCTAAACAATCATATCCTTGTAGTATTTCTTCCATTCACGCTGCATACCTTGAAGCAATCAATTGGACTACCAGCCTAGATGTGGATATCTAACATTGCTGTTTTTAAGCCATGCAAAAGATGAAGAATATGGGCATAGTTAACATGTTGTAAGAATCCAACTTTTAAAATGTTAACTTCAATATAAGAAGGGAGCATCCAAAACCAGCAGCAAAACAACTTCAGTACCAAAACAAACTTAAATTAGAGCTGGATAAGTTGTATATTTTTTTCCAGTTTGATTTTTTATCTTTCCTGGCTAGGAAAGCTTGTGATGTTTTACCATGTTTCTGATACTGTTTGGATCATTTGGGGTCCAATGCTGTGTGATGCAGCACACCCCAAACTTCTGATGAAGTCCTACTGACTTTACTGGGACTTGGAGTTGCTCAGCCTGTCACAAGTTAAGGCCTTCATGTCCCATGCACTCATCATGAACTCTGAGGGAGGAAAAGCAACCAAAATGATGGGGTTTGAATCATTACCCAAAGGACATTAAGGAAAATACAAAACATAATGGACATTGCATTTTTTGTAGGAAATTTGTTTATAACAATAGTAATAAATAATATTATTTTACTGCCCTTATACCATTCACAATTAATTAAGGTGGGGTGACGCCGAGAGCAGAAAAGAACTCAGATACATAACAGTTCAGCATGTTTAATCTCCTGTGGACTAAAATGCTTTATTTTAACTGAAGTCATTGGGCTCAGCATAGAGGTGTAACATCAGATGCATATTTCATATATTGTCTCTTTCACCTACAGAAATTGGTCAATAAGAGATATTACTTCACCCACCTTGCCTCTCTAATATCCTGGGACTGACATGGCTACAATTACAACACATAATTTCAATGTGTTTAACAACTAATACAAAATTTGAATTGTATTTTTGAGGGGGTTTTGAAGAGTCTAGGCATAATATCTTAAGTCATTGTTATGTTTAAACTACCCTGATATCATGTGATTTGGTGCTCAGAACACTAATGTTTAAATTACTGGTGAATTGGAAGGAATTTCATGTGAGACCAGTAATACTTATTCAGGCTGGCTGTGCATAATGTTTAGTTGATTTAACGAGAGAGGAGAAAGTCAGTTAATGTTCATCCAATTTTATGAAATGGCAGATATAAAGACAGGACGTGGGCAGTCTGCTGAAACAGCTCATGTTTGCCTAAGAGAGGTTTTGGACAGGTAAAAATCAAGCATAATTACATCTGATGTAAATTTTTTCTGGTCATGGAAAAACTGACAGATAAATACAATAAATCTAAATGAATTACCCTTGTCAAATCAATCAAGCAGTGTTCTACTTATATGTACCAGCTGCTATGTCTATTCGTAGAAGCTGTACATCATGTAACACCAATTTTCCATAACCAAACTTCGAATTAGAAAAGAAAGAAAGAACTAGAGCAGAAATACCCAATGTACATGACAGGTGTCTCCAAAATGCCTAAAGTAGCCATAGGCTATGGGTGCTCCAAACCAATAAAGGATTTCATTTAGTAAAACAAATAGGCTTATTTAAGCAAAATCTTAAAGACACATTCTTAACTTTAGACAGATGAGGTGGGTGGGTGAGATAATATCTTTTACTGGACCAACTTCTGTTGGTAAGAGAGACAAGCTTTTGAACTTACATAGAGCTCTACCTGGTCTCTCTCTAATATTATGGGACCAGCATGGTTACAGCACTGCATGCTTAACTTTAAGCATGTTACTAAATCCTATCTTCTTCATTGGGGACATAAGCACATTCTTAAATGCTCTGCTGAATTGAGTCTTGAAGACGGTCCGTATCCTTCCATGTATGACTCTCCAGTATGATGACGTATTAGGAATCCATATTTTGACCAGTGAAAATGCTGTGATATTCTTCCTGCAGGCCATTCATTTCTTTGTAACATGTATTAGGAAAATCCAGGATGGTCCCATTCATTGATTGAGGAATATGTAGTTGGCAAATGAACACTGATATATTCAGTTAATGTGCTTACAACAAGGAGACCTCAGACAATGTTAACTTTACAGAGGAAGAATTTTCAAGGATTCATTATTTATGGATGATGCGAGTAAATCTTTAATCTTTAATAAAAAATTGGCAATCTATGCATCTTTATTTGTTTAAAATGCTTATGAATACAGCTGAGTGAAAATCAGAATTACCCTCTAGGAAATTCTGAAATTTCAACATCTGTTTTCACTCCAAATGGGATGAAAAGCTGAAATATTAAAATTTACCATGGAAAGGAAAGTTTCAACCCTCCCCCCCACACCCAGATTTAGAAATGTTGAAACAATTCATTTCAAATCAGATCAACATTATCCTTCATCCACCTATGGTGCCACAGTGCCTCATGGAAGTTGTAGTTCAGGTACTTCATGGTGTCATTCTTCCTACAAGGTCTCTGGCTCCATTCCTTTGTCATGATGCACAACCCAGCTCTTTCATAAGAGAGAGTGTTCTGAATCATGGGACACATAGCCAAGGAGCCAAGCACATAAGTGAGAATGGAGGCATGAAACACCTGAACTACAATTCCCATGAGGCATCACAGCACATTAGGCAGGTGCAGTTTAATATCAAAGTTACTCAAAAACAAAATAGTTTGGTTCAATTCTATAAACCAAAGTGTTCAATTGGGGTGAAACCAACACAAACCTAAATATTTTCTTTGATTTTTCTGAAGGAAAATAGAAAAAGAATGGCATAATTGAAATTTTCCAATGGAAAATTTCAGTTTTGTAGGAACTATATTTTTCTTCCTAAGTTATTTTTTGATAGAAAAAGAGAAAAATATAAGGATGATTGTTGGCACAATCATAACACTTATTTTTAATCATACTGATGAGCACTTCACTCCACAAATAGTCCCACTTATGTTTATGGAGTAAGAATACCACTAATTATAAGCTGGGGTATTGGAATTTGGCCCTAAATATTAAATACAGCACTTTACTTTCCACTTCTTTGACTCTTGGATGAATGCATACACTACTTAAGTGTGCAAGATTTTAGATTTTGACTTAGTGTTATGAAAATGAATGACTATCCCCATATTTGAGTGCTTTATTTTTTAGAGTTAGGAAATGTTAAGCACAGGAGACAATTTAGACCATTGACTTTGGGTGTGTATAGGTCTACGTCATATACGAATTTTTGCCAGAATTCCTGAGTGACTTCTTTAAGCTTGGCCTTTTCTTTTGGTTTGTTGTTTGTGTTTTTGCCTTGGATAAGAGGCAAGTTTTAAATTTTAATTTAAATTTACTAACTACATTTTTATTTAAATTAAATTTTAAACTTGCCTCTTATCCAAGGCAAAAAAATCAACCCCCTACATCCAGCATAAAAACACCCATCTTAAAGAAAGCACACAGAAATTCCTGCAAAAGGTCATCCAAAGAAGATGTTGCCTTTGTCTCCTTTGCACATAGCTCTTCTCCACACTTGGTATTATTAATTTGGTCCTCAAACAACAAGGTGATCTTCTCACAACGTGAAAGACCTGATTTTGCTATTTGGCCAAGACAACCAACATTTAACTGGCTGTCAATGTCAACCATTTGGAACAATTTCATTTTTCATGACTTTGTGGATGCAATAGTGGAAGATAAAAAAAAAATTCCTCTTCAATCTCCACTAGACCATGACATGGGATTTGTGACAAATCTCCTTTCTATAACATATCAGATGCTGGGGGTGTGACTTCCACCAGAGCCATCTGTTTAATCTGTCACAGCTCATCCATATACTAAGGTGAAGTGTGAGGGCAATGTATAGAGAAGTCACTGAGGAGTAGAACTTAGTCAATAATTTTCAAATATATTAGACAAATGCATTTTCCTTTTCTGTTCACAGAATATCTTCAAGCTGATTGAGGAGTCTTCAAATGTTTTATTGTTTGAAATTTGTTTGAAACACTTTTGACTTTTTTATCTTTATAGAACAAGTTTGAAAAAATTGGGAGAATGTAATGCTCCAGATTTTATCTTCAAGCTATGTTGTTTAGTTGTGATATCGTCTGTCTCCTGGAAGTAAGAGTGAGCACATTTATCATGGCTACTTTTGTGTGTGATTTTAATATTTTGTTTCCAAAATTGCTTACATATGTGGCTTTTATCAGATTCTTTCTGGAAACATTTATGCTAGTAAACTTCAATCATTCAGACATTCACAGAAAGTGAATAAAAAGTGATATGAATGTGGCAAAAGTGAATTCATTTTAAAATGGATGGATATTCACAAAAATCTTTTGCAACATTCAACCATTTCTACTTAAAAAAACCAAGAGTCAGGACTCGTTTTTGCTGTATACAGACTAACACGGCTATCCCTCTGGAACATTTCTGTTTAGGAGCCACTTTATTGGGAGAGAACAAAAGGGAACGATAGTCCTATACGCTACCAGGCCACTCACTGAGTGCAGAGTATTTTCGCTTAGAAAGTTCTGGAACCCATTTGGGTCTATCACTCTCCTTGGCCAGATCAATTAAATGTGTTTACTGCTCTGATGGAAGCAAAGGGAAACTTTTACTGTAAACCACAGAAGGAAGGATATATATTCACTTCTGTTCACTGCCTGTCTTATGTATGTGCACAAAACATTTCTTCCTTAATGGCCAAATGAACAACAGAAAAACTCATATGTTAATGTGACCTTTTTACGAGAGCCAGCTGGGAATTTTTCAACAAAGCATTTTTCATCCAAAAATGCCAGTTCATCAAAACTGAAACTTTTTGCAAAACTGTATCAGTTTCAGTGAAACTGTTATTGGAAAGGTTTCTTGGATACAGAGAAATTTTTAGTAAAAAAAGACTCCAGCAGAATAGCTATTAGCCCAAGGCACTCACTTGGGATGTTGAAACACAGGTTCATATCCCTTCTCTGAATTAGACAGAAAAAATATATACATTTACATCTCCTGCATCCCAGGTGGATGCCTGGTTAATCTGGCATGTGTGGGGGTAAACAGTGTTTCTGACTTGTGCTCATTTTTTAATATTTGTAATTTTGATTTTTTAGATGTCTCCAGTTTGTCCCAGTGCAAAATGGGATAAAAATTTGAAATAAAAAATTTTCATGGGAGGGAAAAAATAATTTCCTAACCTCTACTTCTACTATACTTCTCACCCTGTAGCCATCAAATGAACTTGTTCTTACAATAGTGGCCTGTACTTCCTGGTTGACTGTCTTTAATAAAGTCTGAAAGATGGTTTTGAAGAGGGAGTTATGCTGGTGGCAAAAGCATGATAATCCTAGGATTCAGCATGGAAATCAGAATTGTGCCTTTTGTAATATTTGCCAAAGGTTTTAAACTGAAACACGTAATATGAGATTGTGCCACTTGTATGGTTTGCCATTTGGGTTGCATGAACCCCCTCTCAAAACAACACCAGATTTTCCTTCCATCTGTGTGTACTTTTCATTGTAAAATAAAACCTCTAAAAGCTACTGTCCTTTAAAGCTATGCAATACCAACGTGTTCTCTACCTGTTAATAGTATAGATGTTTAATATACAATCGAATGTAGATAAACAGCAATTATTGTGTATGGATATAATTATTCATTCTGTGCAATTCCTTCAGTTGCTGAATAATAAGTTCTGTGTGCTTTATATGCATGTTAACACTTTTTGAACACGATGTATGCTTTGTTAATTTTATTTACAGTTATTTGCCAGCATATTTCAGGTTACATTAGTGAGTTCATTAGGAATGTTGTGATGGCTCTTATTTTGGTGGATTTGGAAAGCTGCCTCTATTTTCTATGCTGCGATTGAGACTTTAAATATTAAACACTTAAGCCCTTCTCCAATGAAAAATTAAATGTTGTGAGTCCCATGTACGATGTTGCTAATAATTTGTTATGTGACATCACCTGTAAAATGACATAAAAATTAAATGATTTTATACAGGATGTGTTTGAAGTTAAGTATGTGTCTTGCCCACTATTAAAATAACATTGGTTAAAGGGATGTCCAGTATTCTCTGACCAGCATTGCGTCATAAATTAAAAGACTGAATGTGCTTGTCTCTTTAAAGATTTGCTGGGGGACAGGGGAGGAAGAGTGCAAGGATTTATTCCACTGCCATCTCCAGGAGCCTGCATCATGGCACTTTGTGTGCTGGCCCCTATGCAGCAGTATGAGGGCCTGTAATCGGCATCTGAGTCCTAAATTTTTAACTTCCTATGGCCTCAATCTACCTCTCCACACACACATTCTTCAGCATCTCATTCCCTCTCTGACATATCATCCAGGGTGCTGTGCCACAAGTTCAAGATCAACATGGCCAAAGCCAAGCTTCTAATTCTGTTCCATCCTCTTACCTGTTGTGCCTTTGTGATTGCTGTGATTGTGATTGCATCTTTGATTCTGACCTCTCTTTCCCCTCACACACCCAAGCTGTTCTCAGGTCCACTTTATTCTTTGATAAAAAATCTGGCCCTTTCTTTCTGTGCTCATGGCTAAAATAATTGTCCCCATGCTAGTCATGTCCTGTCTTGAGTACGGCATCCTCCTCTTTCTGGATTTTCTAAGAACAACCATACTGAGTCAGACCAATGGTTCGTCTAGCTCAGAATTCTGTCTTCCAGATGCTTCAGAGGGAATTAACAGAACAGGGCAATTACTGAGTGATCTATCCCTTGTCATTCACTCTCAGCTTCTGGCAGTTAGAGGCTTAGGACACCCAGAGCATGGGGTTGCATCGCTGATCATCTTGGCTATTAGCCATTAATGGACCATCCTCCATGAACTTATCGAATTCTTTTTTGAACCCAGTTATACTTTTGGCCTTCACAACATCTCCTAGTAGCAAGTTCCACAGGTTGACTGTGTGTTCTGTGAAGAAGTACTTCCTTTTGTTTGTTTTTAACGGGCTGCCTATTAATTTAATTGGGTGCCTCTGGTTCTTGTGTTATGTGAATGGGTAAATAACACTTCCCTATTCACTTTCTCCACACCATTCATGATTTTATAGACCTCTGTTATATCCCCTCTTAATCATCTCTTTTCCAAAATGAATTGTCCCAGTCTTTTTAATCTCTTTCAAATGGAAGCTGTTCCACACCCCTATCCATTTTTCTTGCCCTTCTCTATACCTATTCCAATACTAATATATCTTTTTTGAGATGGAGTGACCAGAACTGCATGCAGTATTCAAGGTGTAGTATGGCTTTATATAGTGGCATTATGATATTTTATGTCCCTATCATTCTTTTAGGTTTTTTGACTGCTGCTGAACACTGAGCAGATCTTTTCAGAGAACTGTCCACAGTGACTCCAAGGTCTCCTTCTTGAATGATAAAAGTTAATTTAGACCTCATCATCGTGTATGCATAGTTGGGATTCCATTTTCCAATGTGCACTACTTGGCATTTATCAACATTTAATTTCATCTGCCATTCTGTTGCCTAGGCACCCACTTTTCTGACGTCCCTTTGTAACTCTTCATAGTCTGCTTTGAACTTAACTATCTTGAGTAATTTTGTACTGTCTGCAGATTTTGCCACTTCACTGTTTACTCCTTTCTCCAAATCATTTATGAATATGTTGAACAGCACCCTAGAGGGCACCGCTATTTACTCTCTCCATTCTGAAAACTGACCATTTATTTCTACCCTTTGTTTCCTATCTTTTAACCAGTTACTGATCCATAAGAGGACGTCTGTCATATTCCACACTGCTTATTTTGCTTAAAACCCTTTGGTGAGAGTCCTTGTCAAAGGCTTCTAAAAGTCCAAGTACAGCATATCCACTCTCTCCCATATCCACATTTTGTTGACCCCTGAAAAGATTTCTGCTGGATTGGTGAGGAAATTATGCCGTGTTGACTTTTTCCCCAACAAATCATGTTTATCTATATGTTTGATAATTCTGGTCTTTACTGTAGTTTTAACCAATTTGCCTAGTACTGAAGTTAAGCTTACTTGTATGTAATTGCCAGGACTCCTTTTTTTAAAAAGTTGACATCACATCAGCTATCCTCCAGTAATCTGGTACAGAATCTAATTTAAATGATAGGTTACAAACCACAGTTAGTAGTTCTGCAATTTTATATTTGAGTTCCTTCATAACCTTTGAGTGAATACCATTTGGTTCTGGTGCCTTATTACTGTTTAATTTATTAATTCATTCCAAAACCTACTCTAAGGACACCTCAGTGTGGGACAGTGTCTCAGATTTGTCACTTTAAAAGAATGGCTCATGTGTGGGAATTTCCCTCATATCCTCTGCAGTGGAGACCGAAGCAAAGAATTCATTTATTTTCTCCTCAATGCCTTTGTCTTCCTTGAGTGCTCCTTTAGCA
This sequence comes from Mesoclemmys tuberculata, assembly GCA_007922155.1. Taxonomy (NCBI): domain Eukaryota; kingdom Metazoa; phylum Chordata; order Testudines; family Chelidae; genus Mesoclemmys; species Mesoclemmys tuberculata. Next base: position 34,789,347 of record ML675616.1, on the reverse strand, counting down.
CTTCGATCATCCAGTGGCCCCACAGATTGTTTGGCAGGCTTCCTGCTTCGGATGTTCTTAAAAAACAATTGCTGTTTGTTTTTGCGTCTTTTGCAAGCTGCTCTTCAAATTCTTTTTTGGCCTGCCTAATTATACTTTTATACTTGACTAGCCAGAGTTTATGCTCCTTTCTATTTTCCTCAGTAGGATTTCACTTCCAGTTTTTGAAAGATGCCTTTTTGCCTTTAACTGCTTCTTTGAGCTGCTGTTTAGCCATGGTTGCATTTTTTTGGTCCTTTTGCTATTCTTTTTAATTTGGGGTATACATTTAATTTGACCACGTATCATGGTTTTCCACTTCACTCTTCCTCAAGGTATCTGTTATACTGGAAGGTGGTAATGGTTGCCATCAAGTGAGTCTTTGATTCAAAGACCTTGTTAAAGTGATTGAGACACTCACGGACTCTTTCAAAGTCAGTGGATGGAGCAATTAAGCCCCCTTTTGTAGTAAAGACACATAGAAACAATGGAGGGCACTGTCCAAAGCAAATGGCAGGTCAGAACTAAGCTGTGTGGGCTGATGCATTTGTCTGGTTACAAATTCAGGGTCTTGTGACTTTAGGGATTTGTAAATGGTGGGTGAGAGAGGCAGAAGCCTGGAGAATTGTTTGTGGGTGGGACCCTAAAAAGAAGCAGAGAAATGGAATTTCCTGGGCATAGAGCTGATAGGAGAGGCAGAGATGTGATTTCTGAGCAAGGAAAGTAAACTGTTGTTAGCTTTTACTATGTACAGGGAAACCTGAGTTTATGTACATTTCTTGTAATTTGCAAGATTACACAGAGAATACACTGAGAATATATCTGACTCTTAGCATCAATTTCTCCTCCTAACAGAAATAATACAGCAAGTCTTGGTTATTGGTTTATCACTCATGCCAAGGGATAATATATCTATAATACAGCAGCTAAAATTATCTTCCTTGCCTGGCAGTTCTGATCATCCCTTTCCTCTCTTCAAATCAACCCACTGACTACCCTTTACCCATTATATCAAGTTTAAGCTTCTTGCTGTTGCCTTCAAAGCCCTGCACAACTTGGTCTACATAGACATGAGTGGGTCTACGCCTATGATCCAGGGCTTCTCATAATGAATGAAGGCTGAATTATCTGGTCTGTAGAAACCAGCAATCTTTTGCTACATCCAGTTTTGGAGTTATGCATTCAGTAGTCATCCCTGTTTCCCTTTCATTAGTAGATATATTTCCACTGACAGGCAACATTGAGTCTTGCCCCAGGCTGAGATAATGAGAAGGGATATAAGATATGCATAGCACAATGCATATCACATCCATATCGTACAAGACACGATATATCTATATCCTCAGAAGTAGTAGGGGCACACTGATGTCTTTATATACATATATATTTGGATTTTTAAAATATGCCTATCCAATGCTATTGAGTCTAATAATTTTTACTGCTAGTGATGTCAGTATATTTTTTCCTTAGTGATTTTGCCCCTGGAAATGTTCCAGGAACTTATGCATATGCAGTTTCAAGCTATACTAGGGGAAGAGTGAAATACTCTCCAATAAAAATAGTTCTATATAGCTTTATTATTTCATAGGATTGTTTTAGCCAGTGCATGGCCATTAAAATCATGTACATAATTTAGTATTAAAAGAACATCCTCCTAGGTTTACTGCTCTGTGCTTGGAGTTGTAGGGTGATATTGACCTCTGGTGTAAGTACACACAGTTCATGACCTTTGCAGAGACAGATCCTAAGAGTGCAGATAGGACATCTCATGTCACATAAGCATACCACAAGAGTTCCAGAATCTAGCTCTGTGCAAGTTGCTCATCATCCAGCATTTACTTCAGTTTTGTATTCTTACAATAAATATATATATTTATGTACAGCATATGATTGTAACTTAGATTATAGAATGGGGCATGAAATTCCTGTTCAGAGAATACAGACCATGCTGTACAATCATGGCTGATCCAGTGCATCAGAAAATGGAAATCTGATATTTCAGAAACTGTAGAAGACATAATTTCCTCAAAAAGGAATAAAATATAGAAACAAATTATGTACACTTCTTTATCTAATTTATCTTGAGGAGGCTGAGATGAGCCTGACTAAGAAAACTACAAAAGAGAGAATTATCTAAGAAAAATACCCTCAGCATACAGGTTATTTGCTAGCTCTCATGAAAACATGAAATAAAACACCTAAACTATGGGAAAGAAGTGCACAGCTTCATAAATATATATATAGTCCACCGATGATCATTCCACAGCGCACATGCCATTTGCTTTATTAAGTGTAGATTTAATGCAAGTAAAAAGTGCACATCACAGTTAAGGAACTTTTTTGGGGTGGTTCCTTCCACTTCCCCTCTTGCCTTCCCTTTGTTTTCCTCTTCAGCCCATGGCAGAAGTGCCAGCTGCAGATAAGACAATGTTCGGTTCAGTCACAGGTAGTCTTTTTTTAGGTACTTTCTTCAACTACTAGATATCAAATTGACACAACTGTTGATACCAAGCAGATATAATTGTGTTAGTGGTACCAATCAGTGGTTGGTTGTATCAGGTAGCTTGTTACTAGTCTTTGTCTTTATGGTGTCTTTGCTGTAGTTTTGTATTTTTTATTGTTTAAATAAAAATGCAGATATTTTAATTATTATTTGCGTTACAGTCGCACCTATTAATTTTTATTTATTTATTGTTACTTTGTATTACCACAGGGCCAAGGAGACCTAGAGGAGATTGGAGTAACACCGTGGTAGGTGCTGTACAAATACACAGTAAGAGAATCTTCCCCAAAGAGTTTGCAATCTAAATAGATAAAACAGACAAAAGGCAGGACAAAGGAAGTATTGTCATTGAAAGTCAATGAAACTTAGGCTCCCAACTCACTTAGGTGCTTTTGAAAATTTCACCCTTTATTACTTGCTCATAGTCACTCAGGAATTTAATCCAGATCTCCTGACTCCCATTCCAGGGCCTTTATTAAATGACCATCCTTTCTCTGTCATTATTTATACTTTAAATTTTCTGACAATTGAAAATTTATTTATGTGACTTTAACTTTCATTTCATACCCATAAAATACAGCTGGCTCAAAACAGAATTTCTGCTTTGCAAAAACATTTTGAGGTTGTGGATTTTGGTTTCATTCCTATGCAGAATGAAACTGAGACCTTTCAAGATTCAATTCAGAAAAGAGACAGACAGACAGAGAAACTGATTTTAGAACATAGATTTGAGCCTTGATCTCCCACATCCCAGGGGCATGCCCTGCTCATCAGGCTATTTCATGGTTTCTCTTACGCTATTTATCTGGTTTTGATTAGATATGCCATCTTTCATCTTGGCTCTGAGAAATCTTTCTCATTAAAGTTTTGTCAAAACTGATACGTTCCCCTGAAAGGTTTCAGTTTTGATGAAGTGACATTTTCAATGGACAAAATTTCCATCGACACATTCCTGGCCAGCTCTACTGTTAATACACTAAGATTGGAAGGATAAAATGGTGAATGTGTGTATACAAGAGACAACGCAAGTAGATATTTGTGAAAGCATTTATGTATACATTATTTTGCTGCTCTGGGAGAATGGAGAAATTTAGTCCTGAACATTGCCCTTCTACTCTGGAAGAGGTATAGTAGACACTGGCTGTGCTTTATTTAGGCTGTAACTTCATTCTTAAATGTCTTAGAGTACCCGACAGATAAAAGTGTACAGTGTAGGTAATTCCATAACCATTTTAATAAATATCTGTGGAGTTTCTCTCAGCGCTTCCCCCCTTAACCATCCTGGTCCCCAGCCAGCCCCCGGCTGGGACCTCACCTCCCTCCCACTTGAATGAAGGTTAAGGGGGGACTATAAAAGAGGGGGAGCCTTCTCAGTTTTACACTGATATAACTCCACTGTTAAAATAGTAATTATTTACTTCATTGAGGTCATACCAGTTTAAGACTGGATTAGGACAGTGAACAATCATCCCCTGAAACTGTGGGACAAATTCACACACTGAGTCATGATGACCTCTTTGCATCATTCAGGTGGTGCAGATGGACCATAACGTAGTTCCAAATTCTCATCTGAGAATTTCCCTCTCCCAAAGGAACTGCATTCCTATTAGCTCATCTGCAGTGAAGTTAACCTAGTGATTCTTCCCTTCCTCCCCTCCCATCCTAGGGAGCATGTCATGGAAGGAAGAGGGTATTTCAGTGGCAGGGAGGAGATGTGCTAAAGCTTCCCTCCACCACTGCAATCCAGTTTGGGCTTAGGATTCATTAAGGGCCTTAAACCAGTAGCAGACCTGGCCTGGCAGCAGTTTTCGAACTGGAGCCAAAATGGCCCCAAGAACCAGGACCTGGAACCAGCTTCCTGATGTGGCCCTGCTAAAGCATGTCAAACTTTGTACAGTGCAGAACTGAATCCTGCCCTACATCTCCAGTGCATACCTGCATTTTGCAAATGATGCATCACTCATGGTCATTTTCATAGATTTTCCACGTGTCAGTAACCATGGCATTACTTGTTTTCTAACACTGGAGCAAAACTCTGAATGATGGGATTCCTCATGAATGGAAACACAGATGTAGTAAAGATGTTTCTTGAAGGACAAAATGGTGTTTTAAGCCACAGCTCACCTGGGGTGTGAGGTGAGTTTGGGCACACATCAGTAGAAAACCCAGACGTCATTGTGGCTGACTCAACCAGAGTGACTCTTGAGCCTTAAGGTATTATAGCCTAGGTCAGAGTAGTGTCAGTGTTTTAAGAGTGCAGGATATATTCTGTCTTTGCACAGCGGGTTTGCTCTATCAGCTAGAGCCATGATGGGGTAGCCATGGTCCCATGGTCTCACCACCAGCTGATTGTCCTTTGGAGGTTGTAATATACGGCCATAGATTTCAGCCTTCACCATTCTTTTTCCTCACGTGTCTTGTGCTGGCCCTCTGCACTGGATAATTTTACTCTATCTACCCACCTTTCTTGTAGCCATTATGCTTAAAGTTATTTAACCATCTCTTTACCTCTGTTGCTTAGCCACAGTGGCATATTTTTGGTCCTCTTACTATTTTTTTTTTGAGGTATGCATTTAATTTGGGCTTCTATTAGGGTGTTTTTAAAAAGTTTCTATGCAGCTTGCAGGCATTTCACTCCTATGACTGTTTCTTTTAATTTCCATGTAATTAGTTTCCTCACTTTTGTGTGGTTCCCATTTTTTAAAGCTAAATGCTGCTGTGGTAAGCTTCTTTGGTATTTTCCTCTATCCTTCCTCCCACAAGGATCTTAAATTTAATTACATTATGGTTGCTATTACCGAGCGGTTCAGCTGTATTCACCCCTTGGATCAGATCCTGAGTGTCACTTAGGACTAACTCAAGCATTTCCTCTCCCCTTGTGGGTTACAGGACTAGCTGCTCCAGGAAGCATCTAGAAATTTTATCTCTGCATGCTGTCCTGAGGTGACATGTACCTAGTCAATATGGGGATAGTTGAAATCTCCCATCATTACTGAGTTTTGTATTTTTATAGCCTCTCTAATCTCCCTAAGCATTTCATAATCACCATCACCCTCCTGGTCAGGTGGTCAGAGGTATATTACTACTGCTCTACTCTTATTATTCCAGCATGAAATTTCTATTCATACAGATTCTACGGTACAATTTGATTCATTTAAGATTTTGACTCTATGCTTTCTTTCACATACGGTGCCACGCCTCCACCAGCATGATCTGCTCTGTCATTCCTATATATTTGGTACCCTGATATTATCACGTCCCATCAATTTTCATTATTCCACCAAGTTTCTGTGATACCTATTATATCAATATCCTATTTTATAATCAGGCACTCAAGTTCACCCATCTTAATATTTAGACTTCTTGCATTTGTAGACAAGCACTTATAAAAGGTGTCAATCGTTAGATGTCTGCCTTCATGTGATGTAATTGAATGGGACTCTTTTTCGTTTAACTGTTTCTCTTCAACTCCTACCTGTACTTTATTAACTTCTATCCTCTCCTATTTATTATGATATACACATCCCTGTTAATAGATCTTCCCTGGAGGCACGTATCTGTCCAAACCATGTGCTTCTCTGCATCTTACAGCTTTCCCCTAGCCCTTAGCTTAAAAACTCATCTACAACCTCTTCAATTTTACACACCAGAAATACGGTTCCATTTTGGTTTAGGTGGAGCCCATCCTTCCTATATAGACTCCTCCTTTCCCAAAAGGTTCCCCAGTTCCTAGTAAACCTAAAACTCTCCTCTCTACACCATCACCTCATCCATGTATTGAGACCCTGCAGTTATGCCTGTCTACCTGGCCTTGTGAATGGAATTGGAAGCATTTCAGAGAATGCTACCATGTAGGTCCTGAACTTCAATCTGTTACCAAGCTGCCTAAGATTGGCCTTCAGGACCTCTCTCCTATCTTTCCTTATATCATTAATATCTACACATACCATGACGACTAGCTAATCCCAAGCACTGCACATTAGTCTGTCTAGATGTCTCGAGAGATCCACATCTTTTGCACCTGGTAGGCAATTTACCATGCAATTCTACCATTCATCCCAGATCCAATTATATATATTTCTAATAATGGAATCCCCCATTAATATTGCCTGTCTCAAAATCCCAAGCAAACACCATGTCATTGTAATTTCATCCCTGGAGGCAGCATTTTTTCTAGAAGCAATTTAATGACAAGAAAATGACTCTATATTGGCAACATTGAATCTTAGAATCCTTGGGCTAGAAGGGACTGAAAGGGTCATCTACTCTAACCACCTGCGAAGATGCAGGATTTGTTGTTTCTAAACCATCCAAGCTAAATGGAACAGTATAATTTGGCAATTAACTGATCTTTGACTACTAGTGGTAAATATGCCTAATGGCTTATGATGGGATGTTAGATGGGTAGATTCTGAGTTACTACATAGAATTCTTTCTGGATGTCTGGCTGTGATAAGTCTTGCCCACATGCTCAGGGTTTAGCTGATCACCATATTTGGGGCATGAAATTTTCTCGCAGGACAGGTTTTTTGCCCTCCTCTGCAGCATGGGACATGGGTCACTGCTGGTGGATTCTCTGTACCTTGAAATCTTCAAATCATTATTTGACGACTTCAAGAACTCAGTCATAGGTTAGGGGTCTATTACAGTAGTAGGTGGGTGAGGTTCTGTGGCCTGCGTTGTGCAAGAGGTCAGACTAGATGGTTATAATGGTCCCTTCTGATCTTAATGTCTATGAGATGTTCTCCAGTTTATCAAGATCCCCCTGAATTTTATCTCTATCCCCCAAAGTGTTGGCAAGCCCCCCAGCTTTGTGTCATCTGCAAGTCAGATCAGTATGCTCTTTATACCTATCCATATAGGTCATTAATAAAGATGTTAAACAACACTGGACCCAAAACAGATCCCTGTGAAACCTTACTTGAGACATCCCTCCTATCAGACATCATTCCATTAATGGTTACTCCTTGTTTGCAGCTGTTTAATGGATTATGTATCCACTTAATGGTAGTTCTGTCGAGCCTGCATTTCTCCAGCTTACTTACAAGAATGTCATGTAGGATTGTGTCAAAAGCTTTGCTGAAGTGCAGGCATACTATGTCCACCCATATCTCCCTATCCACCAAACCAGTTACCTTGTCGAAGAAGGAAATCAATTTAGTTTGGCATGCTTTGTCCTTGGTAAATTCATGCTGCCTGCTAGTGATTACCCTTTCATCCTCCAGGTATTTGCAAATTGAATGTTTTATACATTGCTCTACTAGCTTAACAGGTATTGAGGTCAGTCTACCTGCTCTGTAGTTCCCTGGCTTCTCCAAACAGGTGACAGAGTGACAATGGAAATATTTAGCAGTCATATGTAGCAGGACATCTTCATGTTCTGAATTACTTAAATCTTGGCAGACATACCTGTGACACCTGTCCGCAATGTTCTCTGAAAAACACAGAATTGCCGGAGACGGATTTGCAGTGCAAGAAAAGAGTGATTATACACCTGAAAAAATACAAATTGCTTAACCAGTGAGAATCAGAGAAATAGATGACTAGATGAATATTGCATTAGAAACGTCTGATGTCATGCCAATATATATGGTGTCCTCATGAATGCTAGGCTGCATCAGCTGATTATGCATACTTAATTATAAAGAATCAAAGTTTTTACTGTATAGTGTTACCAACTGATTGTGCTGCCTCAGCTGCCTCTGCATTACTACACTGTGAAAGTGATCCAGACTCTGGATCAATACCCACAAGCACTGGAACGTGCCATTTTAAAATAAGTATTTATTCAGAGCATACTCTTCTCAGATAATGAATGTGTTGTCAAGGTCCGGGCCGTCATGGTGGTTCATGAATCAGAACGCTGCTTGGGAGCTAAACTCATGGAAGGAGACCGAAAAATAAATAGTCCTGTAGTGAAATCCACGCTCAATTAATTTGGCATCGCAAAGTACGAAACAGTTCATCTGCATGACAAAGAAAAGGAGCAGTTCCACAGCAGGGTGACATGAATAATTGATACCCTCTTTGTTTGAGAACACACACCAAATGGGAAATATATGTGAGATGGTATGTTACCTTTATTTAAAAACAATTGTGTTGGCCTGATTTAACCACTGAGCTGTGATTTAAGAAGAGAAAGCAACTCTGCTTTTAATGTTTAATAAGCTATATCAAATAACAGCGTTGTAATTCACCAGCGTGTATCCAAGAACTCTGCAGCACCTCAATTGTAAAATAACCTTATTTACAAGGAAAACATCATCCCTAAAACCAAGATCTGCCATTCTGACGATACGATGGGAAGAGATTGTTTTATAAAGGAATGTGACTAACATTTGATTAAAGTTGGCAAAGAAATCAACCTCCTTAAACTAAAATAATATATATGTGTGTGTGTGTTCTAGGATGTAACACTTCAGGTTTAATACAATCCAACAAATCTGTTACAAGTGGCTTTACTTCATGATCAGTTTATGGCATTCTGTCTGCAACATCATAAATAAACCTCATATTCCCAGGTCTGGTTACATAAAGGTAGTACAACAATATGATTTTTGTATTTTGCACTCTGCCATAAAGGAGTTGAGAGCTGAAGTATTTATGATGAGAAAATAATTCTTCCAAGTGCAATAAACTCTAAGCATTGCACAGAGCACCTTGGTGAAAGAAAGTATAATATATGGACAGAACTAAGCTGTCTTTGATGAAAAATTAAAAACAGAGTGTGGTGTGAATATTTCTATTTGCTTGCTTTTCGTTAGTGGTGGCTACAAGTATTTAGGTAGAAAGTTAGGATAGATGTGCATGGTAGATATACTAAATAAGGAAATTTCACACTGTGAGCTATGTCCAGCAAGTCCAAATGAGAAACTTTTTGCCCTTTTCAGGGATCAGTTTCACCTCTGCAAGTGTTTGCAATGACACCAGATAACCTTTCAAAATAGTAGGGTTTATTAGTCACTTGGAATACAGCATCAGGAAGTCCTTAGGTTAGCATAAATAAGCAAAGGTAAGACAGACAACTGCTGTCCAGGTTCCAACAAACCAATCTGCAAAAGAATCCATTTTGACTCTGGCTGGCTGTATCTGTTTACCAGACAGTCCCAGGTAAGCATTCCTGTATCTCTCCCAAAAGTCAGCTCTTATCTAAGGCCTGCTTTACTTTAGAGAGTTTTGTCGGCATAGCTTGGGCGACGCAGTGTCAGTGTAAGACTGTGTCCCCTTACATTGGTAGTGGGGCAGTCATTCTTGTCAATTTTCAAAGCTCCAGGAGAGCTCTACTGAAGCGTTGAAATTGACAAGAAAACTCAAGCCCACTCCAGGCTCAGAGTGAGGCGAGAAGCTTGGGTTGCTACAAACTCAGGCAGCTGGAGCCCAGCTCCTGGCTATGAGCCAGGACTGAGGAAGCTGCAGGCTGCTGGAGCTCATCTTTCTTCTGTGAACTGAGACCAAGGAAACCGCAGGTGATTGGAGCCTGTCTCCTGGAAGAGAGCAGAGAAGCCCTAGTTGGTTTACCTGTCCACTCTCAGCCCGGAGCTGGGCAGTCTGGGACAAGGCTGCCCTGCTCCTGGTGGGAAGTGGGAGGGGCGAGAAGCCGGATCAGCGGGACCCCACTCCTCAGGAATGAGAAGCCCTGAGCTGCTTCCCCCTGAACATAGGAAGGAGGGAAGACCCTGGAGGCTTCCCCTGGCTCCCAATGGGGAACGGGGATGGGAGAAGCCCAGGGCTGGCTCCTGATGGGAACGTGGAGTGTGGGAGGGGTCAGCCCTCCAGGAGCTAGCCTGTGTGTCTCCTGATACTGCCCCTTTTAGGTCAGTGGAAGTGTTCTTGGTTAGGATACACTCCTCCGACCCAAGGAAGGTAGTGTGGATGTAAGCCACTGCAGTAATTATTGTGATGGCTATAAGGGTATGTACACGCTGACAGCAGTGAATCGCCGTCAGATCAATCTATCCAGATCAACTGAGCGGTCAGTGAAGACCCACTCAATCGATCCAGAAGTTGATTCAATTAAACCACCTCCTCAAAAGGCATAGCGCTGCATCACCAGGAATGCATTTCCGGTCGGTGCAGCACCGTGGAGATGGTGCACTAAAGGGAAGTTGGGATGTCGATGGGAGTTACACAAGCTACTCTGCATAACTTGCATAACTCCCGTCGACTTCTGTGAATTTCCAGATAAGTTTTGTCAACTTAGTTTTTTAGTGTAGTCAAGACCTTAGCCTCCTTCATCTCTTTGGTCCATTGTCTTCCTCCCGCAGGCCTATGCTGAGTTCACATGTTCAGCCTGCCAGAGTTTCCCATGAACAGGTGTTAAGTCCTTGGGGTTCTTACTATATTTCCAGATCCTTCATTGATGTGTGTCAGTTCAGACAGTCCTTGAATGACCCATTCATACCATCCAAGAAAGTTATGTCACCCAATACGTCATGTCTGTTGCTCTACCCCCCGAGTAGCTTTTTTAATCCTTTACACTCTGCGCATAGCAATGCAAAGCATGGAGGGAAACTAAGCCAAGCATAAGAATCATAACAAAATATTACCAAAATTCCAACATTCATCACAGGAATATATCTTTTAATCCAGATGTGTACTGATCTGTACTTGGAATCTATTTTAGGTTCCAGTTAAAGTTTGGAGGACATAAAGTTCAAAAAGAGCTGGGAAAAACTATTTTTTCCCTCTTAAACTGACTGTTTAATTTGTTCAGGCACACTCATTGACATGAGTTCAGGCACACTCATTGAAATTGTCCTGTTGTAGGCAGCAGTAACTGAAAGGAAATACTGAATTGTAAGCAAAATGGAAAACCCACAACATTCACTGCAAATGAAAGACTCTGTAGATAATCCTGAATTTTATCACCATATAATCCTTTAATGTAATCCTATATTAACCAGATATTCTTCCTTTCCTGTTTCAAATAATTTAAAATATGTCCCATGTGGCATAAAACTCTCTAATTCTCTGTGTTCTAGGGAAATATATTATTCACTGAGTTTGGCCCAATGGCTTGGAAGGAAGTTGCCTCCATTGTCCATGTTATCAGGATTCATTTAGAAGGCAGTGGTGATAAAGAAAAAGAGAAAGTTACATTGGACCATCAAAGTTTGAAGTCACTGAAGAGTAACCAGAACTGTCAGATCTAATAGAATGTCCTATTCAGTTGTTTTTGGACACTCTAGACTGTACTGCAAGCTAGAATGCTGGCCAGAGGCCCACCAACAGCAATTCCAGGCCCCAGGGCAGAACAGTCCCATACCACCTCTTCTTCCTCTGGCCACACCCACAATCCACCTCCACTCTCCCACAGGCCACACCCCCACTCCACCCCAGGCCCGCCTTTTTCCCCGCTTACTGCCACATCCCTCCTGTTCAGACCCCCTCCTCTCCTCCACACTGCCCCTTCTCCCAGGCAGTGAGTGATAGCCAGGGGACTGAGCGTGGAGGGAGATGATGAGCAGCAGCAGGAGGGCAAGCAGAGAAGTAGAGAATGGATGAAAGTGGTGAGCAACGGCAAGGAGGCTGAGGGGGGGGGAAATAGTGATCCAGTGAGCAGTGAGTGGCAGCGGGGTCTGGGGTGGGGTGAGGGTGGAAGATGCTTAGGCCCTTTTAAATTGCCAGGCCTCTGGGAAATTGTCCCCTTTGCCCTCACTACTCCTCCCCCATCGTCAACCCTGATTGGCCCCTAATGCATATCCATAGAGTATGCCGGAATATGAATTTAGTGATACACATTATTCAGGTTTAAACAAATGAGATCTCTGTGAACTACAAAACAAGTTCAGTGGTGGTACTCATGTAAGGAAGGCTGAAGATTCAGGTTGAGTGTTTGTAATAAACCCAGTTTTCCCATGGCTAAAACTGATATCAGAATCACACATTAGCTTTAATTTAGCAGATATCATTTACACAGATTCACATGGGTTCACAATAGGTTGTAGGGTCCTGAGGATATGAAATAGGCTGGGTGACCATGTGATCTGATCACCTTTTGTACGTTTTCCCCGTTAAAACAGGCCCCAATCCTGCAAATATTTAACACATAAATAACATTATAGATTTACTGCCTTGAATAAAGTTACTCGGTTTCTGCAGGACTGGTTCCTTGTTTTATACTCAAAATGCCTGTCTAAGACAAAACTGGAAAAGTTCAGTTCCTACATGGCATTTCCTAAAAATCGTAATACTAGAGGCTCAACATCAAGCTATTCCAATGCAGAGGAAAGATAAGAGCCACAGGAAAGCAATGTGGCTGCTCAAGAAACATTTTAACTACCTCAAAACTAAATGGGATACCGGAAATGGAAAGAGGGACATGTCACCAAGGAAGTATACATGTGAATAGCATGAGTATGTAGACAAAATTAGGAAAAACGAGACAAGGACTGAGAACTGGCAAGAAATGTTAACGACAACAAGAAGTGGTTCTACAAATATGTCAGACAAAAAAGAAAGATCTGGGTTTGTATGGATCTGCTGTTCAGTGCAGAAGGTGAGCTAATAACAGATGATGATAAAAAGGTGCTCAATGGCTACTTTACTTCAGTCTTCACACAAAAAAATAACATGTTACCGAACAATTAGCAAAGTTATCATAGACAATAAAGGGAAAGGGTTGCAGACCAGGTTAAGTAAAGAAGACATCAGAGCTCTTTTGATTAATTTCAATTAATTCAAATCAGCCAGGCGTGATGCTATTCACTCCAGCGTGTTGAAGGACTGAAGAAATCTCAGAGCCACTGGTAATAATATTTGCAAACTCACTGATGACGGGAGAGGTCTTGGAAAATTGTAGAAGGACCAGTGTAGTGCCCAACTTTAAAAAGTGGGAAAAGGAGGAGCTTGGGAACAAGAGACCAGTGTCTGACCTTGATACCTGGGAAGCTATTAGAGCAGTGTATAAAAAATTTAATTTACAAATACCTGGAGGATGAAGGGGTAATCACTATCAGCCAGCATGGGTTTACTAAGAACAAACCATGCCAAACCAGCTTTGACAAGGTAACAGTTTGATGGCTAGGGGGAATGTGGTGCACATAATACATCTGGACTTTAACAAGGCTATTGACACAGTCTCACATGACATTCTGTAAAGTAAGCTGGAGAAATTTGGACTCAGAAGAACTACCATTAAGTGGATATACAATTGGTTAAACAACTGCAAGCAAAGAGTAACTATTAATGGAATATGTCACATTAGAAGATCTCAAGTGGGGTTTCACAGGTCTTTGTTCTGGGTCTCGTGATATTTAGCATCTTTATTAATTATCTGGATGTAGGACAAGAGGGCATACCAATCAAGTTTGCAGATGTCACAAAGCTAGAGGGATTTGCCAATACTTGGAGGATAGAGCAAAAATGCAAAGGGATCTTGATAAATTGGAGAACTGGGCAATAGACAACAAAATGAAATTCAGGAGAGACAAATGTAAGGTGCTATACATAGGGAACTAAAAACAAATGCGGAATAGGAGATAACTGATTTGGCAATTAACTGAGAATCAGCAATGTGACATAAAAAAGCAAATGCAATTTTGGGTTGCATTAACAGAGGCATAGCATGCAGGTCATGACAGGCGATAGTACCACTGTATTCAGCACTGGTTAGGCCTCAGCTGGTGTACTGTATCCAGTTTTGGTCATCTCTGCATAGAAAGGATGTAGAGAAACTGGAAAGGATCCAGAGGCAAGAGACAAAGATGGTCAAAGGGACAGAATGCAAGCCATCTGAGCAAAGGCTGATGGAACGGAGTATTTTTAGTTTGGAAAAGAGAAGATTAAGGGAGGATATGATAGTGGTCTTCAAATACTTGAATGGCTGCCATAAGGAAGATGGACAACAGTTGTTCTTTCTTGCTGCAGAGGGTAGAACAAGAGGCAATGAGTTCAAACTCATAGCAGATTTAGATTAAATCTCAGGAAAAACTTCCTAACTAAAGGACAATGGAACAAACTGCTTAGGGAAGTCATGGAATCTACTTCACTGTTGGTTTTCAAAAGGAGGCTGAATAGCCATCAGTTTTGGATGCTTTAGACACATTAAATCCTGCATCTTGGCATGGGGTTAGACTAGATGACCCTTGCGGTCCCTTCTAACCCAATGTTTCTATGATTTTATATATCATTATGATTTATTACTCATTTGTACTGAGGCCCAGTGACTAAAGGACCTGGTCAGGCTTAGAGTGCCACTGTACAGTGTGCACATATGAAAAGGCAGGGACCACCCCAAAGAGCTTACAAGCTAATTATAAGATGCGAGATGACTGATGGATGCAATAGACAAAGGAACAAAAAGCAATATCCAGACAATTGTTACTGCAATACCCAGTGGCCTCACACATCAGCGGCCTAACCATTGGATCCAAATAAAGAAAAAAATTCACAAAAACTTCTAAGGACAATTTGTAGATTGAAAATGTTCCACATTACTACTTTTGGTTCATGTTGGTAGGCTGAACTTAAATCAAGCCTAAATTTAAGTGTTCAGATTAAATTTCCTGCACAACTCCACACATAATCCCAAATTTTCACCACAGAGGACTTTGAACCAGAGCTGCTTTCGTGAGAGAAGCTTCTTTGTTAAGAAGACAATTGAAGGATAACTTCTAGGGATGCACACATGAAAATGGCCTAAAAATTTGAAGTACATCAATATAAAATGTGTTCAAAGGCTTGGTTATGTGCCAGAGCATGTGGCCATTCAAATGGGAGAAACTCTTCACACCCCTGCGTGGTCTCTATTGCAGCTTAACCCGTTGGGTGTTCAGAATCAAATCTGTTGCCTTTAGTGGCAAAAAAAAAAAAAGATATATTTGTAGGATATGTAGAAATACAGGGCTTTAGTGGCATTTTGAAATAGTACTTAATTATCTTGACAAAGATTCTAACAAACACTGAAAATGGCACCACAATCCACATTAGTCCATGCTCACCACAAAGATGAAAAGAGGAAAGGCAAAAGGCAGGCATTATGAATTCTCCTTAGAGCCATCAGCCATCTCAGTGGTCTTCTTTAATGACCTTACCCTAGATTATAAAAATTTTGTCTTAGATCATGGACATGGAATATCTTTTGAAATCTCTGCAAGATTTTTTATGCTTAGGCAATGCATAGTGTACCTAATTACCAGTCAAGATTCTGTAGTGCTAGGCAGTATGGAAACAGAACGAAAGGACGGTACCTGCCCTTGATGGCTTGTCCAGATAGTTCAGTAAAGCGCATTAGAAGTGCTCTAACATGCTACACTCTGACAGCTCCATATAAATCCAGCTTATGCGACCTAAAAGGTACTTAGTCTGCACTAACATTTAGTAAACATCAACAAGGTCTACACAAAGAAGTTAGAACGTAGCATTTTAGAGTTCTGTACAAAAGTCACACCTCTAATGCGCTTTGCTAGCAATGTGTAGAAAAGTTCAAAGAGCCTAACTACTCATTTACCTTTCTTCTCTTCACCTTCAAACTCATTCAACAGTTGCTTAGAGATCCTATGCTCCATCTCCATCTTGGATCTCTTCTAATGTGACCTCGGACTTCTCCACCTCCTTGAAACTGCTCTCACCAAGGTGTTTAATGACTTTCCTCTGGACACATTTTAAGGATTCTACTCCATCCTTATTATGTGTGATCTCTCTGAGGCTTTTGATCCTGTCAGTCATACTCTCCTTCTTGACAACGTAATCTTTCTGGACATTTGCCATGTCATTCACTCCTGGTTCTCCTGCCTTGCCTCTGGTTATTCCATCAACAAATCTTTTAGTAGGTTCTCCACCTCCTCATTCCCCTTTTTTCAAAGAGTTCTAAAGGGTTCTGATCTTGGTCCTCTCCATCTTTTAAAATCTCTCATCTGATCACATGGCTCCTGTTATCATTCTTTTGGATCCCTCCCTTGATCTAATTCCATGTTTCTGCTCATTTCTCTGACTTCTCCTCTAGGAAGTGTTCTCTGAATTTAAATCTAATGTGGCTGAACCTGAACACTTTATTTTCCTTCTAAGTCCCCCCCTTCTCTTCCTTTCCTTATCTAGGCTGTTGTTAGGGTTCCCCCATCCTCTCCTCTCTCAGTTCCCAGACACAGTTCACTGGAAAGCAACAGTTTAGAGTCCATTTTGCAGGTACTCAGCAAATGGTTTATTGGGGGTTACACTGACAAGCTTAAAACCCTTACTATACCTCTAAGCCCTTCACACCAGTCGGGCTTATTTCTCTATACGCTGTGTGACGGGATTAGACTAGATGGCTACTGGAGAGTGCTACTATTTGAGATACGGGAAGTAGGTGGGTGCAAGCCTAAGGGGAGGAGCCACTGGACCCAATACTCAACTGATTTCATGGGACAACTGATGAAAAAACAGGAAGGAGTGTGAGGGTCAAAGGGTCAAACGGAGGGAACCGGAACAGGGCACTGAGCAGAGAACTCCAGACAGCACCCGCTGGTCCCGGAAGGTGACAAGGGAGCCAGCAGATGCTGCCCAGAGGAACTCTGCCTGGATGCGTGAATGGATGGAGAAATGGAAATAGGCCCCACAGTCGCAGAGTACCCCTTCAGCCAATCTCCTCTCCCTTGTGTTATAGATGGCCACCTTAGCCAATGCTAGGAGGAGGATGACAAGGAGGTCCTGTGACTATGTGGGTGTGCATAGAGGAACAGGTACATGGAGGTTCAGCAGGAGGTTCTGGAGTAGCCAGAACATGGGCTGCAGCCTGGTGCACTCGAGGCAGACGTGTGCCAGAGTCTCCCTCATGCCACAGAAGGGACAGGGGTTGGGGGCAAGGAGTGAACCACGCCAAGTACACACCCATGCCCATGGCTCCATGAAAGAGCCACCAACTGATGTCCCCTGCTGCAGGGTTAAGGTGGAACAGAGACTGGCCCACTGGGGGTCCTCGCCCTACACAGGTGGTATCAGGTCCCGCCATTTATTGTCTGGGTGAGACACAAGGGAGAGGAATAAAGAGTGTATAGCATGAGTGTGTACAGATGGTCCCTGGGTGCGGTTTGGAAACGGACCGGCTGCAAGTCTAGCAGCCAGCTTGGTGCGTCGGGTGAGGGCAGCCAGGGGGGGCACATGACACCAGGGCACGATGAAAAGCTCCAGAGCCTAGGAATGATGGGAAGCGGGGAGCACCCTATCACAGAACCCTCTTGAAGTAAACCTGAGCAGCAGGATGCAAGGCTGCCCTCAACTCCTGGAGTAAGCGACAGGGGCTTCAAAGGGTGGAGAGCCCCATGTGCCAAGCCAGCACCTGGGGACCCACCCTGGCCCCCTGGTCGTAGTCCAGGAGGTCTCTGATCCTGTTGATGTCTGCCAGGACCATCCTCCATTGTACTGAGGGGCTCTGAAAGGAGATGCTCCTCCTCAGCGACTGCAACGGACCTGGAGGCTCGTACCAGAGGATGAAAGAACATTAAAGGGGAAGAACACTAAGGGGAGAAGCAGTTCTCTGACCTACTGCTAGAAGGAAGCGCTAGACCCACCGAGATAGAGGAAGAGCTTTGTCACAGCTGATAGGGTTTCCTTGTTCCCCCACCCCAGTCCTAGTTCTACATACCCATAGAACTCCCTCTTTCCCTGACCATAATTCCATACGTCAATGAAACCCCACCTTCCCCTCCTTCTTCTTTCTAGCCTTAATTATACCCGTAGGCCAACCCTTCCAACTCCCCAGTACCCCACATTCCAGTATATGGTCATGTTCCATTTTGGGGGATCTGGGTCTGGAGGCTTGAGTCCAATCTCTTTTGTACCCCATGGGAGAGGCAGGCAGTGGGGTCACATCTTGTCCATGATTAGTTTATGGCCCTATGTTTATGTTTCTTTTTAACACCTCCCTTACTTTCCCAGTTGGTTACTTGGCCTAGCTCTGGCATCTGTCTTGAAGAGTAGTCAGAGCTTTCCCTCATTTGTGCATTCATATATCACACCTTCACTATGCTTTGAAGCATTTTAATGACATCACTTATATTTTCACAGTAATAAACAAACCCCATCTAATTGTGGACAGGCAAAAGGAACACAATATGTCTTTGTTCTTTCTAACATGCGTATCTCAGAGACTTTAGCTACTATTTGACCTCAGGATGGGTGGGTGGGCACTGCTAAAGGCCCCTCCCCCAGCCTAAGGGGAGGATCCACCAGATCCAGGACTCAACTGATTGTGTGGGACAACAAATGAGAAAACAGGAACGGACGTGAGGGTCAAAGGGTCAAATGGAGGGAACTGGAAGGGGGACACCAAGCAGAGAACCCCGAACAGCTCCCACTGCTCCCGGAAGGTGTGAAGGGAGCCAGCGGATGCCATCCAGAGGAACTCCACCTGGATGCATGAACAGATGGAAGAATGGAGAGAGGTCCCACAGTCGCAGGGCACTGCTCCCGCCCCCAGCCAACCTCATCTCCCTGGTGTTATAGATGGCCACTTTGGCCAGGATCAGGAGGAGGTTGACGAGGAGGTCCCACGACTTTGTGGGGACATGGATTCGGTGTGCATATAAAACAAGTGTGGGGAAAAGTACAGCCAGAACCTCAGCAGGAAGTTCTGGAGTAGCTGGAACAGTGGCTGCAGCCTGGTGCACTCCAGATAAGTGTGTGCCAGGGTCTCCCTCATGCCACAAAAGGGGCAGGTGTTCGGGCGAGGGGTGAGCCACGGCAGGTAGACGCCTGTGCTCACAGCTCCATGGAGGAGCCGCTAACTGATGTTCCCAGAGGGCTGTGGGGTCAAGGTGGAGTACAGACTGGCCCAACAGAGAATTTAGCTTTCAGGCAGGCACGCAGGCCCAGGATACCATCTCAGGCAGATATACAGGCCTAAATATGTACACAAATTTACATTATCTACTTATATCCTAACAGTTGTCAACAGCACCATCCACTTTGTCATGCAGGTCCATAACCTGGGGTTTATCTCAGACTCCTTCATCTCCCTTCTCCTGCACACCAAGACTATGTTCAATGTTATTGTTTCTTCTTCTGCAATATGTCAAAAATCCAACCGTTATTACCCACATAGCCAATATTTTTGTGCAAACCCTATCATCCCATGTTGATTACCAATGCCTCTTCCTCTCTGACACCCTCATCGACACCTCCTAATTTCTTCAAAATGTTGATACTAAGGTCATCATTATTGCCTGTTATTCTAACCACTCCCTTTCTCCAGTTTCAGTCACACCACTGCCCTCCTCCATGGCATCAAGTTCAAGCATTTTATTCTCACCTTCACAGTTTTTCACCTCCATACTTAACCTGTCTTGTCTCTATTGGCATCACTCTGATACTTGATTACTCCTTGTCCATCACTTCTTTTCCATCAACTGATTTCTATGCTGCCTCTCAGTATGGATCTGAAATTGTCCATAATGCCATTTCTCCTTTAAATTCCTCTTCAAGACCTACTTCTTACATGAGGACTACAAATAACCAGTTAAGGGTTAACTGATGGACAGTTGGGTCAGCTGAAGCATGTTAATTTATCTTAAATGTACATAGAAATTACACATATTTTGAGTGTATTTCTCTCTCCCACCTTTATAAGTTGTCTATCATCTTAGGCCTTGGTCCTGCAAATACTTACGAATACCTGTCACAACATAAAAGATCTTTAAACATAAAAAAGGGAACAGCTACTCTCTAAAGGCCCTGGGAGTCATCAATAAGTCCTGACCACAAACCAATTCTATATGTTTAAGTAGTCAGGAGTTTTGTTAAGCCCTCTGCAGAATTCCTGCATTTTAGGTGCTCAAAAGCACTTTTTCTCATTTGACTTTCCTTAAACTTTTCACAGTGTTTAAAAGAGCTGTCTTCTGGAAATTGCCAATTGTGATGTCTTGCGCTCCTAACATGTTCTTAAGTGCTCATTCATACACTTAGGGATCGCTCCAAATGTTCCAGTAACCACTAAGATCATCTTTGTTCTAGTTTTCCATAATCATTCCACTTTGTGGCACAGTTCTACAGACTTCACTATCTTCTCTTGTTTCTTTTCAATGTTTCCATCTGCTGGCATGGCAATATCAATTAACATGGTCTTGTTTTCTAGAAAAACTCTGTCCAGGCTGTTTGCCTGCACTGTTTTGCCTGTGATAATTGCCAGATCACATAAAATCTTGGTCTCTTCATTCTCCAGTGCACTTTCAATTCTTTGATCTCCATACTGCATGGCTTGTTTAAATCCATATTTACCACAGAGGCTCCAATGCAAGCACTTCATAACCTGATTGGGTATGTCTACATTGCAATTAAATGTCTGTGGCTGGCCCATGTCAACTGAGTCAGACTCGGGAGGCTCAGGCAGTGGGGCTGTAAAATTACAGTGTAGACATTTGGGCTCTGGCTGGAGCCTGGGTTCTGGGACCTTCCCATCTTGTAGGGCCCCAGAATTCTTTTCTAGCCCAAACCAAAACACCTACACCACAATTTTGCAATCCCACAGCCTTTTACAACCTCACAGCTGGGGTCCTCTGAGCCCGAGTCACTGACATGGGCCAGCCATGGGTGTTTAATTGCAGTGTAGGCATATCCATTGTGGTGTTGTTATTAATTATTTTTATTTTATTACGTGTATCTGGTATAATACAGTAAAAAGAACTTTGTAAAAGTACAGTGTATTATAAATAGTTGGAGTGGAAAGTACTACCAACTGCAGAAAGAACAAGTCTTAACAGTGACCTCAAGGATCCTTTCATAGGTCAGAGACTAATTCAGTTTCTTTGACTCATTATATCCATGGTATTTCTACTGGGACTGCAATGGAGCTATACTGATTTACAGCAACTGAGGAATGAAATAGTGAATCATGCACTGATTCTGATTTCCGGGGTTATATTAATTATGTGCAAGTATTTGCCAGTATTTATGGCAGGCAATTTTCAGCTTATGGATTGTTCACAAACTGTTCACCTCCACTCTTTGTTGTTCCATATTTGCAGCATGTAGTAACTCACCTATATCAGGTGGCATTGTTTTAGCTCCCTCATCGAATAATGGAAACTTTTTAAAAATAGCAGTGATGAATACTTCTCTTCATGCCTGAATTCCCCTGTTCACATGTGAAAACAAGAGCAGCTATTCCCCAAACATCTCTGCCAACAAAAAACAATTTGCATGAATGTTCACAAATAGGAAATAATAAGGAGCAAAAGCATGGTTGAACTGAACAGCTGTTCTGAATTCAAATGAATGTTTATAAGCACTGCCTTTGCAGCATTCCTCTGTTACAGCTGCTGGGAGTGTACCTCATTATCAGTCTCCAAGCCATCTATTGATCTCCAGCCCCATCCTCAAATTTCCACTCTTTCATATCTGCTGTAAATTTGTCTTGAGCCCTGCGCTCATATTTCAGGGCTGTGGTGCAGGGTTTTATACCATCACATCTCTCTGTACGTGGTTGAATAGAGCAGGAAAGTTGTGACCTTAAAATAGTCACTTTTTAAATCTCAGTTAGAAAACTGTTCAAGTCTTCATAGCTGACATGAGAGCAAGACCGTCTGTAATTTTTAGAGGACTGAGAGAAAGGCCCTAAAGTGATAAATACAAGAAGGTCTTAGAGCAGAGAAAGAGTGAAAAAAAGCTAATACCAAAAGCACTGCTGAAAGAGTCAGTTCCAGGAGATATCACCAGCCAAGAGCTGTGAGTCTGAAACTTTATTTATTCCTATCCACAAGAAGTAAAATAATCATTTTTGGTTGCAAAAATGTTCCTCATTTAATATTCAGTAATTTGCATGAGAAAACTGTCCTCCTGTGAATTACTTTACTACACTGAACCCTTTAGGCTGGTCCCTTCCCTGCAGCTGATATTTCTGCTCTAAAACATTTCCAAATTTTCTTTTCTAATGGAGATTATATACAATACACACACACACACACAGTAGTCATATCCCCGCATTAGCAATTTCAGTCATTCACGGGCACTATGGAAAAATCTAAGACCACACATGAAAAGTTTCAGTGTATTAAGACCTCACTATTTATATTACATATAACTAGTTATGACTTTTTTAAAAAACTAAGGCTGAGAATCTGAATTTAGGCATAACAAGCAGTGACTAAATTGCAGCAGCCTAGGAACAGCAACAGGGAGACTTTGTGATGCAGAGATGCATGTCTGAGTTACAAGCTTTCTCTGGGCAGGCTGGGAACATTTTACTGGTGTCCTCTAGAAAAAAAGTTAATTTACATTAGAAAAAAGTGAGGAAAATGATGGTTCTAATTCCCATTATCTTTCTTGCAAGGTCAATACAGAGATTTTTTTCTCCCATCCACAGCAGTTTGTAATATCCATCAGAGCTTGCAATTAAAAAAAGTCTAACAAAATATAATACACAGAACACTGGAATATAAATGTCAAGCTTTTGACAAGAAAGTGGAAACTGTTCCTTTATCACAGTGGATTTTAAGTTGAAAGTCCAGACGACTTATATAGAGTATATTGAGGAAACAAAAAATGAAATGATGATGCAGGAATTAAAAGATGGCAGGATAAATGAGTCCTAAGGGCCACTTAGCAGACAGAATAGCTAGAAAAGCAAGGAAGAGAAACAAATCTTAAGGATCCTTAGGTTGCAGTTACTGAAGCTATAAAAAATAAAATCCCTTCTCCACATGAATATGAAAATCACCCTGTATGTATAGCAAATGAACTACAGGATTCCACACACAAGAAATCTGTGGATAGAAGCACTGTGATTTTTTACTTTCATAGATGCCCAAGAAAGGGAGAGAAACTTTGCTGCAACTCACAGAAAATCAGAAAATAAAATGGAAACTAGCACCCCACTGATATTCCCAGACCTGAGTCTAGTCATCCATCAAAGGAGATATATCTCTTGAATGCAATATACATAAATATTATATTGATGAGGAATTTCTGCTTCCATCTAGTTTTCAGTCAAACACTAGTCATTCATGCAAATAAAATGTTCTTTTTCTAGAAAGAACAATCATCTTTTCCTCTGACCCAGAAATTGCTGGAAAAGATTACTAAAGAGAAAAATCAACTACATGGAAATCTGAAAAGTAATCTTTGGAGGAAGGCACAATGGACTGATGTGCTTCTTTGACTATTGTTGCTTATCTGTACTTTGTATATGCTTTGTTATATGTTGTTCAGTGATTGCAAAATGATTTCTGAGGTGGGGTGCCTACTTACCCATTGTAAATAGTGCATGGACTTTTAATTACTTCTGTGTGTTACTTCTGTACTCTCTGTTCATGTACTAGTTTTCCAGCCCAGAGAGGAAGGTGACAGAGCTGAAGTTCTGTTTAGCTAATTGGCACAGTAATTTGTGGTTTTGGGTGTCTCTTTTTCTGAATGCTGAAATCTCCACAAAATACATTTGGATCCTTATTATCAATCTTAGACCTTGCCTTCATGAGAAAGTTGTATTGATTGCATTACCAACTTCATCTAAATCAATCTAAGAATCTCTGATGCCAAAATAAGAGTGTCCACATAAGGGGATTGAATGAAGCTAATTAAATCATGGGTACAACTTCCTCTGGAAGCCGAAGCCAGACAAACTCAAACTGGAAATAAGGCACATTTATAACAATGAGGGTGATTAACCATTAGAACAAACTATCAAAGACAGTGGTAAATTCTCCATCACTCAGTGTCTTCATATGAGGACTGGGTGCCTTTGAGGAAAATATATTTTAGTCAAACACAAGTTATTAAGCTCTATATATAGATAACTAGGTGAAATTTAAGGGCCTGTGTTACACAGGCTGTCTAATTAAATGATCTGTTAGCTCCTCTTCTGGAGTTCAACTCTGTAAAACTATAGGGAATGGGCGGAGCCTTCACTATTCACAAGCCAGAGCTACCTGGATGCAAATTTAGCATGTTCCCCCTACCCCACTGGGTCTACAGCAGGAGCGACACAGGATGTGACTCAGAAGTTTGTCTTTGAATCACAGTACTTTTCCAGAGCTCCTCTAAGAGTTGTGCATCCATACACTGTCCCCCCCACAGGCCTGAGAGTAAACTATAATCTAGCAAGTAATCAGTAAAAACAGGTCTATAAATATGAATATCACAGTTACACCTGTGTACATTCAAACCACGGTTACGTAGTGAAATACAACACATTGGAAGAAATGAAGAAAGCATTTCTATCTGTCATACGCATTTGTTCTCATCTCCATCTCCTACATCCCAATTCCTCTCCATTCCTCTTAAAAGGGTAACAAACATTTACTCGCTGAAGGAGAAATACAGGCAGCTCTGAGATTTCCTAATTTGAAAAATACACACAGCCCAATATAAAAGGAAATACCTATGTAAATATTGATGAATGAGCTGCGTCCTTGTCTATCTAGTTCATGGTGATCACTTCCAGTAAATGAGCTTCTGATACAGAAAATCCAGAAATAGTCGATGGCATTAACATATCTGCCCAAATTCACACCAGATTTCAAAACCTTTGCTGATACAGACCACTCATATCTTTTTATTTCAGATTCTTAATACGGTACAACAAAATAGGTACTGATGTAACATTTTACCCCCATTCAGTGGCAACAAATAAAATTTCTGTAAATTAAAATAATTACTAACTATGTAATCAAAATAATTGATAACTGGATGGTGCTTGCTTTGATTTTTATATTATTAAAGTACTCTAAAACTGTATTTGTGTTGAGTTGTACCTTATTTCATATATAATTCTTTATAAATCACTGGGACTGCTTGCAAAGTAAAGTATCCTCAATGTAAGGGATGCAGGATCTAGCTAATAATTAGAGTTCACTGAAAAATGGAATTTCAATCCAAGATTTGAAATTTTCTTTTATTCCAAATTGGGATGAAAAAAAAAAGAAATCTCTAATTTCTTTTGTGAAATCAGGATAGTCCAGTATAGAAATCAATTTTTTAATTAATATTATATAATAATATAATAATCAAGCTAATAACATCAAATCAAAAAATTTTACCTTAAAAAAAAACCTCAATAATTTCCTGTTAAAAATTTTGACAAAATTGATACCTTTTTCACAAAATGTTTTGATTTAATCAAATCAGCATTTTCCTATGGAAAACTATTCTATAGTAAAAATTTCAACCAGCTCTGTTCGTAACAAAAAACGATTCTTTGAAGAGTTGAAGTCACTCAGGACATCCTGAAACTAGGCCCTTAGTCAGATGAATACATAGGCTAAATTATTATGTTAATCCAGGAGTTATAACATAGAATTAGACATTCAATATCTCTAACTGAAGTATTCTACCAACATTACATTAGTGCTGGGAAGATTTGGGGGCATAACTATGGACATGGCTGCTTGTGTAGATGTGCTGTGATCTCATCATGTATTATCAGATAAGCAGTGTTGGATCTGTTCAGTATATGGATGGGAAATTCTACATTAAATCCAGGTGCTTCATAAAGTAGTACTGGTGATTCCTTGGACAGTATTCTTTCCTATATGTAAATAGTGAAGCATTCCAGCCTGACGTGCAGCTGGAAGTATCATTCTTTTCATGAGCATAAAACTGACATCTTAACCGCATGTGTTTTTTAAAGCAACCATAGCACTGCTCTGAAGAGTAGGAGCATTCATCCCAGTGTCCTGGGCAAATGACAATCTATCTTACATTATGCCTCAGTTTCAGTTGAAAAATATAGTTTTGATTACTCATTCCATGTTAGGTTTTAATTCTCTAATCAGCTGCCCATAAGTTGCAGGACTGGGATCTTAGGTTTTTGGAGACATGGATCATGTCATCCTATGTATTTCTACAGCATCTGCCACAATGATGACTGGGGCCTTTGACTAGTATTGAAATATAGACATTATAGTGGCAGGACTCCTATTTTACTCATATTTTCCTCCATAAATAGTCCTGTTGTAGAAAATGCAATTATTTATGGAATAAGGGACTGCTCTACGTGAGTAAAGGTGGCAGAATCTGTCCTAAATAAAATAGTAAGTAATTACCTTTGCATTGTGTAAAGCACTGATCTAAAGTTATTTTCCAGCTTGAAAAGAAGGAATATAAACTATTTTAATCACTATTTAATCACTTTGAAAAATGTTGTTTTCTAAAGATGCTAAAAATATAATAACTCTTTAAGGGGAAACTTAATTGATGTTTTTGTTTTTACCAACCACAGTCTTGCTCACGCAAGAGGGTATTTTACATTGCTTGCTGTTTGTTGCTGTCTTTTCTCTTTTATCCATTCCCATGTAATTACCAACCTTTAGTCTCCCTTATAGTACCCTGTATCTTGCACAACCATACTTAATTTTATAGTATTTTTTCTACAGATGCCTTAATTTGATGTGTGATCATTTGCTTATACTTCCCATACTTTTTAACTAGCAGTTGTCAGATATAAAATTGTGTGGCTCTGAGTGTTAGCATAGTAAATTGGATCTCTGTCCGACTAGCTGGCTTTCTGTCAAGAACCAATCTCTGGGACATTCTAGCTACAATTATGGATCAAACTGATCTTGTTACATAGGAATTTTTTGTTGTTCCATGGCAAAATAAATAAAATAAAAACCTTAATGTTAAACTGAATTTAAAGTTAAGAATATGTTTCAGTAACTTAAAGGTAAAAAAAATTACAGAGATGTTGTAATTATCCTAAAACCAAGCCTTAGAAACCCTGAAAATTCAGAGTTAAGGCTACACTGAAGAGAAATCCATGCTTATTAAGGTACCAACATGTGAATTTAAGGCCCCTGACCAACCACAACTGTGCCCTACAGTCACCCTATGAAGGGAAAAAAATAATAAAATAAAATTCAAAGTGGCTTTAAAAATCAGCTTAATCAAATCTGAAATGAAAAACATGCACTAATCCTAACTGTATGGTTATTGCAAATCATTTTTGCCTGGCAGTGAAGCTTTGCAGTAACCATACAATTCTGATTATCTACTGGCATAAAAGTGGTGTGAGTGAGAAAAGAATCAGGCCCTAGACTCTATCTATCTCATCATGAAGTATTAGAGAGGAAAGAACTCTCTACTGTCATCTGTTGATGAAATGGGAGAAGAATGGTCCAGAGTTTCTTAAGGACTGCAGACATGAAGGGGCTGCATTGAGGAGGGAGCTATCTGTCGGCACCTGTTGGAGAACAAAGGGACTGGACGGGCCAGTTCTCATTTGCATTTTAGTTATGTAACAGTTTGAGGCATTTTGGTTAAAGAACAGATACATTTTGAGCCTGGGAACAATAAAATATGAATTGATCTTATTGGGGATATAATGACAGGATATTAACATCCAATGTGCCTGTAGCCACCCCCCCCGAGACTGTCAGGCACAGTTGGGTAAGGGATCCTGGACAGAGTTTGGAGGGAGAAGGGAAATATTTCTGCCATTTTCTGGGTGTAGGTCTCCGGGGACGAGGATTCCGTAAAGCTGAGAGCAGTAGATTGTGCAGAGCTGAGGGCAGCTTTGGAGAAACAGATGGTGCAGAGAAGCGGCAGCAGCTCTGAGGTGATGAAAGCAGAGCGGCAGTGCTGGGAGCAGGGTTGAGCCCAGTTGGCCTGGAGCGGCAGAGGAAGTAGCAGCTTATCGAAGAGATGCTGGTGTGGATTTCCCCTCTCAGCCTAGTTGCAGGGCTAGAAACAAAATCTAGTTCTAGTAAAACTTCGTCATGTGCTTTAGTGATTCCTCACTTTGGTCAGGTGAGTGATTGTACTTGGTTATCACTAGAGGGGTGAATTTGGAATCTCTCCTTTTCCAGGCCTCTGGAAAGACTTCTTATCCTCTGCAGCAATGGGCATCGCACCAAAACCACTCCCTATTGAGGAAGCAGCAAATAAATTCAATAGCACAAATCTGAAACAGCAAACAGTTTGCAGGATCTGTACTCTTTGGACAGCAGATGATTTATGAGCCTTGACAAGCTAATTTACAGTTCTGCTCTTTGTACATTCAGAATTGGTTCTGTATCTAACAGGGACTCCAGTTAATTACCACATGAAATAAAGTGAAATAAAGTGATGGCTGATGTTACACACAAAAACAGGTTTGTTAGTGTATCATGGGTGAATATATCCAAAACCACTGTAGAGGAAATTTGATAATGATTTGTCCCAGGTTGCGGTTCATAAAACAAAGAGAAATCCTATGTCCCATCTAAGTAAATAAAAATGAACAATAGAGGAAAAGTAATAAATAACTCCAAGTTATTTGATAAAATATATCTTGGCAGTTTGGAAGGTATTTAAAGACAGCTTTAGCAGGTTATGGATCTGGATTTGCTGTATTTCTATTCTAATATTAATACAACATAATATAAAGGGATCGCTACACTAAGGTGATTACAATTCAAGGGAAATTTACCTTTATAATTATGCATCCCCATTAAAATTTCTAAAAGCTTTGAAGAAAAAAAAAGAAAAAAAATTCTTTAGGCAATTATAGGCCGTGCATATTCTCCCTGCTATGCATGTGCACCACTCTCATTAACATTAATAGGATTTATGTGCATGCATTGAATGGAGACTAGACTTGGTTGACTTTCTCATTGTGAACAATTTATTCTAAGAGCGGAGCCCTTTTTCTGTGCATGAATTGTCTGTGAGCATATCACAATTATTACTAATTTGTTTGTTACTGGAAATTGTTTAAAGAATAACTTATGTGAACAAATTTCAGTTCAGCAGTTGATGGGAAAGGTTCATAGCAAGTTGAGTCATTCCTATATTCTAGATACAGACTTCTAGATGTGGGACGGATCACCTAATTCACAAGTGGTTTCCATTACCTGAATGGATGCCCTAACCCTTTTAAGATATCTCCACATCTGCCTGACTTATAATTTGTTTTTTCACTAAAACACATTGCACTTCGTTATTAAAGACATATTCTTCTCTGTTATGAGAATCTCAGCAGCAAGCCCCAAAATCTGCTTTCACCAAAACGTATATGTATGTCCTGTAATTTGATCCAAGGGGTTTCCCATTGCCCAGAAAAGTTCCCATTGACTTCAAAAGCTGTTGCTGGGTGCTCAACACTTTGGAAAGTCAGGTTGCTTATTTAGGTGCCTAAATATCAACAAAGGATCCTCAACATAGGCATCCTTGTTCAAAAATCTTGACCTTAATTTTTTAGGCCCATTTTATATTCCTTGATGGTTAATTTATGCCTCCCAATCATATCTGTGCTAAAGAAGGAGAGCAAGCAAGGAACTGTTCCCATCCAGCCTACTTCAAAGGGGAGATGTGTAATCTTCCTCCAATATCTGTTTTGAGTAAGAGTGACGGTGGTAGGTAATTTGCGGAGATGGGGGACATTGTTGAGGCTGGTTAGTGCTACCAGCAGTGAAAATAGCTCCAGAGGGGATGTGCCTGGGCACAACATGATGTTGTTTGTATGGGAGGTGGTGTGGGGGGTTGTTAGGGTATAAGTATATAACATAAGTTTGTATAAGTATTTAGGCCTGAGGTGGGATTCTGGGCCTGTCTGAAAGTCAAAGTCTCTGAGCTACACGTTAACAAGGAACAAAGACATAATGTGTTCCTCTTATCTGTTTGCAATTAGATGGGTTTTTCTTTTTTACTGTGAAAAGATAAGGGATGCAGTTAAAATGTTTCAAGGCATAGTGAAGGTGTGATATATGAAAGTACAAGCGAGGGAAAGCTCTGACTCCTCTTCAAGACAGACGCCAGAGCGAGGCCAAGCAATCAGCTGGGAGGTGAAGGGAGGTGTTAAAAAAGAAACATACATAGTGCCATAAACTGACCATGGCCAAGATGTGACGCTACTCCCTGCCCCTCTCATGAGGTACAAAAGAGTCCCCACACCCCCCAAGACAGAATATGACCATATATTGGAAGGAGTGGTACCAGGAGGGGGTGGCCTACAGTTATAATTAAGGCTATCAAAAGGAAAGCGAGAGGAGGGAGTTTTGTCAGCATACAGAACTCTGGTCAGGGAGAGAGGGAGTTCTTTGGACATATAGAACTAGGGTTGTGGGGAGAAGGAAACGCTAATCAGCATATAGAGAAATAAGCCTGACTGGTGTGAAGGATTTAGATACGGTTATGGTTTTAAGTTTGTCAGTGTAAGCCTCAATAAACCCTTTGTGGAGCACTTGCACATTGGACTCTGGACTGTTGCTTTCTGGCAAACTGTGCCTGGGACCTGAGAGGGGGAAGGTCGGGGGAGCCCTAATAGGGGTGTCAAATCTTTGCATGCTTTGCAGGTGGGAAGGCTGCACTGTGTAAACTACTAAGTAGAAAGGGGCACTTCCAGGAGCACCCCTGCTTGTTTGGAAATGCTACTCTGCGGCCCCGTCCCCATTATGGCTCAGCATCACCAGAGATAAAACTGAGTCCTAAATCTGTGGCCTGAAAAATTATGCATGAGCTATTTTAATGATATTTAAAGTATGGTGCCAGTATCTTTCACTACTTTTTTTATAGTTCTGTAGATGTCTCTCAATTTCTAACTTTGTTAGATCTCTAATGTTCCCATAGGTCAATTTGACCCCATGGGATCTTGCTTCATGTGCCTTATAATAGTTTTCTTTCTGCAAGTTCAAATCCCACGAGATACATTTAAAGCTAATACAGGGGAATAAATAATTCCAGCTGTGCTATACTAAATATTTCCAGATTCAGTTTTTCTTATTGAATATTTTTGTTCATCTAGAATTGCCCGTGTACATGTAGAATTGCCCATGTACACCTAGTATTTTTAAAATTTTAAATTTTAAAATTCCATTCAAACATTTATATTTTGTGACGTGTCAGGATATCTACACAATGCCACATGCATTAATTCTCAAGCTTACTGGAGATTCATTTCACATCAAGCTCTTTCTAGGGAGTCTAAAAATCAACATGCACACCTAAGTTCCAGATTTTAGGGAATAGTAATAAGCTTCCAATATCTGACCCAGCGGTATTCAACCTTGAAGAGCTGGTGAAGTCAATGAGCAAAGCCACACAGAGTTACAAGGTAATTGCAGCATGTCATCCCAACATGACCCAACATATTCATGTGTTGACCCAATACCACAGTGAAAACAGGGCAAAGCAACATCAAGGCATCAAGCTGGGTAGTGTGACTCTCCATAACTATGATATTGTATTTGTTATCTCTCCTCTGCTTTCCTCTTTGCCTGGCTACTTAAAGGCTCTGCACAGGGACTTTTCTCATCTCTATCCCTTCTCCTGTAACCCCTTTTCTCCAGTTTTATGAGGCAGGGAGGGAATCCAGTGACGGGTATCCATTTGTTCATAGCTCTCCCCCTACAGCCTCATGAGTCAGGCAGCATGGGAAGCACACCTCTGACCAATGCCCTCCTCATTCTCTCTGGTAGCAGGCACAGTGAGAAGCGTTTTGGTTACACTTTTGGACTCTCTCTGAGTCATGTTCAGGGCATCAAAGAACGCATTAGGCACTACAGCCAAAAATGAGTCTCACTGGCTTGCCCCCATTGTGAAGAATCATACAAATAACATACCAGAAATATCTTACCTTTGTAAAAAAGAGCATTCCCAGGGATTTGGGTCTGAGAGTCCAGTCCTAATTAAAGGTGTGTAGTGTATAGATTTGAGTAGAGCACCTGGTTTTAAAGTGATCAGCATTTTAGAGTTAACTGCATTTTTTTTACATTGTGAAATTACTCTCCCATAGTTTAATTTCATATTATTCTAGTATTCTGGTATTTGATCCTCCATGTATATTTTAACTCTCACAACAGTCACTATTGGGTAATGCCAGCTGTTGGGCCAGCAGCATGAATACAACCCAGATAGATTTTCCTTCCCTAGTCTCCCTAGGGACAGCCACCTGCTTTGTCTCTGCTGCATCCAGCGAGATACCTGGATTCTCAACATAAGCCTTATGTGATTCTGATGCTCAGCATGAATTGAAAAGAAGCTTCACTGAAGTATCCTAGAGAGCTACAATAACAGCTAAAGAAATATATTTGAGGCCTATGTACAATGAACACACAAAATAAAAGCCAGATGGAGATTCTTTTATTTCTTTCATTGACAGACCCAATAGATGTTGGAATAAAGAAATGAGAATAAATCTGGAGGAACTGGGCTATGAGTGAATTCTGATGTATTCTATCATTTGGGTGCCTAAATGTCAGAGACGTGGATGTGGGTGGCCATGCTAAGAGCTCGAAGCAAGAGACAGCAGCCAGGAACAGAAGCCCAGGTCAGAGCTGGAGTCAGAGGCCACATGCCAGAGTCCAGGGTCAGAACTGGAGTCGGAAGCCAAGGGTTGGATCTGAGGGTCATAGTCAGGCTCCCAGAAGTGATGCAAGCAGGGGGAAGGCTGAGTCCATGACAAGAGGAGTGCTGGGTCGAAGGCAGGAACAACATAGGAGCAGAACTGGTAACATGACATAAGCAGGACTGGGAACAAGGAAGCAGAACTGGCAGTGGGAGCAGGCAAGCATGGGAGCTACTCTAACCCATCCCTGCCTGGTGTGGTGATCTGTCTCCCTCAAGTGGCACCTAGCCCAGCAAGAGATTGATGAGCCTGATACAGCCTTAGCTAAGAGCAATGGGGCTTTTGCTCATGCAGTAGAAGCTCATATATTAAGCTGCAGTGGTCCCAGATTCAGTCCGACCTGCTGATGACCAGGATCTGTCAGCGATACACTATCACTGCTTTGAGCAATCATTGAACTGCTGCTGCTAGACTTAAGAGCCGGTCTGCAGATTCAGCCAAACAACCAGGCCATGTAGCCAATCAAGCAGCCTACTACAGGACAGCTGTGCTTAGTAGATTGCCTGAAGACTGGCTTTTCTGCAAGCCCTGATTCCTGACACTAAGGCTATGTTTAAACTAGCATTTTTGATGGCCAGGGGTATGAAAAAACACACCCTGAGCAATTAAGTTTCACCAACTGAAGCACTGGTGTGGACAGTGTTATGTCAGCAGGAGACACTCTCCTGCCAAAGTAGCTATGGTCATTCGTTGGGAGTGGTTTAATTATGCCAACGGGAGAGCTCTATCTCATTAGCATAGAGCAACAGGGGAGACCTATGTGTAGACATAGCCTAAGTGTTTCTCAAAGGACTAGAGTGCACAATATGGCTTTTGGACTAGAAAGATGCTTCTCTACTTAAGTCTGTGTGGGGAGATTTTGTTTCAGATCTCACTATATATTAAGTTGAAGATATGCTCATGGATAAAAATTGTTGTTTTTCCTTTTATATGCTCAGGAAGTACACTGGAGTTTATTTGCTGTGCCTCTCACAAATGATAACTAGAGGACAGATTGAAAACCCAAACGATGAGATTTTTCAAAGCCACCTATGCATATTAGATATTTAATTTCCAGTGGAAATGAATGGAAATTCGCATTCAAATCCCCTATGGAAAATGTCCTAATTTTTTAAAAAATTGGAGAAAATCAGATCAATCACATCTTAACACAGAAATCTTTACATTTTCATTTTGTGTGTTTGAATTTAAACTGTATTGCAAACTGCTAATGTGCATGTATATGAATATTGAGTAGCACAAATATCAAGTAGCACAGATTAGTGGAGCCTCACTAATTCACACCATTGTCTAGGAGACCCATTGCAAATTGGTAAGTAAATGAACAAAAGTGATAAAAGCAATGGTGTGTCACAGAATTTTATGTATGTTAATATTTTGTAAAAGATGTTCTGTAATGCAGTTTGTCAAAATGATGACATTTCAGTAACGAGAGCATACTACAACATTCACTAATAAACCTTTACTGCAAAGGTTGTTGGGATCAACATTTTTGCTGTGTAAATCATGGTTGCATGTGAATTAGTGAGGGTCTGCTGTTTGGGGAAATAGTTTTCAGAATCTGTTTTAAAAACATTCAGGTCCATGAATATTACTTCTTCCTGATAGGGTCAGTAATAGTCTCCTCTACTCTGTCACCCTTCCATTCTCATTCCCTCCTTGACCAATTTCTCATCAATAGCTCACTCTTTTTCATGACCTCATGCCTAAGAGACCTTCTGACCTATCTTTCTGGAACATATATATGATTGCAAAGTCCCAGAAACCCAGCAAACTCGATAAAGTTTAAATGATAATACAGGAATATGGGTGATTATGCTTCGGTTATTTTAGTCCTACAAAATTGTCATTAAAATTTATCAGCCTAGACACAAATTTGTCTTGCCCACCATACCATGTTAGAGCTAATAATGAGGGGGAAAATCCTTTCTTCACCCATCAGAAATAATTACTTGCACTAGTTATCCAGCTACCCCATGGACAAAGTACAATAAATTCTTATGGGTTTATTTGAAATTAGATGTGCTGAGAAGTGCCTTGATCCTTAAAATACTCTTTTATTCAGCTATCTGTCTGAATGCCTTGGAAGTGTACTGAGGCTTTGATAAACTTCTTTGAGATGACAGTTTATTTCTCTTAATAAGTAAGTGATTGCTATATCCATTCACTAGCACTTTTTTTTCTGTATGAATTAAATGAAAAAAAAAATCCTTCAATATTAATATTTAAGGCCAGCTGCTCAACAGGTGTAAATTAGCATAAGTCCATTGAGCTGCATCAGTTTACACAAGCTGAGGATCTGGGCTTAGATTTTAATTTCGCAGAGATAAGAAATTCAAATGTATGGTTCTCACAGCAATATTAACTCATTCCCATTGTGCATCTATTGGCAAATGGCCTCATAAAATCATTGCGTTAGAAGGGATGGCAGGGACCATCTAATCTAACTCCCTACCAAGATGCAGGATTTGTTGTCTCTCCATCCCTCTTTTGAAAACCTCCAGCTAAGGAGCTTCCACAACCTCCATAGGCAGTCTGTTCCATTCTGCTACAGTTCTTACAGTCAGGAAGTGTTTCTTGAGACATATTCTCAATCTGCTATGCTGTAGTTTGAACCCATTGCCTCTTGTTCTGCCCTCTGTGGCAAAAGAGAACAACTTTTCTCCATCTTTTTTTATGGAAGCCATCTGTATGTAGAAACGAAGAACCACTGTCTTGTGAATGACACAAATTACCAAAGGAAGTGGTAGATTCTCCATCTTTGTGTGTCTTCATATGAAGACTGGATGACATTCTGTAAGAGATGCTTCAGCCAAACAGATTTTTTAGTTCACTTCAATATTCAATATTATAAAGGAGGACAGACTAGGTGATCTAATGGTCCCCTCTGGCCTCAAAATCTATGAATCTGTGAAACACAGAATCACAGGTTAGGAGACCTGAATTCTGTTTCTGGCTTTCCACAGTTTTTGGCAAGTCATGAGTGATTGAGATGCTTGGTTTGAAAACTATATATTTGGATTTCTTCATTTTTATATAATTAAAATTTAGAGTGAATGTACTATTAACATTGTGTTTCTCATTTAACATTAAAATATATACATGAGTGACTCTGTGTTACCTGGGTTTCATTCCATTTTAGATAGCATAGTTCAGTGTGTATAGGTCTATTTTAACCAAGGACATAAAACACTGAACAAAACATGAATTCACAGTAGCCTTATAAATATGTAAAATATGTAGCTAGTAGACAAGAGATAGTAGGGAAGTAGGCAGTATCCAACAGACAGAATATGTATTGTGCTTGAACAGCTCATGGTTAGAGCCCTGCGCTGATACAAAATTTGTATCTGCTTCCCATCTATGATCCAAAAGCATGATCCGTGGATATCAGCAGATTTTCAGGGCTCTGCTCATGAGCTGTATAGAGATTATTTCCCAGACATTAACGAACCAATCACAGAATGTGTGATAAGATGTGGAATAGAAGGCATCTATAACCGTCTGTTTTAGAAGGTGAATATAAACTCATTAATAATTTTGTATTTTGATGTGGGTATTCCTGTACCCATCCCCTACATGTGAATCGGATCAGCTTCATGTAGTTCAACTGTATGCTAATAAAGAAATCTGAGTGATGAGTTTGTAGTTGAGCTGAGTTCTTGGGGACTGAGAGGTTAAGGTTTCAGAGGGAATCCCAACAGGCACTGGCCTGGGATCAGGAGACCTGGATTCTATTTCTGGTTGGGTGATACAAGTTATTTCATCTCTCTGTGCCTTTGTTTTCCACTGATCCCTTTGTCTGTCTTGTCTATTTATAATGTAAGCTCATCATGGTCCAGGCTGACTCTCACTATATGGCCTGGTCTTACCTTTCGGATTTGGCGGCAGTTGATGGGAGATACGCAAGTGATGTAAAACACTTGCATATCTCCAGTCGGCTTCACTGCGTCTGTTCTGCGCACTGTCCACATTGCGCTGTGCTGACGGGAACAGCGTTCCTGTCGACGTGGAACAAAACCACTTACAGGGGTGGTTTTCCTCCATTGATTTCTGGATCGATTGAGCGGGTCTACGCAGACCACTCAGTCGATCCAGAGACATCGATCTGACGGTGGCGAATTTGCCACCTGTAAATCACAGGTGCTACTAAAATACAAATTGCAAGTCATCATAATCATCATACCATCATATTGGAGGTTCTCAAGATATTATAAGTCTCCCACTCCACTTTTATAGCAGTTAATGGAATTTTTTCCTCAGAAATCTGTCTAGTCCGTACATTGCTGTCTGCATCGGTTGGATTATCCTCACGTATGCTGCCTGCTAAAAGATCCCATTGTGTGTAAAACATCCATATGGAATCTTTTTGGTAAGTGAAGTGGCATGTTTCTCTAATATGAATATTAATGTGAGCTCAGAAACTTAACTTGGAATAATGGTAAAAAATGTAGGGCTGCATTTAGGAAATGGATTTTGAGGAGCAATATGCTCTTTGTCTCTTTTGACTTGGCTGTAGTTATGTGTGTTTCTCACTGGTGTGGTGGGACATACAAACCTCACAGTAGGCTATAAACGGTTAAGAAGCTGGTTTGGGTTCAGCCTGCCTTGCCCTGACGCACCTGCAAGAGATTCACAGACTTGAGAAAGAGTTAAAAGGAAGCAGAACAACTCATGTGGTGGTAGACCAGGGAAGAGAGCAGAGCTGTAATGGCAGCACCTGAAGAAAGGGCTGAGGAAAGGCAGGATCTCTCCCAACAATTGAGTGGGGGCATAATCTTCTTCAAATACATCTGGAGGGAGGCATTTCCTTCTCTCTCTCATATTAACTCTGTGTTAATTCGCCTTGTGTTGTTTATGGATTACCCCGACAGGCAGAGACTTGGAACTGACCTGGTCACTGGGCCAAGTCACTGGAGGAGCCAGCCACCACCCTGAGAGTGATGGAACTGTTACACCAAGAATGACCACAAGGAGGTGCTAAGGGGTGAGCTGACCCCCTTCATACCTTCTTGCCAGAGACTGTGAATTTTGGACTATAGTAGAGTGGTAGGAAGAAAATTAAGATTATCCTGCATGTCAGACCTTTGAAAGCCCTAAAAGGGCTCTAGACCAGAGCCCAATGGATTGGGAGGGCCCAGGCTTCCCTACCAAACCCCACCTCTGCAGTTTGAAGCACCTAACCCCCTGATCACTAGGAAATGCTTTCCACAAGAGCAAACTCTCACATTAGCTAACTTTTGTCAGCATCCCAAAAAGCCAGGAAAAACCCAGGAAGTCAGTAAAGAGCAAACTTTGTATCAAGCATACAGACCATGGCATCTGTTCATCCTTTCCCCTAAAAATGACTTGTACTTCATTCCGCCACATTTTACAGAGGATACAATAAGCTAATCCTAAAATAGTAACATCTGTAGAGAACTTTAAAAGCCATTGTTTGAAGGTTGTTATACAGATTCAAAATTTGTGACATTATATTTGCTAACATTTCTTCTGAATTTGATATAAAATATTCCATAGTTTATTGGACAGTTAGAGTTAGTCACAAATTGGAGTTTCTCTACCCAGAGAAATTCTAACATTTCACAATTAATTTTCATTCTGAATTGAAACAAAAAACTCCAAAAAATCCTATAGAATGGAAATTCTACAAAAGTTTGTTTTGGAGCCATGAAAAATTTTTGTTTTAATAATATCAAATAGTTTCATTTTGATAATGCCCATAATGTAAAAATGTTATACTATAATACAACATAATATACTATCTATAATGTTATATATTTTATATTATATGATATAATATTATAGTATAATGTAAATATCAAAACAATCATCTAAACAAAATGTTTTGACATTATCAAAGTGAAACATGTTGATATTATTGAAACAAAATGAGAAAAAAAGTTTCAATTTTGACAAAATTGCATTTTTGGATGAAAAAAAAGTTCAACCAGTAATAGTAATTGTAGACCAAGGAAAAGATCTGCAAAGGGTTACAGTCCAATGGCCATAGACTTTTACTGCATATTTTTTCACATACTGGGCTTTTCATTGGCTCAAGACCATGTATGATGAGTTTCTTAATTCAAGATGTGTCGAAGAAAAAGTTCCCCACTGATTGCTTATGGGCCAAGTTTATTCTTCAAAGAGCATTGCTTGGATGCAGTAAATTCATAAGTACTACACTGCAGTACTATTAGATCCTTCAGGTTCACAGAAATGTGTACGCCCAGGAGTTCCCAGAGCAAACAACTGACTTCCAACTGACTGAGTTGTAAAATCTGACATCTGTCCTTATCCTAGACATATTTTCCCCTTAGTCATGAAAATAAAGTAAAATCTATGAAAGGGACAAGAGCATGTTCCAGCAGCTACGTCTTGGATTATATGCCAAATCCTGTAGGATGTCAGCATTGTAATAACATCAGACACTATGGAGGATGTAGAACTCGATTGATGCACTAAGCAGTTCTTTTTTGTTATAAAATCTGATGGTTTAAAGTAAAGAGTCTGTTTGCTTGGGGGAGTAGTCATCTTCTATGTCAGTAATGCTTAAACATTTCATCAATGTAAACCTAAAGGTACTGTATATATTACTATATCTAGTATGTAAATATAACACTTAAAATGAATGGGCAATGAAACCAAGAGCCATTTACTGATTGCAGTCATTTTTTCCCCTCTTTATGGTGGCTGAATTCTTGTGATGCTGAAAAAATGTACTATGCAGCAATTCTAATGCTGCACCAGCCACCATTTATACATGCATATCACATAACAACATTGAATATTGTGCTTTGTATTGATACGTTAGCCAGTGATTTTCCTCTTACCTATAATGTAGCCTCATTGTGGACTCTGAAAATGTCTATTGAATATGATAATGAGAAGCCACAGGACTGAATATTCTTTTCCATGGTAATTTATGAACGTTGGATGGCATCTCTTCACTGTAAAATTTGAAATGGGTATTAAAAGATCATAAGCCTGTTTATTAAGTGCTAACTCAGAGAAAACCTGCTTCCTGGAGAAGATGCTCAGAGTAGAGAAATCAGCAGATAGTTTCTGGGGAACTTCATTTATTATATGTGTTCTGAACAGCTGCATCAGGCTCAAAAATGGAATAGACTGCATCCTATTAGAACAAAGGAATAAAATGTGAACACTAACAATACCAGAATGATTGAGTTAGATGAATGCGTTGTCCAAAGGAAAACCTACTGAAGCCAATAAGAATCTTTCTATTGACTTCAGTGGACTTTGTACGAGATTCTAAATCAACAAGAACTCTGAGCAACCCAGGTGGTACTTTAATATGCAATACCAAGCACCAACACTGAGGACCAAATTCAGTTATGCCTTTGCTGGTCTAGCCCTGATGATTTTTGGGCCAACAGCAGATTACCATCACACTGTGGTATCTTTTTATCATGTCTTTGTGATGTTGCATTATGATGTCCACCACATCAGGTTATCCAGCACAAAATCCCAGCTCACTATTTTGCAGCTATTCCTTCCATGCTTTGTGGCCCAAAGAAAGGGGGAGAAGCAGTGGTGAAGAGACATGGATTTTTGTTTGAATATTCTGTGTTTCTGCGTATGTGCAGAGAGCAGGACAAGTTAGCTCAGCTAGAAGGGCCTACAAACATCCAGAAGTAGGGTGGCAGCTGCTAGACATGCTCAGTAACTGTTTCTGAAGCAGTGTAGAAAGACTACATTGTGAGCCAACAGTTTGGCAGGTCTCACATATATTCACCCTTCAAGAGCTGAGGTAATCAGAGTACTAGGGAGGAGTGGGAGTTATAAATATACTAGCAACTGAGGTCCACTATTAATCCTAGGTCTGTAATGTTGCTAGCTGTGGCACTCCCCAGACTCTTGTTTCAGCTTTGTAAATGTTATATGCATTTTTGTGAACCACACCTTGGAATCATGAAGACATCAAAGATTATATGTGTTATATTGTGTGATCCTGGCTAACGGGGGTGTTTCCTTGTAGAATCTGTAATTATTAGAGGCTGATTAATAAAAAATTCCAGTGCTGGTATGCTAATACCCAGCCTTTGATTTTCATCACCTGAAGAAAAGGGCCTTGACTGCTTTTACCTGTTTCTGGGGGCCTGGGAAACAAAGGCCCCTCAACAGTATAAGCTCTGATCTGACCGAGCTCTTGTTCTTGGTCTAAAAACTCAGACAATCCTTTGATCAAGAGGCCAAATCCTGCTCAAAGGTTCTAGACCTGGAGCCTGCCAGGGTCCCCATGTGACAGAGTGGGAACCACTGATA
Organism: Mesoclemmys tuberculata; assembly: GCA_007922155.1. Taxonomy (NCBI): domain Eukaryota; kingdom Metazoa; phylum Chordata; order Testudines; family Chelidae; genus Mesoclemmys; species Mesoclemmys tuberculata. The sequence continues at coordinate 34,748,311 of ML675616.1, read as the reverse complement.
CGGTTAGTATGTGTATAAATCTTTTATTGTTCTATGGTATGTTCAGGCTCACTAACAGCAATTCCAGGCCCCAGGACAAAACAGTCAATTCAAAGCTGCCCCCCACCTCCCTCCCCCGAAAGAGACGGCTGAGGTCCAAGTGGGCATCTGCTTAAAGTTTTTACTTATTTGTTCTGTGCCATGCAGATTCCCAGGTGGCTGAGGTGGTGGTATCTGCTACTCAGCTTCCTAGGTTCCTTTGACTCCCCAGGGAGATTACTGAGGAACCTGGGGAACTGACTAGCAGATACCACAGCCTTAGCCACCTGAGAACCGGCATTGTGCATAATAAATAGGCTCGGCTCATGGGAGGGGTGGAGAGCACGAGTGGTGGGAGTCTGGGGGGGAGGTGGGTGTGAGAAGGAGAGGAGAACACATACCTATCCTCCCATCTACCTGGGCCTTTTTAAATTGCTGGGCCTCTGGACAATTGCCCCCCTTCCACCTCTTCTTGTCGGCAGGCCTGGATATGTTTTCTGTGTAACACTATTGTCTTAAAATAAATGCTGGTTCTTTGTGGAAATTGGCTGGTCATTGGTAAACCATGTTTACTTTTCCTGGAGAAAAAGAGTGAAACTGAAGGGATTGAGTTATGTCAGACCTGCTGGGATAATCACAGTGAACTATGGGGGCTTAAACTTAAATCCCCAGTCTAGGTGGGAGAGGAATATGGGCCCCTTCCCAGTGAGAGGTGGTGACTTGGTGCCTGAGAGGGCTTTCTTTAAGCAAACCATGGAGGGGGTCAGAGATGGAGTTCCCCCAAAATTGTGAGAGAGATATTTATGTACTTACTTATTTATTCCTACATTTATATGTTCCTTTAATAATTTTTTTAAAAATGATCTTTATTGACTGAAATGTTTTGACTGCTATTGTTCATATAGGTTAGCTTCAGAACATTTTTGTTTTGTGTTAGGGCACTGGTATAAAACTGCCCATTTTCATCTGGGCAGTTCCATAGGAAGTCAGGGAAGAATGTTCTCAGATCCTCCTCTCCTGATACAGAACACCTTTCTGTGGGACTGTAACACTTCGGACTAATCTTTGAAAAGACCATAAATGCTGTGTGAACATATTGCAGAAATTGAACCATCAGTCCTATATGATTGCCAGTATGTAAGCTTGTTGCAACTTCTGCAATAACAAAAAGAAAAAAAGGTTGAAGAAAAATAACCCTCTGGATTAGGCAATATGGATGTATTAACCTCCACTCACTGGAGACTCAGAGACAGTTAAGCTGTGGTGCTCTGCTATTTGGGGGTTAAGTTGGAAAGGTAAGCAAAAGAGGCATGTTTAAATTGACTAATGCCAGAAATAAAGTTTCTACAGAATTTCTGTAGTAAATAGTTACATTCGGATCAGACAAGCTCCTATTTTCCATGTTAGTGCTTTGAATAACAGAGAACTCTCTATGCCGGCAGAAAGACATTAATTTCTTTCTAGTTTCCATTTTAATTACAGCTGGAGAATTCATTCACTGAAGTGAAACTAGCAGGTTTTCAACACGGAACAAGGCTACCACTTTCAAACCTCAAAGAAGAGACAAAACTAAGTTTGTAGGTAGGATTATAGGAATTGACATAGTGGATCAAACCACTGGTTGTCTAGTCCATTGGTCTGCCTGTGACAACTGTCAGCAGCAGTTGCTTTAGAGGAAAGTGCAAGAAATCTCAGGGTGTAGAATTATACAGTAAAGTGGCTAGTGGGGAGTTTTTCCCTAACCATCATCAGTTAGTGATGAGCCTATACATATCGATGGTTTACATCCTTCCTGAAAAAAAATTGTTTTTATTTAATCTTGCCTAATATTAAATCCAACTATTTCTGTTGTCCATAAAAATGTCCAATCCCTTTCTGAATCGTACTAAACTATAAGCCTCAGTGATATCTTTGACAATTAGTTTCACAGTTTAAATGTTGTGTAAATATTTCCTTGAAATGCACTGCCTTTCAATTTCATTGGATGCTTCCTTGTTCTGGAATTAGAAGATAGGTTAAATAGGAAAGCTGTATCTACCTTCTCTATACTATGCTTTATTTTGTCCATTTCTATCATGATCTCAGTGACTCATCGTCTCCGCTCTAACCTAAGCAACCTTAGTGTTTTCAATTATCTGCATTGCTATGTTATTTATTGCCCTATACATTCATGGATTTGTGGATTATAAAGCCATAAAGGAACACTGGATAATTTATTCTAGTCTATCTTCCTACATAACACAGGCCATAGGATTTCCCAGTGTTAATTCCTGTTTGAAGTAGAGCATACCTTTTAGGATAAAAACACCCAATCTTGATTTAAAAGAACACATGCATGGGCTGCTACTACTGTAGGAGCCACCTATCAATCTGCTACGTGTTCCAGGAAGCTGACTGAGGGAGGACTTAAACTCTTCACAGGGACTGGTTAGAGTTTCCCTAAGAACAGTTCATTGCCTCTCAACTCCCTTTCCCCCCTTCAGTCAGGCATGTGAGTGAAAGGAGCATTTAAACCAAACTCACTTCACAGGCACTTGCTAATGTTGATGTAGGATTTTGCATTTCCTAGCCTTCCCCCCCCCTCATCCCAAGACTCTATTTGAGGATGGTTAATCAAAGTAACAAACTGCTTTTATCCCCCTGATGGGGAACCCTGAGTGAGAGAGGATGCCGACTGCGACTCTCAAAGGGAACAGCTATTTTAAAGGCTAAATGGTTCGGACTAGAACTCAGTTTATTAGCCATAAATGCCTTCCTACTCTTGCCTGACAAATTCCAGATAGCCTTTGAAGACAAGAAATACGTCATTTTGGGATTATCTTGACCCCAAAGCCTTATGTGTTGCACATTTAAAAAAAAATGAGGGGTGATCATCTGGCTGGTGATAATTTTGTTGGCTCTTAGGTAGATGTGAGACCAGATTTTCAAAAGAGTTTAGGACCAGGTTTCCTAAGGCTCAACAGCAACATTGGAGTCCATTTTCCAAAGAAATTAGCTCCCTATCTAAATAAATACCAGATGTACTGTGTACACTGTAGATATCTTATGCCAAAACAGACAGCAGTGTTTCTGATGTTCATTTAACTCATTTGTTTATTAAAATCTTTTGCCTTATACTAGCATCTTAATCTACAACCAGGATATTTGGAAGTCATTACTTAACAATACATATCTAATGTGTTAACTTAGTGTTTTCCCTTTGATATTGGTTTGGCTAATTAATCAACACATATACAATAAATGTGAAACTATAAATAATATTTTTTATACAAGAGTACATGAATGCTGAAAATGTCAATAAAAATCCCAATGCAGCTGGGACGGCTGGTTTTATCTGTGCAATAGCACAACTTTTTTGTTTGTTTGTTTCAGCTAAAAAATATGGTTTATTTGATAACATTTCCATCTTATCCTTTCTAACTTATAAAAATTCACATTCCATATTTTTAAAAACTTGTTTTTGTTTCAACTCAGGTACAATTATTTTTATTTATGAAAAATATTTTATATTATTTTTCTGAAAAGACCATTTTTATTGTATTGGCTGACAGATCACTGAAATTGCAAGACATATTACCTCCTGTTTCACCTTCCACACAAAACTTGGTACTGTAAGCCATG
>ML675616.1:34611472-34739672 GCA_007922155.1 Mesoclemmys tuberculata | reverse complement strand
AAAAACTAAACACTGATATATACCTATTTGTAGCTGGAGACAGCTGCTATAAATTCATCATAATATAATAACTAGTGTTCCTTCTGGAGTGAAATAAAGACACTGTGAAGAAGTTCAAAGGACTATTATTATTCACATTATTTATAGGTAGGCAAGCAGATCAGGTTTAGTGATGTTTGAATTTCCAAAGACCTGTTCAATCTAATTTTAATCAGTTTCAAAATAAAGAATTGCTGAAGCACTGTTAACACAAGACATGGATCTCAAGCTATATTCAGACTCTAGAATAAATATGACAGAAGTGGCAAAAACATTCATATTGTGAAAAAGGAAAGTTTTCTTTTTTCAGGGTGTATTGACAGAGAAAAACTGTCCATTTCAAATAAACAAGGACAAAAGTCAGTTTGGAAAATAACATGGGATGGGGTAGTTTTTTCGGTCTAATTTTAAACGCTCTTGAACTTCATTGGTTCAACCTCAAGTATTACTGCATTCATTTAAGAAAGACTTGAAAAAAAGAAACAAAGAAAAAAATGGAAAAAATAAATGGAGATGAGACAGTGAAGCATGAAAAACAAATACAGAGAGAGACTGTACCTTTATGTTCACCACTTTTACAAGACTGCGATAAATTTCATACAAAATATGTCTTGTGAGGTCTCATTTGAAAATTCAGAATTTGCTGATCATTATTGTCCAGGTAAAATATATGTGACAACATTGTATGTAAAGTTATGAGATTCTACTGCATGACATTGCTGAGCCATGTTCCAAGTTTAGAAAAGCAGACACAAACCTCAGTGACAAAAGGCAAACTGATGCATCAGCTGTCACCTGGTTAAGCGACCGTTCTTTGACCAGAAGAAGAGTATGAGCAAGTAATTCACGTCTTCGCATTGGAACTGCTGGAGGTGACTGTGCAAACAGAGTTTATGGCTCTTGAATCTCAGCTGGAGATGATTTCCAAAGAAGAAAATAACTATAAGAAGTTATAACTGAGGACACCAATCATCTCTCCTTTCTTTCTTTCTGCCCACAACATTCACAATGCCTGAAGGACAAGGAAAGGAGCATTGGACTGGGGGTAGGGGTCCTAGATGAAAGGTATCCAACCGGTAAGACTGCAAAATCCTGTGTTGAGGGAGACATTTTGCTTTCATTTCACCGAGCTTGTTAAGTGAGATATTAGTTGCATTTTATCTTTTATTTTCTTGTAACCAAATTCTGACCTTTATGCCTCATTACTTGTAATCACTTAAAATCTTTCTTTCTGTAGTTAATAAACTTGTTTTATTGTTTTATCTAAGCTAGTGTGTTTGGATGGAAGTGTTTGGGAACTTCCATTTGGGATAATAAGATTTGTGTATATCATTTTCTATTAATGAAATGATGGATTTTCTGTGAGCTTGTATGGTCCAGGAGAGTGCTGGCCAGTGCAAGATGCACATTTCTGGTGACAATGATGGGGCTGGGATTTTGCTGCTGTCGCTCTGTAATATAATTCCTGGGTAGCTGCCTGGCTAGCTATGGCACTTTTATGGTATAGCTGGAGGTGACTTATATGGTGGAGTCTCTCTGTGGGCAAACCAGGAGTGGTTACTCTCATGATGAAGCAGTGTAAATAAAAGTCGCCCCAGGTTGGAGAATTGAGGGGACAAAGCTATTTAACATTCCAGATTGTACCCTTGGTAATATCACAGACTGTGAGAAAGGGACTAGAGACGGGGAGAAAAACAAGCTAACGAAAAAATAAATATAGTACACAAGGCTATATTGTTTGCCAGAAGCTAGGAATGGGCAATCGGGGGATGGATCACTTGATGATTACCTGTTCTGTTCATTCCCTCTGAAGCATCTAGCATTGGCCACTGTTGGAAGACAGGATATTGAACAAGATGGACTATTGGTCTGAAACAGTATGGCCATTCTTATGTTATTATGCAACCATTTGGCCCAGTCTAGATTTTGAGGATTGGATCAGCCATACAACATAGCAGAGGTTTCCCTTTAGCTACAAAAGTGTAAAAGTGACTTGTGTTTTATTACCTTTCCCAAATGAGGTGTTGTAGTGATTGTAAAATTGCCTCTTTCTTGGGGGTAGAAGAGCCTATGGGATTCAACCACAAGAGAGGAAAGAATTAGTTTTGTAAATCTTGCAAACCCAAAAATTTTGAGAGGTCTGTGAACTGTCAAATTTCAAGAAATTCACCCACCACTATGCATAATGAGTCAGTGATTAATTTGACCCAATTTACCGTTTTGCTGGAAGGTGCCAATGGCTGCCATCAGATAAGTCTTTTATGCAAAGACAATCATGGACCCTGTTAAAGTCAATGGGGGGCCAAGCATTCTTTCATACTCAATAGAATGAGGAGTTATGTAATAAAGAAAATTACTAATGAGGAAAACTAATGGCAACAGGTCAGAACCCAGCCTTGTGATCAGAGAGTTTCTCAGAGTGCAGATATAGGACTAGGATATTGGTTTGGCGGACTGTGTATGATAGGGCGTATCTATGCTTTGAGCGGAGGTTGTGATTCCCAGCTCAAGGAGACATACACATTCTATCTATGACCAAATTAGCACACTAAAAATGGAGGAAAGCCAGCACTAGTATTGGAAAGGGCCAGTTGCCCTGAGTTTGTACCTGTCCAAGACACTTGATATGAACTCAGGCAGCTAGCCTCTCATGGCTTCATTCTATTTTTAGTGTGCTAGCTTGATCAGAGCTAGCGTGGGTATGTCTTCTTGAGCTGGCAATTACTCCCACAGCTGGAAGTGCAGACATAACCTTAGAGGCAGAAAGCCGGAAGAAGAATTGTGAGTAACATTCTGAGGGGAAGCAAAGAGACAGAGCTTCTTAGATACAAAGCTTGATGGAGTGGCAGACTTGGAAATTTCTGAGCAATTAATTTGTCTTCTGTTGTTTGTTTCTATTGTGTTCAGGGAAATATGACTTTGTGTACATTTTCTGTAAATGAACAAGATTACTGGTTAACCCCTCAGGCCAAAGGGGCACCTAGAATGAGATGCAATGCAGTTCCCCTATTAGAGTGACAAACTGCTGTCTCAGATTCACCTTCTACTTGAGTAAGGTACAGTTTCTGATTGGCTTATTAGCTACTGAGAAAATTCAGTAGAGGATCATGTTTTGCCATTTCATGGCAAGAATCGTATCTTTCATTATCTGCCAATTAGAGAAATAAAAAGGTCTTTTGTAGTGCTTTTCATCAGCAGATCTCATCTCAGCATACGTTACAAAGGAGATCATATCATTATCCTCATTTTACAGAAGGGGACATTAAGCCACAGAGGTGATTTGCCCAAGGTCACCAAACGAACTAAGTAGAGCCAGGAATAGAACCCAGCATGGTAACTTCTACTCTACAAGATTTAATAATTGTTCTATTATTTGATTACAATTTACTACCAAATTAACTACTTCCTCTTCCTCTTTCTTCTGTTATCAGCCTTCTCCCTTCTACCTCTCCCTTTCTACCCTTCCTCCTGCCCTTGCTGTGGTTTCCTACTACAGCCCAATTTGCACACTGAGTTCTGCTAACTGGGTTTGTGTTATACAGGAAGTCAGACTAGATGATCACAGTGGTCTCTTTGGGCCTCGGAATCTATGAAAAGCTATTGCCAACCCATTGAAACCTTAAGGTTAATATTCTTTCCTGTGCCAGTGCTCCACTCAGGGTAGAAGGGATAGTGTTAGCTGGTTATGGCTTGCTGATTCTCAGGCCCAGTGTGACTCAAGATAGCTGTGCCATTGGTGAAATGTTCTTAATAGACATTAAGCTAGTAGAAGCTAAGTATAGTGAAGATTGGCTGTGCGCCCCACACCAACACTTGACCTATGTTAAGAGTCTGTTCCACACGTACAGGACCCATCCACAGCACACTTATACCAGCAGGGAACTGCCCTCTTGAAAGGGAATTCTTGGCTTGCTAACTGCAGTCAGATTCCAGCCCCTGTATTACCTGCATGATAGAAAGAACCATAACTATTTAGAGAATGTTTTGCTATATCTCCTTTTTCCCCTCTCATGTCTCAATGCCTTTTTTGCACTGACCCCTAGAACTGGCGCCATTTCCCTCCTCACTGGGGATCTTATGAAAGCTAGCAGAGTGGGACCCAATATGATTGGATAAAGCATTTGCAGCCCATTAATGATTCCTGGCAGGTGAGTACTGAACTGGGTGGGAGCAGCCGCATGTAGGACAGAGGCACTGTCAGCTAGCTAGAGCAACTCCTCAGCTGAGGGGAGCCTCCTGTCTCAGGTGGGGTTTTGATTAGAGTTATGAGTGACACTTAGGTGTGACTTGCAGCAGGAGCCAGAAATGTGGAGGGGATGGTCTATTCATTTAAAATTTGTTGGCCTCTTTGGTTTTTATACCAAAACAAAATCGGGTTGTGTCCCTAACTTAAGCAGACCCTGAGAATGCTTGCAAAAGGACACATCCAAAAACATCCCCTAAAGGATGTGTTTCATTCAGAATGGAAGGACCGCCATCTCAGGAAGTAACTCTGCGAAGAAGGTTGAGAACGTGTGTTTCCTGCCTCAGAGAGAGGGAAGCTACCAGCAGCAGGAGGGGAGCTGCCTCTGTCACCTTTTCCAATAATAAATAGATGATGTTCTGTCCTTAAACCGAGTTTATGCCAAAGTCAGTATTCTGGGGACTGTACGTGGCTGTGCTAATCCACCAGAAAGGAGACCACAAGATCACATAATGGGACTGGGTGCTTACAATTTAAGTTCCAGAAATGAGAGTACAGCAATGGGTGGGGGATCAAGCCAATGATTTGTATTTAATTTAAAGGAAATTCATAGACAACAGTTGAATGTGGCCTTTACTGCTGCTAGAGACACAGGCAGAACTCAGATTCACAATAGTCAGATGGTGTATGTCGATTTTCATTTCTGCCTGAACTGTTCACTCACCCTAAATAGTAAATTTGGATGAAGCTTTCACAAGGGACAGTGAAGTAACTGAGAGGTGTTCCTACTGATATACAAAGTGATGTGGCATACATAATTTAGGAAAACTAACTAGTGTTTGAAGGGAAATGTAAAGAATTAATGGATAAGTGTGGGAGAAGAAGAAAGTACATGAAAGTAGTTGTCTGTCAAGCTTTTGTTATTTAATTGAACTCCTTTCTGATTTTCAAACATTTGACTGGACAACATGTGGGGCCCCCATGCCACACCGGTGGTGAGTAAGATGTAGGTGCTTTTTGTGTTACATGCCAGCAGGGGTTTTCAAGGACAGCTCAAGGATGGACACTGTGGGCTGGGAGGTAAGTAGATGCAGCTGAGCCTAGTTAGGCTAGATTTTTAAAAGGAAGCTGGGCTACATTCTGGTGAGAAAGTGGTGGTTGTGTGGAGGCTAAAATAGAAGGAGAAGGGCTGCTCTGTTAATATTGTTTTGTGCTGCTTTTAGTCCTTCTTTAAGGGTTTGAGGCAAGTAAAAGGAATTTTGTTGAGACTGGAAGGGGGGAATGGAATAGAGTGGAGTGTTGTTTTGGTTGCACAACAGCCCTGTAACTATAAACCTAAAATCCCTAGAGGTTTATACTCTTATCTACTTAGCTATCCATTCACCTATGCTAGTTCTTATCCTGACAGTCTGACCAGAAGAAGAGCTCTGTGTGTGGCTCAGAACTTGTCTCTCTCACCAACATAAGCTAGTCCAGTAAACAATATTATCTCACCCACCTTGTCTCTCTAACATCCTGGGAACAGCATGGCTACAACTACACTGCATACCAGTCTTTGATAACCTCAGACTCCTGAGAAATTTCTCTTCATCTGCTAAGGCCTTGTTCCTGTCACAGCCCGGAACTTGCCTGTCGAGAATAAACATAAGTACCATAGCCTTTCTGCATATTAACAATTCTTCAGCTCCCAGTTCTCCCTGGCTGCTGTATATTCTATATGCTGTCACAGCCAAACTATCCATTCTAGAGTTGGTTTCAAAATCTGAACATTTTTGCCCTGCTCTAATTCCTTTATTTACAAAAGTGAGAAAATTGCCCCTGAGTTTTCCAGGAGGAGAATTATCATAACCAGTGCCTTATGCATGATAAAAACCGCACAGCTTTTCAGCTACCTGCTGTGTATCTTTCTTACTTGGATACACACCTGTTGATGACAGCTTGGTCCTTACTAGATGATGAATGTAGAGAGTCTAGAGATTCAGGGAGGAGCAGGCTTGGCCTTTAAATTGATACCCAACTTCAGTCTCCATGGCAACTACACACCTGTATGAAAAAGTTCTCAAATTACCTGTAGATAAAGTAATAATATCACATGAAATAATTAATTTGCAATCTTTTATGATCTAAAGCACATTAAAGTCAATGGGATTCTAGGATCAGTGGCAGCCTTTTCCAGTCTGCTTTGCTAACCGCTCAGTAGTATGGACTCTGCAGCACATATTCTGTGCTGTGAGAAACTGCTAATAGTAACTAGAAAGACCTATTCTAAGAACCCAGAAATGTTAACAAGCTGAATGATTTTTTTTTCTGGTTATCTGAATGTCAGTTTGAAAGAGTTCCCTTCAACAAGTTACTGCTCGTAGAAAGAAGTATGGACGACAGTAATGAGGGAGACTAAATGGACTGAAACTGATATTGGGGACATCTCATTTTCTAGAAAATATATTTAAAATAGATCTTTTGCTTCACCAGTAATTTAGAGAAAGTATGTGCTCTGTTTACTAGTCTACAGTTATTATTATTGAAGCACCTATCTGTACATTATTTGCTGGCACTGTAGTCTATTGTTATTTCAACAGGGAAAATCATTGTCTGAAATAATAGCAATGTTTTGAGAAGAAAATAGTTGCATAGCACTTTTACCCTTTAGATTCATTGGATTGCAAGGCTGCGTAATACTTGGAGCCCAACTGGGGCCTCTGGGTGCTATTGTAATACAAATTATTAAAACATCCCTACAACACATTCATCTTGTGACTGGCTAGCATCTCCTACAGACTTAAAATGGGATGGATCTATTTCAAGGTGTGAAAGTTGACACCAATAAATTGTGTTATTTTATTTATTAATAGAGAGAACTATTTATTTTTAGGCGTGAAAGTAAACATCCATATAGTGTCATTTTTATTTATTTATTTTTTGATGTATAAAAATGTGTTCCTCGTACTCAGATAGCAATTTTTTAAGAAAGAGATGGCATTTATTGTTTTTTCAATATAAAGTAAATACAGTTAAAAAAAAGAGTTGTATATCCGTAGCACTACCCCTTGCTTTCACCAGGAAGTAAAAGATTTCTGCCACATTACAAAAAAAAAAAAGTCTTCATCAAGATACTTAAGAGGAGAGAAATTGCATGAATGTCTAATAAATGTCTTTATCACATTACATATAACTACATAGTAAATATATTCTGTACCATTGAAGAATATAAACCGTATTTTCTGACTCTCAGTCCTGTCCTTAACTACAGACCATGCTGTGGCAGATATGGCAATTTCCTGCCATATCTTTGGGAGATCTTATTATAGTAAGTTTATGTATTATTTTGAGCCAGGGATTGTATGTAATTCCAGGGGACCACACAGCCCTTCAGATCAGTGGGGCTGATTAGACAAATTCATTCAGGTTGTAACACCTACAGAGAGATATCATCATCTGGAGAGGCTCATATAAACCAAATCAAATTGGATTTTCTAGAGACCAACAGACAAAGAAAGAACTTTTGGATAAATATCCTGAATTTAAACTGGCTCATGGTCTTCTTTCTGACCCAGCAAACAGATAGAACATTCTGTCCAAGGAGGGGAAGGGAGCAGTGTTTCCTGGCTAAGGTTAGAGGGATTTGGCCTACAGAGGCCCCATAAGACTATGGGTGGCCTTTGGTCAGCTTATGAGTGTGTGTGAAATTTTTTAAATGTTTTCTTTGTAGTGCTCTCACCTGAAGAATAAATGTGCCTCATTAGGAAGAGCTATGTGGTACTTATACCTGTGGACAATTATGCGATTTATAACCTCTGAGGAGAGCAAAGTACAGATGCTGTTTAGGCAGTCTGGCTTGCTGAGAATAAACAGTGCAGCCTAGGAAAAAACCTGGTCTGGGGTTCAGGGAAAGCCATGGGTCTCTGCCCAAGAGAAGTGATAGATGGGAGTTAGAAGCCTAGAGTAGGTGTTCTTTCTGGATCAGAGTTACCCTAAATAGTGACGCATCATTTTGGCCTCCTGAGTGCTTATGCTGCAAATGGGGGATTCATTGATTGATTGAGATTTTCAAAAAAGCTTTAAGATGATTTGGCACTGGTTAGCAATAGTTACACTACGTATGTGTAAGTTCTTCATCATTTCCCTCAGCCTCTTTGCTTTGCCCTTTTTCCTCCGCTTTCCTCCATTACTCACTATTTAGTGTTTTGTTTCAAAACTACATTATAAGCAGTTAGGAACAGAAATTGTCTACCTGTTTTTTTGTACATCCTCTATCACAAGGGAGCCTTTATTCTCATTGGGCGTGTGGAACTGATACAATACAGACAGATACTAATACTAAAAGGATGAGTATCATACTTCCCATTGATTCTTCTAAAGATCTTAGCATAAACATGTTTTTACATCAGTCTTAGAAATACTAGCTACCACAAAGTACAATGACCACACTTAAGAAGTCTTTCTGATTTGAACTGCTGAAGGCCTATTTCTTAAAGTTAAAATGGGGATTTATAGTAGCAACAATATTATTGCTGAAAACAATAAAAAGTTGTTTAAAGTATAATTGTATTTTTAGAAAGAGTACTGCAGTATCCGAGATATTAATTTTCCGAAGTATAATCTGCGTAGTGGCATTTCCATCTGGAAATAGTGCTTCTCGGTATGGTGTCAATCTGTAGCGAGTCAGAATACCTGTGTGGATGGGAAGGGATTTAATTTTGATTTTTGCCAGAGGTAGGGTATTAAAATTCCAACCCATAGGCAGACAAAATAGACAGTTTTGTGTCATATCAAGTACAGCAGAATAAAGAAAAGAGACATTTTTAATGTGCATTTTTAATTCAGTGTTCAAGTTACAGGATGGGGATGTGAAGTCTCTTATGCTGATAAGACATAATGGAATCATTCTTAATGTTTGTCTTCTCTTCTAGCTTTATTTCCTTCTATTTCTATTCTTTCTGCAGTCTGAGTATGAGGAATTCTGAAGTGCTTTGAGCTTCTGATAATTCATATTCAGCTTTAGTACATAGGTGGATTTCAGTCTAAAAACAAATTCCATGGGTCGTGGTCATAAGTGCTATATTTCAAAGCCTAATCAGGATTTGTTGGTGAAATACCAGTTTAAAACACGTGTTTCGCTTCTCGGCCTTTTGGCTAAGAAAGCATGCGCTGCCCGTGCAGCCCTTAAATATGTTCTGCCATTTAGTTTTGCGCATATATCAATTAACAATCTCATAGGCATAGGTGTGTTGACTGTGTCCCTGTTTTGATGATGATTAGGTAAGGCTAGGCTGGTTGTCTCACAATTCAGGGAAATTTCACCTGTACTCCCCCCCTATGGTCCAGCAACTGTACCCACTCTATGCTTCAGTCTCAACTGGCAGTCATCTCTCTTGAGTGGAGACACACGCCTCACTCCCTTCTGGAGCTAGAATATTTCCAGGGCTCTGACAGGATCAATCCTTCAACTCCTCCCTCCTAAGGGTTTCCTTCTGGTTTCAAGTTCATCACTACTTCAGCTCGGAACAAGCTCGCAGTCTAATGGGGCCTAAGTAGGCTCACTTCTTCCAACCGTTCCCTAAAGATTGGGCCCTCCATGGATTAGAGAGAAGGCTGTGAGCCTGTTTAAAGCCAGACTATTTATCCAAAAATCCTTTATTTGTTGATTGATCCCCAGAGAATCCAGTTTGAACTAGTGTCTGTGAACGCTTCCAGAGGATGGCTTCAAAGGGCTGATAACCAGAGGAATTACATTAGCATCCTGCTTTTCCTAGAGGAGTTACATACAGTTCCACAATAACACACACGCTATTGTATTTTTAATACAACGGACCCCAAAGGTGTTAAACTTTATTGAATTAAGTTAAACTTTATTGAATTAGGTTTATCTTAATTCCATGAGGTTTGTCCAGGATATTGCAGACTATTGTCAATCTATCACATGCCGTTACCTTGAAACTGCTTTCTTTCAAAGAGCTGCTGATGCACTATGACTAATATAAAGTTTAATGAATTGTCTGGTTATCGATTTAGGTAATTTTCTATGTGTAGCTCAACAGATGCTTCAAAACTTTAAAATGTTGCTTGTGGCTCTGGTTACTGTGAATTTAAATCAAGGCATAGAGATTTAATAGTGACTAGGATACATAATTAGAATCTTTATTTATTAGATGTGCACTGAACAAATATTGACAGTGTACTCTCTAAACACCCAAAATCCAGTTCCAGGATGCACGAGGCTCAGTTTATAGCTTGGGAAGGATTCTTGAAGCAATCTCTTCTTTTGTTTTTTTAAAATCCTGGCAGGTTTCTGAGAGTATCTCCCCAGAATGTTCATTCTTTTCTGATAAGTGTCAGGCTTCTGCTTTAATTTAAGGTTGAGTTTTGCTTGAACTTTTATAGCTGAATGATGCAGTTTTTAAATCAAAACTGAGCAAACTACAAACCGAACTTTGAAACTTTAAATTATGTTAGATGTAGGAAGAAACAAGAGATGCAAGAAAAAAGGAAATTTATAAAACAGGCATTGAAATTTCTCTCTCTTGTTTATATCCATTATTCCAAGCCTTGCTCAGCTGCACACAATGTGAATGTAGCAAGAAAACGTCACTTTAAAAAGAATTCTGCCTTTGAAGCCAAGAAGTTTAGTTAAAAATTGGACTGTCAATCACAGTTAATTCAAGCGATTAACTCAAAACAAATTAACTTGATTAAAAAAATAATTGCAATTAATCACAGTTTTCTGCTACACCAAAAATTTGTTGAATAATGCTCTCAGGACTCAGTGGCAATTTGAGAGGAAATTGACAGTATTCTAAGCTAGCAGATGGTGTTCCCACAGAAGAAGAATGGAAAACCACAGAAAACAACCACTTACCACTTTACCTGTCCCCTTCCTCCCTCCGTCACCAGAAAGTCCAGCCCCAATGTCCAGAGAACATTATTGACAGGGACAGGGAAACGGGGAGTGACTCAAGAATTGTATTTTCTTCCCTGAGTTTTTGTATTGATACTGCAAGCCTGTCCCCTCTCCACTGCTAAGAGACATGGCATGTGTTTGTGCAACTGCTGGAGCAGATGCTTCATTCACCTCTGCTTCTCCCAGCTGCGGCAAAGTAGTTCAGTATAGGGAGAGGACAGACACTGGCATTGGTACAAAATATTTAAAATGGTCACAGGGAGAATGGGCTGCTCTGACCTTCCTTGGACACCCAAACAATTCCCTTTCCCTTCCCCTACCTAGTCAAGCCTGCACACAAGCCATCAGCCGCCCCCCAACTCCCTTTGAGTGGCTCCCATTTATAAGGGAAAGGAAAGACAGGGGTGTGGAATTGGAGAATGGTGCTGTTTAATCTTTGGACTTCCATAAGTATCACAAAACTGTTCTTTCACTACCTGGCCCTTTTAAAACCAGGCCACTCTTTTCCTCCCTCCCAATCCCTATTCTGCTTGGTTCAGGGACTATCACTGTCAGGGCTGGCAGACAAATGCACAGACACAGGGCCACAGTTGCAGCTCTTTAATATCATTTCCACTAAATGCTTTACAGTGGTTCATGGAATTTCAAAATAATCACTGATTTACAGCCAGGCATTGCTTCAGCACCACGTTGAGGTGGAGCAGGGGTTGTGTGTGTGGGCGGGGAGCTGGGCTGAAGCATATAACACGGATGCAAGAGGGGATATTTTCAGGGAGGGGGTTCCACTGTAAAACTTAACTGGCATTGGATTCTGTTTCCTACAGCAGCTTTAGGTCCTGAGACTTCCAAGGGGATGGTTCTTCAACTGCCTTCACTGGGCCAAGGTCCTGAATCACATGCTCCTCTTCCTCCCAGGATTCCTCTGGGACTTACTTAGAGGTGCCCACTGTCTCTCAACAATATCCTGTCATACAATGAGAGCAGCAGGGTTGAGGAGGTCATGTAAGAGTCCCTACTTGCAGCCCTGGAGGGCATCCGGTCCAGTTCATCATAGCATTGGCATGTGCTAGATCCCCTCTTGGAGTTCTTCACCCTCAAGTACAAGAGCCCAAGGTGGTTCATGCACCCCTGGCACTGGGACAGATTCTGTGAAATCTTTCGGTACAGGTGAATATTCCTGTCAAGGAAGGCAAAATTGTGGAGGATAGTGTACGCTGACCACACATTCATCAGCACCTGTGTGCACTCCAGAGACCAGGTGGCTGCTTTCAGATCATGATCCCTAGTCACCTGTACTGGTCAGTAGATTTCAGCAGAAAACTGTTCTCAAATGCTCAGGACAGATTGCTACTACTGCTGGCAAGGTGGTGGGAAAGGGTCAGGGACCTTTATACCTCTGGTAAGAGTCAGGCAGCAAAGGGATGAATGCATTGTGGGAATGGCTCTGTAGGGCTATCGAGACCTGTGAAAGGGTACACACTCCTTACCTCTGTAAGTAGGCCAATTAAAGGTTGTCTGAAGGTTATTTCAAAGATTCAAAAAAGGATTTGATTCCATTTTGGATAGAGATGACCTTAACCTTCAAAATCCAAATCTGGACCTGGATTCTGAATACTTAAGGGTTGTTCAAACCTGTGGTTTGGTATGGCTGAATCTCTAATTATAAATGGGGTGTGTTTATTTGCTATAAACAGGCTCCCCTGTTCCTAGTGAATACCTGATATATTTATTTCTCTTTGTGAGAACTGTTGGAAACAGTAGAACAATTAGATATAACCAAAAACTATATACGCTCTCTCACAGAAACAGCATGCACTATGGAAAGATACAAGCATCTAATAGATGTGATTCATCACCAAAATAAATACACTTTGTATATTTGTCTGGAAGTAATGAAAAACAATAGCTAAAATGTAAGATTTCATCTTTGATCTGATCAAAACTGAATCATTCTGACATTAATGAATTTCTTTCTTCAGTGCCCACTGTGAAAGCAGACATTAATTATTTAAGTAGTCATTGTGATACCATCACAAGGGCACTGCAGACATCTTTTCTGATATCTTTTCCTGGTAAATGTTAAGGAAAATAATGAGTTCAAATTACTGAAATAAGAACATGCTGGAAGTTCCTTCAGTATTTTTTTAGTGAAAGAACTTTGCTTTTTTCCTTGTGTAAGAAAATTGAAATAATAGATTCCCAAAGGACAACATACAACAAGTCTATCATACCAAAAACACTTAAAATAGAGTTATCAGGACTGATCCTCAAAGACTTGGGTGCCAGTGGAAAGTCTAGTATCTGAGGATATTTTGGGTGAGACCATGAAATATACAAGATAGTTAGAAATTAAAGCTCTTATGGCATATTTTGTATGAGTAGAGAATTACCCCTTTGTAGCTGGAGAAACTTTCCTATCCCCAGTTGTTATGTTGTGTTCAGTGCACTAGATGCTTCCTGTCTGTTGCCCTTCACCAGAACGGTGACTTCATTTCAGGTGTAAAGAACTTGTACAACCAGTGACCTGTTTTGTGATGAAGTGACAGCATCTAAATGTAAAAAAAGACTCTGAAATTTATAAAATAGGGAGTTTGCTACACATTGGACCTTGCTACATCCCTTTCCAAACTTCTGACCATTTCAACAGATGTTGTTTCTATCAGATTAAGTGTTAGAAGTCATGATTTTCAGATACTGAAAAAGCATTTCTGAAAGCAGGAACTTCTAGAGCTAATATTTGTGGAGATTAATTTTCTGTGATTTACTGTGGGCTATACTACCTTACTACTAATTTAACTGTGGGCTATACTTACCTTAAAATGAAGTCTTATTTTATAATGTAGATTTACTATGGCTCCATATAAAAAAGTGACAATTTGGTCTCTCTATTAGATTATTTCCTGCACATTTTTTCAGTCCATTCATATAAACTCCTACTTAGGGAATCATCCCTATTCAAGACCCCACATACTCATGTGGTTGACTTTAGGCTCATGCTTATCCAGTGAGAATTAAACACATACATAAAGTTAAGAATGTACTTAAGTGCTTTGCTTAATTTAAGTGCTTAAATGTTTTTTTCTGAATCGAGTCCAGGGAGGTTTTTCAGGACAGCTGGATTGAATTAGAGCCAAACAAAAAATGTATAAGTAGTTTATTGGATTAATTTGTCTTTTTCTCTATTTACCAAATGTCTGCAAATATTGCTATTTTCTTAATATTTTGTCAAATAGCATCTGGCAAAATTCAGAGGCTTTGATTGGTCTATAGCTTGCTATTTAAATTGTGTTATGTAGTATTTTTTTCTGTTCCATGATGGGGTGAGCATACCTCTTATCATGGAAAGCAAGCTGAAAATTCACTCTTCATGAATCTTCAAACCTGCATTCTTAAAATGTTCTGCCTATGAGCAGCCATAGTTTTAAAACTCAACCATATGAATGTTCACCATGTCCTGAAATTTGGAATAAAAGACACACTGAAGCAGTAGGCACTTATTAAAGAAAGCAACTACAAGCTACAGGCAGGCTTGCACACACATTGAGCTCCAACTTTGGTTCCCTTATTTGCTAGAAATGACATCATGTCTGGAACTATAGCTCAGAGACATCGAGTGTCTTAATGACATATTTCAAGAAAATGAGATCATATCTTCAATGACTGGTCAGAGTGGCTATTACAACCTACTTTCTCAAATCTAACAACAGAAGGATGTTTTTTTTCCAGATCAGGCAGGAGAGAACTGAGTTTATAGGTCCTGATTCAGCAAAACACTTAAGCACAAGCTTGAGTACTTTGCTGCATAAAGGCCATAGTATTGGATACCCATGTTCAATTCACCTTGATAATTGTGCTGTTTATATATAAATGGACACAGCTCATTACACAGGTGCAATTAGAGTTTTAGATGAATAATAATAATTAATTATCACGCTTATGATTTCTAATGCCCCTATACACCCAGGTACCATGCTAACTCTGTATCTTGACTAGAACATGGATACACATTCAGTCCATGGCTAGTTGTGATCATCAAACATGTTTGGTCTGGAAAATAACCAGAGGAATTATCTTCAATGTATTTCTCTAGAATAGATTCTCTGACCTTAATAAACGCAGTTGGCAAGACTTTGGCCAAGGACACATTTTGAAGTGTTTCTAACTCTGTATTTAATGAACTAGTGATGGGCTACCTATCATTGTGTTATTCTAGGGGTTAAAACTCTGAAATACGAATGATTTTCTGTCACGAAGAGCTGGATACAATTTAAAGTCAACAAAATATGTTCAAGGACGTCAAGTGTGATGTGCTCACCATTTCATCAGTTTCTCTTAGGAAGCAGAGGAAAAACGTATTTGACTGATTTGCTGCAGAGCAAACTTAAAAATGAAAGGGCAAGGGATAGCAACCAAATCAGTGATTCATTTTCAGTGGGATTAGGAGGTGCAGTACTGGTAAGGCATGTTTCTTTAGTGCTTTGAAACCCACCCCAGTACTCAGCTGAGAGTAATTCAATAAAGCAGGGTTTACGACCTCAGTTTAGGAAGCTTTGAACATCACCTTTTTTTTTCTTACCCAGATCTTCAGACAAGCTTGTTATATAATTTAGAGCAAAACAGCTCTGGCCAGTAAAAATGGAAACAAACAAATATATGCTTCCTTCTTAGGAAAGAGGCAGCACACTCATTGTCAACCCAGTTTCAAATCCCACAGCCGTTGCGGCTGATTCTGACCTCCCTTAAACCAGTGTAAATAAGTTGCAGAGAATAAATGGAGCTTATGCTGGCAAAAAACAGTATGAAGAAGATCAGAGTTGAGCCCCTTAAATTTGTCTAGCTTTATTTTTTATGCTTTGCTGTGCATACTGAGCACAGCACGCTGCCGTTTTGAGAGAAATTGCAACAATAAGTAGTTGGCAATCTATGTAGCAAAGTACTGCTGTTACTGTCCAGTAGCCACCATTACAAGTCGTACTTGAAGTAGGTGATTACTGAGGTATATCAGAGTCCACTGTGTGCTAACTTGCTAATTGCTAACCTTATAATAGTGACTACTAGATTTCTTGAATAGGTTTATTGCATATGGGCTCACTATTTTCCCTCAAATTAATACTGCTGCATTATTTCCTTTAACAGTTGTTCTGTGTTTTCCTGATATAATTCTCAGCTGTTCAGAGAGCCAAAGTTGCTTTGCCCTTTAAAGGCCATGGACAAATACTAATCCTAGGAAAATCCAAAAGGCAGTTATAGTGCAGATTCCCAGAGAGTGCACAATCAGAAATATTTTAAGGGGCTTTTCATTCAGACCCTTCTTATTGTACCCAGTAAAAAGGAAAGAACTTTGTCCCCTCAAAAACAAAATAACCCAAAATAACAAGAGAGAGGACAGAGAATTATGACCTACTTAAATGAGACATTATTCCCCACCATTTGGTATTCCTTTTAAGGTCTGAAAGAATCTCTTAAATATTTCTTGACTAGACAATACCAAACTGGAAAGGCAGGAGGAAGATCCACTACAACAGACTTTGTTTTCCTGTTATATATGGACAGACCAAAGTTAAATCTATCATGGGAGAATTTCCAATCTAATAAACCAAGTTTAGAGAGTCTGTGGCTTGCTGTGTTTATTACAGATCCAGAATGCACAGTAGGTAAATTGAGGTTGTGAGTTCTATCTACATAGAGGGACTGTTGAATGTTATCTAGATACAGGCTATGTCTTCACTGATGGTGGCAAATTCATTGCATTAAAAATTGACTTCTCTGGATCGACTGAACAGTCAGTGAAGACCCACTCAGTTGATCCAGAAATCGACATATCAAGACCAGCTTCTCAAGTGGTGTCGCGGAGCATTGACAGGAACACAGTTCCTGTCAGCACAGGCAAGTGAAGACGGCGCACAGAACAGAAGCAGAGACATTGACGGGAGTTATGCAAGTTTTCCGCGTAACTTGCGTAACTCCCGTCGACTGCTGCCGAATCTCCGAGGTAAGTGAAGACAAGCCCACAGATACTGAATATGCAACTGCTTAGGAATGATGATTACAGTTAATAAGCATGAGGCTGTCTACCAGCAACACAATACTGATTTCCGTGGGGAATATATCTTTAGAGAAGATGTCAATCTGTATGCATATGTACCTTCTACAAATAACCACTACACTAATTCTTGATGTGTGTCAGCCTACCCTTCCTGTTATAAAACTTATCTGCTCAAATCCTACTATAAAATACAGGTCTGTGTCTGTCTTTTGTGTGTGTGCATGTGTATAATCAAAAGAACGATGTTAAAAGAATATTATTCAGGTTGCAAAATCAAGCACTCAAAAGTTATGGAACACTAGAGCAGCTGTTCAATATTTTGTTTACTCATTTATCAATGTGTGGTCCCAGGCCTTATTTACTGCATACCATGCAAACCCTGTTCTTAATACAGAATTATTAATTTCCTCATGGGATTTTCAGTGGCTGTCATCACTATAATACCTGTGTGCTTCACAAACATTTTTTTTTTCACAACACGTGTGTGAGATGAAGGGGTTGGTATTATTCCTACTGTACATACGGCAAACTCCTTGTATTTCTCTCTCTGATTTCCAGTCCCAATTTCTTTGACATCCTAGTTTTTCTCAACCCAACTCCGATATGAGTTTCACTTTCTCTCTCTTTCTCTCTCTCTCTCTATATATATACTAACCTTTGTACTGAAGAAAAAAAGAAGTGGAATTAACCAATTTCTAAGACATAAACTATAAAATTTCTCCACCTTCTTGAGCTTCTTACGTACCTAGCTGAAAAGAATGAAAAGCTTATCTGACAAAATCTTGGGGGCACCAAATTAAAACATCAGTTGACCTGTCATAAGAACATTTCCTTTCTATTGGAAAATGTTATTTTGAACCTGCTATAAGGAGATTAAGATGATGGATGATGATACATGGTTTAAATAGTACACAGTGTTTCACCAGCCCTATGTCTATGAAAGTCACCTGGAACTTTTCAGTTCCATTTCCTCTGACTCTGATTCATAGTACTGAGCCTTAGCCCAAATGATTTGCAAAAGACAAAACATCTGTTTCAGAGGAATATAATTGATTGGGTTTTTTATCTTTCATATTGCATAAGAACAGATGTGGCTGAATGTTGCGAAAAATGATCTGAGGCTATTCATTTGAATTTTCAAATGCAGTCACGACACATGTGCACACATGCAAGTAACTGGACCACTCAAATTTGTATGAGAGTTACTAAGCTGAGTGACTGAGAGTCATGTAAGTGAAAGCAGAATATGGCTTCCCTTCTTTTTGTGCAGTTTTCAGAACATTTCTGGGTGCTTGAAAATGAATACTAATGATTACAAAAATAAGGAGTACTTTCACTCCTCTTTTGTGATTGTATTCCAATAATATTTTAGCACATTAAATTACTTAAAAGAATATTTAAAGGATCAGTGAATTTTAAGGGGATATTGTACAATATTTGCAGAATACAAATTTCAAATGTGTAAATGTAAACATTTCCCTTGGAAATTTGATTGTAAGAGTTATAATCACCCAAGCAGCTAGAAGAAACCTATTCTGTGGCATAATATCCTATCAAAACAGCACAGATTTTAAATACTAATAATGAATTGTTTGTGAACAACTTACAAATTATGAATTATTTACATAAATTGTTAATCAAATATGTTTGAAATATGAATACATATGATAAAATCATGATCTGTTCTGGTACAATTCCTGAATAGAAAAATAGGGTGAAATTTGTCAAATAAACCAGTATTTGTTACAAAGTATTCATAGAGGTGATTGAAAACCTGCCACAAATGTTCAGGTTTTTTCTTTTTAATCAAAAACTGATTTTTTTTTTCCAAAAAATTATTTGAAATTTAGAAAATTTCAGCAAGGCCTGCCTCCTCTTCGTTTAGGTCCACATTAAGAAAGCTCTTTCCCAGATCTAGATGATGTTGCAGATGGGTATATGCATAATGTGTACGTTTCACCATGGACTTAAATGCTTTTAATTAATAAAAAAAAGGAAGAAAGAGAAAGGAAAACCATTCTGATGTGATAGGTACATGAGATTTGTGTCTCTTCACGGTTGGTAGTTAATATCTCTGTTGAAATGGGGATTTTACTATACAGCGTTTATCTGCAGCTGCATTCCTTTGAGGCATGAAATTTGTTCTTTTTAACTTTAAATAGAGAAATAGATTTTGGAAATCACATTACATTGTTTGCTCACAGCTTTAGAATATACTGTCTATTTTATTCCACGATTATGGAAGGGCATTTAGAATTTTTGTGCAGCTTCTCATTTAAAGAGGTTTTGATAATTGCATTATTATAGCATCATAAATGAACTTTCTGGCTTGCTGCCATTTTACCTTATTGTACACACTTGCAAATACAAATCTGACTATTGTTGACCTTCTGTTGGAGTTCATCGTGTAAAGGTACTTTTGAAACTGAATTGTCTGAATTGAAACTTATTGATGCTTCATTGAGATGTGAATACATAGGTATCAAAGACCCCGTCCTGTGAGGTGCTGAACAGCTTCAGATTCCATTGAAATCAACAGGAGTTAAAAAAGCTTGACATCTACCAGGAGACACACAGCAGGGCTGAATAGCAATTTTTCACCCAAAGAGAGGAATCCTACAAAACACAATTAACACCATCTGGACAGAGCTGTTACAAAGCAGCCCTTCTGCAAGGCATTACAGGCAGCAGAGTGAAAACAGGTAGGATAATGCTATCACCATGAAGCTTGTACCTATGGGGAGGTGGTAGTGTATAAAAGCACTTTACAGATAGTGCTAATTAACCGGAGGTACAATGCTGCAGAGGGGAAGAGAGAAAAAAACTATTAAGGCAAAAATAGAAGAGGAGCAAGTAGGATAGAGGAGAAATAAAAAGCTGAGGAAATAAGCAGAAACAAAAATGAATAAGCTACCCTGAAGAGACAGGAGAACTTGACAAAATTGAGTTTCTCAGAGAGGAAAAATAAACCATTGATTTAAAAGGAACAGCACATTACAGAAAAAATACTCTGACAGAAAATACAGTTCCTGATAGCAAGGAAGGGAGAAATGGAAGCAAGAAGGATAATGAAAGAAGAAGTAAAGCAAAATTGTCATCCTTAAATTAGCAACCCCACAGTGCAATGGCAAAACTTTGAATTGGTTTATTAATAATCTTCTCTCTAAAATATTGAACTAAAATAACTGTGCAAGCTGAAAAGAATGTAACTGGGGAGAAGGTAAATGTCAGGGAGGCAGTTCCAGCTCTCTGAATTTTATGGCTGGCCCCAGCAAATTAGAGCCATTGCTACGTGGCTTTAAATTCTGTCACGGGTTTCGGAACCCTCATGGATCTTATACCAGTGGAGGGGTTTTGTTTGGGTGGAGCAGAACTCCTCCAGGCCGCCAAAGCATCCTCTGCACCTGTAAAGGGCACACGAGCAAGGCTTGGCTGCAGCGTAGATGCACCAGCAGAAACTTCCTATATGCCAGGGGAATTGTCTGCCGGGCATTTGCAGCTGATTATGACCCCTTTATAGCACCTCAGTGGTGCAAAGGGCCGATAACCCAGACAGAGGATTTGACCTTATGTTGTGTATGTGTGTGTATGCACGTGTGCGCACATGCACATGTGTTAAGAACTATATATACGCAATACAATATGGATGTTAGTACAGCTTCATATATATTTTTAAAGATGTATGCATTGCATTGTATCCATGCATTGCATTGTACATGTAGTGATTAGAACCACAAGATAAATTCCTTTGTTACTTTATTGGCTTTTCTTGCATTTTAAATCTATCTGAAAGAAATATGCAAAGATTTTCTTTTCTTTGACATACGTATAAGAATTGTTAGTCTGCTACCCTTATAAATGTAAAATTGTAAAATCCACTGTGTTCTTTTTGTTGATATTGTCATAAACAGTGCATTGTAGTTATTATCTGGTTATAAAGAAACTCTATGTTATGTTGTAGTGAGCTGATGGTGAATTAAATTGTACTGAGCCATAAATGTATTGGTAACTTGTAACCAGTTTGGGAAATTACGTTCCCATTACTTGACCTTTACTAGTCAAGAAGCTTTCTCCATTCATGGGGCCTGATTCTGATCTTCATTACTAAAGTTTTACGCCATTGACTTCACTAGAGTGAATCCTGATTTACAGTAACGTAAGTAAAATCATGAAGAGGGTCATGATAGATGGCTCATTAATATTCTATGGAGGTTCCTCTATGACCTTAGGTAGCAAGGTCTCGTAGTCCATTTGGTGGGATGTGGAAGGGAGTCCATGTGAGTGGCAAAAGATGAGGGAGACACATAGTGGGGAAAGCGTGGCTGCAAGTGGAGTAGTTGCTCCATAAAAATATCTGTGTCACAGCCGTGATGCAGGAGATCCGCTCTGCATGTTCAACGTGGCCTGGCAAAAGAGACTGATAACGAGTGCAAGGACCAATTACTCTATGCAGCACATTCCTTCCTTAGGTTAGTGAAAATCATTATTCTAAAAGTATCACAAGTTTCTGTTGCCAAGCACAGCCGTAAATCTCCTTCTGGGGCTTTCCCAAACTTCTGATTGAGTCTTACAGGCAATTAGCTGGAGTCTAAACAATGGTGCAGCAAAGACAAGAGACTTGCTGATAGTGCTCAGGACTGGGGTGGGATTGGGGGGAGAGAGAGAAGGGACCTGAACTTGTCAAGATTTTCAGGGGAAGAGTCTGGTTTCTGCCTTCTGCTCTGCCATCTGCCCTTTCTCCCAGAATGAGTAATACGGTAGAGCTAAGAAAAGGGTAGATACCTGTTTGTGAGGTGGGGTCAGTGATCTCCTTCACAGGGTTCAGTCCTTAAAGTGAAAAAAGTGATTTAATCAAGATGCACAGTTTGGATTTTAAGGTTGCCTTCAGTAGCAAATTCAGTCAGGTTTCCAGATTCTGGGAGATAAGTCAGCTTTGTAGACTCTCAAAGTTTATTCTGACTCGCTAGTTTGTGAGAATTTGTTTTGATCTTACTTAAATATCCATCCTATTCTCATGTATGTGTGACATTTTGGAGCCCCCTTCCACTTCTCTTCCTCCACAGCCCCCATGTTCTCCTACAGTCAAGCTTTCCTAAATTAAAAAAGGTTTAAACATGGAGCAAGGCAATTCACTATCAGGCTTGGACTGGTCAAGAAATTAATTAGATTTGAATAGGCTGATCAAGCCAGGCCTGGTTTCTCTGTTATACCCCCATAATGAATTTAAAATCAAGGGAACCTAGGTGGAAGATAAGATTGTGGTTTTGGGGAGGTGGGAAAGCACCTTCAATTCTCTTGAGGTCATGGAATCTAAGTCAGGGGAATAGATAGACTAATAATATGACACTTGTGTTGCAGAAGAATTCTGAACTGCATATAGGCCGTATCCTCAGTGCCTTAACAATGTATTTAGTCTTTGCTCAAGTAATAAGGTCAATGAAAGTTTGCTTTAGTGAAAACTGATTAAGGTGCAAAATATCACACTTTTCAGTGTTGTTATAGAATCCTCCACACTATTCTCTCTACACAGGACTTTGCCAATCTCTTAAGAAAATTTGAACACATTCATTGTATGATCAAGTTTGCAAATTATAAAGAAAGAACTTGTGGTATATTTATGTGAGCAATCAAACATTAGCTTGATTCCACATGGAAAAGCAAGGGGAGAATTGTATACATGGGACAGCTTTGAAACACCCATCAGCTCAACAAAGGAATGTTTTTCTACCTGTGTGGTCAAGTTACTTTAAATAGAAATTTTAAAAGTAAGTAAAGTAGTCCAATAATCATACTAGTCATTTGAGAGCTATACAAGTGAAGCCAAAGGGGTCTGATGACTGTTACCATCGATGTGATGGATGAAAATTTCAAGTATAGGTAAAATGATGAGGGAACTGCAATGAGGGTAACAGAGGGATGAAATCAGATGGGTCTTGGCCATCTATCCACAGACTGCTGGATCAACCACCACAGTCCACTGGATTAATCAATCTCAGGCAAGGAGTGGCAGCAGTACATTTTGAATGAGTGATTGTCTTCAGCTGTGAGAAACACTTTCCACATTAGCTCAAATCTCAAAGCCACCTTTGCCCCCAACTTGTGTGCTGTGCTGAATGGATTTTGAATGTAGCCAAGAGTTAGACCCAGAGTGCCTGGCACTGAAAGTCCAGTTGCACACACTCTTTTCTTTATGAACACTATTGTTATTACCAAGGATGTGCTTTATGGGCAATTCTAATTCTCTCAAATAAACCAACAGAGATAATACAATTACCAATGTCAAAGGTGGAAATGACCTTCTACATTTGGGTTATCTGGCCTATCTCCACTCCAATGCAGTCTGTATTGTCTCTGAGGTGGATGCTTTCATACGGATATTTCATGGGTTGAATTGTGAAGGACTGAAACTGATTCCTCATCTACAAGGTTTCTGGCTCATATAATTTGTGTAATAGAGCAGTCTTATGTCTCCTCTGGGTATGATTACTCCTATGGAGAAGATACTTTGTGATAGCTTATGATTACTTTCATTCTCCTCTGATAAAACATATGCCTCCAGAAAACAGAACTCATACTTCTTTAAAAACGTGAAATATTTGAATCTTTGTTTCCAGTGAATACTTTGCAACAGGATTTATTTCTATTTATTTTATTTTGTATTATCGGAAGGTAGAAATTTTGTTTATTTGTTTTCTCCCTGCAATTTTGATAAGAAATATTGCAGCCTGTCTGCTCATTTTAAATACTTATCACATTCCACGTGATAGGCAGTTTCCTGTAAAACACAGTATAGTGTAAGCAAAGGAGTACAAGAACACTGAGCAGACATTATGAACAATCTCTCTCTCATATACACTGCATATGAAATAACGCCATCTACTTATAGAGAAAAGTAAATGGTGATTTCTCTCATGCAGGAAATTCTTATGGCATTGTAAGAAGATACCCACCCATTTCACAGAAGTAGCAGCATCTTTTTATCAAAATATCTCAAGGATTTCAACCGGTATCCCAAGACAGATGAGTCTTGTATTTGACAGATGCCAAACTGGTTTTCACTGAGATTACACAAATAATCCTCTTTAAAGGTAGCAAAATCTGGCACAAGTATTTCATAATCCTCTCTAGTCATTTAAAAAAAGTTTCATGAAATTAGTTTCAGGTTTTATTATCATTCTTTATTGAAATTTTTCTGACACAATGATGATATATATTAATACCCTTTCAGCAATAGCAATGTCTCATTCCTGAGAGCATATTTATCTTTGTAAATGTCCTTATGATTTTGAACTTCCACAGTAATAAAGATTTGTATATTACAAACTAGATTTTGTTGGCTTACAAGCCAAAAGGTAGGTGTATTCTTCTGAAGAAGTGAATATTTGTTTAATGCTGGATATGAGGTTGTATCTTCTGTTCATTTCCTGTTAATAGACATTGATTGTGTCATTAAAATCCCTAAATATTTTTTCAGGAAAAAACTTCCAAATGCATTTGAATTTCTTTTTCATTTTCTATAGTTTATCATAGGTATTCTTCTTATTTGAGACTGACTTAACTATACTCATGGGTCCTTCCTGATCCATGGTCCACTGAAGTCAATGGGAGTCTATCCATTGTTGGTATAGGCTTTGGATCAGGCCCATTTCAGAAAATGTTGGTTTCTTTCAGTGTCTAACTATAGTTCCTTTTGCCAGTGTTAATCCTCAACCATATCCTCTGTACAATACTTGTATCGGAGAGGTCTAATATACCTGAAATATCATTTGAAGATATATGGCAATCATCTTGTTTTATTATTCTCCAGTCATAATTCACCATTCATTATTTGTTTTTCTTCATTCATTATTTTCTTCTGAAAAGGTTTCAGCTATGAAGTATGGGAGTAGAAAAAATAACCTGTAACTAGTCACATGATAAAAATTAAATAACCAATTGTTAATAGGTAACAGTTAATCACAAATCCCTCCTTAGAAAACTATTTGTCTAAACTATTCAACAAATATGAACGAATTCCAAATAAATTCTCAACTAATAAATAAATTGCAAAACAACTATTCAGCTAATTTTGACAAATGCTATTTAGCCACCTCTAGCAATCAACTTGGTTCACAATCACATGTGAAAACTGATGATTTTGTGGCATTTAAAAAATTTGTCCTGTGGCAAAATGCTGTTCTTTTAATGGTAGAAAATAACAAATCTTATATTATTTGGCTTTCACTAATGCAGAAGAAAACACTTATTTCCCCCATCAGTTTCTATGGGAATAATGAAAATCTTCTCAGAGCTCCCCCTTGGGGATTATTCTGTCATCCGTTTACAACACCATGCCCTCTCCTATCTCTCAGATAAATCTCTCACACAAATCTCTCAGATCCTTTGTGAAGAGATGTTGGGAAAATGTTTAATTTTGAGAGGACAGGCTAGGGCAATCCATCATCATCATCCTCTCCTAATCTATCTATGACACTCAATATGCACATGTACTCTCAAAGGGCCTGTTTGTGCCATGTAAAGCATTGGTCTATATTTTGGTCTGTATGGAGGGCAGAATATGATAGCTCTTACAGTAGGAAGGTTGCTCTTGTGGTTAAGGCAGTAGACTGGAACTCAAGAGAACTGTAAATCCATTTTAAACCATGAGAAGTAAACACAATTTCAGAAAAGTTAGTGAAATTGTGTTTCTGTTTTTCAACCATTACTTGTTTCAAGTATGCACCTTGGCATGAGTAGGGATGGTAAGAATTTGGGACATTATCTTCTTTCTTTGCCTCATCTGTAAAATGGGGTAACAACATTGTCTATCTTCTACCGTTGATAGGAAAATTAATATTTGTAAAGCACTGAGCAATAATGTCTAGTGATTGTTCAATTGAACAAAAGTCTGCAGCCAGTAAAATGTGTGTCTGCTTTCATTACAGCATATCACACTACAGAATACCGGCATTAAAAATAAAAGAATCCAAATAAAAACAAACACAAGGCAAATGCCTAGTCTGTGATAGTGATACGTTTCCAAAACCTGTTTCAAGTTTTTATTTTATTCTCCACGGTGGTCTTCTCACGGGTTCTTGATTGTGTGATATCTATAACTAAAAATGCAGGGCCCTTTTAAATAAAACATTCTTTCTGGCAGTATTCATCTTTGGATATGCAAGATAATGTATTTTCTGTTAAGAAAAAAGGTGACACAATGACAGCTGAACCTCTGAATCACACAGGAGACGTACAGCGCTATGTGAAACAGGCAATCCCTAATGGAAAAAAAGATTGCTATCTTTTGTGACTTCAGTGCACTGAACCCTTCAGGTATTATTGGGATGTGTCTTATGGTACCTTATTTCAGTCACATTTTGACTGACTTATACAGTGTCTGCTAGACTGATAGAAATACATGATGGCAGGCTCCACTGTAGCCTAACAGCAGCCAGCAGTGCAGTGGAATCTCAATTAGTCAGGTGACAATCAGATGCAACCCCAGAGGGATGAGCTACTAGATCTGCTATATGGAGCTCTTTACACTGGTTTGAAAGGCTTAATTGTGACATTGGTTGCATTGATAGGCATTGTTGGCTGGTTTACTTTTTCTGTCACTGTGCTTTTGTTTCAGAGATGAGCTCCACTGTACGACATATCGCTGAGTATGATTTAGTTACCCTAGATGTCTGAAGACAAAGAACTAGAGAAGGTGAGTTGGGACTTAGCAAAAGAGGACAGAAACAGCAGGCTCCTGCCTTGGTACCCTTAAATCTAGAGTTGCAGAGGTTTTCTCACTTTACATAATAGCAGCTATTTTAGCTCTAATGAGCTCTGGGATTTTGGTAACATTGTGGTGCCTTGCAAGTTCTTAGTCCTCTCAGTGTTTTCATTTAAAACCTTTTCATCCAGGGCTTTGTAACTTGCCCATGTAGCACAGCTTTGAACAGAAACTTGGAGTCTTGCCTCAACTACTTTTTAAAATATTTGTACCAAATATAATTTCAATTAATTTGGATATATTAATATTGTAAATATGTGGTATTTTTGTCTTATGAGTACCACATTGAGAAATGGGCCAAAATTGGATGCAAAAATATTAATCCCTTTGAGTTTTGAGAGTTAGGAACTCAAATCTTGACGTCTGTCGTGTGTAAGGTCTTGGAAAAAATTTTAAGGGAGAAAGTAGTTAAGGACATTGAGGTCAATGGTAATTGGGACAAATTGCAACATGGATTTACTAAAGGTAGATCGTGCCAAACCAACCTGATCTCCTTCTTTGAGAAGGTGACGGATTACTTAGACAGAGGCAATGCGGTAGATCTAATTTACCTCGATTTCAGTAAGGCGTTTGACACGGTTCCGCATGGGGAACTGTTAGTTAAATTGGAAAAGATGGGAATGAATGTGAAAGTTGTAAGGTGGATAAGGAACTGGTTAAAGGGGAGATTACAGCGGGTCGTGCTGAAGGGTGAACTGTCAGGCTGGAAGGAGGTTACTAGCGGAGTCCCTCAAGGATCGGTTCTTGGACCGACCTTATTTAATCTTTTTATAACTGACCTTGGCACAAAGAGCGGGAATGTGTTAATAAAATTTGCGGATGACACGAAGCTGGGGGGAATTGCTAACACGGAGAAGGACCGGGATACTATTCAGGAAGATCTGGACCACCTTGTACACTGGAGTAATAGTAATAGGGTGAAATATAATAGTGAAAAGTGCAAGGTCATGCACTTAGGGATTAATAATAAGAATTTTAAATATACGTTGGGGACGCATCAGTTGGAAACGTCAGAGGAGGAGAAGGACCTTGGGGTATTGGTTGATAGCAGGATGACTATGAGCCGCCAATGTGATATGGCTGTTAAAAAAGCAAATGCGGTTTTAAGTTGCATCAGACGAGGTATTTCCAGTAGGGAGAAGGAGGTGTTAGTGCCGTTATATACGGCGCTGGTGATACCCCACCTGGAATATTGTGTGCAGTTCTGGTGTCCCATGTTTAAGAAGGATGAATTCAAACTGGAACAGGTTCAGAGACGGGCTACTAGGATGATTCGAGGAATGGAAAATCTGCCTTATGAAAGGAGACTCAAAGAGCTTGGCTTGTTTAGCCTGGCCAAAAGAAGGCTCCGGGGGGATATGCTTGCTCTATATAAATATATCAGGGGGATTAACATTAGGGAGGGAGAGGAATTATTTAAGTTTAGTACTAATATAGGCACAAGGACGAATGGGTACAAACTGGATATTAGGAAATTTAGACTTGAAATTAGACGAAGGTTTTTAACCATTAGGGGAGTGAAGTTCTGGAACAGCCTTCCGAGGGAAGTAGTGGGGGCAAATGACTTATCTGGCTTTAAGACTACGCTTGATAAGTATATGGAGGGGATGTTATGATGGGATAGTTTAATTTGAGCAATTGATTTGGATTATCGGCAGATAAGTCTGCTCAATGGTCTGTGGGAATGTTGGATGGGATGGGAACTGAGTTACTGCAGAGAATTCCTTTTTGGGTGTTGGCTGGTGAGTCTTGCCCACATGCTCGGGGTTTAGCTGATCGCCATATTTGGGGTTGGGAAGGAATTTTCCTCCAGGGCGGATTGGCAGAGGCCCCGGAGGTTTTTCGCCTTCCTCTGCAGCATGGGGCATGGGTCGCTTGCTGATGGATTCCCTGCAGCTTGAGGTCTTCAAATCTCACTTTTGAGGATTTCAATAACTCAGTCATGGGTTCGGGGTTGTTATAAATGTGTATGGGTAGGGTTTTGTGGCCTGCCTTGTGCAGGAGGTCAGACTAGATGATCATATTGGTCCCTTCTGACCTATGAGTCTA
The DNA here is from genome assembly GCA_007922155.1 of Mesoclemmys tuberculata. NCBI lineage: Eukaryota > Metazoa > Chordata > Testudines > Chelidae > Mesoclemmys > Mesoclemmys tuberculata. The sequence goes on along the minus strand of ML675616.1, from coordinate 34,710,697 downwards.
TGAGTCTATAAATCCTTAAACTTTCCATTAGTCAAATCCATACCAGAAGAGGCCTATTTTCTAGCTCTGGTTAAAACGAATAAAAAGTTTTGACCTATAGTGGTGGAAGTCATGAGAGATTTCACCACATTTTACCATTCAAGATGGCAAAATTCTCACAAAACATGCCATGAGATTTCACCTTCATCAAAACCAGTTCTGTTCTCTGGGGGGAAAATAAACCATTTAATAGGATGAAATCAATAAAGTTTTGTAGGACATAATACAAAATCTTATTTAAAATTAGTAGCTAAAGATATATTTTCCAAAGATTTGTTTAAAAAATCAGCCTATGGAAATAAAGGAGAATTATATAATTCAGTTAGATAATTATTTTGATTTCTTAAAAAATACTATAGAACCCTTATCATTATTAAATTATATAAGAATTTTTTGGTAAAAATGAATGCTATGTTTGATTCAGATTTCAACTGGCACCCTACATAAACATAATCAAAATATAGGTCTAAACATTACTGCCTAGACTCATCAATAATAGCAGTAGTACTATTAGTAATATTAACACTTTCCCCTATTTATAAAGCATCCCACACATTCCCTTTCCCAAGGTGCTTCGGCACTGTACCATAGCAAATAAAGATAGACATAATAAGGTAGAACTGAGCAGGTGTTTGGAATTTGAGTGAATGTTTGTGAACATTATTTTTCAATAGTTGACCATCTCTGCCATCTTTTTGCTATCTATCCATTTACTATGCACCAGTCCTTGGGGGATCTAGGTATATCAAAAGCCACCCAGGTCTATCACAATCAAAAGGGCTAACTTACCCTGTTTTCAAACCAACAGGTTCTAACTGATGATCCTGCTAACCAGTTCCAAAAGAAGGTCAGAACTCACACTAGCATCTGTGCAGGATGGCCTTGAAATCAAGGTGTCCCTGAATCTGAAAGGTCACAAAACTCCCCCAATGGGGAGTTTTAACAAATGCCAGTAAGTAAGAAAAAACACTGCAGCATCAAGAGATAGTTTAAGGAGGCAGTGTGGGGGAGCTCTGCACGTTTGAGTGAAGTGCTGATAATATCAGTCGTCAGAAGAGAAGGTGAATGGGAAAAGAGACATTACACTGTCATTACATATAAACATTGCATTATAAAGGTGTATTACAAATCTGAACTGAGAAAGGATAACAGCAAAGTATTAGCAGCAATGCAAATATAACTTCATGTTTGGATATAGGGCTATGCCACGAGCGACTAGTAAATTAAGTATTTTATCTTTGAGATTGATGTCCCAAGACTCATTTCCTGGCCATATGCAGAAGGATCATACAAATTCCACAGGATGTATTTACAGAACTAAGTAAGTTATTATTTCAAACCTGCTGACTTTCTGGCATTGAAATACTATTTCCAGAATTATTACTCTACTTAATGATTAAGGCTACAGCAACTCTACTAAAGACACTCCCTATAATTGTAGATTAATTTAGTTTCACACCATTTCACACCAGTATCTAGAAAGCAATAAGCTTGGTGAATGTAATTTCTTGGTGCCAAATTGAGATAATCAAAGAGTTTCTGTATTTCATGCCAAGCACTAGAAAATACAGCAGAGGGTTATTTTTTTCTCTCCCTAGAGACTTTACCACATTCAATGAGGACACAAGATTACAAATGATAAATCCAAATTTAAAATGATCATGGGAGTCAGTTATATTTGTATTATTTCCCGTTTTCATTACACTAATTATCATGACAATAGACTCATGTTGTTTTCTTTCATGTTCTCACGACAATTTGTCAGAGGAGTTCAGTATCAGAATCTCAGTGCCTCAGCTCAGCTATTCTAAACTGTTCTGCTCTGACTGTTTTGGTATGGAATGATTTCATTCATTAGGCATTTCCTGTCTCCCTGCTTTATAGCAGCAATAACTTGAATGGAAGGGGTAAAATGGGTTTGCGATCAGAAGAGAGAATACTGTAAATTTGAAGACCCTGTTCATAAGTCTATTAAATATTTATACATCTGTCAATGCTGTTACAGGGTACTACAATTCAGATGTCTTATTCTTTTGACAATGATTATAATAGTAATGGGATACAGTTTTTGTGCTAAATCTGTTTGAATTATTAGCTGAGAATAATTTATCTGACAAAAGCAGGTATTCTTTTGTATTTCATGTAAATGAGTTGGAAATTATTCTTTTTCAGAAACCAACCTGCTATATAAGTGGTTGAAAAATATTTGGTGAAAATTGACCCAAAAAGCTTTTCATATATCTTCAGATGTATGTCCTCATTCTTGAAACAGTTTTTCCTTCTGTTATCCCAATTCCTCTGTTTGATCTACTAAATATGATTTTCCTGGCATAATATTAATGGATTTATTGAACACTGCTGGTGTATATGTCCATACAACCAACACCAGAGTTATGATTCTAGTCATATGGTAGTCTTCTAGGCCCCAGTTCAGCAAAGCACTAAGCATGTGCTTAACTCTGCACTTTAACCTCAACTTGAATGGGAATTAAATATATGCTTAAAGCTAAAGATGTGTTTTACTGACTAGTGATGAGATTACTCGAACACTTACAGTTAAGCACATACTTAAAAGATTTTCTGAGTCAGGGCCTCATGCCTAATGAGAGTTACTTACTGAAAAAAACAAAGAGCTAACTAAGAACTGATTGTTTATCAGTTTACATTATACACTATAACTATCCAGTCTGAGTCTTATTAAATAAGAAATGGTTCAGTAAGACCAAGATCAAGTTCAGATCCTGAACAAGGTCTTGCATCATGGGCCAAAAAGGTTAAATGTTCCACCTGGGAAAAAGTAGGAATAAAATAATAATAATAATAATAAATAATTACCACCTCGCTCTTACATAGTGCTTTTCTTCCAGAGGTTCCAAAGTGCTTTACAAAGGAAGTCAGTATCATTGGCCCCGTTTTTACTAAACGAAGTGTTATTTTGGCAAAGAGATTATTATGAGGGGGAAAAAAAAAGGTGGTTCAGAGTAACAGACTAGGTGAAAACCTCATTGAACTCCACAAACATTTATTGAAGCTACAGAAGAAACCATGGACTTAGAGAATTGAGATTGCCTCTGATATTTCTTCTTCACCAGCATAATGCTCTGAAGAAGGTACCTCTTTTCTTTGTAGGGTATTTCCACAAAACAGAAGTGATCTAAAAGAACACTGTATTTAAAAATAAATACAGCAGGTTCAGTGTCAAAAGACATGCATCTTCTTACAGCAGAGCTGAATTTGGCTCAATTTGAGGGATAGATCTAATTAGCCTCAATATTAAATGACTGGAAACTAGACAACTAGTTTGAATAGTTTTCTGTCAGACACAATACATTGTAATGCTATCCTGAGAATACAAGGTTTTTGTTTAGAGCTGTCTGAATTATTTGTATTTTTATTACTTTGTAGCACTTTCCACAAAACAAAAAACCCATTACACTCTATAACAGTCAATACATGCAGTTTACTTATTGAAAATCACAGGGAATGCCATATTTATTTTATGAATATTACAATTCCTGAATAGATTCTCTACCTAAATGTGTAAATCTGGGGGAAGATCAATTCATAGGCTATGATTTCCTGTTTCAATCTATAAGGTACAGCATGCGTCCTTATAACGGAATACAAATAGTCAGATTGTGACTGCCTCGGCATGGGTACACAACTGATGGAGACAGGGCAAAAACATTTCTTTCCCTTTTTGTCTTTGCATAGTGGCTAGCCCCATTTAGTCTGGAGAGAGTCAGAAACACAGCTACAGTGGGGAAAATGAGTGAATACATCCTCCAATATTGTAGGCAAAGACGTTTCTTTTCCAGCTGCGCTCTAACATGTGTCAGGGTTCTTTACTCACAGAAAGTGCCAAATCTTGGGTAAGCACGGGTGAAAGATATTTGAAAAACTGCAATGTTTCATTTTAAAAATGTCATTTTGATTTTTTTTTTGGACGTTTTTTATGGTTTTGTTTTTTAGGGTTCTCATTCCCCTTCTGACCAAAACAATTTGATAAAAGAAACATGAGTTCACAAAATGTTTGCATGTCACTGAATCTGCATTTTTTGGCTGAATATAGTTTTGGTTGAACAATTTCACACAGCTTTAGTGATAATGCCATTTACTAAACTTCTTACATAGCTATTATTATGTATTATTTTTACATAAGTATTTCATATTTAAACACCAGCTTGAATGAGTAGCTTCGCTGAATCCAATAGTTCAGTTTGCATTTGATATTGTAATTGCATATCATTGCACAAGCAAATCGACCCTATATGGACCTTTCATGTAGGCCTTTATGATGAAAGTTTGGTCATCACTATTTCAAACAATTACATCTTCACACATCTTTCCTGTGGCTTGGATGATGGAGAATGGGTCATTACTATAGCCAACAGCCAAACCTTGTTAGTTGATTATGGTGCAAAAGTCTCATATAACCTCACAAGCACATCTCCACAAACCCTTCCAATGCATGATCATATATATTTTGGATCATAGATACTGGAGATTTTGTAATGTACAGCTGTTACTATTTATTTACTATGTGAAACTAAGATCTAAATCTTTTTGAAAGTTCAGGAATGGACCATTTAGGCTAGTATGAACCGCATTAATGGAACTGGGCAGCTTTTAGAATGTAGAACTATTTCAGGTATAATGCAAATCTGTCAGTCTGCAAAATTGATAGCCATTTTGCCATCCCCCTTCCAACTTTACCTGGACTTTCAAAAGGCATTTGACAAAGTCCCTTCCATAAGACTACTGAAAAAAACTAAATAGTCTTGGTGTGAGAGGCAAAGTAAAACAATGGATCAGAAAATGATTAAGCAACAGAAAATAATGACTAAGACTAACTCTGCAGTTTCCATTATGACAAAGGGTTAACAGATGTGCTACAGGGTTCCACACTACAACTGGTGTTGTTTAATATATTTCTAAATGGTCTGGAAAAGGGGAAGAGTAATGAGTTGGCAACATTTGAAGATGACAGAAATGATTTAGATTTGCCAAGACTGGAGAAGATTATGGCAAACTTTAGAAGACCTAACCAAGCCAGATGAATAGGCAACATAACGTCAGAAGAAATTCAGTATTGACAAAATCAAAGTAATCCATCCAGAAAGGAATAACTTGAACTACTCATACACGTTAGTCTTACATTAACTATACCAACTCAGGATAAAGATCCAGGTATCACTAGGACAAGTCAGTGAAGACATCTGGACCAGCCATTGGGACTGCCAATGAGGAAATGTGCTACAGAATCCCTAAGTAAACGATAATCTTTCAATATCTTTTTTAAACCTTTCAATGCAATTTTACATTCCTATTACAGAATCCTATAGGATGTTCTTTTAAAAAAACTGAAAAACAATATCCTTAATACATATAATCAGAAGCCAACTAATTTCATCTCTTTTATATCCAATATGTGTCATCCTCAGTGTTCTGAGTCTGAGGAGTCATTTAAAGGAAATTACCTGGGAGTCCTAAGGATCCAGCCAATCTCACAAGCAAGGATCTAAACAGGTGATCCCAAGGCAAGTGCATATGGTTGTAATGAAAACAGCCACTCAAATCAGCTCCATGTCACGAGCTTGTTGGGGATACTCCCTACTACATGGTAGTTCTGACAGACTCTTCCTGCCCCTGCCTCTGACCCACCTCAGCCTGTGGCTGTTTCTGTTCATGCTTCAGCTCCAGCCTGCTCCTGCTCCAGCCACAGCCAGTCATTTGCCTGTACTGACACTCTGGGGCTTTTCCATAAAATGGCAATAGGTGAGGTTATAACAGTAGCAGCTGGAGTAAGTGGATGTTGACCCTTTCATGTTACAGGGTGATCAACCTTTTGAAACCCTGACCCAGGTCAGGTGACTGAGGCCCCAAAATGAATTTCAAGGTCAAATCCTGGTTCTCTGCTCTGGCTCCTCCACCCCATATTCTTTTAATAATTTCTCGTCTGTTCTAGTTCTCTGACATTATAGCTTTTTTGTAACAACTTCTGGGTTGAATGACTTTGGGTCAAGAGGTTTATGAGATGTAAATGCAGCTAGTGGTTTAAGGGTAAAATCTAGACCAAAATCAGAAATTGCAATGTTTTCCTTTACTTTCCTTTATCTTTTTCTCAGTGTCTGTCTTTTTATAAATAAGCTCTTTTAATAGCTGGCTTTATTGTCTGGCTACTCCGAAAGAAGGATAGGAGACATTTGATGTGACTTTTATCATGCTGCAACATTATTATTTGATGTATGGGACTACCTGGCAGATAAAAGTGCACTAGTAACCCCATATTCATTCAATAATTATCTGGGGGCTTCTGTCATCCCCTCCCCCTTCTCCCATCCAGATCCCCCAGCCAGTCTCTTGCTGGGATCTTACCATCCCCCCCCATTGGAGGATTATGCTGGGCTATAAGAAAGTGGGGTTGGCTCCCTTCCATATCATTCATAGAAGGCCCAATTTCCCCATTCCATTCCTTTAACAAACACCTCCTTTTTAAGTTCTTTACAAACTCATTTATCTGGTCACTGTGTACCTTTCCTCTGCACTAACTGACCCACCCCAGCTGATATAATGAGTTGCAATATATAGCCTACTTCCCTTTGTGCCACACACCAACAAAGCCCTCCCTGAACCCACTGTGGGGAAGGTGAAAAAATCCCAACTCCACCCAGGCCAATTTGATGGTCAAGGAAATATTCCTTCCCAGCCACCCTAACACAATGCCCTCAGCAGGTCTTACCAAACCTGGTATTTCACCACCTAAAGGGAAGGGAGGGTGGGTGACGCCTCAGTCTGCTTTGTATAAAAGGGGGCTTCAGGCACAGGGCTGCCCCTTCTAAACCTTTTTGCCCACTCGGTTCCTAGAGGACGAGTCATTGTTGCCACGCTGCCCCCTCGTTTCCTTTTCCAGTGGTTTAACCTCTTTATTCGGCCAGCCAGCCAAATTCCCCCTTCCACTTAAAGGTGCGGTGCAGTCATTTACACTTTTCTCCAGAAGTGCAGTGATACAGGCACATTGATACTAAAGCTCTTGTATGTGTCATGGAGCTTAGACAAAGTTAAAAAGAAATAGCAACGCTTCCGAGTCAGGAAACATTCATCATCTCTTGCTAAGAGTCATTTCTGCAGACATCAATCATTTTGTCCTCAGATCCATAGTTTTAAAAACTCATTCAGGAATTGAAAACCTACATTTTTTATAGTCTGGAAATTTGTATAAAATTGTCTCATCCAATCTTAAAAAATGTTTTTCTTTGCAGGTGCTAAATCTTCACAGACATTGGAAGAAATATGGTACACAAATAGCATCAAGTCTAGATTATGCATACACCAGCTGGAAGGCTAACAACGATTTAACTGGAAAGTTATGATTTCTTTAAATGACAGGAGGGAATTAGCCTTTATCATGAGCAGCAAAATGAATCTAGACTGAAGATAAGCATAATGTGTTCCAAATTATTTAAGAACTGTAACATAGAACTGTTTGAAATCTCTTAACTGCAGCGAATATTTTGTAACATTCTCTCTTTTCACGTCACCCTTGCTGCATGGGTCATGATTTGCCAACACACCACCTGCTGGCATAGTCATCTAGAAATTCCACAAGTGTAGATATGTTTTAGGAGTACAGCAGGAAGTGAGTGTGACAGTGGGTACCACCTGCAATACCGTGATTGACTGTTTTTGCAAAACAATGTAATTATGAGGTGCTGCTGATTGAGTAATGCTACCGGAATCCAGAGATCACTTCAGTAGGACTGGCTTTGGAGTCAAAAAGAGAGAAGATGGACACAAACCTATGGCACTACTTTGAATTTCTTTTTCGGGCACCTAAAGTCTTTCTTGATGTTCATCTTTAAAATATGCTGTATAATAGTCAAAAGAAAAAGGCATCGACTGTTTTTAATAATGGTACTATTTTCTGTCCTTTTCTAAGAAAGAGAAAATTTGAATTCTAGATTACCAAAGGCAGGTTTGGACAAAGCTGTTATCAAACACTCAGTTAAACAAATGCATTGTTCTCTTCCTGCAGTAATATAGTGCTTTACTCCTCACACATCAAACAGAAAAGATTCATTTCCATAAAGAACCATCTTTTATAAAACTGACACAATAATTTATACTTATGTGATTTTAAAGTTTTAAAAATATTTTTGTTAAAATAATCTGAATGTTCCTACAACCCTACTGTGTATTTCCATTTTATCTTACTTCCTATAGATCAAATGGCTCGAGTCCAGTTGTCTAAACAGTATTGAGAAAAATCCCATTGTGACTTTAACCAATGAGGTGGATTCTTTTCCCTCTAAAGTGAGAGAACAATTAATTGCACCACTAATAGCATAGTCTAACTTCTGTTCCAGCTGAATTGCTTTGAAATAACTCATTCTGATCAGGTGTTACATGCTCATCCTTCTTGAATTGTCAACTAGCATATGGTAGGATATGCATCACAGACGTACTGGGATGTTCTCTATAAAAGTTTCTTTTATCAGGTAGTAACACAAATGCGTTTTTGAATAAAAGTTAAGGAATTTTACTTTCTTGAACCTTGCTTTTCCACTAATATATTTTTACACTAGAATTCTAATTCAGGGAATTTCTGTACAAAGCTAGCTGTTGCATTAAGATACTTTATCTTGCCTCTCTATTATACTGACTCCAATTGTGACTTACTGTCTCTACCAGTGCCCTCATTTGACTACTAGAATGACCAAAAAGAGAGAAAATACAGGCTGAGGTCTGAAATATATTAGTAGTCATTGAATGAGGTGTGAATAGGAGCTAAATGTACAATACCATTTATACTTCATTTCTGCATTTATACAAAATTTTGAGAAACTTCTTTGTCTTATTTTGTATGTGGTTTTATAGGTCAAATTTGCATCTGAGTAATAATAAATGCACAAAAGTAATTTATTGTTTTTGTCATAGTCATGTCTTCTAGACATCATTAAGGGCATGTTTTTAATCTAGATATATACAGGAAAGGAATCAAAGCTATTAGTAATTGGCACCTGGACTAATTTCTGTCTAGAAAACCAAAGCAATGCCTGCCTTCAAAAGGAGTAAAATGCTGCATCTGGGAACAGCTCTTTATTTTCTTAAGGAAAAATGGGGAAAAAATCCAACTCTCACCAAGCATTGATATTAATCATAATAATTTATGTTTGGATGATGGCAGTGCCATAGATCAGGACTACAGAAACTAATACTAGTGATGGTCCTTACTCCCAAAGAGCTTACTGAAAGAAGCAATTTGAGCAGGACTGGGAGATGCACTGAAACACCTAATGTGTTTTGCAGTTCTTCCCTACAAGTTTCTAAGATCCAAGGATTAATTTCTTACAGTTGTCCTTTAGTAAGGTATTTCCATAATCAAGAGGGCATTTTGTTCCTGTACAAATTTCTAATCTGATTCAGCCATATTTGTCCTTTTAATTTGTCCATTTTCTTTAACATATTTGTGCAAGCAAAGGTGAATTTCAGGGAGTGATGAGCCCTTCCTGAAATTCTTTTAATCAAGAAACTAAATTCATCTTGCTTTGAGAAAATAAAGGGTTGCATTACATACAATCATGGTCATAGATGCATTTAGCCTAATCAATCTGTGGGGTCACTGTGCTAATTTCAGTGGATTTATAACGGAGATTAATTTGGCCTAGGATGATTTCTTCTATTATTGTTATGTAATTACTCATTTACACAGAACCCAAAAGTGTAATAAGTACTCCATAGAATGGTCAGAAGAAACAGTCCCTGCTGCAGGGAGCTTACAATCTAGAGACACAACACAAAGACAATGTGTAGGAAAAACAGAAGGCATGAATAAGCAAAACATGTGAGATGATATTAGGTATGCTACTTTTGAGTTCCATGATTTTTTTGAAATATAAAATCTCTCTCTCAGACTGTTCTTGACCACCTAATTCTCCTTCACTAACCTACAGCTGTCAGACATAGCTTTCCACCCCTTTTCATCCTCCACACAACTGCATCCTATGCCCTGGTGTATCCCCTTGCACAAAATAAATATGGGCTGAGGAGTCCCTCTAAAGTAATTCAAGTGTCTTAAGGTAGTCTCTCCTTTCATAGGGCATAAGGTAGTGTGGCCTTCTGCCTGGCCACCTCATCTTTCTCTGTCCTTAGTAAACAAGCAAGCTTCTAAGTGGGCACTAGTATTTCCTAGAGAAGGCACTGGGAAAGGGAAGTGCTTAGCACTTCAGAAAATTTGGCTCAGAACATTTTAAATTAGGAATGCTTTAAAATGCCATGAGTAAAACACTAGTTAGTTAGTTGTAACTGACTAAATGCAAAAACATACCGCTTCAAAGGTTGCTGTGTCAGTAACTTCAAGTTCCCTCTTTGTATAGTGAAGGCAGATTTTAGTGTTGTTTGCACATATGGAAAGTCCAGATTCCTCACTGACAATTTGACAAATTGTGCTTCTTCTGCGTATATCTTGTAAATCACAGCCCAAAGGAAAAAGGGATTTTGTATTTATCTTCATTACGTTTTAATACATTCAGTTTACAATTAATTGGCTTCCTAAAACCATCTGCTTCTTTACTTTAGGATAGATTTTGCAAGGTATCACCCTCCTCTATTCAGTCCATATAATCTATTGCATCCTCCAGGGTTTGAACTCAACTTTTCAATTGATTACTAACCCAACTTTACTAGATTATCTTCCTGATTTAAAGATCTGATTGGCTTATTCCTACCAATGGATTAAATCATGCCATGAAAAATTAAAAAGATGAGGTAATTTGAAAGGACATGGAATAATAGGAATCATTATATGCATTATGTACAATGTTACATATGTAGCATAATTATTTCCAGTGAATATTATTGGCAATGAAAAATAGAATGAAAACAGGTATGAATGTGTTTGTGAGGGAGCAGAGAAACTGCCATCCGTCATAGCAGGGGTTAAAGAAAAGCTTTGGGTTCAGCTTGTCCCACCCTGCTATACCTGCAGCCAATGCTAGGCCTAGAGAAGGGAGAAAAGAAGGGATCCTGGCTCAGCTGGGGGCTGACTGGCAAGGAGGCAGGAGCTCTCTATCTGCCTGCCTGCGCAGCCACTTGAGGCAAGTAAGGGCTCCCCTGCCAAGGGAAGTGTGCAAATAAGTCCCAGCTATGGGGTAACTGGACTGGCAGGGTCACGCCCCAAACTAAATAGATTTGTAGGAAGTAGCTCAGGGAAGTGGTTCTTGATCCTCCCGCTGCCAGGAGGGACACCCCATCTCCCCTATTTAGGGGATTAGTTAGACAGCCCCCTGGGCTGGAAACTGGTGGGGAGGGAGTGCCAGAGTCCCCCAACATCCTCCTCTGGCCTTACAGATGGAAAGACCAGCAATCGAGTCACTAGACCACCCGGCCATGGAAGACCCTGTCACAAGTGGTGGAGAATGTGGGAAGATGCCCTAGTCCCTGCCAAAGGGACTTAAAAAAAAGCAAACACCTAGAATGCAGATGGAGCTGCTGCTAAAATGGATGGCCGAGCAAAACTCCCACTAGCAACAGGAGCAGCTAGTGCAGCAGGTGGCCACAATATTATAATCCAGCACTACAGTAGTCAACTAACGTTGCCTCTATCAGGCTCACCAAGATGGGGCCAGATGATGACCCTGAGGCTTTCTTGGAAACTTTTTGGTGGGTGTCCACAGTAGCCCAGTGGCCCTGAGACCAGTGGGCTGTGTTGTCACTCAGTTAGGGCATGCACGCTGCTGGGAGTTCCTCTCTGGATGCTGTCTCATCTTCTGAAGCCAGCTGAATCAACAGACCTCGTTAACCATGACCCGTACGTTATCACAGACTCAGTTGTGCGGCGAGGTACTCAGCCAGGTTTATTGCAAGCGAAGCATGGTGCTAGCGCCTCATCGGAGCTACAGGCGCACTACGACGTACGCTCGTCACAATGGACCGTCTCAGTTGACAGCAGGACCTTCCGTTATCCCCTCAGCTGGACAAAGATGCTCCTTCTAGGAACTCTTTCTTATACCCTGATACAAACAAGTTTCACATTGCAACTCTGACGTCGGCGATTGTTTTATACCTTGCTTCCAAATCAAGCACAACATTTTCATCCATCATCTTGTCTCTTATTTCTTAAGCTCGGGGTGTTTCTGTGCTGTCCCTCATGATTGTGTTTGCTCACCACTGTATCTTGGGGAGATCCTGTTCTGCTTCTCTATATCGTATTTCTGTTTTGGGAGCAAAGGTACGGTCTCCCAAGATTGTGTTTTTGCTGTCACCAGATACGGGGGAGTTAAGACTACTATTGCTTTTAACAGTACTGTGTTCCTGTTACCGCTTCTTAGGAATGTCAATGCATTAACAATGCTTTGGTTCTGTCAAGTTCCTGTTCCGCCCGCAGCTGATGGCTGCCGCCGCTTGGATAGCAGGAAGCCTGTCCTGCTGATTGACCAATTTAGGCAGGGGAACACTTTCAATCGGCAGGACAGGCTTTCTGCTCTCGCTTCAATTTAAAGCAGGGGCAGCCATTAGCTGGGTGCCAGGGGTTGAAAATAAAAAACAACCTAGAAACTCTCAAGGAGCCCAAGGTAGGACAGTGGTGGTGGTTTTTAAGGACCCTGCAAAGGCCGAGAAGTACTGGAACTGTTACAATTTCTCTTCATTGGCAAAGGATACCATAGCTCTGGCTACCGATTGAAAATGGACCTTTGAACAATTCAGTCAGGGGAATGCTTCCAATCAGTACAGGAAGCCGTGCATCTAGGACATGCTTCCCACCCTCTGCTTGAATTCAAAGCGCTGGCAGCGATCAGCTGTGGGCAGGTTGCTGCAGAGGGGTGGCTTCCATGATGCTGGCTTCCTTGATCGCAGAGAAAATCAAAGGAGGGATAACAGATTAAATACATTAAATGCTCACCAGATGTGCCTTCCATGGGATCACTTGTGGTATCCTGTGTGCTGGTGGACTGCTCGGGGGTCAAGAGTAATCCCTGTGTTTCAGGGAGAGCAGGTACCACGCACTCATGCTCCGTGCTTTCCACACTTTCCTCCTCCTCATCAATGGATTCCTCAGCATTGCTCAGGAACTGTGAAGCGGCGGAGGTATCAATGCAGCGGAGGTGTCGTGGTGGGATCACCCCCCCAGAATAGCATGCACCTCAGCATAGAATCTGCATATTTTGGGAGAGGAGCCAGAGCGGCTGTTAGTTTCCCTGGCTTTCTGATAACTCTGTCGCAGCTTCTTTATCTTCACTCTGTATTGATGAGCATCCCTCTGGTGCCCCTTCTCAAGCATGCCCTGGGATATTTTTCCATAAATGTCCAGATTCCTTTTGTTTGTTCTGAGCAGAGCCAGAACTGACTCCTCGCCCAACAGCCTGATGAGGTCTAATACCTCTGGTCTACTCCATGCTGGAGCACGTTTGGGCTTTGCAGTAGCCATGCTGAGAACAATGGGAAAGCTCTCGCCAGGCTGGAAACAAACAGGAAATGAATCAAGATTCATATCTTCCCGGGGCTGCTTTGGGGGAGGGTACTTAAAAATGGGGCATCATGGGATACATTCTGGAGGCCAATTAAGTTGAATTAAGTACTGTTGCGTCCACATTAACACTAATTTGAATGAACTAATTCGAATTAGGTGCTGCGCCACTTGCAGAGGTGGTTTTATTAGTTCAATTTAACAAGCAGCTTAATTCAAATTAACAAGGCACAAGTGTGGACACAGGAGTAATTAATTCGAATTAAGTCACTTTAATTCGAATTAAATCACCAGTGTAGACCAGGCCATAGAGTATATATAGACAGATTTGTGGGCAAGATCAAACCCTCACTGGACAGTTTCAACAAAAACCAGAACCTACCTCAGTATGTCCAACTACTAGGCCTTCTGCCCTCATATATAGGAATTACTCCATGGAGGAGATTCCACATTGGGTGTCATCAGAAGTTTCTGTTGAAGATAAATAGATAACATATATAGTTGAGTGCTGATTCCAAATTAAACCAAATACTGGAGTCCTTCAGATGGTGGACCATTCCAGAGAACATTCTATCTGCCATCTAGACCCTCAGGTATTCATGAGACATGCCAGAATATTAGTGTGGGGAGCACATCTGCAGCACAGAACAGCACAGGGCACTTAGAGCTTCACAGATAGAAAAAAGAGCTCAAAGTGGTGAATCTAGTCCTCTGGGGGGCCCAGAGCTACCACAAGGGCAACCACATCCTGATCTTGCCACGGTGGCATATCTCACCAACTAATGGGGAACACAAAGCTTGGTATAATATTCAGAAGTGATGGAAATAATAGACTTGGCAGAGAAGCATCTGGCTTCCAGTGAGAGCCATATACATAAAGGGAACAGCAAACAGTAGACAGAGTGGCTCAGCAGACATTCAATAACCACTCAGAATATTGTTTGAACCAGGAAGTCATCAAACTGAGCTCACAGAAATTCCTCCTCCTGGCAGTAAATCTATTTTCCAGTCACAGGAAGAGAAATTTAGCATAACTCTTCTCCCTGGAAGTAGATTCCAAGTCACTATAGATAGATGTACTTACACACAGGTGGCCAAAGGACTTGGTTTAATGTTCACACCACTTCCACTTTTAGAGGAGGTGATTCAGAAAATAAAGCAAGAGGAAGCAAAAGTCTCATCCTCCATCCAGACCCAGGATGTGTCTAATTGACAACATGGCCATTTAAAAAGAAGCATTAATTGCACTTGGTGCCAAAGTGTTTAGGATTCTATTGTCCTCCAAAGAGATTTCAATGCTAAAGGTCTACTCCTCTATCTGGTCATGGTTTATAGACTCATAGACTATAAGGTCAGAAGGGACCATTATAATCATCTAGTCTAGTCTCCTGCACAACGCAGGCCACAGAACTTCACCACCCACTCCTCTAATAGACCCTCAACCTAAGACTGAGTTATTGAAGTCCTCAAATAATGATTTAAAGACTTCAAGGTACAGAGAATCCACCAGCAAGTGAGACATATTCCATGCTACAGAGGAAGGCGAAAAGCCCTCAGGGCCTATGCCAATCTGCCTTGGGGGAAAATTCCTTCCCGACCCCAAATGTGGTGATCAATTAAATCCTGAGCATCTGGGCAAGACTCACCAGCCAGAAACCCAGAAAGAATTCTCTGTAGTAAATCAGAACCCACCCCATCTAACATGTCTTAACAGGCCATTTGACATATTTACCACTAGTAATCTAAAATCAGTCAATTGCCAAATTAGGCTGTCCCATCATACGATTTCTTCCTTAATCTTATCAAGCTCAGTCTTGAAGCCAGCTACGTTTCCTATCCCCACTGCTCCCCTTGGAAGAGTGTTCAAGAATTTAATTCCCCTGATGCTTAGAAACCTGCATCTAATTTCAAGTCTAAACTTCCTGATTGCCAGTTTATATCCATTTGTTCTTGTGGTCCACACTGGTGCTGAACTTAAATAACTTTTCTCCCTCCCTGATATTTATCCCTCTGATGCATTTATGGAGAGCAATCATATCTCCCATCAGACTTCTTTTGGTTAGGCTAAACAAGCCAAGCTCTTTCAGTCTCCTCTCATAAGGCAGGTTTTTCATTCTGCGGAGCATCTTAGTAGCCCTTCTCTGCACCTGTTCCAGTTTGAATTCATCTTCTTAAACATAGGAGACCAAAACTGCACACAGTATTCCAGATGAAGTCTGACCAATGCCTTGTATAACGGTACTAACAACTCCCTATCTCTACTGGAAATGTGTTGCTTGTTACATCCTAGGACCACGTTAGTGTTTTTCACGGCCACATCACACTGGCAGCTCATAATCATCCTGTGATCAACCAATATGCTCATGTCCTTCTCGTTCTCGATCACTTCCAACTGATGCGTCCCCAGCTTATAGCAAAAGTTCTTGTTATTAGTCCCTAAGTGCATGACCTTACACTTTCCACTGTTAAATTTCATCCTATTTCTATTACTCCAGTTTACAAGGTCATCCTGAGTTTCTTGTATGATATCTCGTCTCTCTCTGTGTAGCACTACCTCCCAACTTTATGTCATCCGCAAACTTTTATTATCACACTCCCGTTTTTGTGATAAGGTCAATAAAAAAAATGTTAAATAAGATCAGTCCCAAGACCGATCCCTAAGAAACTCCACTAGTAACTCCCCTCCAGCTTGACAGTTCACCTTTCAGTACAACTCCTTGTAGTCTCTCCTTTAATCCGTTCCTTAGCCATCTTTCAATTTTCATATTAATCCCCATCTTTTTCAATGTAACTAATAATTCCGCATGTGTAACTGTATCAAATGCCTTACTGAAATCTAGGTAAATTAGATCCACTGTATTCTCTTTGTCTAAAAAATCTTTTATCTTCTCAAAAAAGGAGGTCAGGTTAGTCTGACACGATCTACCTTTTGTAAAGCCATGTTGTATTTTGTCCCAGTTACCATTAACCTCGATGTCCTTAACTACTTTCTCTTTCAAAAATTTTTCCTATACTACTGAGGACAAACTAACAGGCCTGTAATTACCTGGATCACTTTTTTTCCCATTCTTAAAAACAGGAACTATGTTAGCAATTCTTCAATCATACAGTACACCCCCTGCATTTATTTCAGGTGCCAGTTCCTTTAATATCCTTAAATGGAGATCATCCCAGCCCCCAATTTAGTCCCATGAAACAGTTTGAGATTGGCTTCTATCTCGGATGTGGTAATTTCCACCTCCATATCCTCAAACACATTAGCACCCCTGCCACTATCCCTAAACACCTCATTAATCTCATTAAAAACAGAGGCAAAGTATTTGTTTAGATATTGTGTCATGCTTAGATTATTCTTAGCCTCCACCCCATCCTCAATGCTTAGCTTGTGAGGTCCAGAAAATAACAGAAACCACAAGGCCCTGGAATGCCACCTATTCTGGTTTTTTTTCAGGACTGAATGGACAAATGACTTCAGTCCAGCACCATACATTATCAGATATCAGCCATCTGTATTGTCTGGTATGCAGAGTCCTCAGACTCTTCATCTGAAAGGTTGGCATTTTTCAGAAAAACTGTAGAATAAACTGGATGTATGCACAGCATTAAATACCTACCTCAATCACACTGAATCAACAAGATCAGGATCCTGTCTGTGTCAGTAGTACAAGGGGCCTACCATCAATCAGACCTTGGCCCTGCCCCTGACCTTTCAGGACCTATCCACCTATCACCTTAAGACCCACTCTTGGAGTATTACTTCTGGATCAAAATGGATATCTGACCGGAATCAAGGGAATGTGATCCCTCTAACAACTCCTCCCATCACTCAGTGTGGGTTTAACGCCCGTACAACCAGCCCAAGACCAGATATGACCTTTCGGGAGAAATTCCAGGGCAGGATGACTTATCCAGAAATGGGTCATGTTACCCCCTGAGATCTCCTTCCACTGCCCTCTACCAACTGGAGCAGGTGTCAGACCCTTACGACTGCCCCGGGAGGGGATTTGTCCAAATAGGTCATGTGCCGGGGCAGAGTGACATGCCCCAGAAGAGGGCTATGTGACCCCTCTGAAAACACTCCCAACACCCTCTATGAATTGTTTCAGCCCTCTTAGGCCATCCCAGATGCTTTGTACAGAAAACTGATGGGCGCTGTATCCTCAGGAGTTCAAAAAGAAAGGATGACTGGTAAGTACATCAAAAATGCAAAAGCTTTTGCGGGTGACTTTGAAAAATACTTCAGATTTCCAGAGGATAGCTTTAAGCAGGAATGTCTAGTCATCCTCACGGTGGCGCCCTGGAGTCTGACTCTCAAATAGCATCTGCCATTCTCTAACTTAATCCTTTTAGATTTCTTAAAAATAGTCTTTTTCCTAAGCAGAGTCCTGTAACCTTTTGTGCAGACCAGGTGGTCAATATAACATGCTAAGCAGGCATCCTCCAGTTTATAATTTTCTTTAAAACAGTGTCAGGGTCTTGAGTACTTTGCACAGCATTTATTAAGGTCACCTCTTGTGCTAAATGTTCTTGAGTTAAGCACTGACATTGCATAGCATACTCTGTAACAATAACAGTGTTTAATAAGCTTTCCAAACACAGTGCACTGGTCCCGGAGCTTGCTGTTTATATCCTCTGAAGTCCCAGCAACACAGTCATGGAGCCATTGGCTTGGTGCGCCTAGGACACAGCCCTCACAATCTTCAAAAAGCTTCTCCCTAAGACAGCGATTAAGGATAGCATAAACAACAACACATACAATATACCACATGACTTTTTTAAACTCACAATGTGGCACTGGCTCAATTAGTTCTATGCCAAGTTCCTACTTACCTCCATATAGCTGTCATATTCGGCATCCCCTTCAATAATTTGTACCTGTGCTGAACAAAAATAAGACAGGCCCAATTCATCTTCACTGTCTGATGCAACGCTGTCCATGACCTTCGGGTTTCTAGAAAGGCATTGTCGAGATGTCAAGAGATTCTCAGAAAAGAAACAGCTGAAAGTCCCCCCCTGTTTGATTGTTCTTTAGATTTACTCAACCCGCGGTTAGTTCCTAAGCCCATTATATCCCATCCTTGACCATAACTTTTTATCATTCATTTATCTGCACAGTGTCTTCTCCATTCACCTTGTCCACCAAAACTCTCACGAACCACAGTAGCCTTCCTCCATGGGGGATGGACAACGCGAGGCCGTCACACTCGTTGGGCTGCCTCACAGGCATTCAGGTCTCAGGGTCAGGTTCCAGTGTACCCATCAATAGCTGGGGGCCAAAAGTCTCCCCTCGATCGCTCCCTCCTCCTCAGAACTGTTGCTGATGTAGCATTTTCTCCACAGGAGGGCCATGGCCCTTGGAGCTAAAACAAATTCCGAAGTTCTCACAGGTTCATATTTCCTCTCAGCATTTCCATAATTTCTGAAACATGTGTTCTTGAAATGAGATGGGCTCTTCTGTATGGCCCTGAGACTTCTGGGGGTGGTGCTGCCAGCTGGCCAACAGTCAAGCTCCAGAGATTGGATGGGGGTTCCGGTCTAGAACCATGCGCTACACATTACTATTGGTACATGTTTCCCTTCTGGGATGGCCTAAGGGGGTGAAACCCAGACTGATTGGTAGAAGGCAGTGGTAGAGTTCTCAGAGGGGTCTCACGGCCCTCCTCCAGGGTGGGTCACTCCACTCCATCACATGTCCTAAGTGGTCAAATCCCCTCCTGGGGTGATCCTAGGGGTCCAAAACCCACTCCGATTGGTAGAGAGTGGTGGGAGGAGTTCTCAGAGGGGTCACACAGCTCACTTCAGGGCTAATCACTCCACCACAGAATTTCTCCCAATTGGTCAAATCTGCTCTTGGGGTGGTTTTACGGGAATGGTTCCCACCCAAATTGGTGGAGGGCATTGCGAGGAGTTCTTGGAGGGGTTACATGATACTCCTTTGCTTTCAGTCAGGTGTCCATCTTGACCCACAATTAATACCCCAGGGGGTATGTCTTAAGTTGGCAGGTGGGTGGGAGCTGATAGGTCAAGGGAAGGGCTGATGTTTGATTGATGGTAGGCCCCTTGTACTAATTGCATCCTTTCTCCCCAGGTATCAAGATCTTCAAGCATCCAACCTTAGATTTTAATTCAATTATGCATTATGGAGACATACACGTCATCAGGTGAACCTGTTCCTGAAGGAATCAAAGCCCAATCACAAGATCTCTAGCAACATCATGGGCAGAAAAAGCTTGTTATTCAACTGAGGAAATTTGCAGGGCATCACCATGGTTTATCAATACCTTTATCAAAAACAATAAAGTGGATTTTCTATCACCTGCTGTGGGTTCAGAAGGAAGATGCTGTATATGGTGATCCAAACCTGTCATTCAGGCATATGCTTTCGGGTGGAATTCTCTATTTCTTTAACATTCCCTTCCTAAAATTCACTAATTGTTGCTTGCCAAACATCACAGAACAGTAGGAAATTCTGCAGTGTTGAATGTGAAGTTTCTTACACAGTAATTACCTTTGTGCTAGCAGCATCACCACAGTCCTGCTTTCCTGGTCTGATTTCAACAGCCAAGGGACAACATTTATTTTTGTATGTGTATAGTTTATGAGCCTGAGAGCCTATTGTACATAGTTCACTGATTGGCCTTAAAGTTAATTTACCGATCATATTTAAAAAGTTTCTACCCGGTGTTAGAATGATTCTTCTGGTTCTCATCTGGAGAAGGGGATGTAGCCAGCATAGTCTACATCTCAGTGGCGAAGCACCTCCAGAACTGCAAAGGAAAGGGGGAATAGCTCAAGATTCATATAATTGTGGTAGATCCTGCTAGCAGAAGGGAAACTATTGGATAAGGCAGTTTCCACTCTCTATATAACTCACTCTCCTGCTAGCATTTGTACTCATATACAGTATTTGGCTTATCCTGACATCTGCAGCTTCACAGAAATTGTACCTGACAATTCCAACCTCTTATCAAACTCATAGCAGTGTGAAACATGCACAGTTCTCATTCTTTGATCAGCTCCAGCACCAGTAAAGGTTTATTTAGGACAATTCTCTTTAGTGGGTGCCCTGACAGTGCTCAGTATGGAACAGTGATTGTCAGTCTGTTGCTAGACATGTGAACTTACTGAGTGAGCCTCTCACCACAGCACAGAGCCAGATCTTGTGTGCCACGTCCGTATTCAGTTTTGATTCCGGCAGGCTGTCACTGGTTTCAGTGAGAGTTTGACTGAGTAAAGACTGAGTAAAAATTCACTAAGGGCCTCAGAATATACCCCAAAGAAAATAGCTTTAAACACAAAGGACTCCACAGTGCCTATGAGACACAACCTGGCATTGAGGATGGTACAGAAGTACAACGTTACAGGGGAAGCACTAGGACCCATTTTCTAGAATCCATCCCAGTGCTCCTAGACCTGCAAAAGCTAGACACTTTTCATTGCAGCCATTCATGGGTACCAACATACTCCGCTCCACATGGGTGACCAGCTCCATTTAGGGTAACCAGACTGCAAGTGTGAAAAATCAGGATGGGGGTGGAGGGTATTAGGCGCCTATATAAGACAAAGCCTTGAATATTGGGACTGTCCCTATAAAATCAGGACATCTGGTCACCCTAGCTCCATTGGCCATTACATGGGTGGGTGGAACAATGGCCTACATTCTCCTCATCTCCCCACACCTGCTTTGAGATATTTCACCCTCCCTCCACCCCCTGGGAAGCAGGTAAGATACAGTCCATATATTTCCCTCAGTGCAGGGGCAAACTGTGACAAGTCCTTCTGCAGACTACATAAGGCAGGAGAAATATCACTTTCACGCTCTCCCTTGTACGTCTGCATAAGGACCAGGTGCATTCTGGTTTAAATTGCATACACATTTAAGGCCTAATCCAAAATGCATTATGGTCAATGGGAATCTTTCTATTGACTGCAGTGGGCATTAGTGCAAGCAGCTTATTTTCCAGCTAAATGTAGATATCACCCTAATAAAGCCTTGAAATACAGCTGGGGTGAAGTGATTAATTATTTGTTTCTTTTTGCTTCCCTGCAGACACATTTTTAGTAATTGCCTGACCTGACGCTCATGTACTACAGTATAACCTCACTTTTGTCAAAATATGACATCATTTGAATTTTAAAAAAAAGTTTTTCTTAATTGCCTTTCTTGTTAACAAAGTTAATTTAATCATTTGGTTCAGATCCTCACTGCCGTATTGGAGAAATTTCTAATTAATTACAGAACAAACACAGAATTTAGATAATGGAATATGCAAAGTGGCTAGACATTCATTATATATGCATGAAAGATCAAATAATCTGATTTACAACAATATTGTACTGAACTTCCTTGATTTCCAGGTGGGAAGTGTCATCTTTAATTTGTATTCTTTGAAAGGTGTCATGGGTTGCCACCACTTGGTCTTGTGTACGTTATCGTTTGTTAATATTGCTATTAGATACTAATAATACTTTGTGCTCATGTATATCCTCTCTTCCTCAAAGGGATTTTACAAACATTGAGTCCTACATCGGTTTGTGATGTAGATACTATTCTACCCATTTTATGGATGGATGCACTGAGGTTCAGAAATGATAAATTGCTTCCCCAAAGTTAACCACTGAGTTGACTGCAGAGCCAGAAATAGAATGTAGAAGAATTCTAGATTGTGTATGATATTCTAATCCATAGATACACTTTCTCCTACTGCATGATTTTCCATCTCATCACCTTATATTAATTAACCCCTTTTTCTGCCAATTAGCATAGATCATTTGCTTCAGCATGAGTTATTCTGGTTTCCAAAATGCAATCTTCCAAATTAAAGCATCTCAGAAACAAACAAGAATGTGTCCTGCAACTTAAAAGTTATTGTTATTGGATGAGACAGATTGATATTACTTTTAGAGTTACACTGGCATATTTATATCTATTAAGTGCCAAGTCATGAAAAACATACCCAACCTTGCGGAGAGGCATGTGTAACTTTTCACATTCAAGTGTATGCATGTGCAAAAAACATTGCTCTAAGTATACGCACTGCATTTGCATACATACAAAATCCAACAGCCCAGTCTGAGTACACAAATGTAGACTGTGCACAAAAGGGTTATGACAGGCAAAAAGGTTGATATGAACAGCTGCAGACATGAAATATTACATTCACAAATTTAGAGGCTGCCTGTAAAATTTGACCAGGTAAGCATTTAGCTTTTGCTTATTTAGTGGCAAAAAGCAGATCAGCAGTGAACGTCAGTACTAGAGTTCTACTGCTCGTCCCATTTTCATGAATCTCCCTCTTCTAGCAAGAGGATCATTCTTTATTAATCTGAGTTCTGTTCGTTCCAATAGGTTGAAAATATTGTTATATATTACATGAGAAAATACATCTTCTTGATTGCCAAATACAGCTTTATCTTTGTCTTATAGCAACGAATCAGTACTAAACTGCAAAAGGAGGAAAAAGAAATTTTGGCACCCAGGCATCACACTTCACCTAGGACCAAACACAACAAACTAGCTGACATGAAATAAAATAGTAGTGAAATGCTGGGTGTGATGACAGATGAATCATATGATGACACCTCTACATAGAGAGTGTCTTCTGTGCACATCCATTTATCAGAATGGATTGGCTGAGTTCATAGAGCTCATGTTGAATATAAAGCACTGACATATGGGCCAACACAGAAAAATGAACCTTGCAATCGAAGTTTGAAGCTCCCTTTGGTGCAATAAGATGGCATTTATTTAGCTTCTTCTGTGTTATTTCCAAAATATTTTGGCACAATGTCATTTTTTGGACGAACACCTGCATTTTCAGATCTTGATTGTGAAGAATAACATTTATGCATTCAGACTATCCTCATCCCATAGTGCTTTCTGTCTATTTCAATTTTTGCTCGGACTTGCAGGTCACTGACGCGCATTTTCCTCAGCAGCCTTGCTTTTATACTGGTGGCTAGGAGCCACACAAATATTTTATTGTTTGCTCAGTGAATAAACCAGGAGTTATAGCATCAACAACATCTTCTGCTGACTTGAGAGATCCTCATGAAAGATAGACTAAGGGTGCATTGATCAAATAGAAAATTTGCTGTAAAAGTTTGTTCCCCATATAGACAATCAAAGCATTAATCTCCTCCAAAGATTAAGGCTGATGTTCAAGTATGTAAAAAAAAGCTGAAAAGCCAATTACAGTTGATAGTTATAGGAGATGCTTGGGTTTAACTGAAGGCAAAACTGCACTCAACAAATTCACACATGACTATAACACGTGATATGCACTCAGTCACAGCCCATCGATATGTATTTGTCATCATTGCCATGATGAGAATAGAACAGTGAAATACCAAGTGGGTGGGTGAGAGGATAAGTATAAGAGAGTAAAAGAGAGAGCCTGAGGGGGAAATGGAGGATCCATCCATAATGAATGTAAAATAATGCTAATTTCTGAAAATACATGTAGAAAATGTTTAATGAAAAATATTAAACAATGGGTCAAATAATGGAAAAATACATTCCAGAATAAACAGCTCATATTAAATTTGTTGTTATTCATCAGAGGATTCATACTGTTCATTATTATTGACTATTCAGGCTTGTGCTGGTACACATGTAACTAATTCCGATTGCTGGAAATTATGCAACTTTATATAGGAAGTGAATTATTTTTTCTGTCTTTTATTTATCTTTTTCTATTCATTATTATCATGTTTAAAATGTTCATCTCTGCAGCCAGAGAGCAAGAACAATACCACAATAGCAGAAACAATATAACAAATAATGAATAGTAGCTTATTTGCAAACAGGTCACAAAGCAAGCTGGAGTCTGAAAATTATTCAGCCAAACTACTCACCCAATACTTACCAATACTGAATGCATTCACACTGAACAGGACTGTAACACAAACCAGTTGTGATGGAAAAATCAGTATTTCTAGTCTTGTAGGTTCAAAGAATACAGTTTGACCACTTCTAATCTTAAAAAGTCAGGATTCAACTTTTACAACAAAAATTAATCCAAGATGTGCTTCATTGACTCATTCTGGACCATAGGCAATTTTCTTTTTTAAATAATTTTGAATTATGTTTATTTAAAACATTTTTTAGATTTTTATTTATTTAAATTTTCACAGTTATGGGAAATGGAGGGTCAGATAATAATTATTTAACAGGAGACATTAAGATTCATAAAGTTAAAGTTTTATAACTGTTAAAACACAAATTGTCAGCACCATGTCAAAATATACAAAGTAAATATCCTTACATCAAACTCTAAGAAGTTCTCAAGCAGCATTTAACTTACTTTACCTATCTGTAAATTTCAATTATTAGTGACGGAAATATTTTTGTCAGTTTGTGTGTGTATGGTGAAATTGATGTTTACTGACTTTTACAAATAAAAAATCTAATCCTTCTAAGCCTAATAATAACCGACATTTATAGGAAGACGTCAACCTGATAGCATTTGGGAGTTTGTGCAAATTTTTCAAGATTCATAAAATATTTTTTCTCTTAATTTTAACCATTGATTTTCAAGGGATGACTAATTTAAAAATATGTTTCTAAGTAAACTGTTGTCTGTCCTGTGCATATTATAAAGATTGTCCACCAACATTTATTCTTGTAGGGCTATCCAGGGAATAAATATATAAAATTTGTGGCACCTCAATGCTCATATTTTGACAAAGCCAAATAACACTCAAACCTCAGAGTAGATAGTTCAAGTCACAAAATTCAGACCTTGGCCTCGATCCAGATTTTGAACAGCCTAAAGACTGGAGAAGTTTGGGTTCAGAGTTTTAGCTCAGGTCTATCTCTACTAAAATATTTTGAGTTCTGTTCTAAATACAGACCTATAATTTTCAAGTTTGGCTAACCTAGTTTTCCCATCTTTAAAAATGACATAATTATTTCTTACATCCCTAATATTATAGTCAGGATATCATACTCCACAATCAGTTTAATTAACATTAGACATATATATTTTTTTAAATCCTGAACAAATATTTGCATTATGTGGTCAGGGTAATAAAAATCCAGGTCTCCATTTGTGTTTTACTTTTCATCTCTACTTCAAATGGTATCGTAAGGAACAGGGTTAGAAACAATTTTTCTATATTTGTTTATTTTTTGAGAGGGAGACAAGGTATGTGAGATAATATCTTTTATCGGACCAACTTCCGTTGGTGACAGAGATAAGCTTTCGAGCTTACAAGAATGTTTTTAAGACTATCATGACACTGGTGTCAAACATTCATCAGATGTGATCACAGCATATCCCCCTGCATTTTGACATCTCAGGTTAAAAGATGTTACACACAAGCAGTTCTGTCTTTGTGGATGAAATCTGATTTTCCTCATCTTGACGTGTGAAGATGCAAAAGGTGCCTTTTGAGCCAACCTCTAAATGTGGGCATTGGTGCTAAAAGTAAAGGATGTTAGCACAGCAGGATATAGGGAATTTGTTTAAAGGAGGTAATCTGATTGCGCCACATACAAAGGCAACAACCAGTCAATACAATCTGCACTCAAAGAACGCATGCTTCTTACATCGCTAATGATCATGTAATGAGATTCAGTGAAATCACACTATTTAGGTAATTAATCTTTATGGAAAGTTGTCAGTCAAAGTAATGCATTGCTGTGAACATTATGGTCTCATCATTAGTGTGTAGATGTCATGCTTATCCCATTACATGGAAAATGTGTGCAAAAAGCAAGTTATGTACAACTATTTCAATTAGTTTATAAGGTGATCATGGCACGTGCAGAAAAGTTCATGTCAAAGGGCTGAACCATTAGCGTCAGCTGAGATATGCTTGACACAGATAAGGTGTGAGAGGACAACACAGGTGACTATCAGCTACATTTTCATTATTTCAGTCCTGGACCTCCATGGGTGAAGGTTCCATCCCTGAGGTACCTTAAATCAGCCTCAGAAGTGCACTAAGTTATAGTCAGCTGTCCAGAGCTCCAAGGGTTGATCCAGTAGCCAGAGGCTGCTAAGTCGTATAGATGCCCAGTCATTCCCCCTGGAATGTTCCCTGTGCCAAAGGACAATGATTGGCCTGCACAGACGCACTATCCCCTATACACTCTTCAGCTTTCCCTAACCCAAGGGAATCTTCAGGAAGCCGGTTAAATAGCACGAAGCATCTAGAATTGGTCTGAGAATTGGGCCAAAGTTAGATAAATTTGTGGTACTGGTGAAGAATCCTTTCTGCTTATTGTGGAGGTTGTGATTCTAGATCTCCTTCTGAAGTGTCACTGGTAGAATTCTATGATTCTTTGTATAGTAGTCTGCCAGAGAATTATCATTTAACTTACAATTTGAGATCTTCTTGAGGTAACAATAATAATGGTTATGTATTCTCAAACTGCACTAAAATGTTAGGTCTGAAAGTAAAGTTCTGTTTTACATTATGTTCCATTTATAGCTCTCTGAAATTAGTATTCCTTTTAACTGAAAAAAACAAGGGGCTTAATTCCAATCCCACTGAAAAATTAGTAGAAGGGTAAGGAATATGAGGTATTTTGGAAACCTCAGCAATTCTGATCCAATAAAAAAGTATAGGCTAGCAAAAAATTTAACAAATATACCAAAAAAGGCTGTTCAACAGAGCACAATCTTGCAAACAATTAGAAAAAAGCAACAGCAGTTCTCTCATGTAAGATACTGTTGACCCTAGTTAGCACTTACTGATATGATCTCTGCTTCTACCGGATGTTGCTAGAATGATTTCTTGTTTATTTAATTTCTACAGGCAATTAATTCCTCTAGACTTTTTCACACATTCATGTTACAATCTTATGCATATTTATTTCAGAAATAATAATGCAAGAAAATTAAAAATAAAGCATGTTAACCATAATATATTTTTTAAATAACATGATTTTTTGGATTTATCTTAAAATTGCAGTTGCTGTAATTTCATTTGGACTACTCAAGCAATAAGATACTACTGAATGTGAGCAAGGGTATCACAAGCTAACCTTTCATGAGGATATTTAATGTCCTTTTGTCAAAATATTTTGCTATTACTTTCCTCTTAAAAGAGTTTTTATACTCAGAATTCTTATCTAAAGAGTTTCAGTCAACTCTCCAAAATAAAACATATGATAAAGGAATTCCAACAGATATATATTATAATGTAATCAATACCATTGTCAATTATTTTTGAATTATCTCAAATTTTCAATTGATGCTTGAGTACATTCTTGCCCAGTCATCATCATCATAACATGTTTCTCAGATATTACCAGGAAAACTCCCTTTTATCAGAACTATTTGAGGCAACTGCATGTAAGAGTATGTCTATACTATTCTGATTGTGTACGAAATTAATGGTCTTTCTCACAAAATCTCTTTTGATACAGTGTTATGAAAACATGCCAATATTTATTAACAGTTCTGATTAATATAGGATTATATGCAATTGTCTGCACAAATTAAATCAAGGGTTTCTATGAATGAATCTGTTTATCTTGATCATTTAAAAGAATCTATTTTTCTGTGCCTCCAAGACCTTATTTACTATATAGTAGCTTTAATTAAAACCTCCTTATAAATGCAAGTTAAAACTCTACCTCCAAGTACTCTCATTTTAATTTTACAGTCTTACTCATTGACATACATTTTCCTCACCCTTTGGAGCAGGGCCATTTCTATGGTCTCCATGGAAATCTCAGTTCGAAGGGCATTGGCTGGAAGGAGAGTCAGCTGTGCAGCATACTTCCTCTCTCATTTCTTCCAGTTGCACAGAAGTCGCTCTTCAGTCCTATGGAATCCCAAATAAAGTCATCAGCATGATCAAGCACAGGTACAGAGATGTGAAGTGCTTTGCAAGGGTCAGCAAAGAGACAGCAGAGTGGTTCAATGTGGACAGTGGCGTGAAACAGGGCTGAATTTCACCTCTGCTGTTGTTTGATGTTGCCATAGATTGAATAATGAAGAAATGTATTAGGCACACAAACACCGGCATAACATGAATAGACGGCAAATGCCTAGAAGACCTAGACTGTGCCGATGAGACTGTGGTACTGGACAATACCCCTAAAAAGTTAAAAACAAAGATAGACAACTTGGTAAAAATAGCAGGCCAAGAGGACTCAAAATTAGTTATGCTAAAATAAACTTCCTTGAAACACACTTCAAGCAGTACCATCACATTAGAAGGCAAACATATCAAGAAAGTAGAACAGTTTATCTACCTGGCTACCATATTAGTCAATACAGTCTTCAAGAAGGAAGTGACATCAAGGATTAGCAAAACATCCACAGCATTTACTAAAGTCAACTATGTATGGAAATCAAAGATATAAATCACCAAAAGAAAACTGAGAATTTTCAAGTCAAGCCTAATCTTGGTGCTAACATATGACTGTGAGAGCTGGAGGTCTATTAAAATATTAGATAGAAAACTAGACACCTTTGAAAACGAGTGCCTGTAAAAAATTTCAGCCATTGGCCAGAAAGACTTCATCACAAATGAAGAGATTTGAGAAATCACTATCCAGCAGCTTGTTTCTATCAAACTCAGAAGGAAGCTGTAACATTGGCCTTCAAGAGAGCCATGCTGAGATGGCTTAAACAGGGCAAAACTGCAAAGAATGGGCTGGCAAAGCTCTAAATACTGGTGGCTTTTCTTTGATAAGATATGCCAAGCCAGCAACAAACAGCTTCTGATCACCTAACTCATTATTCAAAAGATAAAAATACAGTTTCCTTAAAGCTATCCAACTCTCTGACTAACACCCAGACAGCCAAGTCAAATATAGTGGGGATTACCAAAAATCTTTATTCCTCATATATACAAAAAGCTCTACCAATCCCAAAGTATCAGACACATTACCAAACAGGTCAATGAATATTTCATATCTTACCCAAATACACACCTAAAGTCTCTGCTTATTAACTACACAAATATTTATTTAAAATTAGAATAGAGAGAATAATGGTTAAAAGATCATTATACATACACAGATGAAAATAAAGTTCTTAGGTCAGTTTCAAAGTAAAGATGATAGCACTACACTTATTTGGAGCATGAACTCCAGATACCAACACACAGACTCCCACATGAAACAGTAAAGTGGAAACCAATTGGTGTGAGGAAACAAAGGTGCCCAGGAGAAATCTTAAGAAGAACCCTTGGCAGGGAGGACACAGTAGTCAATCTCATTGCCACAGAACCAAGCAGCAGCAAATGACAAAGTGGAATGGAAGAGATTTTTTTCTGTTATGTGCACAAACATTGACGCAGGAAGGATGTATATTTATTTTTAATTGCTTGGAGCTTACTGATAAATGATGCATCCTTTCTGCCCACAGATACATGCATGCAATTCCCATTGATTCCATTCAGTTCTTATTTTGACAGTCATCAGAAGACATTGTTTCAGAAGTATCCAGTCTTTCCTGATACTGCATACAAACCCGCTTTGTTAGGTAGACATAGGAAATGCTATTGTAGTCAGAATTTCAACATTCCACCTGGATTTTAGTTCAACAGCTAGGGAATCTGATACTCAGTGGTATCATTTTAGGACACCGTCCATTTAATGTCACATTTATCCACACAGATAATATTATTTGTTTTAAATACAAGGAGGTCTATATATTTCTTCAGACAATTTTCCTAGGAACAACTTAGATACTAATAATATGATGCTTGTAAAAGAGATATTCTGAAGGCTCTGTAGAAATGAAAATCATCTGGTTTCATTTCTTCATGATCTGGCTGGCATAGAGTGTAATCCTAGCTCCACTGGAGTCAATAGGAATTTTATCATTGATCTGAATGGAGCTAGAATTACATGCAGATCTGCATTAGGGCAAAATGATTACTCCTTTCTTGGACTGATCCATTCCCCAGAACATCTCAGGTGTGCTCTGATTTAATTTAAGTACTTGGAAAAGGGAGTCGTTAAATTCTACTCAACAGCACATAATAGATGAAACTGACAAATGAAAGAAAAGTCAATTAGATACAGCTGTCAAAGTTAATATCTTCTTATGAAAATACACACATTATTCAAAATAAGAGACAATAGTTTTTTAATTTATCATCCAACAAATCACATAAACTCTCTTTATTCCCATCTTCATTTTTCTTAGATTGTGCCAGAAAATATATAGTCCCATCTTAGCCATAAAACATATTTTCTCCCTCAACAACCATAAACAAAACCATAGCGTTTGTTCACAGGGCAAAAACCCCTCTTTTATTTCCTCTTCTGTGCCTTTGTTGTCTGCAATATAGACTGTGGAAGACATGTATAGCCTCTTCCCTTGGAAAAAATAATACTGTTCTACAACATTTTCAAACCTTGTGCACATCATAAACTTTAATTCTGACAGGGCTAAAATTTACAACAGTCATATCATGAGAATAATTGAACAGATGATCAGGATTCTTACGTTGCATGCCCTGACCCTTCCAGGGAGGCAATAGGCCAGGTATGGATTCTGTCTTTGCTCAACCCTGAATATGGGTTTTCTGGGAGATGTCATCCAGAAACCATATGATTGTGAGTTCACAATATAGGATAAGTTTCTGGCCCAGTCAGGAGAAAACCATGGTAAGACAATACCTAAAGTGGAATAATCAGTCAAGAGATATGAACAAATAACCTGGGGAGGATCTTTGAGTAATACATGTAAAAGTAAATAGTTAATAAATAAGGTGCCACTTGCTGTTGTTCAATGATTTGTAACATTATTACTAGATTTTGAAGGACCAGTAAAACTCTTAGTTGCAATGTACTGCAAGTGGATTTTCCATGTACGTCTTAAAAGGCTGAGGGAAGTGAGTAGAGGAGGGGCTGTGGGGAAAAGAAGAATAGAGAGTTTAGGATGGGAACCAGGCACAAGCTTCCAGTTTTCTCCAGAGTGAGAAAAAGCCCACCTTTCCACTCCTGCATCAGTACAGGAAAGGATTCCTGAACTGTGTATCCTGGAAAGAGCAAACTATTAAGCAAGTCTGTTAACAAGAATGAATGTTGTAGCTCAAGAAGTACTGAAAGACTATGGAGCAACCCTGTGTCAACAGAGCTGAAGGATTATTAAACCTGGGGATGTGCAAAGGATTGTTCTGTGTTTGAACTTTTTTATTTGCCCAAGGAAGGGAGTATTTTATAGTTTGGCTGGAGAACCAAACTGCTCCATCAGTAGAAAAATTGAGGCATGAACTACCCTCCCATGAGGAAGGGACTGTGAAGCATGTAAAAACTGAGGCATAGACATGTGATCTGATCTGAAAAGGTAATATTCCATTACAAGGATGAATCTTTGATCTCGGAGAAACAGTTGTAAATGTTACTGTTATTGTGTTTATCTATC
The DNA here is from genome assembly GCA_007922155.1 of Mesoclemmys tuberculata. NCBI lineage: Eukaryota > Metazoa > Chordata > Testudines > Chelidae > Mesoclemmys > Mesoclemmys tuberculata. The sequence continues at coordinate 34,678,849 of ML675616.1, read as the reverse complement.
TGAGGATTTTATATAGAACCTACCACCACAAATGTAAGCACTGCACAAAATTTAAAGAGGTCTTCTGTGGCTGCACACTAACTGACTTCATGGGTGAAATTTTGGCCCCAATGGCAGAACTTACATTGACTTCAATGTAGTCATGATTTCATGTGTATTTCTGACAGAGAGCAGGATTTGGTCTAAGGCACATATCTCAAAGTCTGACTCCTCCAGACAAGGTACTGTCAACCATGAGTGGATGATCAATTGCATAAACATTTATCAGTTCAACATTTCTTCATAATTCTTCAAATCCTCATCACAGTAAATATTGAAAAATTCCACCAGTCAAAAAATACGTAGGGGAAATTTTATGAAAAATAAATAGGCTTATAATGAAAGAATCTTTTAGAATGAAAGTGACAAGTTATATACACTTTTAAACATGATATTTACAATGATGGCCTAGGAGTGGAGAAGCAAGTGCATTGTACACACTGATTACCTGTAGGAGGACATAGAAGCTAGAGATTAGCAATATTGCCATGAGTCAGACCAAAACAATCATGAAATTTGCTTAAAAATCTTGAGAATTTAAAAAATAATATATATGGGAGTTTTATTTGTTTTTTGAACATTTAAGTTTAAGGTGTTTGCTGCATCCAGCAGGGATAGTAATTTGCTTATCTTTTTTATTTATATGAAAGATGAGATGCGCACACATCACTCCAGGAGGTGGGGCTTTAAGAAAAGCATCAAACAATTAAAAACTTAAATAAAATTGCAAGAGTTCACAATGCAGGATTAGTGGGACATTTACAAAAGGATTATTTTCTGTATGATCATTTCCAATATAGGAAAAATAATTGAGAGAGAAATTTTTTTAACAACTCCAAGATCAGTTAGAATCATAGCTTCACACATAAAAATATTCTTTATAGCTTGTGAGCACTGCAATGCATTTCTACTGTTACCATCTGCATCAATCAATTCAGTTCATTTAATATGCCTTTAGTGCAAATGGAGAGCAGATATTTCACTTCATTTAATCTAAACAAAAGGTGGTTCTCCTTTATATTATAGTGTTTTCATCATTCTCACATTCATTGATTTTCATTATTATTATATACATCTCTCTCAACCTGCAGGGCCTAAACGTGAGAAAACGCAGCATGATAAAGAACCAAAAAGTAGGACACAAAACCACCATTCACATAGAAAACAAAGTATTGTGGGATTCACGCCTTTACAATAAAAGACTTTCAATAATGGCAATAGAAGTTGATCCAGGAAAGATATTACCTCTCCCACCTTGTCTCTTTCTATAATCTCAGTTTAATGATGCATTTCTTTTGTAAATCATTTCAGCAATAAGACTTGGGGACACGGGCAGGATCACAAGTGTGTATGGAATGTAGTTACTTTTGGTCTAAAATGATTACTGTTCCTCGAAAGAAGGGACATTTGGGAAGTGTAACAATGTATACCAATTAATGTTGCCAAATGCATGATTACAGGAAATGTTTCCCAAATCTGGATGTCAAGAACTGAGAAAAGTTTCATGAACTTACTTTATTCTTGGGGAACACAGGAATAAAAATTAATGATTAAACAAAATGTAACTGTTGGGTGATAATTATATCATCACATTTATAGTTAAAAAAAAAACTACAACAGCAAGTGTATGATTCATGGACATTCTTGTTACACACCTAGGCTAAGGCGGCAATATTATGTCACTTACAGATCATTGCAATGCTTGAAGTTCATGTCATGCCAACTTATTTTATTTAGAAAACCAATACTCTTCAGTTAAGGCTCCTGGGAATGACAGTGTGGTCATCATTTAGAGTGGTACTGATTGAGCCAGTCATTTCCAGCAATTAATATCCAGAGGTTGGAGCTATTAGTGTGTATATTTATTTACTAAAATGTTGCCTTGGGCACTGGATTCCTAAACAGATACAGTTAGTAGAAATGCATTAGAGGAGTAATGAAGTGAATTTTTGTTAACCTTAAAGATTTACATATTGATTATTGATCTCAAAACTAAGGAAACAGCAATTGTTTAAAACACAAGCACACATGCACAAGTAAACACCCTACCTGGAGTTAGTTAGGACTCTAATTTAAATGGTGATTTAAGAATTTTCTTATAACTTTTTAAATGTTTCAGTTGTTCACCTACTAAAATCTAGATTAGCATTCTGAGTGTTCTTTCTCATAACTGGAGAGCAGTTCAAGAGATACAGCTGCCACAGTCATTCATGTCATCGTAGTAATCTTGGCTGGAGCACATTCCTCAGACTTAGTTCATTCTGCATCAAGAGGCCATATGTTATCATGATGATAATATTGCAGACCCAGAGGAAGTACCAAATACTCATTTAATACACAACTGCTCTAACAATTATTCTTGACACAAGAACAGTGTGCACATTGAAGAGGCCGAATCCTGTTTGTCTTAGTTTCATAAGTAGCTTCCATGAAGCTTTTGGAGAGTGTTGCAGACAACTTCCTGGTGCAAGTGCTGGAGCAACTAAATAGGGGTCATGCTCCTCTTGACCTGCTGCTCACAAACAGGGAAGATTTGGAAGGGGAAGTAAAAGTGAGTGGCAAAGTAGTGACCATGAGATGGTAGAGTTCAGGATCCTGACAAAAGGAAGAAAGGAGAACAGCAGGATACAGACCAGACTTCAGAAAAGCAGACTTTGATGCCCTCAGGGAGCTGATGGGCAGGATCCCCTGGGAGGCTAATATGAGGGGGAAAGGAATCCAAGAGAGCTGGCTGTATTTTAAAGAAACCTTATTGAGGGTGCAGGAACAAATCATGCCAACGTGCAGAAAGAATAGCAAATATGGTAGGTGTCCAGCTTGGCTTAACAAAGAAGTCTCTGGTGAGCTTAAACACAAAAAAGAAGCTTACAAGAAGTGGAAGCTTGGTCAGATGACTAGGAGTATTATAAAAATGTTGCTAAAGCATTCAGGAAGGAAATCAGGAAGGCCAAAGTGCAACTGGAGTTGCTACTATCAAGGGATGTGAAAGGGAACAAGAAGGATTTCTACAGGTATGTTAGCAACAAGAGGAAGATCAGGAAGGCCAAAGCGCAACTGGAGTTGCTACTAGCAAGGGATGTGAAAGGGAACAAGAAGGATTTCTACAGGTATGTTAGCAACAAGAGGAAGACTAGGTAAAGTGTGGGCCCCTTACAGAATGGGAGAAGCAACCTACTGACAGGATGTGGAGAAAGCTGAAGTACTCAATGCCTTTCTTGCCTCTCTCTTCACAGACAAGGTCAGCCCTGCACTGGGCAGCACAGAATGGGGAGGAGGTGAACATCCCTCACTGCTGAAGGAACAGGTTCAGCACTATTTAGAAAGATTGGACACACACAAGTCTATGGGGACAGATGCAATGCATCCAAGTGTCCTGAGGGAGTTGGCTGATGTGATTTCAGAGCAATTGGCTATTATCTTTGAAAGTTTGTGGCAACTGGGGGAGGTCTCCGATGATTGGAAAAAGGCAAATATAGTGCCCACCTTCAAGAAAGGAAAGAAAGAGGATTCAGGGAACTACAGACTGGTCAGCCTCACCTCAGTCCCTGGAAAAATCATGGAACAGGTCCTCAAGGAATCCATTTTAAGGCACTTGGAAGAGGGGAGGTGATCAGGAACAGTCAACATGGATTCACCAAGGGCAAGTCATTCCTGACCAACCTGATTTCTTTTTATGAAGAGGTGACTGGCTCTGTGGATGTGGGGAAAGTGATGGATATGACATATCTTGACTTTAGCAAAGCTTTTGATACAGTCTCCCACAGTATTCTTATCAACAAATTAAAGTATAGTTTGGATGAATGGACTATAAAATGGATAGAGAGCTGGCTAGATCATCAGGCTTAACAGCTAGTGATCAATGGATCCATGTCTAGCTGGCAGCTGGTCAGAAGCAGAGTGCCCCAAGGGTCGGTCCCAAGGTCGGTTTTGTTCAACATCTTCATTAATGATCTGGAGGTTGGGGTAGATTGCACTCTCAGCAAGTTTGTAGATGACACTAAGCTAGGGGGAGTGGTAGATACCCAGGAAGGTAGGAATAGGATACAGAGTGACCCAGACAAATTGGAGGATTGGGCTAAAAGAAATCTGATGAGGTTCAACAAGGAAAAGTGCAAAGTCCTCCACTTAGGACAGAAGTATCCCAAGCATAGCTACAGACTGGGGACCGACAAGCTAGGCAGTAGTTCTGCAGAAAAGGACCTGGGGGTTACAGTGGATAAGAAGCTGGATGTGAGTCAGCAGTGTGCCCTGGTTGCCAAGAAAGCTAATAGCATATTGGGCTGCATTAGTAGGAGCATTGACAGGAGACTGAGGGAAGTGGTTATTCCCCTCTATTCGGCATTGGTGAGGCCACATTTGGAGTATTGTGTCCAGTTTTGGGCCCCCCACAACAAAAAGGATGTGGAAAAGTTGAAGAGAGTCCAGTGGAGGGAAACAAAAATGATTAGGGGGCTGGAGCACAAGACTTATGAGGAGGCTGAGAGAACTAGACTTGTTTAGTCTGCAAAAGAGAAGAATGAGGGGGGGATTTGATAGCAGCTTTTAACTACCAAGAAGGATAGAGCTAGGCTGTTCTCATTGGTAGTAGATGACAGAACAAGGAGCAATGGTCTCAAGATGCAGTGGGGGAGGTCTAGGTTGGATATTAGGAAAAAGTTTTTCACTAGGAGGGTGGGTGGTGAAGCACTGGAATGGGTTACCTAGGGAGGTGGTAGAATCTCCATCTTTAGAGGTTTTTAAGCTGCATCTTGACAAAGCCATGACTGGGATGATTTAGCTGAGGTTAATCCTGCTTTGAGCAGGGTGTTGGACTAGATGACCTCCTGAGGTCCCTTCCAACTCTAATATTCTATGATTCTATGAAGTCAATAGGACTATTTGTGAGCATGAGGCAAGCAGTATTTGACCCTTTGTATCTATGTAAGATCTTATACTTATACTTAGGTCATTTTTCTTCCATAGATAGCAAAGTGTTTTACAGGGGAGGTAAGTGCCACTATCCCAATTTTAGAAATGGAGAAACTGAGGCATGGAGTATCTATGTGGCTTGCCCAAAATCACCTAGCAGACTAATGGAAGAACCAGATCTTCTGAGTCCAACTCCTGTCCTCTATGCACACTGTCTTCCATAAACATATGCTACTGGTCAGTGATTACTTTATAAACATTGCAAAGATTAGATATTTCAATCAGGACATTGTTAAAAGGTTCAAAGTCCCACTGCTGACAATTTTGGGCAGAATACATCCATGTGTTTTATTTGAAAATTCATAATGTCTGTCAAACATGAATTCTTTTTGTTTGTTTGTTTTTAATTTTGTGTACAGTTCTAAATCCACAATATTTTATGGCATATTTTCTCAGTTTGATTGGGTAGGGATACAAGGAGTAACTGTAATGGATAGAAACTTGTAAAAATAGAAGGTTTTTGTTTCTTTTCTGTTCTGTTTTCATGTGTGCAGTTGAGGCTCTTGGCATCATATGTTTCTTGTCTTGAGAATGAATGTGATCCATCAATGTGAGAAGCAAATCAGAATCAGCATGAAACAGAAGAAGCACTGTTGAGAATAAAGCAAGTTGATAACAACTGACCAGTAGGTAATGAAAATGGATGTAAAAGAAATGAACAACAGAGAAAGAAATAACACAAGGAAGCCTGCTGAGACCAAGGCTCAAAAATTAAACAGAATTGTTTATTTTCTTCATTTGGCAACCTATGTTAAATAGGTTGATAAACCTATCCTATTGATATCAAACCTATTGATAAACTCCACTCACACTAATACTGTAAACAAAGGGAAAATATTTTTCATTTTTACGTTGTGCTATATATAACACTGACTTCCATTCTAGAGTATTCTGTTAGGAATATTTCTCTCTTTCATCACATTAAACACTTATTTCCTCCGTGTCTATCAACAAACACAAGCTACTGTGGATTTGCCCTAAAAATGTACAGAGCAAGAGCTATTACATTTTTTAAAGTAATTGAACTGGAGAATCTCTTTTGTAAATTTCCTTTTATCTATTCTAATACCTTTTTTTAATTATTTGAGCTTGTCACTTCATGCATCTTTCCAAACTTATTATGAATGTAATTACAACAAATTACTTGAAGAAAGACATTATTTAGAAGTGAGTTATAGTTATCCAGAAAAAGCCAGTTTTGTTTTAAGTATAGCTATTTGAAAGTAAAATTCCCAGCAGTAGCAGTCATTAAAACTGAAATCTATTTGGCTCTAAAGCCTTATGTTTCATGTGACCTTACTGTTTCACCAGCAAAGTAAAAGGAAGAACAGGTTTTCTTTCTCTCACCATACTGAGCATGTAATATTACCTTATTTATCAAGTCTTCAGGAACTCTGGATGTCAAGATCTGAGGAGAAATGTGTAGCTCGGCTTGCCCCCTGGCCTATTATTTTATGTCTGCTGGAGACCAGTAGAAAAAAAGAAATAATAAAATCATTCAGTCTAATAATCTACTAGGTATTATAGAATTACTCTGCTATTGCTGCTATGTCATGCACAATCTTTTCCCTTTCAAATTACAGTCTATGACTGGAATTTTTGTCCTAACATATACAGAAATGTCTGATTCTCATAACTAGAAGGAGAATATCGATGTATTATCAGCTAATTATAGGGAGAGGGTACCTTTCTAAAATTACTCTTAAAATGTTAGAGACAAGATGGATGAGGTAGTATCTTTTATTGGACCAATGTCGGCTGGTGAAAGAGACACGCTTTCAAGCTCTTCTTCAGGTCTGGAAAGATACTTAGAGTGTCACAGCTAAATATAAGATGGAAAACATTGTTTAGCATAAGTAATTAACACACATTGTAAGAGACTATTCAAAGTGAAGTAGCCAGTTAATACCTTTTGCAATTTCAGATTTAAAAAAATGGGGGTTAGTGAGTTACAGATTTTTGTAATAAGCCATAAATCCAATGTCTTTATTAAGTGCATAACTTTAGTATCTAACAAAGTTACGAATTTAAGCTCCGAGGCTTGTCTTTTGTTATGCATATTTTCTTTGAGGCTGAGGACTGAGAGGTCAGCTGTGGAGTGACTGATTTGTGAAAAATGTTCATCCATAGGTGACACACTGTTATTGTCTTTTTCTGTGTAAATTCATTCAAAAGTAAGTTGTTATAGTGCCATTTAGTGCACTGGATGGAATGATAGGTATGTGGAGGACTGATGGATCTTGAATGGTGTGTTGCAGACAGCATTGATTATTGTGGTAATGAAGAGATGCCTACAGGTTTTGCATCAGTTGTTCTAGCAGTGTCTGGTTCTGCTTTGAGTTGGTGTGTTCTGGTCTGTGGGGAGCTTGCTTCTGATAATGAGTTTAGCAAGAGTGGGGTGTTCTGTGAAGGCCAGAAGAGGGAGTCTTGAAAAAATTTCTTTCAGGATGTTGTTCCCATCAAGTATCATACCCTGGAGAGTAATGTCTCTAGCTCAGCTTTATTAAGCACCCACATAGACATCATGAGCAGTTCTGGAGCTGCTGTAGGTTCACCGATTCACCAGGTCAGTATCTGGACCCCAAATATTAATTGATCACAAATTCTTCCATAACGATACTGTGAGGAAATATAAACTTGGTCATGAATTGAGGAAGATCCTAGTTATTGTTTAAAGAAAACACAATGCCACTTCAAAAAATAAATGCTTTCTTGAACAGAAAGGCTATCTTGAAAGCATCTTCCACAGAGCTATTGTGCACTGCAGTGCTGAAATTGGGGACAACTATTTTGGAGATATTGAGGATGCTTTTCTATGTGCTGGAAAATCTTTTTTAAAGTCAATATTAAAAAGTCCGAACTTCTAGCAGTTACCACGTATGGTGATTCCCATACTTTTCCCATTAGGATTAGAAACAGAAATCTATGTGGTATTTTAGTTATCAGTGTGATAATGGTTAGAAAACACTAGCTTTTTTAAATGGTGACAGATGTATTTAGAAGTGGTAATTCCATTAACAGATTAAGCGATTCAAATTCTAACGTGAACTAGAGGAATTTAGCTCATGTGGTTTCTTATCAGAATCCTAAATTAAAATATTCACATATTATAATGTGACATGTTTAAACAAGACAACACAAAATGTTTCCATTAGACATAAGTCTGTGTTACGTGCACAATCTAACTCTCCCTAAAGTCAATGGAAATTTACCACTGACTTCATTAGGCAAAAGACCCAGTATTGGCATGGACACCGCAGGTGAAGAAATAAGATACCGCACAAATGGTTTTGATTTGCTGCAACATTATTAATTAATCAAACTTCATCATTGAGAGTATTTTAATGATTTACATTCCTGTTGGCTTTTACCTGGCAACCAGACAGTCCAGCATTGTATTTTGTAACTATTGGTTGACCCTAGTATGGGAGAGACTACCCAGGGCTTTCTATCCCCCTTCTCTAGCTACCAGAATTTAGCTCAGACTGAAATCCTTCACTTAGCCCTTTGCTCAAAAGAAGATTGAGACACTGACAAGGGATGCCTCAAAACTGTACTGATTCCTATCAAAGTTCAGGGCAACTGCACCTGAATTTCCCCTCAGTCATCCACCAAGTGCACCCACTCTCAAGCTTCCAGCTCCTCAAACATTGAGATGTGCACCTCATTCCCTTCTCACTGGGGTATCTCCAGGCTGAACAATTCTCTGCCTTCTCTCTCTTATTCCCAGCAGAGACAGGAGGCCTGTTTGCTTTCTCTTCAAAGACAGTTAACTGTGTGACTGCCATTAGTTTTAGTTACCACATAACTCTAATTATGCGAGCCTATTTCATTCTTAAGGTAAAAGCACTACAGAGAAACATATTATAAACAAAAAAAGAACCTGCACACATGCTAATAAGCTTACCAGAATTCTCCCCAACCCTCACATAGTTTCTGAAGCAGTCCTTCAAAACCCTACCCAGGGGTTTCCTTGTAAACACAAGTTCATCACAGCATCAGCTCACAGCAAGCACATGGGGCCTGAGAAGGCCCAGTCCTTCCTACTCTTCCCAAAGGATTAGGGCCCTTCGTGGACCAGGGGTCCTGTTCATTTGCTGGATCAGAAAGAAGGCCATGAGACTGTTTAAAACCAGGCTATTTATCCAAAATTTCCTTTCTTTGCCCTTTAGTCCAAGGCTTCAAAGGGCTGGTAACGAAGGAAGTACATTAACATTTCCCTCCCTAAAAGAGAAGGTACATACAATGCCAACATAACACATACACAATTGCATTTTTAATATAATACTTTAATACTTTGAAAGTATTAGCCCTAATTCAATAAAATTTAACTTAATTCAGTAAAATTCATCTTAAGTCCCTAAGGTTTGTTCAGGATCTTACAGGCTATTCTCAATCTGTCACAATTGCTTAAGCCTAATATTTTCCATCCCAGACCTTACTTCAGATCCTACCTTCCTTCATTCTGAACGTAGTGCTCAAGACTGAGGTAAATTAAAGGGCTCTGTTAATTCACATCAGTCATCTAGGCAAGTCTACCAAATGCTTCAGAGAAACCAAAACCTAAAACTGGTCTAAAATTTTCCAGCAGAATGGTTTTTCACTGGAAAATGCTGGTTCATCAAAATTGATATATTCTTTAGGTTAGAAACAAGGTAGCTTTATAATGGAAGCATGGTTTCCTGCCAGCTCAGCGACTTTTACAGCTCCCCAACAGGCGAACTGCTAAAGATGTAGGGAGTTTGGGAGTCAAGGATTCCCACAGCACAACTGGGTGGGCAGTCAGGGAGCTGGGGATCCTAGGGAGAATATTTTATTTTGGACACAACAAACCATTCCTAATGCCTTGAACAAAATAATGCGGCTTTCAACTTCTGCCCAAAATGTCAAGTTTTTGACCCAATTCAAAATGATTTAAAAAAAAATCAAAAATGTTTCATGGAACTTTAATTCCATTTTCCGGCTAGCTCTAAAAACACCCAGTTGCCCATGTCATTTGACAGTAAAGATACATTTCTTTCAGATCCTTCAGAGTGTCCCCACTTTCTTCTTCAGACATGTTAATATATCTTATAATCTTCTAGGCAGAATGGTGCTACTGGCCACACAGAACATCTGTATTCATTCTCAGCTATCAGAATAAGGAGGGGAAAATCTCAATGAAAATGCCTACTGGCCTTTGAAATGACCAATTCCTATGGCTGGGTACCACACTCTCAACACTCTATCAGGAGGCAGGGTGGGGTCAGAGTATCAAGCAGGTCATTTTTATTAACATTGACAATATGTCACAACACTAAAATACTTTTTCTATATTGTTTGTAGGAAAACAGTGATTTTCAATACATTGGCATTGCATTTCAATACGGTATGTGCATTTATACCATACCATTTTAAGTTATGCAACAGGCTGCACTTAAATTGGTACCCCCTTGTGCATAGTTTTTATTTTAGTAACACCCATTAAGAAATTTCAGGATGCATTTTCCTTTAGTGGTGTTGTAGCTAACATTGATTCCTTTTCCCCCTGTATTTCTAATGAAGTGTAAACCAACCCTGCTCCCTTTTTGCCTATATATTAGCAATATCAAAAATACATGAAGGAATGTAACATTCCTTGGGAAGAATGCTAGTGAATGTTAGTGAAGTGCCTGCCAAAAAGGAGAGATCAAGGGTTTTGATAGCTCATATAAAAATGCTCAGTTCATTTTAAAAAGTTATTTCTTAATGAACTAGGATTATATATAAATATATAAACAGGAAGACATTACCAACTAAAAATAGTGCTGTTAAGATAATCACTTTTTGGGACATAAAAAGTTCAGTATTTGTATACCACTGAAACCAGAATGTTTTGTGGTTCTGCAAAACCACATTTTTGCAAACCAATATTTACAAGGAGACTAAAACCTCTCCCTTATCTAAAAGGAACAGAATCCAGAAAGTTCTATGACACTGTGAATTCTAAAATTCCTGCAGGTTTACATGTTTATAGTCTCACAAATCCAGGGGCAGATCTTAGAATATAAGAATATGGAAAGCAATCACAATTTAAATTGCTGTAGTACTGGAAATGAAACTGAAGTTCGCCCAGGCTTGCAGATAGCAAAGAAACTTCAGACATGCTAATATATCTTATAATTATCCTAAATAAGAAAGCTCTTTCTTGTACATCTTTTAAATTATAATTCAATTTTATTTTAATACATTTTAGATTACTTATCTATAACAGCAATTAAACTGGATTGGTTTGCCATCCTTGCAGATGTAGTTTTATGCTTTATTAAAATCAGAATTAACTGTGAAAAAACAAATAGTAACATCTCCTCAGCCACTGTAACAAAGTTAACAAACTTCCAACATATTTTAGGAGTGTTCATGAGCTGCCAGTCTAAGTGGGATAGAAATTAGTTTTTAATATGGTAACAAAAATAATTTTTGACTGGAATACAGTATCATACAACCATCAGGTTAGATAAGATCACAAGGGTTACCTTGTCTAACAGCATATATTGCCTTGAGTCTGTGCATGCAGCTCCCATTGTCATCAGAGTTTCATCATGAATCAGAAAACATATATGGTAATATGAGAATCATATACACTCTCGTTAACACTTATTAACAATTTTCATGGACTTCAGTGGGGGTTGCATGAATTGATCCAGGATTGTAGGGCCAAATATTGGAAATCATTACTCGGATGAGTAAGTAAATGGTCTTTTTTTAGGTTGTAGTTTCTGTTAACAGTTTGAAAAGGGGGCTTATAGATAGATCAAAATAGGACTAAATCTTGTTAATTTATTCAGGTTAGTAATTCCTCTGAGAGTAAGGAGAGCAAAATTTGTTCCATATTTCTATAAGATGGTAAAATAAAAACTAAAATTATTAAAAGCTATTTACTGAAGTATGACAAATATTGTACCTGTCCTTAAACTTCCAATTACCTATACAGGGCCAGATCCTGCCTAACTTTTGTAAGAATATCCCCATTCTTCATGCTAGGGCTATGTACTCAATGGGAGGTGAGACAGGTGGGAGTTGGGCTCATTTGCTGAAGCCATGTCTGGCCCTATTTGGCCTCGTCATCTGGTTGTTCGGTGAGTGAGACCACCGCTGGAGTGACTGTTCTCCAGAGTAGAGGAAGGTGTACTATAGAGATGATGACATTATAAGAACATAGGAACAAAATCAGAAAGCATAAGGCACAAAATGGTTACACCTAGCAAGAGACATAAAAGGCAATAAGAAGAGATTATATAAATACATTAGGAACAAGAGTAAGACAAGTGTAGGTCCACTACTTGGCAGGGAAGGGAAGCGAATAACAGATGACATCAAGAAGGCTGAGGTGTTTAATGCCTACTTTGCTTCAGTCTTCACTAAAAGGTTAATTGTGACTAGATACTTAAACATAAATAATATTAACAAGAAGAGAGAAGGAACATAAGCAAAAACAGGGAAAGAATAGGTTAAATAATATTTAAATAAGTTAGATGTATTCAAGTCAGCCAGATCTGATGAAATTGTTTTGGGAGAGCTTAAGGAACTAGTTTTCTGAAAACTCATGGTGCACTGGTGAGGTCCAAGAGGACTGTATAATATAATGCCAGAATGTAATACCTATCTTTAAAAAGTGGAGCAAAGAAGACAGAGAGAATTATAGACCTGTCAGCCTAACTTCAATACCTGGAAAAACACTGGAACAAGTTATTAAACAATCAATTTATAAGCACTTAGAGCACAATAGGATAATAAGTAACAGACAACGTGGATTTGTCAAGAATAAATCATGTCAAACCAATCTAATTTCCTTCTTTAACAGGGTTATTAGCCCATGATGGGGGGGAAGCTGTAGATGTGATATATCTTAAGTTTTGTAAGGCTTTTGACACAATCCCACATGACATTCTCATAGGCAAACTAGGGAATTGTGGTCTAGAAGAAATAACTATAAAGTGAGTGCATAACTGGTTCAAAAACCATACACAAATAGTAGTTATCAATGGTTCACTGTCAAAGTGGGAGGATTTATCTAATAGGGTCCTGCAGAGATCTGCCCTGGGTCCGGTACTATTCAATATTTTCACTGATGACTTGGAAAATGGAGTGTAGAGTATGCTTATAAATTTTGAAGACGCCACTAAACTACTAAACTGGAAGTGGTTCGAAGCACTTTGGAGCATAGGATTAGAATTCAAAATGACCTTGACAAATTGGAGAATTGGTCTTAAATGAACAAGAGGAAATTCAGTGCAAAGTACATCACTTAGGAAGGAAAAATCAAATGCATAAATGCAAAATGGTGAATATTAGTGCTGCTGAAAAGTGGATCACAAATAGAATATGAGTCAACAATGTGGTGTAGTTGCAAAAAAGTCTAATATCACTTTTGAGTGCATTATCAGAGGTGTCATATGTAAGACACGGATGATAATTGTTACCACTGATGAGGTATCAGATGGAGTATTTTGTCCAGTTCTTGATGCCACACTTTAAGAAAGATGTGGACAAATTGGAGAAAAATCAGAGGAAAGCGACAAAAATGATATAAGGGTTAGAAAATCTGACCTATGAGAAAAGATTACAAAAAGAAGGCAGTTTTAGTCTTGAGAGAAGAAGAATGAGGTGGGACCTGATAGCAGTCTTAAAATATGCTAAGGGCTGAAATTTGTGATCAATTGTTGTCCATGTCCACTGAAGGTAGGACATCAAGAAATGGGCTTATTCTGTAGCAAGAGAGATTTAGTTGAGATATTAGGAAAAAACTTTGTCATTATAATGACAGTTAACAACTGGAATAGTCTTCCAAGGAAGGTTTTAGAGAACAGGTTGGACAAAACACCTGTCAGGAATGGTCTAGATGTCATGGTCCTGCCTCAGCACAGGGGGCTGGATTTGATGATCTTCCAAGGTCCTTCCAGTGCTACCTTTCAGCAAGCAGTAGCTCAGTCTAACTGCCCCGAGTACGTACCCATGGAGTCCAGGAAGGGTTTTACTTGGTTGGCTAACATGTGTCACCACTCAATGCTGCCTCTGCTACCACAGCTGCTCTACTATTTATAGCATGAAAGTTCAATGAAAGCTAGCACAAACATGTCTATTTGAGCTAGCAATCACACAACAGCTCTAAGTGTAACGTAGCCTTAGATTATGTTTCACAGTAGAAATGTCTGGAGTAGGTTAATGAAATAAGGCCCTTACTAGAGATGCATATGTGAGTTAATATTATTAGATGATTATCTATTATTCCTTATAAATACAACTTTTTGAAAATGTTCCCTGTATTTACATATCCCTATGGGTACCACACAGAGGACTGTGGAACTGGGGGATGGAGGGACAGCTCCCTCACACAAGATTTGAGAGCCCATTTCCTTGACATATAAATTTTGGCACAAACACAAGCAGTGAAAAACAAAACAGAGAATTTGGGAGAAAAGTCACAATCCAGGTCCTTTGCTTCACACACACCATATCTCTGGCCTCATGCCTACAAATTCCTTCACTGGTTTCCCTAGTTCTGGTGGAAGTCACATAGAGGAGAGTGACCCAGTCTTGGGGCCTAATTCTCCATTTCCCTGAATTATGTGCTATAATTTGCACTAGTACAATGTGGGTGTAAAGTGCCGGTGACTTAGAATGCAGTGGTTTATAGACACTTTTCACCAACAAATAACTACGCGAAGTACCAAGCAATAGACAATCTGGCCCCTGCATTGTTCATGAAGAAGACTCCCATGAGTCATACTTCACTTACACACGCAAAGTCTCTGTAATAAGAGACCAAGATGTTTACCTGGCCTCTCCCACCCTAAATATGTTGAGACAAAGTTCTAAAAACACTTTAAATAAATAGGTAGATACAGATGGCTCACGGCACAGATTTTAAGTAGACTTTGTTTTAAAACAGTATGCATGAGTTAGTAGATTCCATTAATGTGCTGATAAACATTAAATAGAATTTTTTCTTACATAATTACATAATAAACAACTTTATTGCCTGGGTTTCTTCTAAACATTGTAAATTTTCATCAAACCTAACTCATTTCAGTTAGGAAAACAGCTCATTTCTCCAATCTATTAGTAACTGGCAATAAATATTATTTTAGTCCTTTACTTTCTGTATATTTCATTCATTTATATATTAACTATTCTTTAGAATCTTTAGGATATTAACAAAGAGTATGTTGAATTGTAAGTCCCAGAACACTAGTCCTTAACTGACAAATAACCCTATTCAGGAATTCTATGTGTTAGACTGTACATAATAATCCTAGACACCTTTATGGCCAGAGAACTCCAGATAGTCTGGGAAACCCTTCCCTTAATATATATATTGCTTACATAAGCAGATGTAAACATTTTTTGGCAAAAGAGGTTTTATTTGTTTGAAAATCCCATAAATGACAAGATATGGAAAGTTAGCTGGGGAAATGAATTTGCCATGTACCTCCAGATACAGTAAAGGAGAGACACAGAGCCAGCTCTTGGTCTGACTACAAAAGGTGGTAATGTAGCTATTCTTTCTGCATTATGTATAATGCTGCCTAATCTCTGATTGATGAGCCTGTTATTTCACAATCTTGAGTTGTAATTAACTCAGATCAACAAGAAATCTTTACTCAGGCAAACCTGCATTTCTTCCTCATGATAATATTGTTCTGTCTTATTATTATTGTTACAATTTATGTCACAATGTTGTGACATTTATTGTTTATTTATTGTTATTGTGTCACAATAGCAACTAGAAGCTTCAGACAAGTTTAGGGCCTCACTACACTATGCTTTGCACACACTCGTAAGAGACAATTATGTCCCTGTTCCAAACTGCTTACAATCCTAATAGAAAAACATGGGGATAAGAACTAATAAGCCCAATTTACAGAAAGAGAACAGAGGCACAGAAATTTTAAGGGTATTACCCAAGGCCATACAACAAGATTTTGACAGAACCAGGAATTGTAACCAGATCGTCTGTGTCCCAACCCAGTATTTTAATCACAAGGGTATCCTTCTGCAATAACATGCTCTAGTCCCACAGAACTCTAAATGGTTTTGCTTCTCTCCAGTTGATGTCAGAACTTTAACAGTATATTATAGTTACACTTACATGTATTGGACAGGACACTTAAACGAGTCAAAACAAGTTATCATGAACCATCAGAAGAAAAACAGAAATAGTAGCTCAAACAAGTATAACTGAAAATGTACAGTATTAGAGCTTGTAGAAACTTGGAATTTCTGGTTCATGGGAAATTTCAACATTTTTAATTTTCTTTGTTTCAATTCAGAACAAAGCCAAATATTTTTGAAGTTTGCTGAAAACCAGAATTGCCATAAAAAATCTATTTCAGAAGAATTTTGATTTGGAATTAAGCAATGTTGTTTCCTTTTTTATATGATGATATTTTACTAGTAGTAATGCATAATATGCTCTACTATAATATGCACTGCTACACGCACTGCTGACATGTCACAATATGATGTAAAATAATCATTGAAATATTCTACTATTTTTTTATTTTCTTTTTCAAAATTATTAAAGGCAGCTGCTCCTCAGTAGTAATTGAAACGTCTTGTCATCTTTTAATGATCAAAGTGTTTCCTGTTTGTACTGTAATGAAACAATTTGAAACCTTGACACAAATTCCAAAATCCAAAACAAAATTCTAAAATCTGAACCAAAACTTTTAAATTTTCCAAAACCACAATTTTCCAAAATGATTTTTTTTTGTTTCAAAATATTTTTCCCCACAGGAATTATTGTAAAAAAAACCCTATATCTTTTTAAAATGTTTCAATTTCAATGGAACCAGTGTTTTCTGTCAAAATAATTCAACTAATTTTTTCTGATCAGCTCTGTGCAGTCCTTGAGGAAATTTCATTTTCTTTTCAACTCTGGCAGTAATTTTCTGCTTTTCAAATCACAGTATTTCCATGGGGTGAGAAAAGAAAAATACATTTTATAAAATAAAATAATGGCTTCAAAAGTGGAGACAGTTCAAAATCAATAGCAATTTGGATCCTACACTAGCAAGACATTAAAATATTTAAATACTGAATGAAGAATTGCAATGTTCTTGCAAAGTTATTTCAGTGTTTTGCAACCTATTCCAATAACATACATAATAATATGGGGAAATCTGCTACTAAAACCCAACTCTTTGGCTTCTCAACCAGAAGTATTTTTATTATATCAGAATAAATGAGAAACATTGCTAATTCAAAAAGCATCAGGTAATACAGAAAAAAGTACAAAAAATGAATTCCATTCACAGTGGTGTAAACCAGGAGTAACTTCATTCAGATCAATGAAGTTAAACTGCTATAAAACTGGTGTACCACCAGGTAGATTAGAACCATACGCAAACATTACATTTTCAGCCGTACTTGTCCTTCAGCTCCACAATCTTCAGGACATGAATCAAGGACAGAAACTGGGCTCATTAAGCATCTAATAAATTCAATGAAAAGGCTACATAATGAGCAATTTTAGAATATGGATTCTATATATATATAGATATATATTTTGTTTAATTGCCATAAGGTCTACTGCATTTGAAGAATGAAAAAATATTTAGGATTGACTTCAGTGGGAATTTTACCTGATTGAGCATGTAGGATCAGAGATTTGTCTTTCAGTACTTACTACTCAAAATAATATTACCCATTAGTGTTCACACCAGTTACAAAATATTGTTTCTCTTATACTAGCTGCCAGTGTAAATTTTTTTTGACATAGCCTTCACCTCATTTATATTCTACATATAAATGTTACCTTGATAGCAAGAACTTCTATATGGCTTCTTCACAAAAGTCAAACATTCAATCACAGAGTACCAGGATATATAGAAAAACATTTCTATTAAAAAATTTACAAGAGAGAAGAAAGCAATCCTGTTTTTATCAGAGTTTAAATCACCAGAGATCTACTAAGGTTACAAAAAGAAGGACCTGAGTATATGAATGTTCTGATCCAGAGTATGAATGAAAAAATTAAATTAATACTTGTAAAATCTGAAAGCAGGTCCTGAGAGTTACCTTGTAACTTCTGGCCAATGAAAAGAATCCAGAATGTGAGATCTGTTTTCACTACTTATGCACTGGATGTGGAAAATCTATACCTTAGGCTTGGTTTGTTGGATTTCCTTTTGAAAGGGCTTAAATGCCTATGATCCTTATATATTTCCTTGGTTATAATACTGTGAAAGTTGTATTGTGTCCATACCAAAGTCACAGGGCTATAGGCAAGATATCTGGTAAATGCCCAACTAAAGTGATTACCATTAGAAAGTTTTCATCTGTTACTGTACAATGATATCTGAGGTTGTAACAGTTATTCTCTATAAATAAAACAGGAGTTTTTGAGGTAATGGTTGGCAATTTTGACTTTATCACAATTTGCACTCTGTCTATTTGTAATATTTTTGTTATCTAACACTATATTTTGAAGAGAGATTAAAATATATTCTCACTTCCTTTCACATTCCACAGTGTGAAAAAAGCACATATAATTTCCTCACTTTCTTCTCCCCCATCTTCTCCTTCCCTACAACTTCATGGAGCAATCCTCCTTCAGGATGGGGGGATGGGACATATTACCAAATCACTTCCCAGATTTCGCAGGCTAGATTAATCTCTGACATCCATTTCACTGAACTTAATTCATATGAGGGATAAATTTGTCCCAGCAACTCCTATACCCCCTTAATCCCAAAACTCAAACACATTTGTTGGTTTCCCACCTGATGTCTCCTTCACATCTGCACTGAAAGATCCCCATTACCCTTATTTGAATGACACTATGGAGGATCCATGTTACAACCTATGTCCTTTCATCTGAGGAGGACTGGACTGAATTCCCTACAGAGTTCATCGGCAAAGCTCCTTAATTAACCTACGTGGCACTTCCAGTTCCTGCCAATCAGAAAAGCAAGAGAGGAGAATTAAATCCAGGTCCCACACACGACACTAAATCCAGGTCCCACACATACTACCTCTTGGCCACTGATCTGACTGTTCTACATTTTCAAACACTATTTTACCAGGGGAAAATTCTGATTCTCTTTAATGATTTCCAGCTTTTTCGTCTCTTCTAATTATGTGCTTGCAGCCATAATTAAGGCATTTGTTAACACTGCTGCCAGTTATTCTACTTGATCTGAAAACCTGATTGCTGTGTTGGAGAGGCAATCTCCATAGGTGAGTTTTAAAAGCAGAAAACTTAATTTAAAAGGGAGAATCAGACAGTAAAGTCAAGTAAAACAGCCACAGCAGAAAACAATATTAGTGAAAGAAAAGACTCACCAGAGTTATGCACAAAACCTTGCACAAATAAGATAATAGTAGCAATTTAATAATAATAAATGGTTTATTGTATCCTGTATGAAAAGGGAGTTATAGTATTTTTTATTAATGGGTACCTTGTTCTTCATCTTGCGGCAAAAGAGTCTGGTGGAGAAAAGAAGCCAAAAGTTTGGAAAAAGGAATTATTTTAAATTATTATTATATAAAGGAATTATTTTAAAGTAGAAGGATAACAGTGAGTGCCAAGCAGAAATCTAGCATGCTGGAGAGAGATTATTTTCTGCTATGAATGGTCCAGACAAGACTATAATAAATTAAAATGGGATAGCACAGTGGCAGATGATGAATTTTAAAAGGAGCCCTGTACGAAACCAATTCATAACTAGAGAAGTGAGGTAAACATTGGCAGTTCCAGGGAAAATAGATGATCAGCACCAGCCACAATATTCAGAGGAAAAGGATTCAGAGGAAAGACTGGATTTTGAACAGCCACACATTTTCAGAATGTTATAATCTAAGGTTTTACTTTTGTCCCATCTCTATCTTTTGGGATGACTGATTTTCTGTTATACCAGTAGACTGAAACTGTCAGGAGATACAAAGATGAAACCTTTGTAAAATCAGATTATGTGAATCTGGTGATTACACAAATTGAATGGTAAATGGAAATGGGTTCTTTGGCTACCAAAACTGTGAAAGGCAACTTAGACAGACTTTAAAACCATCACAATCATCTAGTCTGACCTCCTGCACATCACAGGCCACAAAACCTCACTCACCCACTCCTGTAATAGACCCTAATCTTTGGCGGATTTACTGAAGTCCTCAAATCATGATTTAAAGATTTCAAATAATTATTCATGTAATTTAAAGACAAAAAGATAAAATCTCTCTGGGAAGTGCATATAGAAACCTAAACAAAAACTATATAAAACTATTATCTTACCTTGCATAATAATTAAAGTTGAAAAAATGCTTGACTTCATGGTATCATGCAATGCATATAGAGTAGTATATAGTCTCCTCAATCAAACAATCAATATAGTCATTAACAATATACTTTGCATGGGTAAATACATGAAAAATCATAATTTCAGAAACAGTGATTACAAAGTAAAGACAACAAGCCAAAATTCAAGTCCAAGTTGCATTTAGCCCAACAAATTTGAAGTTCCCTAATCCAATCTCACTGGAGCCAAAATGGAAGTCTTTCCATTGACTTCAAGGGGCACTGGATGAGGCCCAAAGAATTTCAAGATGGGGAATGCACAGATGGCAGAGATTAATTTGAGGAAATCTATCCAGTTATGACATCTGGAAGAGAGATTAAAGGGATTCAGGGGAAATTTGCTTCTGTAGAAGAAAAAAAAAGGACAATTCTAAGTATTAGTAGAGTAATGAATTTTTCCAGCTGAAATAGCCTAAAAAGTAAACATGTCATTAGAACTGGTCATGGTTTTAGCAATTCAGAGTTCAAAGTAGCAAACTGCCTCTTTTTATAAATCTTTCCACGAGTATATTGCCCATGGAATGGTCTGTTCCAGTGGAGACATAACTGCACTGAAATAATCTGAAGTATCTGTTAAAAGTGAGTAAAATAAAGTAATCCTTTCTGTTTATTTTTATAGATTCATAGATTCCAAGGCCAAAAGGGACCAATGTGTTCATCTAGTCTGACCTCCTATATAACACAGGACATAGAACTTCTCCAAAATAATTTCTTATGCCTATCTTTCAGAAAAACATCCAAACATGATTTTAAAATGGTCAGTGATGAAGAACCATGGAATAATAGAATATGAGGGTTGGAAGAGACCCCAGGAAGTCATCTAGTTCAACCCCCTGTTCAAAGCAGGACCAACCCCAATTAAACTATCTATTATGATCCTCAATCCACTGTGGCGAGTGGAGCTGACTATGCCTCTCCTCGCTCCCGTAGCTGATGGAGCTGTCTCTCCCCCTGCATGGCCCCCATGGACAGTGGAGATCACTCATCCTGAGCAGCCGGAGGAGCTGTCATCTCCCTGCCCAAACAGGGGCAGGAGGGTCTTGCTCTCCCGGCCCCATAGGAGTTCCATGCTTCTGCCTATTGGGAGGGATTGTGCTCCTGCTTGCCCCTCCTTGCACACTCTACGCATTCGTGCCAAATACAGAAGTCAACTAACCTACTCCTACCTTGATATTCCTCTATTTATGAATCCAAGGATCGCATTAGCCCTTCTGGCCACATCATGCCCTGGGAGCTCAAATTAAGCTGATTATCCACCATGACACAAAATCTTTTTCAGGGCACTGCTTCCCAAGATAGAGTCCCCCATGCTGTAAGCGATCCGGATCACTCTTTAACAGTGACATGTGCTCTTCGTTATTTACCACTACCAGATTTAAGGACCTGCAGCCCGTCTGCTTACCTGCTGACTTAACCCCAGGAAGTCTTACAAGTGCAGCTGGGTTTCTGATTGGCCAAGCCAAACTATTGGCTAAGGGTATTAACAGACCAGCTTTTCATCTATGTTAATGATAGTTCCTGAAGGTCCTTGTTTCAAGCTTCTGCCCTGCTCCTGCCTTGGACTCCACTCTGCTTCTGTCTTAACTCACTCCAGGTAATTCAGTTCTGACACTCAGCTCCAATTCCTGATTTGTGACTTTGGTGCTGACCCTTGGTTGTGGTCTCTGACTCCAGTTCTTACCCTGGGCTCTGAATTCTGGTTCCTGATCATGGCCGTGACCTTTGGTTCTGATACCTGTGTCATGCTAACCCAACTGGGGGGGCCCTTGAGGTGTATTCAGGAGCTCTGATTACTCCCTTCTACACCAGTCTCGCGTTGGGGGTGTCATGCGGACTGGATTGGGAGAGGGGGCATTTGTGTTATTTGACATTAATATGTCAAAATCATAATGATTCATGTAAGACATGCCATGTCAGATACTGTTAGAAAGGTTATAATATGCTGAATAAGATGATAATATTTGTGTTCATGTGTAATATGTGTGAGGAAAGTTATGGAGATCTTTGATATACCTGTATTTCAAACTGTGCTGTAGAAGACACACCCCAGACAGAGAGGCCACAGGACAATAGCCCGCTTAATGGCCCATCAAGACCTTTACAGAAGGAAGGAACCACAGGCATACCTGAAGAGTAACCAGGATTGACCCATGTGACTATGGACTCCATTTTGGTTCCTGTAAAGTTCCACAAGCCGCATGGCCAGAGACAGAGGGAATATAAGATCAAACCACAGAAACCATTTGGTCTTTGTCTTGTTCCTCGTTCCTGTCCAGCTGTGGACACACTCTGGATCAACGCACTTTGCAACTGAACTGAAGGACTTAGACCCATCCAGGTACTGGATGTATACCAGAGGGACTGTACAAGCCTGCAACTCCACAACTGTTCTAGAAACCTGATGTATATGGACTTTCAAATCATTTGTATATATCTGATTGCTTTAAGCCTTTAACACTTCTCTTATTGTTTGTTTTTCTTTTATTAATAAACCTTTGGTTTTAGTTACTAAACGATTGGATAGCAGCGTGGTATTTTGGGTAAGATCCAAACTTATAGTGAACTGGTACTGTGGCTGATCCTTTGGGATCAGAGGGGATCTTTTAGTAAAGAGCATAGAGTTTAAATGACTGGTCTCTTTACTGGACCTAGTGTCATTTTGGAAGCCAGAGACTGAAATGCAGTAAAGGGGGCTGTGTGTATTTGCACAGTGGCTTCTTGATAACCAGTGTGGGAGAATCAGAAGCACTGTTTGTGGCTGGTTGGGAAGTCTGACTTGAGTGTCACCCACCAGGGCTGGAAGAATTTGCTCTCCTTTTACAGCCTGCCCTGACTTATCAGTGGGCTACTCTGGGTACGGATGGGTCACAACCTGACTTCTAATTCTTGCTCCAATCACTAGACTTGTCTCCTGAACCAGTCATTAGGTACAACTACCCATGTCCTGGACACTACCAACCATTCCCACAATTTTTGTGTCACCAACAAACTTTATTTGCGATGATTTTATGTTTTCTTCCAGGTCACTAATACAAATATTAAATAGACTAGGGCCAGGAACCAATCCCTTCAAGACCCTGCTATAAATATACCTGTTTGATTATGATTCCCTGTTTACAATAACATTTTGAGACCTATCAGTTAGCCAGTTTTTAATCCATGTAATATGTGCCATGTTAATTTTATATTATTCTAGTTTTTTAATGAAAATGTCATATCTTACCAAGTCAAATGCCTTACAGAAGTTTAAGTATATTACATCAATTCTATTACCTTTATCAATCACACTTGTAGTCTCATGAACAAAAAGATATCATGTTAGTTTGACAGGATGTATTTTCAATAGACCAGTGTTGATTGGTACCAATTCTATTACCCTCTTTTAATTCTTTGTTAATTGAGTCCTCTTTCAGCCACTCCATTATCTTACCTGGGTTCAATGTTAGATGCACAGGCCTATAATTACATGGGTCATCCCATATATCCTTTTTAAATTATGGCACATTAGCTTTTTTCCAATCTTTTAGAACTTCCCCTGGAGGTTTTCAATATAAGAAAATGAATACTGTAACACAGTTCTTCTTGAAACTGACATCTCTTCTCAATTTCAATTCTCCATGATCTTCAGGACTGAGAGAAAATGCTTAATAAAACAAGAAAGAAAAAGAAAGAAATGTTAAAAGCTTTCAAATGATGTTATTTTCATAGAAAATTCAGTTTTATTGTACTAAAATAAAAAAACAACAAAAAGGAGATCTTGTGGTGTTTATAAAAGCTATTTGAAAAGAAACTTATTGTTCCCAGTTAAACAACAGGTGAGATGTAAAAACAAATCATATATTTTGTCAGGCAACATGATTCATTGGATTCTGGAAAAAAGTTAAAAGTGAGAATCAGGAAAAGAAATCAAAGCAAAAGCAAAGCAGCCTGAGAAATTTTATTTTTTGCGCTGTCCAATTAAGAGAATACTTTCTATATTCTCATGAAGAACCATTATCTGTACAATCAGATAAATATGCTAAAAGGAATAGTTCCTAAATCTAACAACTAGCATTGTTTTGTCAATTAATCATAGTTAATGCATAATGAAACAAATTAACTGGATTTTTAAAATAGTTGCAATTAATCACACAGTTAAACAATAATAGAATACCAATTTATATTTATTATACATATTTTGGATATTTTTCTACGTTTTCAAATATATTGATTTCAGTTACGACACAAGATACAAAGTATATGAAGTTTGATATATATTATTAGTATTGATTACAAATATTTGCATTGTAAAAACATAAACAAAATAGTATTTTTCAATTTATTTCCTACAAGTCCACTTAGTCCTGCTTCTTGTTCAGCCAATTGCTAAGACAAACATTTCCTGGAGATAATGCTGCCCACTTCTTATTTACAGTGTTAGCTGAAAGTGAGAACAGGCATTCACAGGTACTTTTGTAGTTGCCATTGCAAGGTTCTTATGTGCCAGTTATACTAAACATTCCTATGCCCTTTCATCTCACAAATCATAGGCTCTAAAGTTTGATTTTGTTTTGTTTTCGAGTGCAGTTATATTTTAAAATATTCTACATTTCTAAGCAGCACTTTCATGATATAAAGATTACACTACAGTGCTGGTATGAGGTGAATTGACAAATTCTATTTCTTTTGTTTATCTTTGTTACAGTGCAAATATTTATAATAAACATAATAATGTAAAGTGAGCACTGTACACTTTGTATTCTGTATTGTAATTGAAATCAATATATTTGAAAATGTAGAAAAACAAAAAAAATTTATAACAAATTTAAATTGGTATTCTATTATTGTTTAACAGAATCAGGATTTTTTTTTTTTAAATCTCACGATTAATTAAGATTATTTTTTAATCATTTGACAGCCCTAATAACCATCTATAGTTAGTTTAACCTTAAAAAAAGGGATAAACAAATTATTCCTGGTTAATTGCTTTTTCAATAATTTTAGCCTCTTCCTTTCTCTTCATGGATATCTGTAAGCAGAACATAATTTCCTTGCTTTTATTCTGTGAATATATTAAATATTTTAAATATTTTACTCTGTGGGATGATTGTAAAGTTTGTGGCTTAGTTGTGATAGGTCATATAGCTATAATACCTTATTCCTTTTTCCTGATTGGATGTATTAGTGTGCAAGCATTTCTGGGGTAAATATTTGCATTTTCACATTTGAAATTCAGTTTCCACAAATGTTCATGACTTTTTGAAATTTGCTTTAAAAAAAAACATTTACAGCACACCACAGCACTTTAAGGTGTGTGACATGGAACACACAAATAATGAATCCGTGGCAGAACAGAATTAATTAAAAAAAAATCAGATGAATTATTTGCAGAAAATGCATTATTTTCCCATTTTTATTACTTTTGTATTTATTGTGTTGATAATTGTACACATTGAGCAACAAGGTTTTGCTTTTGTTGTTCAGAATGTTATCTGATAACCATCAGCCTATTCCTGTTTTACCAAACACTTCTTAAATTCAGTTATGCAAACCTGATATACTGGTATTTAGTGTTTCTTTTGCTAACTGGCATTAAAAGAGATTATGGCTCTTGGTGTGTTTCTAAACTCTTTAATCATACAGATTTACCTATTTGTATTCCTGGCTTTACAGAAGACTAAAGAGTAAAGAGGAAAAAACAGTACCCTGTGACTTTATGTCATTAAATTAAGAATTGTTATTCAACTCAGTGTACTGAAAGTGTATTGAGTGAATTGGCTGTCTTGTGAGCAATATGTATTGTTTTCTTTTGTTTTTATACTATGGTATATTCTGTTCCCACTTTTATGTTAAGAAAATTTAAGGAACAATAAACAATATGGAAAAGATGTGCTTCTTAGAAAAACAGCCAAATATACTTTAGGTCACTGCAAAATATAGGAGTTTTAATTTTGCTGCTTGATTTGATAAAAACTTTACATTTATTTTACTCTTTTAATTTAAATTCAATTTAACAGGTCACAGTGCAGACAAAAATCCTATGCAAGGATGAATTAATGAGCCTCATTTTTTATTTAATGACACTGACAGAAATGAAGGAAAAATATGAGAGTGGTGGTGTAAGATCCTAGAGGATGCAAAACTCTTCAGAGCATACTATCTACTGTAAAACATCTTTAAAAGATTTCTTGCCTTTTGAATTCTAGTTGTTCTTCCACATATTTCCAATTAAACTTTATTAGATTAACTGCTTTTTAGCAATAACCACAATCTTTTTTATTGCCAGCAAAGACAACACAAATCCAGTGGCCATATAAGCTTTACAGTATAGTTCTTAACAAGAAAGGTTAACCACAAGGTTTAACAAGGTTATCTAACATTGTGTTTGCCATTATATGCCCTCAATATGAAAAATATTTCTGCCCTAGGCAATACTTACTGCTGATTTGGAGTGGCATACAAGAGACTTACACAGTAAAAAATGTTATATCAATCAGTACGAGTGACTGTGATGGGACAGGGCCCCATCCCACGGATAGAAAGGCTAAAAAGTATTCTTGCGCTCAGGCAGTGCCAAGTAGATACACCTGCAGAACATGCTTCATCTAGAAAAGGGGAGCTTAAAGAGGTGAGACACCACAGACAGTGGGAGGAAATATTCCCAGGAAGAGAGGGAAGTGAGCTCCGACAGCAAGGGAGGCCTAGCCTGAGGCAGTGGCTAGCCCTTCCTTTCCCAGGGAGGGCTGTCAGGGACTAGAAGTATTTGGACTCAGAAAGAACCCCAGGAATGAGTTGAACGCCCACTGTGAACAGAGAGATTGCCCAAGAGTGGGAGGTCCCATAGGGGATTCAGGGCAAGAGACTCAAAGAAATTATGGCCAAGCCCAGGCTGAGGCCGACTAAAGTCACCTGTACACCAGGAATTTAACATTTGTAAGACAAATGTTTTTTTGCTACAGTGAGCATTTGGAATCTCACTGAAAGTCCAAGCCCAGGGGCTAACATGAAACAGAAATAGATATGTACTGTAAATTATAACATGAAAACTATTAGAAGGATCATTTTATATATTTTATAACTATATTGTTCTACAACTTTTAATAAACTCTAGAAAAATATTTGTCTCTTCACCTTGAAGAATGAGGTTATAAGCCACTGTGTGCCTTTATATCAATTAATGAAATCAATATTAGGGTACAGAGTACCCTCATAACAATCAGTTCATGAAATCAATCAGTTTAATCCTCATCTGCATTTTAATGATTTAGATATCATCTTCTTATGTGACTCTAGGTTATGTATTATTATCTACTCCTTTCACAGTATTGTGGATCTCCATCTCTGGCAGTAATAAATCCTAGTAAGCAGAACCATTACCAGTATTGTTAGAGGGTCAAATGCAAGTACGACACTGGAAGTAATGCGTTAAGATATTTCAAGGATGTTATGTTGTACTCAACTACTTATTAAAGTACTAGAATTAGGTCTTCACAGGAATGATTGAACACTGCCCACAATGGTTTTGCTTACAGTGCACACATTTATATTGTATGAGTTTCTGATAAATCATTACATTAAAGTTTCAGTCTTTAGAGATTCTCACTTTAATTTGTGGTTTATGAAGGCAGCACTATGCAGTTAAAGAAACAGTTTTTCACTTAAAGTAGTTCCTTTGATTAAATAATACACTGGAAAACATAAAACAAAGTGTTATCAAACTACATCCGCCCACATACTATATATATAGTATCTCATTTACCGTATACTTGTAATAGAGATGAGGCAGGTCCCCACAGTGTAAAAAATGTGGTGGACGCCATGATTATAATATTAGATTGCAAGCCGTTTGGGGGAATATAAAAGAGTATTAGAATAGTCATACTGGGTCAGACAAATGGTCCAACTAGCCCATTATCCTCTCTTCCAACAGTAGCCAATGACAGGTGCTTTAGAGAAAATGAACAGAACAGGCAATCACTGAGTGATCCATGCGCTGTCGTCCACTCCAAGCTTCTGGAAATCGGAGGCTAGACACTCAGAGCATGGTGTGGCATTACTGAGCATCTTGTCTAAAAGCCATTGATGGATCTATTCTCCATGAACTTCTCTAGTTCTTTTTTGAGCCCAGTTATACTTTGGGACTTCACAATATCCCCTGGCAACAAAGTTCCACAGGTTGATTGTGCATTGTGTGAAGAAATACTTTTTCATAGAATCATAGAACCATAGAATATTAGAATTGGAAGAGAACTCAGAAAGTCATCTAGTCCAACCATCTGCTCAAAACAGGACTAATCTCAGCTAAATCATCCCAGGCAGGGCTTTGTCAAGCCACAGCTTAAAAACCTCTAAAGATGGAGATTCTACCACCTCCCTAGGTAACCCATTCCAGTGCTTCACCACCCATCCTCCTAGTGAAAAACTTTTTCCTAATATCCAACCTAGACCTCCCCACTGCAACTTGAGACCATTGCTCCTTGTTCTGGCATCTACTACCATTGACAGCCTAGCTCCATTCTTCCTGGAATCCCCTTTCAGGTAGTTAAAGGCTGCTATCAAATCCCCCCTCATTCTTCTCTTTTGCAGACTAAACAAGCCTAGTTTCCTCAGACTCTCCTCATATGTCTTTTGCTCCAGCCCCCTAATCATTTTTGTTTCCCTCCACTGGACTCCCTCCAACTTTTCCACATCCTTTTTGTAGTGGAGGGGCCAAAACTGGACACAGTACTCCAAATGCGGCCTCACCAATGCCGAACAGAGGGGTATAATAACTTTCCTTGATCTGCTGGCAATGCTCTTACTAATGCAGCCCAATATGCTATTAGCCTTCCTGGCAACGAGGGCACACTGCTGACTCATATCCAGTTTCTTATCCATTGTAAGCCCCAGGTCCTTTTCTGTGGAACTGCTGCCAGCTCGTCAGTCCCCAGTCTGTAGCTGTGCATGGGATTCTTCCATCCTAAGTGGAGGATTCTGCACTTGTCCTTGTTGAACCTCATCAGATTTCTTTTGGCCCAATCCTCCAATTTTTTTAGGTCACTCTGTATTCTATCCCTGCCTTCCAGGGTAGCTACCACTCCTTCTAGCTTAGTGTCATCCAGAAACTTGCTGAGGGTGCAATCTACCACGTCCTCCAGATCATTAATGAAGATGTTGAACAAAACCAGCCCCAGGACCAACCCCTGAGGCACTCTGCTTGTTACCAGCTGCCAGCTAGACACAGAGTCATTGATCACTATGCGTTGAGCCCAAATGATCTAGCCAGTTCTCTATCCATTTTATAGTCCATTCATTCATCCATTCATTTTTTTGTTTTAAACCTGCCACCTATTAAGTTCAAGGACCCCTGGTTCTTGTGTTATGTGAAGGAGTAAATAACACTTCCTTGTTCACTTTTTCCATATCAGTCATGTTTTTATAGACCTCTATCATTTCCCCTCTTAGTTGTTTCTTTTTGAAACTGAAAAGTCCCAGTCTTTTTCTATCTCCTCACATGGAAGCTGTTCCATATCGGTAATCATTTTTGTTGTCCTTCTCTGTGTCTTTTCCAATTCTAATATATCATTTTTGAGATGGAGTGATCAGGATTGAATTTTTTGTTCTGCATTTGTACAGCATCTAGCACAATGAGATCTTAGTCGATAACTAGCGCTCCTAAGTGCTATGGTAATACAAATAAAATAATCTTTCATTTATCGCAGATCACCTTTGCAACCACAAGGAACAGTACAACTTCACCATTCATACTTGTCAACAGCTTGTTCTCCCACTAAGCCCAGCCTGGTTATGTACCTGTGTATTATGTCCTGCCATCTAGTCAGTGATCGGCCTTTAGGTCACATTGACCAGGATTGTGTTTGCATTATTTTCTTGGCATCCTGTTACCTGTTTGTCTTCTGCAGTGTTCCCGCCCTTGTAATCTTTTCGATTGTACCAGTCCCATATCCTGATTTCACAGCTTAATTTTCTTCATTTGTCTAAAAACATTCCACTTTACACCTCCTATCTTTTAAAGAACTCACATATCTATTGCCTCCAGCTTTCTGATGTTTGTTTTTTTAATGCAGATGTTTCCAGAAAATAGAGTAATACTGTTAGTAAACTGGTTTAATAAATTTTCACTTTTGTACCAAACATAATGTTTTATCAGCTCATAATTTCATTAATTTCAGTGAACTATTAGTAGCTCAGACACATCTCCTTTTAACCTCATCCTTGGTAGAGTCACTGGCAATGATCAAACTTCCTGGGGTCATATAAGATTCTGCTTGTTCTATGACTTCACCACTGATGCATTTCAACACTTTATCGGCCCTTTTCCAAGAAGCAACCACTTTATGTTTTTGTCATTTACTGTACGTCCAAGTCAACTACACAAATTTTTCAAGGTAGTGAAAAATATCAGAATTAATTCAAATGTGCCTGCCAATTTTACAATGTCATCTTCATAAACTAAGGAACTTAACTCTAGATCATCTAATGTTACACCCTGCAATTTGTCCACAATTATTAACGTCCAGTTTAAAAACATGATGAAAAATTATGGCCATTCCAAGCCTCCTTGACTTTCACCAGATGTTGACTTGTATGAAATGCCTTTGTGAAGTCGATGAAAACACCAAACATCTTTAAACCCCATTTTTGCTTTTTTCCATGGATCATGAATATCTGACCAATGCAACTTTGGCCTGGTCTAAAGCCTCACTGTTTCTCACTTGCTACTTACTCGGAAACTGGTCTTAATCTATTAAAAATTACTTTAATAGTGATTTTTCCAAGTGCTGAGAATAAGCTTATACCTCTATCATTATTTGGAATGGCAGGATCTTCTTTCTTCAAGATTGGTGCAACTTTTGCCATTAGCCTCCTGTACCTTGTTGTATATTTTTCTAATGCTTTGAGAGCACATATCCTGCCAGTTTTTATCAGTTCAGCTGTTACATTGTCTATTCCTGCAGCTTTCCCATTTTGAACTGCTTCACTGCTCTTTTTATTTTTTATTCTGATGGTGCTTCAGTGCTGATATATATTTTGCCTTGCAAGCTGTCCTGTTCATCTAGCATGTCTAGAATGTTTGCATCGGGATGAACTACAGGGTTATCCACTTGTTAAAATGTTCCTTCCATACTTCCAACATGTCTTCAGCTTTTGATGTCAGTTCACCAGTAGTCTCTCTCACTACTTGAGTTATTGGCCTGATTGTGTTTCCATACAATTTAACCTTTGTGTGTGTTGTTTTCATATCTTGTTTTTGTGACACCTCTTCTAGTTGCTTAGTCTTTCCTTTCCAAAACTTTTGCTTGTTTACTCTTTGTGATTTCTTCACTGCTTTGTTCAATGCTTTTACCTCTTTGAAAGGGTTTTTGGCCTAATGGATGGGGGAAAGCAGATATATCTTAATTATATTAAGCATGATATAATTGAAATTGGACAGCAGGCCTGATAAAATGCAAGGCCTGGCAAAATATAGAAATTGACCAAAGTGTACCGGGAACTTACAACAGTAACCACATAGCACTGGGAAATTACAACAGAGCGATATTGCATAGGGAACTTGCAACAGAACAACGACTGAGCTAAACCAGTTGAGCAAGACAGAATCGCAGAAATATGCTCAACCACAGAAATGTGCTCACCTGCAGTCCATCTGTTCTCTTGTCCATTGCTTTAGCAATCCCATCTCTATAATGCACTTGTCCACCTGAATGTCTGAAATAAAGGAAAATGTCAACTTTCCTGTACCTAGCCAATGCATCTCCTGTATGACAGAAAGGGAAATGTGTAGTTTTGCTAACTCCTCTGCTGTTAGCTTAGTCTGGCCTAGAGAGAAGAGAGTTCTAACATTACAGCTCACATTGCATGCTATTATCCAAAGTCCATGAACATTTCCATTTACTAGGCCTGGGTCGAAATCCATATAAATCAGTTTGCTTCACGGTTGCGGCTGAGCAGGGGTTTTGTGAATCCCAGTGGAGTCTGATTCTGGGATTCAGGCACCTAAATCCTTTTGTGGATCTAGCCCAGAGAGGCTAAGCATCTCACCACTAGCTCATCTCTTCTCTTGGGTTTATGATTATTTTGTTAGTAATCACAATATGCTCATTGCTTTCCAAATATATAACCAGATGCAAACCACTCGTGTTATAAAATGCCAAGCGGTATATGAGAGGTGAGGGAGAGTGAAGAAACATTTATTATAGAAAATATTTTTTAAAGTAGCATTAACAACACTCATTGGTCCCTACTATTAACAGTCAGCATTTTTTTCTAGGCACCATGGTAGAAATGGATTTTGAAAAGGGTTAGAAGGAGAGGGCAGTGTCTTTATGTGGTAGTTCAGGGAAGGCATTCCATATTTCAGGGGAAATATGAAAACAAGTGCAGAGAGAGGTAGTGTAAGAATCAAAGTGTAAGAATCAAATGACCATGATTAGTAAGTCAATTATGTGGCAACAAGGTAGTGAAACGATTATATGCTGAGATGGCTGGGGCAACTGGAAACTACCATTAAAATGGCTAGAAAGAACAGATGCCTAGACCAGGAAGCAATCAGTAAAATGGCAGGGAGTCACAGATGGCTTCAGTAATTAGAAGAAATTAACTAAATGTCCAGGAACTTGCAGTTGGATAGATCAATTAGAAGCAGTCATTTGAATGGCTAGGAAGTCGTGGATGGGTGGTTAAAACAAAAGCAGTTAATAGAATGGCAAAGGAATCATAGAGGGGTGGATTAATTAACACAGAAAACAAAACCAAACAAATATCAGAGTCAGACAGGCCAAAAATCTGGGCATTTGAACAGGAGAAAGTGTCAATGCAGGCAGGGATCTGGTGACTTCAGAGTGAAGGCTGACTAGCTAAAGTCCAGGGAGAATGACCCTATTCAACCTCTGGAATAGCTGATGAGGGTGAGAGCATAGGTAAGCTCCTGATTCCTCTAGAAGGCCTGTTGTGCCTAGTGCCACAACCAGGGAAGCCTGCCTGTTCCTCTGTGATTGGTTCAAGGAAATCAGCCTGGCAGGATATGGGGCCAAAGATGCTTTAAAAATGGCTGCAGGAAAGAGGAGCAAGTCTCTATGCAGCCAGCTATTTGGCTGTCAGATGAAAAGTTCAGTAGGCAATGCACAATTAGCCTTCTGTACAAGACCCATGCATGAACCTTTTCATTCCAGCATCTGCTCTGATCTTCTCCACCTTTTCATACTCAGTAGAGGAAAAATAGCATGGCTTCATTATCTAACACATAAATGACCCAGCACACACTGTACTAGCTCAGCATGTGGCATCATGCCCAGAAATAGCAGGTTGCTTGTATTGCCAGATGCATGACTGATTACCAATGCTGTGCAGATGTTTTCTGCGATGGGAGGTTTTATAAAAATAGCCAAATACTCTGCTGGTGTAAATTGGCAGAGCTCCATTGACTTCAGTTGAGCAGCTGAGTATCTTGCCCTACAAGTGAGAATGATAAGCAAAAAGAGAAAGGAAAGAGGTGGGTAAAGGGTTACAATAGTGTGAGCATGTGAGCCCAGATCCACAAAGGTACTGAGGCTGATAACTTTTAGAATAGAAGTTAGGAGCCTCAATACAGTTGTGGATCTGGGCCATAGTTACTCAGTAACTCAAATGCAAATCTTGCTCTTTACACTGAATTATTATTTTTAAAGCAATGTTATTACCATTATTTGTATTATGATAGCATCTAGGACCAGGAGACCATTGTGCTAAGTGCTACAAAAACAGAGCGGAAAAAAACCATCACTTTTTCCAAAAAGCTTATAATCTAAGAATAATGAAAGTAATTATTAGCTGCCTTCCCTTAGGCAACATGGCAGAAATGAGTCTTTCGGATGGATTTGAATGAGAAGAGGAAGATGACTTGGTGAACAGATTTTGGTGGGAAATTTAAACCAAGCCTAGGAGTCAACATAGAGGAAGGTAAAGAAAGAGAAGTCAGAGAAGAAAATAAAAGAGATGTTGAGACCTCATTCCTGGCAGAACGGCTATGGAGAAGGCAAAAGGAGACAATGTCAGAGACAAGGTACACTATTCAAATGCAGAAAGTGTGTGGGGTCGGGGTTGGGGATGGGGCATGAAGTGAGGAGGGGGAAGGGAGTTGTTAGATTTCTGTGAAGAAAATTGCAGAACACCAACAGTCTGAGTCATGCATACCAGATGCAGTATTGTAATCCAAACACAAAGAACATTCATTGGATAAATCTTAACGTGAGGTAATTCCCAAGTAAAAGTCAATGTCTGAATGGTTCCCAGCAGATGCTAAATGAAGTCTGGCCCACTTGAAAGGAACCCAAAATAGCTATATTGCAGTGATCGCTAATGTGAATGACTTGCACATTTGCAACTCCAATGTTTAATTCTGTACTGCAGTACCTTGATAGCTCAAATATCATTGTAGGATAATGATCATTTTAGCAATTAGGTAACTATAAAGAAGATTAATTACAAGCGATAACTTGCTGCAGCTTGGCAAATCATAAACACCAATGAAGTAAAACATTAGAAGTACATATTTAGCTGTGTAATGTCTTTAAGAGTGGGTGAGGGCTGTGGGCTATGAAAATCTGTTTCTCATAAATACATTAAATCCATATTTTATGCCTTATAAAAATAGGGGGGGACAGAAATTAATTTGTTGTAGTTGCTATGTAAATTGACAACTACAAATGAAAACCAAGACAATTTAAAAAGACAAACCATGGAACTCATTTCTGATTCTCAAGTTTCACGTTATTATTTAGGACTTCAGAAGGAAAAGAGAAATAGCCACAAAGAACACAGTAAGGATTCCCCCCACTTTATAAATAAAATAATTAATAGAACATTTACAATACATTAATCAACTGATATATAAAGGCTTTGTATCTTTACAGGTTTCTAATCATATTAATTTTCTAGGTAATTATCCTTATTATAACCAAACCTATTTATAACTTTCAAAATGTTTAGCTCTTAAAGGCACCTGTATAGTGAAGATGGAGTATTATTAGCTTTCATCACAAACCAAAGACTTGAGTACAAAACTTCTAAAACCCCTGTAGTAAATAGCATTAAGGGTGAAACAAAGAGCCACAAAATCAAAGAAATTCACTAAGGCCTTTGTGTTTGTACAGTGTTTATCACAATAGCTCCTTGTTCATTACTAAGCACTACTCCTACTAAGTCTGTTGTTATGGTGCAGTAAGTAACTTCAGTAACAGTTGTAGTAGTAATTGGTCTTATAAAGGGCCTACGAACCCCAGTCATGGACCAAGACCACACTGTAGTAGGCACTGTACAAATACAGAAGAAAAAGACAGTCTCTTTAATAGTTTACAATCTAAGTATAAGACGAGAGACAAAGATGGATACAGACAGACAGATGGGAGAGTACACGACAACGGACGGTGAGATAGCGTTGATCAGTATGCTAGCAGTAGTCTCTGCGCATCAAAAGCCTAACCATTGTCAAGTTTTTGTAGGTATTAAAGAGGGATCTGAAGGTGGATAATGAAGTGGCTTGCGGATGTTCATGTGGAATACCTCCCAAGAGTGTAAGACAGCAGGGGAGAAAACACGGAGCACAAAGGTGTTTGTTTGCAAATGTAACAAATGGGCAATGGAGGCTAGCATCATAAGCATACCAGAGGTGGGAGATGACCTTCCAATAGTGAATGAGAGATGACAGGTAGGGTGGGAATAGTCTGTGAAGGCCTTGAAATGAAAACAAGTAGGTATGTTTGATACAATAGAGAAAAGGGAGACAATGGAGGAATGCAAAGAGAGGGGTCATGTGGTCAAAGCAAGGGTTATGAAAATAGTATTTGCAGCAGCATTCTGAAGGGATATGAGTGGGGCAAGACTGCATTTGTCAAGGCCAGATAAAAGGATGTTGCAGTAATCGAGATGTGAGATGAGATAGATGCATGGATAGATAGAAAAGGCTGTATCTTAAGGATGTTATTTAAAAAGACTTAGACATAGCCTGAGTGTGATGACCTAGAGAAAGGTCTGAGTGAGAGGCAGGATCGCGGTGTTGCCCACAGCAACTGAGAAAGAAGGTAGCAGGGAGGGATGTGGGAGGAAGTTTAAGAGCTCTGTTTTAGCCATGTTGAGCTTGAGCTGGCAGTTAGACATCGATGAAGTGATGTCACAGAGACAGGCTGAGATTCTGAACAGAACAAGATAGGCCTACAGCAGAGAGGTCCGCTTAGGGATGGTAGTTGAATTTGTGTTTGTTTCTGAGATTACCCAGAAACAAGGTGCAGAGGGATAAGAGAAAGAGACTAAGGAAACTGTGGAACACCTAGAAAAAGTTGGAGAGGGAATGAGAAGGATCTTCTGAAGGACATGCTGAAGGAAAAAT
Source organism: Mesoclemmys tuberculata (assembly GCA_007922155.1). Taxonomy (NCBI): domain Eukaryota; kingdom Metazoa; phylum Chordata; order Testudines; family Chelidae; genus Mesoclemmys; species Mesoclemmys tuberculata. The sequence continues at coordinate 34,642,184 of ML675616.1, read as the reverse complement.
TAGAGTGGTAGCAGGAGACCCAGAAGATGACAGTCACGGAAACAGAGGAAGGACAAGATTCAAGAAGAATGCTCAAATGTGTTGAACACATCAGAATTATGAATTATGAGGATGGAGAATTATGAGGATGGAGGAGTGGTTCTGAGATTGATAAGAAGAGACTATTAGAGACTTTGACAAGAATGGTTTGCATTGAATGCAAGGTGCTGAAGCAAGATTTGAGAGAGTGTAGGATGGAATTGTAAGAGAGGAACTCCAGAGATTAATTGAAAACAGCACTTTCCACGAGCTTAGAAATGAAAGGGAGAGGGAAGATGGGCCAGTATTGGGAGAGGCAAGTGGAAGAGCCAAAGAAGAGTGAGTGGTTAAAAAAGAATAAGGAAGAGGATAAGAGTGGGCATGAGGCAGATCAGGAGATGGGATGGGATGCCTGAGGCAAGTGAGGACAATAGAGGAGGAGATCAGATGAAAATACTCAGCATCTGTGACATATAGTTGTCTGTCACAGGGTCCACAACAGTGGACTATATTAGGGGAACAATGTTAAGGGAACATTTTCTTCCATGCTAAATGTAAAGCATGTGAGTAGTTCTTACAGAGATTGTACTGTAAAATTATTCAGTCCAGACTGTTTTTCACTTAAAGATTGTTGAGCATAACTTCAATTTCTTTGTTAGAAGAGAAGCCATCCAAGTTACACTGAATATTATAACATTTGATAATGTTTTCAGGGAAAGACTATGTTTTTGACTTAGTTGTCCATGCAGGAGAATGACATCCCAGCCCCATTGGATCTTGGGTAAGGGTCTGCTACTGAGCATGTCTCCTGCCCTCCAAATATTTCTCCATGTGAGCATGTGGATGGGAAATGGCTGGGGAGAAAGCAGAGCCTTGGATCTGTTCCCCTCTCACACCCACTTGCAGAATGAGAAGGATAAGCTTCACTTTTACAATGACAACAATAATTTTAATTTTACTATGAAACAGGAGAGGGGCAGAGGAATAATTTTGCTGAGAACAGTATTTCAGTGGCCGGGTGCCTTCCAAGACTGTTTTTCTGAATGATTAGTTTTCACACCAGCCTTTGATTAGGGCTGCTGTTAGTTTTATGTTACTACTACAGTTGTGTTTGTTTGTTGTTTTAAAGGCTAACAGAAGAGGGCACAAAATAGAGGTTTGCACTGACAAGGTGAAATTCTGTCCCCATTGAAGTCTATTTAACTCATAGGGTAAAATTGTGGAAATTTAAAGTTCCGCCTGTGCTGCAGTGGGTTTCCTGCCTGTGAAGCAAATTCCTTTAAGTAATGCTGAGATCCTGCAAACAAAGCAAAACAAAAAAGGACACTTTTCTCCCACAAGAAAAGGTCAAGGATTGTAAGTATATAAAAAGAAACATTTTACACACAAACACAAATGATAGTCAGGGAGATTCATTTTACCTTTTCAACACAGTCCTGTGTCATGAAATCTGTAACTTTTTTTATTCATCTTTTCTTTTATTTGTCTTCTAAAATTAATTTAGATTTTTCTACTGAATTTTCTGATTATGTGCCTTGTGTTTTGTTTGGCATAGATAAAATCATTTTCACTGTGGATTTTAATTTCTATTTTTTCCTGGCTGCTGGGTTCTTTTCAAACTCTTTTAGATTGCTTGAGATTTTTTTCAAGCAATTATTTTTTTTCTTCTCCTGAGCCTGGGACACACATGTGGGCCACACATGGATTAAAGTTCTTACATTAAAATATTAAGGACATTACCATTTCAGAAAGTGTTTTTATTACTCTTAATGTATCTTTGCCTTCATGTCACCTTGAGGGTATGTCTTCACAGCAAAGGCAAATCCGTGGCTGGCCTATGCCAGCCGACTTGGTCTTGCAGGGATCAGGCTATGGGGCTATTTCACTGCTGTGTTGACTTGTGGGCTCAGGCTGGAGCCCAGGCAGTAGGACCTTGCAAGCCGGGAGACTCCAGCCCATGCCCAGAAGTCTACACAGCAATGAAACAGCCCTACAGCCCAAGTCCCATGAGCCTGAGTCGACTGGCACAGGACAGCCATGGGTTTTACTTTGCTGTGCAGACATACCCTTAGAGAGTAGGGAACTCACTGTTGACATCTGTTGGTAAACAGGGAGAAAAGCAGCCCCAAATGGCTTGCAAACTCCAGATGGGAAGGGGCTCCATAGGGGAATGAACTCTCTGTTGGAAACAGTTGGGGAGCAAGGGGAAATGGCTGATTGGGCCAGGCCTTATTTACATTTCATTATGGGACAGTTTGGGCATGTTGGTTAAAATACAGGTAAGTTTTGAATATGGGAGCAATAAAATGTCATTATCCTGGTGAATAATAGGACAAGAGAACTGCACCGAATGTGTCTGTGTTGAGGGGTACCCTGACCATGACTGCAGTCAGGCATAGTTGGAAAAGGGAGCCTGACAGGAACAAAGGTGCACGGAGAGAAGGGTAATCTATCTTCTGCTATGATTGCTTCTCTGGTGCTAAGGACTCTGGCTAGGGTCCATATTTACTCATAGTGTCCTATATGTAACAGTGATTCCTCTCCTAAGACTCATCACAGAGGTAGCTTCAAGACAGCAAATGGCTTTGACGCAACTGTCAATGCTGAGCTGAGCTGCTTTTGAGGTGGTAGAGAGACCTGAGACTGCACTGAGGCCAGTGATGGCTCTAAGGTGGCTTAGGCTGAAGCTGCAGAGAGCAGCAGCTTTCCTGAGGAACTCTCATGTATGCCTTTCTACCCAGCAAAGGAAGCAGAAATCAATTCAGCTGGATCACTGGAGTAGTGCTGTTATAATAATTGGGTCTACACATTTACCCTAATGGTAAGCTTATCCGTAAAAAGTGAGTGAAAGTTTATAAAATTTCACAATAACCTATAACAATAAATGTTGATAGAAAAAGGTTTAAAAAAAGGCAACAGACTGAATTAGTTTAAACAAGAAGGCCAACTGATATAACTCAAGGACTGTGTTAAGATTATGCTGGTAAAAGAGAAGTATAGATCCAAAAATCAATTAACCAAAACTCTTTTGATGGAAATTAGGCCTAGATAATGAGGGGATGGGCAATTCCACACCTCCCCCCTATTGTAGAGCTCAGACAGAGACTTCGGGGGGAAAGCTGGCTACTACAACATTAACTGACTAAAAGAGAGGAAGGAATGAGCTTCACCATCATGGCTGTCACCCCTCCCCCTCTTCTCCTGGGACCCCAGGTTGCAATGTGACAACACTGCCTTTGTGGTCCTGGTCATGAGACAGATGACCTCACCGGAACAGGAAAAGGAACCAAAATGACTTCACCACCTCCACCAGCTCTGCCTAAATCTCAGTCACAACCTGGGATGTGAGACTTTTGTCACACACACAAAACTTGTGTGTCCTTTTCCTTCCACACCCTTATTTCTTCTTTTCTCTCTCCTTTTGCCTTCTGTTTAATAAGAATCTGACTGTCAAATAGGGGGAAAGGTCTTTCTAAAAACTCTCTAGTGAAAGGGAACAAAGGATGTTGCAAAACGGAAGCTGTACTTAATATTTCACATTTCAAATCTTTTAACTGTTTTTCCTCCTTTTCTGTATCTTTAAAAAAAGGATTCAGAGATTTGTATGATGTGTTTGCCATGGTATTACGCAGGATGAGGTCTCTATAGGCCAAACCTTGTTTAACACTGTTTAATGCTGGACAATAACAGGGTCATGTTAACACCTTTGATTCTTTGGGCCTACAAAAGGATGTACCAGGCCCTACTGGAGATTATGCTGTCCTACCACACCCCATACCAGGAAAAGAGAGCAGTGCAGATGAGTCCTCCAGGCCTGCCTAGAAAGGCTAGAGGAAAGCAGCCAATCAAAGCTCCTCAGGCTCAGTTAAAGGAGCAACAGGGCCCATACAACTCAATTACTGGCTGGGACTAGAAGAGTAAAGAAGAACTGGAAGTCTCATAGGTAAAGATGCTTGGGAGAGACCCTATTCAAACAAGGTCTGAACTGGGAGGCTCTCAAGCTAAGGAATCCTGGGAGGGAACTCTGACAAAACAGGAAAGATTGTGAGACACCACAGGTAAGGAAGCTGGGGAGAGCCCCTGCTCCAGTGGGGTTAGGATTGTGCAATTCTTCAGGCAGAGAGGCCTGGGAGAGGATGCTAAGAAATCAGAGCAGTGACTAACAAACTCTCCAGGCAAGGAGGCCTAGGAGATAGACAAAGAAACCAATAAAGCGATAAAACTGAGTGGGAAGCAACCAGGGAATCCAGCGGCAACTATTAAAAGAAAGCAGAATGCGATTGCTGTTTATAGGGTCCCTGGTTGGGAACCTGAAGTAGGGGTGGGCCTGAGTCCCCCCCCATTGGCTGATGGGACAGTGGGCTAAGCCCTGAGAAGGGGACAAAAGTCTGAGAAAGGGGTGAGAGGTTTAAATAGGCCCAGAGATAGGGTGACGACTCTAGTAACAACAGACCATGTGTTGAACTCTTGTTCCTTCATGTACTGTGTGTGACTCAGCTGGAGGGCTGAGTCTCTGAAGATTCACTGGGCAAGAGCTGACAGGGGGCACTGGGACCAGAGGAAAAAAAAGTCAGGATCACAACCAGAAGGCTCTCATGAGAAGTGTGTGCACTGTCTCACAAGGCCCACATATTCCATCTAAACGAATCCAGAGCTCTGAGAGTAGCCCAGGCAGTACTTTCCTTAGCAGCTGGAGACTGACTGTCAGAATTCTTGTCGTATTCAACCCAAGACAACAAACTGAGGGGGGAGCTTGGGCACAGGGAAGTTTAGAACCACTTAGCCACTCACAACTGCAGCAGGAGGCGACTTGAGGTTGGGACTACTGTTAAAGGAGGGGGTAGGAGTTTTACCTCAGATATTGTATTTAATTAATTGATGAGCACCCCAAGCTTAATCTATTGACATCCCCTTCTTCTCCTTCATAAAGTTTTCTTTGTTTCCCACTCCTGGACTCAGCAGGAAAGTACTGCCTATCAAGGGTGCTCAGATTACATTGTGATTCCCAGATTTCTGGATGGGGGCTTATGGTAAATGTTGACCTTTCAGAAGGAATGCCTAGAAAATTGAGTCCAGCCCTCTTCAGCATTGACAACACCTGGCAGAACTCTTCCGTGTATGTGTCCCTCCCTCAGTAGTTTAACATGAAGGACAAGTAGTGCCGCCTATTTCCCTCTCAAGAGTCCGATAACTGCACAGACTTGGGCAGGAACTGTTCCCCTGACACTACATTTCCCCACCACTTTTCAATTGGATTGTGCCTCCAGGAGTGCATATGTGTACATCTAGGTCTGTAAAGGGTCCATGCGCATCCCCTTGCTGCTCTGGGCTTCTTCTCCCACAAACCACACACACATGCGGCTTTCTACTCCCACTAGTGTGCTTTATTTACAGGATTTTCTTCCCATCACCATCTCTGTACAGGTACAGTCTCAGGCCAGGGGCCACTCAATTTCAGCCCCCAGATCAGGGCAGCTCACCTCCAGCTAAGGCCTCTCCCTTTCTGGTGGGCTCTCAATGCTTCCAGCTATTACTCCTACTTCCTCCCTTCAATGAGTCTCTAGTCAGCCCCTGAGTGCTTTCCTTTGAGCTTTTATAGGACCTGTCTAATGAGCCTCACAGCTGCTCCTTGTTAGCCCATCCTTGCAGGCTCACTCAGCGGGTTCCAGTCCCCATTTAATTAGGGCACCCATGGCATCATATAAACAATATTGGTGCCCACCATTATTGCATCTGTGACCCCTCTGTGCCTAGGCTAGCCACCTGAAAATGCCAAGGTCAGGGTAGGTTGTAAAAGGAGAGCAGATTCTCCCAGCATTGGTGTGTGACACTGAAGTCGTGCTTCCCAACCAGCCACAAACGGTGCATCTGATTCCCCACATTGGTTATCAAGAAGCCAGTATACAAATACACATAGCCCCCTTTACTGCATTTCAGTCTCTGGCTCCCAATCAGCCACTAGGTCCGGTAAAGAGACTAGATATTTAAACTCTATGCTCTTTACAAAAGAGGTTTCTCCTGACCCAAAAGGGTCAGCCACAGTATCAGATCAATGTAAGTTTGGATCTTACCCAAAATACCACACTGCCAGCCAATCCTTTAGTAACTAAAACTAAAGGTTTATTATAAAAGGAAAGACACAAACTATAAGAGAAATGTTAAAGGATTAAAGCAATCAGATACATACAAATGATTTGAAAGTCCATATACATCAGGTTTCTAGAAGAATTGTGGAGTTTTCAGGCTTGTATAGTCTTCTGGTGTACATCCAGTACCTGAATGGGTCTCAGTCATTTGTTTCACAGCTTCAGTTGTAGATGAATTGATCCAGAGGTAGATAGGTGGCTGAAGGCTGAACAAGACTGAAGATAAAATGGATCCCAGGCAACTGCCTTTTATGTCCTCGGGCTTTTTTTTCCATGCTGCTTGTGGAATTTTACAGGAACCAAAATGGAGTCCAGACTCACATGACCAAGTCCTGGTGACTCATCAGGTATATCTCTAACTTGTCCCCTGGGCCCCTTGTACCTGTGAATTTCTTAATAGGCCATTAAGCAGGCTATCGCTGCAGTCATCCTGTCTGAGGTGTGACCAGACACAATTTGAAATCACAAATTGAAATAAATTTCACAATTTGAAATAAAGATATATCAACCATAACTTCCATTACACATATCACACATTAACATAAACATCATCATCTTATATAGCACATTATAGCCTTTCTAACAGTACCCGACATGGCATATCTCACATGGATTACTGTGATTTTGACATCCTGATGTCAAATAATACAATAAATGCCCCCCACGCCAATCCAGCCAGCCTGACAGCATCCAAGAGTTAGAGAGTAGCCCCTCTGCTCCAACAAGTGTAGACTGCACTTAACCTCAGTCCTTGTTTCTGGAGTTGGGGACAGGAAGGGTAAATGAGATGGCATGGAAGCATGCTTGAGTTATGTTCCCCACGATGCATTCACTCCAGGCCAAAAACAATCTAGCTGCATATCCAGTTATGGAATGACTTCAGAAATCTAGGTTTAATTTCTGTTCTTTTGATCTTTGCCTTCTAAGATTCTCCAGCAATGTGTCAGTGAACCAACTCCATATTTATAGTGCAAACTACTGTGTTCATGTGTCTTAATACTTCAATGGTTCCAGCTTTCACTAAATACCTGTGCACACTGCCCTTTGCAGTATCTATGTGTCTGTACACACCATGCATCCATATTCCATTTGGCATATGAGGACTTTTGGAGCAGGCATGAGGTACATGTGCTAGCAGTGCAAATATAGATACAGCCAAAGCATGAATGGACTCTGAGCTTTGTGAAATTTCATTCATGTGATGATAAAATAAACTAGTAAAATATACGTGGTTGCTGTAACATAAAATATACTTGGAATGCCTTTGAGCTCAGGACAATTCATATTGCAACTCCACATGATTCATTTTTAAGTGATTAAAATCACAGCTGCAACTATGATGAAAAGGAATTCTTAAGAGTTCTACTGAAGGAACTGTATGTAATTTGTAAAGACATTTTACTGAGTATCTTTACACTTGGTTTCTTGTTTAATCTTAACCAGATTAGTTTTCCATTATCTGCCTCAACTTTGGAAATGAGGAGCTGCATCCTAGTCTGTGAAGTATCTCCCTGCTGTTAGCTATGGTTTATCAAAAGCACTTGCCTTATTTGACTTTATTTGAAATAGGATGTAGCACATTCAAAATAACACCCCCCCCATAAGTGTCCCAAGTGAAGAGTGAAAAGCTACAGCAGGATTTCTGGGCTCAATTCTGCACTCCTTACTTGGTCAAACTTCTCATTGAGACTACTGCCCAGGTAAAGAGTGCAGAGTCAGTACCTATATTTGGAGGGCAACATATATAATAAACATGGCTTATAAGGAAGCAGTTTAGAGAACTGGACTGGATAGCAAAATAGCTGTGGACAGTAGACTATATACTAGTGAAGCATCATATCTATAATGTGATATATTGTTTAACTAATGTGCTGTACTCTACACAGTCAGCATGGACTGTAAATTGTGGCCAGGACAAACCAGCATTGTTCTCTTTGGATATAGCATAATCCGTCGTGGAGTTTCCTGGTCTGCAGAGGAAAAATGAAACCTGATCCCTCTGTCTTGTCCTGGGGCCAGTCTGGTGTAGGAGAATGGAAAAGACTGGACCAATCTGCTCCTGATGCATGATTAACCTTTACAGTGAACAAACTTAGAAGATGATTTACTCCAGCTCCCAAATACTCAGATTAATTAAAGTCCATTTATATTCATATTGTAATATGATTAGATGTGGATGTAGCTACATTGAGTTTTGAAAAAATGAAGCAGTGATATTGTTCATAATCAGACATATCTGCCATATCAGTACACCTGTGATGAGGTCTCTAGTGTCATTAAGGATTGTTTCACTTAAAAGAAAACTAACTCTCCTCCTTTTCCCAGATATCTTAGATGCATATCTATATATCTGTCTCCTTTAAAGCTGTCTGTGCTGTAGTCTGAAAAGAACTTTTTTTTTCCGGTTTTTATGTGAGGTTTGAGAGTATAATGTGTCAGTGTCACTGATGGAGAGGTGAATAAGGGCAGCTGGGGGTGTATTGGGGAGCAATTTGTGGACTATAGATGAAATAACTTTCAGATCAACTTGAGGTGTGAGAGAGGATGTTCTGCACATCACAAATTGAGAATTGAAAAAAGCCTTTTACATCCTGATTTGGAAATGTTCAAGAAATGACCTTATGAGGAACCTCTATGGACTCCAACTGGGAAGTAAGTGCTTCTTGTATATTTCAAAAGGTTCTAAAGAGAATGGGAATCAATATATATTTCAAAGGTCTTACTTTCATTTAATTCATGCTAACCTTACTTACTGAATAATTCCTCTCTGAAATCATAACAGGGTAACAGCATTCCCATGAAATTATAGACAGGGTCTCTGTCAGCATCGGGAAGAATAGTTCAGGGTTGATAACCCACTGAGCAACTTTGTAGGATTTTCTGCCATAGCATTAACCTGAGAAAACATTTGGCTTGTATATTCCCTTCCTATGATATCCCTTCCTGGACCTGATCCCAGTTTGCACAGCATCCCGCAATCTGCAATATTCAGTATCTACACTTCAGTGGACTCACCACAATGTTAGAGCAAGACAAATATACTCTAAAGACACTTTTTTAGTCTCAGTAGAAAATATGCTTTTTGGGTAGCTTTGGGATTAATGTATCAATGAGAACACTTTTTAGTAGATTCTTCCTGATTTTATTAACTCTTTCACCCTGAAATTACTGATTTCCATGTGAGTAATTTATTGCTTGCCCAGGCAGCTGTGGAGACCAATCCCAAGATATTACTTCAAGGTCTATTTCCCGTTCTATTATTTCCCTGACTGTACTTGCCGAAGGTGAATCCAATACCATTATTTTTACTGATCTTTCCTGATTTACAGAACCTTAATTAAATTACCTTCCATGTTCAGGGACGAATCCTGTTAATACTAGCCCGAATGGGACAAGTAGAGGACGGTGGCTTTGTGGTCAGTCCCTAAAGGCAGTGATGCACTAACGGGCAGTGGGCTAGACCTCACTTCCTTGTGCCTTTTTGCACAATTGTTTGGAACCCTAAGCAGCAGCAGCGTAGAATATGTAACCAATCTTGCTTGTGCTGACTGTGAAGTTTGAACCTGGGCTCTTTAGTGTATGTGCTTGGACTATTTGAGCTATAAAACTGTCTACTGGGGGCAGCTGTGGTGGACTTGTTAACCACTTCTAAGGGAAACAAAGACACATGCTTGCTTATGATGGGTAGCAGGTGCACTTGGTGTTTACAGAAGGAAGGAGAAGCCATAGGCAGTCTTCGGCCTCTCAGCGGTACGTGGGATTTTAGTTAAGCAACTCTCAGTGAAGTCTGAGTAAGGGTCATATGGATAAATCCCACCACATTATTTGAAACTCTACAACTCCCTCCTTTTCTAAGATGTAATGTCTTTAATTCTGTTTTTCCTTTGAAATACACTGTAAAGGCATTTATTATTGGTAATGCCATTCAGGAGTTAAAAAAGGGAATGGAATGCCAAAGCTACCCTAATAGTAATAACAGGAACAATATAGTACTAGAAGAGTAAGGAAATTCTCACGAAACATGTCTGGTTTTCATCATAAAGAAAAATTTTCTGCAAATACAATTTTAAAATAAACATGTTTTGTTTTTTCAAGATATTTACCATTTTGCACCCAGCTACATTCTCTATTAAAGCAATATCAGAGCTTTTCTGGCCACTACTGATTATATTTACTTTGAGGTAAATCAGGACTAACTCTATTTTCATTGAAAATCCAGACTAATAGAGAGCAACATCTGCTCCTATGAAGAGAAATGCAGAGGAATGGTAGGACAGGATCAGTCAATATGCAGTATTGTTTGAAGGAAGTGTGCATAAATTCAGGACTCAAAACTGATAGCCCACTGGCTGATAAACTCATTATTCTCAATGGGAGTTCCTCAGGATGATTTGTAGTATCAGCCCCTCTTTCAGTCCAGATGTCTGAGTCCTTTACATTCATAACAATTTCCATAAGTCTGATATGCACAACATATTTTTTTTAAATCCCCTAATCACTTTATGACTAATTTTAAACTTAGTTGGTAATCAGAGCAATTGGGAGAAAATTAAAGTCAGAAGATCAAGTAAGTTGGCACCAGACAAAATTCTGCCAGCTGTTATGTTTTGCACTGCTTGCTGCAGCTTAATCGAATGTGTTGGAATGCCAGTAAATCACAGAAATCAAGTATTATAATAACTGATTCTGCATAACTTAAAAATATAGAGCAGAGTCTCTACATTTGAAAAGGGGATGGGCGGAGGCAGAATTCAAGCAACGTTTCTCTAGCTGTTAGCTGATTTCACCATTGCATTCAAAAAGTAAAGCCCAAATCAATCAGAACGCCAACGTGCTTGACAATAGATGATGAATGTATATTATTGCTACCAAAGTAGAAAGGGCATGCTGGTTTAAACTAGTGTAAGGGAAAGCAATTTTAATATTTATTGGGCAGCCTTCTATGTACTCATGAAAGCTTCATCAGACGGTAAGTGGAGGAGCACTTACGAAAACGCTTCAAATAGATGTTTCTGTCAAACTGTATAAAAACAAAAATACAATCCTAGACTTCAGATCAGTTCACTCAAGGGAGGAATGTAAACATTTTATAGTTATAAACATAGCCTTGCCAGAGCTCTGGGAGTAATTAACAGTGTGAACCAAAGGCTGTGAACCAGACCAAGCCTGGCCTTGGCAAAATGACAACACTCTAGGTATTAACACTAACTAAGCACGTTCCTGACTGGAGAGGATGGTACAAAAACATCTCTCTAATAACTATGTAAACACATTCCTATGAGATGGTCCATGAAGACACTGACCCCTCATAAGATAAGGATGGGATCACAGGATAATGAATAAGGATGTTTTGTTCAAATTAGCAGGTACAAGGAGAAGGGTGGTAACTGGCAACATGGGGTATGTAATACGGAACTTGTTTGCATCAATGTATAAAAGGAGAAGTCTTAGGAGGGGCACCTTTGGCCAGCTGAGGGGACAACATCCTGGGGTGCTGACTGAACTGGTACCACTGTCATTGGTATACATGTGTCTGGCTGGGTCTACACTGACGGCAGCAAATTCACCGCTCTGGATTGCTCTGGATTGCTCTGGATCGACTGAGCGGTCTGTGTAGACCCGCTCAGTCAATTCAGCAAGTGACACAGGAAAACCACCCTGGTAAGTGGCGTAGCGCTGCTTCGAAGGGAACGCTGTTCCCTTCAACGCAGCGCAGTGTGGATGGTGCGCGGAGGTGACGCTGCAAAGTCAACAGGAGATACACAAGTTATTTACATCACTTGCGTGTCTCCCGTTGACTGCTGCTGAATCCCGAAAGTAAGTGTAGACTGGGCCTTAATGTACCTTTAGCTTCTATGGAGTGCTCGGGCTTTGCTTTGTTAGAAATAAACCTGCCCAAGCACTTTCACCACGCAACCAAGCCTGTGGTCTTTCTTATGAATAACACTGAAGTTTTCTGAATTAACATGCTGCACTGTCAGGTAGGGCAGCTAATATTGGAGCTCCAAAAACAACACTGCAGCAGCAGCAACACTCCACAGTACTTAATAACAACAGAACAAAGAAAGTTCAGGGAGGACATCAGAAAAAAACTTGTAGGGGAACAGAAAAAAAACCAGCCCAGTGACACAGATTGCATGTGATCAGATGGATATAATTTAAAATAAGAAATTGCTGCTTGTGTCAAACCATGGTGGATTCGGGAATCAAATGATTCATCATAACTGACATGTCACATGCAGCAGCAGCATCCATTAATCCATGAGCTAATTAAAAGTAAAGTATGGAGAAATACATAATTTGCAGTCTTAATCCCAGCTGTATCTGTCTGTAAAAGAAATCCCAACAATGTGGCCATGTGTAGATTGAGAAAAATTAGAAGCCCTTTATTTCTGTCCACCCAGGTGTTGCAAAAAGCCAATCCATTCCTTTAGGAAGAAGAAAGCACAACCAACACTTCAATGGTAGAGCACTTCTTTCCAATAGGGTTGCCTACATTTTGTTAAGGATGCGTTGTGCAAGAAATGGCAGTCAGGTATGAAACCGTAACTAAGAAATACTTAACAATGCAGTGCTTATTTAGAAGGAGTATTACTTTTACAGTAGATGTATTTAGTAACAGTAGTGCTACCATTTCAGGAGCAGCTTCCCACAGTCCTGTGTGTCATTAAAGAAACTCTGGGAACTGCCTTGCTGCGTTTCTGGGACTGTATGCTGCCTTCACACAATTGGTGACAGCAGCTCCTGCTCATCTCTCACTTCTGCTGAATGGAGCTGGAGACATGGAGCAAGTGACCAGTGGCCTAGTTCTACTCCTGCTGCTGCTTGCTGAACAAATGTTCATGATGTACAGTACTGGATACTGGACAGAATGAGCCCATAAACATTTGAGATGGTGAACATGACTGACGCAGAAGGGGAATGAAAATCCATTGTGATCCCAAGGAACAGGTGTGTTGGGTGCTGGAATTGCAGCAGTATGCCCATGGGTGGACTGCTGCTTCTGGTCCAAGACAACCACCAGAGTGTGGTGGGACCACCTCGTTTTGGAAACCTGGGGTGACACTCAATGCACGCCTATGGAATGAGGAAGCAGACCTTCACTGAGCTGGGCAAATAGCTTACACCAACTCTCCTGCAACACACCACTGGCTTTTGAAGACCCATGGCAGTGCAGAAGCAGGTAGCTATTGCCTTTTGGAAGATGGCAACATTTGCCAACCAGTTCAGGGTGGGGATGTCAACTCTTGGAGCAGTGGTTGTACAGGTTTGCCAGGCTGTCAACACTGATGGGTGTTTCCATAGGGTGGTTTCCATAACCTAAACCCTGAAATTATTGCTGCATTTCAAAGGATGAGGTTTTCGAACTACGTGGGGGCCACTGATGCAAGAGACATACCTCTACTTTGCCCACCAAAAGAGGCCAGTAAATACAGAACCTAAAAGGTTATTATTCACCGGTTCTCCAAGGCTCAGTGGATCACAGGGTCAGTAAATGAATGTTGGACACACAGGTAAAGTCCAACAGAGGAGCCTGAGATGCTTTATGTGCTACTGGCACTGGGACAGAGTCTGAATGCTGAGCAAAGGAGGGTGAGGGACCTTTACACTTTTAGGTGAGGATCAGTCGGCAAAAGGATTAGTGCATTGTGGGAATGGCCCTAGAGGACTGTCAATACCTGTGACCTAGTACCTGTCCCTTACTCCAGTCTCCACTGTGCTATAGAAGCTGTGTATACTTGCAAGGGCAGACACACCCTACTTGTACATAAGACTTTCCTTCTTAAACTCTGAGGGGCAGCTTTGCTGCCCCATCTGTACCCTTTGCCCCATTCTGGTGACACTGAAGGAGTAGAAGCCACCCCTGTATCTCAGGCTGGGGATTCCTGTGATATGGAGGATGTCCCCAGGAGGCATAGAGCTCGTGTAACTGTTAAATATCACCCTCTCTGAAGTCTCTAGTACTGGGTGGTGTCAGAGCTGGGAAAAGGCATTCACAGCTGGCGGATACTCCCTTAGGGACTATAGCTGGCTGGCACAATTAGTTCAGCACCAAGGCTGATTTAACCTGCACTGGAAACCCTTGTACATGGTAGAGAATTAGGGACCCATAATTGGTGCTCTGACAGCCCCTCTTCCCATGTCCACATCACCTTACATAACTGATGAAGCAAGGAATCCACACATTAGTCTCTTTCTTATCCAAATAGATCCGATGAAGGCAATTAGTGATTTTTAAACTTCCTAATTTAGAATTATGGCTCATGACTGTGTGTGACAGACAGGTTAAATTAGGAATAATGTATTAATGATCTAACAACTTCCAATTACAGTTATGTAACTAACATGCTATATATTAAATTACAGTGCTGGAGAAACATTTTGTACACCTAACCCTTTTTTAATGTTCTGTCTGTTGGACAAAATACTATTACACTGTTATTGTTAAAGACCTTAATCAGTTCACATTTTTGTGTGAATTAAAGTGCTTTGCTTGCATCACATTTAATCATGTTTCCAGTCTGTGTAAGGACATTGCAGGGATGTAATGAATTTTCCCCTCTCCCGGTTATCAGTGGTATTGTCTGTTTGTTGTTAGAATGGTACATTCTTTAGGTAAATAGGTTTCCCAGTAGAAGGCTGTGTGCAAAGCTTTAGGGCCATGTGCGTATGGGCACAGTGTCATGTGCAAAGCATGGAGAGGTGAGAAATCCCTGTCCTCTGATTGGACACTATGGGACTATTTAGAACTGAGAGCCCCATTGGGTGGGGCTGTCCAACCAAAAGGCAGCAATGATGCAGTCCTATTGAGGAGTTCCTGTGCACTGTAGACAGTCCGTCCTCATAAGCAGTGCTGATCCAGCCTAGAGAAAGTTGTTCATACAATTTGTATTGAAAGAAGAGGAAAATTGCTCTGGAGAGAGCAAGATACTGTACTTTGACTCAAGTGACACGCTAACTTTTTATAACCTATTGTAATTCAAAATACATAACACTGAATGTTACTTTAACAAACTAGAAGGAATAATTAACAGAAAATATCAGGCACAGTACTTTGTCACTTGCTAGTACAGTTTATGTGACTATTGTACTAATAATAAATTTTTAACATTAGATTATCATAGAGAAACACTTAATACAGACCCAGCTTACGCCCTGGAGTAAATGGATACAAGTTCACTGGTTTCAGGGGAGTTGTGTAAGGGGTGAATTTGGCGTAACATATATAAACTTATGCATCTTTGTAATAACTCTGAATTATTTTTCAATCCTTTCTCCTAGCTCATACAGCTGATTTGCTGTGACACCACTTTTCATGCTCACAAGCTTTGTCTCATTGTTACCTGGTGGTCCCCCGTCTGTCAGTGGCACCCATCTATTGTCTCTTATCCTATACTTATATTGTAACTTCCTTAGGTGAAGGACAGTCTTCTCTTACATTTTTGTATAGTGACTGATATAATGGGGTTTTGGTTCATGATTAGGATCCACATGCTCCATTGCAACATGAGCAAATAATATACGTAATAAGCGTAGTCACCATTATAATCTCAACATTATCAGTTATCTATAAATATAGTATCTATTTATCAGAGATTATAAAAGCATGTGTGAGCAGGGTCTGCATAAGATTTCACCTGACACCTAGTGATGAGCTGTTGAACAAGACTTCAGGAGCTGACCTTGTTTGCATAGGCACATCCACACTTCCTAGGTGCTCAGCATGATGGGATTGCTTTGCCCAAATGATCACTTTTGGCTGATGTTGGCTCACAAATCACTTTGTTATTGGGGCAGGTGTACTAAAGGGATGCTATCCTTGTTGTGTGAATCAAGGGCAACAGAACTGTACTTGGCATACCCTGTTTGAGGGACTCACCCTCAACTGAACAGCACTCGCTAGGCAGGGGACATGGGTGTGACAGTCTAGTGGAGTTAAGAAAGGGTAGCAACAGGAATTTGTATTTACTGCTGTGGGCTTTGCCTCAGGGTTCTAGATACTATTTGGTCCTTCTTTTCACTGTGTAGCGATAGCGCTGATTAAGACTCAATGGAGTATCCTGTTACAGACTAACAGAGCAGAAATCATTGATAACTAGGTCTAAGCATTAGACCTGCTTTGGGATAGTATCTCTGATGCAACAGTCAAACTCCCCACTGAGAGTTGTGTTAAGTGGTAGGACTTCAAGACACCTGTGAGCACCCAGACAGCAGGGTCAACAAGGTGCCTTCCCCATAACCTCTGGGGTAGGAGGTGAATTCTACAAATATAAACTGAAATTAAGGCTAGAAAGAAAGAAGATCAATGAAGCCCACTTTCTAAAATGAAAAGGGTCTCTTCCTGCAACAGAAATCTCCATCAGGGAATCTTTAGACAGCTTTTACATATCAGCTGTAAAACATTAGCTGGATTAGTATCTGAGCGTGCAGTGTAGAGTTGCTGGCACAGAGTGATAGTGGTGTATGTAGAATATGTAAACAATCATTTGTAGTGAAACAAATTACATCTATATGAATGTTTAGGGCATGCATGTTACACATTATTAATAAATGAAGGTACTGAAGTTAGACTCACCAACCAGTCAAACAGTGCTTCTGATTCCCCACAATGGTTATCAAGAAGCTACACAGCCCCTTTCACTGCATTTCAGTTTCAAGCTCCGAGTCAGCAACTAGGTCCAGTAAAGAGATGTTATTTAAAATTCTATGCTCTTTTCCAGAATATTCCCCTGGTCAGCCATATTTCTAGACCAGTATAACTTTGGATTTTACCCAAAGTACCATGCTGCTGGTCAATCCTTCAGTAATTTAAACTAAAGGTTTATTATAAAAAAAAAAAAAGAAACATAATGAAAGAAATGTTAAATGATCAAAGCAATGACATACAAATGAGATTCATACAAATCACTGTAAAGTCCTTATATATCAGATTCTCAGTAGAATTGTGGAGTTTGCAGGCTTCTACAGTCCCTCGGGTGTACATCGAATACTTGGATGGGTCTCGGTCCTTCGTTTCACAACTTCAGTTGCAGATGAATTGATCCAGAGGTAGAAAGCAGGAATGAAGACAAGATATGATGGAGCTTTTTATGTCCCTTTGCCATGCGCCTTGTGGAAATTTACAGAAACAAGATGGAGTCCTGGTGACTCATAAGGTTTAGCTCCTGGGTTCTTCCTCTTGAATTTATTGCACCTTTGAGTTCCCTTAATGAGCCGTTAAGCAGGCTTATTGCTGCTGCTATCTTGTCTAGGGCATGTTGTTTCCCACCCATGTGAAGGGTGGGACACTAGTAACTCCAGGAGACTTCTTCCCCCCCACCTACCTAGCTAGGCTACACAAGCAGGGCCTTGCCTACTGGGTCCCCAGAAAATGCTGGGATTGGCTTTAAGGCTGCAACTTAGTTATTCTTCTCTTGAGGGATGTCACAGCTACTAGTGAGACTCCAGGACTGAGCCTGAACACTGAAGACTATTATAAGGGAGCTTTCAAATCACCTTGCCCTCTTGTCAATGTACCTTCTCCCCAGTTGCTGCTCTTACCCACATCAGATCCATCTGTGAGGTGGAGTGTTCCCACTCAGTTACCAGAGACACTCTCAGCAAGAAACATATGTCTAATGGGGGTAGTAGCCTTATCTTGAAGTAAACTGTTTCAAAGGCCACACACACAAAATACCAAATCAAATAAAACTGATTTATCTTTGTCAGGAACAGCCTAAAAATAGAAGAAAACTTGTTAGCAGGTTTCAAACTACAGTAGAACCTCAGAATTACAAACTAGAGTTATGAACTTATCAGTCAACCACACGCCTCATTAGGAACCAAAAGCATGCAATCAGGCAGTGACCAAAAAAAAAAAGCAAATATAGAACAGTACTGTGTTAAATAGAAACTACTAAAAATAAAGGAAAAGTTTTAAAAAAGATTTGACAAGCTAAGGAGACTTTTTGTGCTTGTTTCATTTAAATTCAGATGGTTAAAAGCAGCATTTTTTCTTCTGCATAGTGAAGTTTCAAAGCTGTATTAGTCAATGTTGAGTTGTAAATTTTTGAAAGAACAAACACTGTTTTGTTCAGAGTTACAAACATTTCAGAGTTTAACAACTTCCATTTCTGAGATGTTAGTAACCCTAAGGCTCCACTGTATTCTGAACACTGGAAAGGTTTTTAAAAATTTACTAAATCAGTCCTTACACTACTTCCAACACCAGATGAAGACCTACTAACATATGCACTCTGTATGTATACATACAAAAAAATCCAAACATTTTAAACGGCAACAGTCTCTTTTATGAGGGGTGAAACTTGGCTCTTCGGTTTGATAGCCCTAGTATGCGTCTGTGATGAGGTTAGTGCCCTGCCCACCAGGTTATGGCTTCACTGGGAGTTCCACACAAATTATCACAGCAGTGTCCATTTTTTTTCCCCCTCTTTTTGTGAAAGCTCCACATCTTCCCCTACAACAGAGACCCAGGTTTGAAAGGTCACTAGAACATGTTTCCAAGTAGGCTTTTGTGAATTAAGAAGACCCAGCTCTGAAGCAGGTGAATGTGCCAGAAAGTACTCACGGGGGGAGGGAGGAGGGAAGGAGTGATCCCTGTGTTCACACCCTTGTAGTCAAAGGTCAACTGAAAAGGACAGAAAAAGAGAAACGGGTCATCTTCTGTGATCCCCACCCCCTGTCTCAGTTGTTTTTTCAATAATATTAGTCCAGATGCTTTTCTTTAGTTTTTATTTTTGTTAAATGTGTTGAAATAGATGTTATGCTGATATATGTAGCTGATGTAACTATTGGGTAATAGCATTCACACTATAATTGAGTGTGGACAAGGCTTTAGTGACAAAGTTTAGGCGGAACTATTCTCTCAATGATTCTCTTATCTGTAAGTGATCCAGTTATATTAGAATAAGGTTATTTAAACAATTTGTATAACTTTCTTATGTGTCCACCATAGACTTGTTCTTAAATTAGACACTAGCTTTCTTCTTCTTTTGTTGTTGTTGTGAACAGGACAGAAACCATTCACTCCCTTGATATTAAACTATTTCTTCTTTATAAAGTTAAAGGAAATCCAGTTACACCCCAAAGGGGTGTTTCTGGGGGGAAGGGAGTAAGCAATGAGGCCATCTCCTTGTAATCCTCCTTGATATAGACCCTATTTCCATTTGGCTAAGAGTTATGTATTTTTAAAATCATCCTTGTTCAGTTTTGACCATTTCATTTCCTTTTCTCAATATTTTTGTTTCTTTCCCACATTATACCTATCTTTTACCCTTCCTGATTTGCCTTACCCTCTCCATTTTCTCCAACCCTGCATGCCCCCGGTGCAGTGAGGGGGATACCCAGATATACAATTCCTAGATCTAGCCCTAACAGTGGCCCAAGCAATTACACTATTTGGGTGTCTGATAAACAGATATTGACCTAAACCCTCTTGATGGCTAATATTATAAATTGTGTTTCCTGCAATATCAAAGTGGGAAATCACCAGAAAAAAAAGAAAAAGAATTCTCACCCATCTAAAAACATTGAAAGCAGATATTATCTTCCTACAGGAAACCCACCATAATGATTTGAAGGCAGAGAAATTTAGGAAAGAGTGGATGGGGAGAGGAGTGTTTAACAAGTACTCCTCTGCAGTCAAAGGTGTAGCAATATTGTTTCACAAGACTCAATTTACAAATTCTAGATGTCACTTAAATAAGGAAGGTAGATTTTTGCTGATGAAGACTAAGATCTGACTCTGTATATTCCCTGATTAATATAGACCCAATAAAGATGATCCAAGTTTTTTTTAAAACAAGTTTTTTTTCCAAATGATTTAATATCCCACAAGAAGCAATCATTATAGCAGGAGATTTTAATAAGGTAGTGGACCCTTTTTTAGATAAGTCAAACTGGCCACAGGAAACACAATCACATGCTAGAAACATTCTAAAAGATTATATGGAAGAATGAGGGTTGAAAGAAATATAGCAGCTGCAGACCCCTACAATGAAGGATTTTTTTTTTACTCCTCCCCCCCCCTTACATTCCACATATGCACAAAGATTGCTTCCTGATTTCTATGAATCTGGTGGACTTGTGCTTGATAATGAAATTGTCTATCATATCTTCTGATCAAGCACCAGTGATACTACAATTTTCCCCTCCTGGGACAAATTGGACTTGTAAAAAATGGAGAATGACCTACTCTCTTTTGAAAGATAAACATTTTCAAATCTATGTCACAGAAGAAATTCAGTTTTTCTTCAAAAGAAATGGCACACCAGAGATATCCCAATCCACCCTATGAGATACACTACAGCTTTTATTAGGGGCAGCATCATTTCATACTCGTCAGACAGAAAGAAGGTTAGCCAGATTTGGCTCCTGGAATTAACCGAACAATTTAAAGCTATGGATTTAGAATGTGCCAACTGCTACTCTCAAGGAAATCTTAAAAAATGAATCAACCTTCCATATGAAGTAAATAGATTGACTTCTGCACAAGTCAGATTTGCTCTTTATAAACTCAGACAAATATACTGGGAGTAGGGAAAAGTTTGGCACGCACAATAGAAGTGAGGGCAAAAGTTCTGAAAAGTATCACTCAAATTAGAACAAGGGAAAGTTATTACTAATGAAAAAGAGATCAGTGATCAATTTGAAATTCTACCAAGCTCTTCATAATAATGATTCACTACCTGACCTAGAAATTTTATTAAAACTCTTAACCACCCACAAATCTCAGAAGAGGAGCAGGTTTCTCCCTTGCAAGTAGAGGAAATAAGGCCATAGAGGAAGAGTCCAGGCAAGGCCCCTGGTCCTGATGGCTTACCGATAGAATTCTATCCAAGTCTCAAAGAAATTCTGGCTCCTCAGCTGTTATACACTAATGAAGGTGCCATAAAGGAAGGTACATTACCTCCTACTATGAGGAAAGCCATAATTACTGTACCAATTAAACCAGGTAATGATGTACAAAAGTGTAATAGCTATAGACTCATATCTTCAATCAATATGGTTATAAAATACTTTTAAAAATATTGGCTAAGAGGCTTGAAAAGCAATGAGTGATATGGTTCACTCCAGTCAACTGGGATTTATTAAAAAAAGATAACACGTGTCACTTGATTAATATTATGGCGTTCCACCAACATTCTAGAAATTCCCATACAATTATTTCACTTGATGCAGAAAAAGCCTTTGACAGAGTAAACCAGCAATATCTAAGTTTGGGTTTGGGAATTCCTTTATTTCATATATAAATTGACCATATTCCAGTTTCAACTCTCAAATCCTACCAAATAGTACACTACCACCCCCATTGATCAGTTTTAGGAAACTAGACAGGGATGCCTCCTCTCCCAATTCCTGTTCAGTTTAGCACTGGAAACACTTGCAATACTAATTAGGGAACAAGATATTGAAAAGGTCAGGAGATGACAATCCCTCTATATGCAGATGACATCCTCCTATTTATTAAAAATTCAGATCAATCTATTCCAAATAGAGTATCCTACAAACAAGAGGTAATTTTGACAACTTCTCTGGCCACAAGATAAATTGGGATAAGTGACAAGCACTGAAGACCTCATTAGATCTGTTAGAATTGACTCTCTTATAGGGACATTTAGATGGCAACAGACAAACCTCAGATATCTTGGCATCTTGTGCCCTAAGGAAATTAAAAACATAGTCAAGTTTAATCTAACCTTATTAATCATCCTGTTAGTAAAAGGATATAAATAAATGGCAAGCATTCTCCCTTTTGGGAAAAATAAACAATTAAAATGAATGTTCTTCCCAGGATCCTTTTTATTCTGAATTCTCCCTATCCATATTCCTCCCTTTTAATTTACCACAATTGACAGCATGTTCAGGTCCTTCTTGTGGCGGTGCTGAGGCTGGTGACAAATCCATAATCTCTTTAGATTACAGCTTCCACCTTTTAGATTTCCCAATTTTTAACTTTACCATCTAGCAATAATTCTTAGCCAAGCAACAAGGTGGCTCAATCCCTCATGCAAAGAGCCCTGGATTGGCTCCAGCTGGAAGCAGAAATGGTTGCTCTTTGACCCCTTTCCAATGCACTGCACTAAGATTATTACCAACTTCCTATAGAAGAATTACCAACAATCGTGGCAGCCAAAAATACTTAGTGTATGATGTCTGCTAAATTTAAAAATCACCCTCTTCTGCATGATAAGGCCTCCTTCTGGGGTAACTCTGCATATATCACAGAATCATAGAATATTAGAGTTGGAAGGGACCTCAAGAGGTCATCTAGTCCAACCCCCTGCTCAATGCAGGACTAACCTCAGCTAAATATATAGCAGAGAACACCATCATTTGGCCAGAGTGGATTAGGAAAGGTATTTTGATTATCAGTTAACTTATTGATAAGTTTTAACAATATTAAAAAGGTTCAATCTAGAGACTGAGAAGAAGTGGCAATGTATCCAGCTTAAACATGCCATCTCCCACCTATCTGGCTCTAATGCCTGAGCTACCCCTGACCTACTGCTTTCATTTCTCCAATTATCATCTAGGTTGTCAAGACCTATGGCTACCCCATATAGAAACTTGGCCAGAAATCTGAATTAAACATATACTCCCTTAAAAAGAAATGGGATGAGGACCTGGGCCGGTTACTCTCTGCTAACCAATGAAAACAAATTTTAGCCAATGCTCCGAAGTGTCCCTTGAACCTCCATTCATGATTAATCCAGCAGAAAGTCCTATGGAGGATGCATTGGACCTCTCCCCAACTGTTCAGAACAGGTGCTGCTAAATCAGACAAATGTCAGTGCTGTGATTCAGCAGGTACTAACTTAACCCATATGCTTTGGGAATGCTCCTCCACCTGTACGTTTTGGGCAGAATTTAACTGAAAATTAATTTTATGCTATCAGATAAAATTGTGTTGCAAGCTAAACCTGTAATATTTTAAACCTAATGGATGTTGTCATGGGGTAAACCCACCCTGTCCCCCCACGGGGGATGGGGAGGGTGGAGGATAACATGGCTGCGCAGTGCCCCGTGAATGCGGTCTACCCAACTTGTCCTTCCCTGGCTGGATGTCTCAAGGTTCTAGGCCAGGGATGTGCAGCCTAGTGGTCTGAGTCAATAAAGTCCCTTGTGTTGGGGCCGTGCAGCTTAGTAGCCAGCATCAATAAATGCCCCTGCATCAGGGCTGTGCAGCCTAGTGGCTGGAGTCATAAGCACCTTTGTGTCAGGGCAGTGAGGTCTAGGAGCCAGAGTCAATAAGCACCCTTGGGTCGGAGCTGTGCAGCCAAGTGGCCTGAGTCAATAGGTGCCTTCAGGTCAGAGCTATGCTGGTAGCAGACTACTGTGATGGCAGGGCAAGCAAACTCCTCTGCAGCCTGGTGCTCCAGCAAGGTGTTGCTATTGCCCCAAAGGGTGTGGCAGGATGGGGTAGAGGGACATGTGCCCACCCGACTCCACCACACCCAGGGCCTTATCCGTAGTCGGGGTGGCCCCCACCCACGCCAGTGGGTATCCCTCCTCAACATGCTGACCTGCCAGAGGTGGGAGGTTCCACTCACCCTGGGCCCCTGGGCCACTTCCCCAGGTCCCCTTGCATCAGTGTCTTGCTAATTGTCAGTGTCCAGACCGGCAACGGCATCCCATGGGTCTTGGTTCATTTTTCTGGAGTCTCCAGTTCCTCCTACTCTGAGCAAAAGTGGCTCACAGCCAAGTGCCTCTTCCAGGCGTCCTTCCTTCTCAGCAGTCTCTGCTGAATGAACTAGGCTGCTCCCTCTTATCCTAAGGCAACAGTTGGAGCATACCCAGCAGAGTCTGGGGGGTGGGATTTCCACTGCCCACAGGGTATTGTTAACTCTTTCAGTACGGGGTAAGCCCACCCCATCACAGATGTTAATTGGAAGCTGAATAAATCAGAAAAACATTGGCTAAGCAGAGTACTAATAATCACTAAAAGACAACCACTACAAAAAATAGACATCCAAAGTGACCAACAACTGAAGCATGGAGCATAGCCATCATAAGTTTGGCCACTCTGGAAAGAATTGTATACTGTAACAGAAATAAAATACCCAAGAAAACTTCTCAGAGATATGGGATGTTTTCCCTGGAAGTAACTCAATGATTCTATCAAATGTATGTGACCTACGCTCACTTCCCCCTCCTCTTTAACTACTTCCTTCCTTCCCTCTCCCACCCTCCTCTGAACTTTGCATTTATTCTTTATCTTAACTTGATATTTTTTATTTAACTAGTTGGACATTTATAAAGAAATTCAATTTCTTTTTAAATTGAGTAATACAAATAATTGGTTTATATTTAAACTTTCGTGTGTATGTGTGTGTGTATATATATATATATAATTAAATGTTTCAAGTATAGCTAAGGTTAGGTAGCAAATGTTTAATATATTATGAGAAGTTTATGTATTATGACAAGTTTATATATGGTTGTATTTGCCATATGGGTATATAGATATAGAAAAACAAACAAACTATATATTAAACATTTAATAATAGAATTATTAGAAAAAACTAGGTAGAAGTAACAATGTACAATTGTAAAATGTACAAGCATATGTGATCCCTGCCCCAAAGAGGTCACAATCAAGTTAAGAGTATAGTCTTTTCCTATATCATTATCTCTTCAAAGCAATGAAGGCAGTGATCATAGCAATAAGCTGCTAAGTCTGACATTAATTTATACGTTGCCAAGTGAATAATTTTCAGTATACTGAAACTGTGAAAGCATATGCACTACTTTTTTGTCCAGATTTAGTTTCCATTTTTATCTTCTGTTCTGAGAGTCACCAAACAAAAATGATGTACTATTTACTAATGCATTCCTCTTTACTATTCCCCACACATTTTGTGTAATGTTCCTGGTTTCAGTTAATAAATTTTACACATTCATAATGGTAATTGCAAATAATAAAACAGAAGAGGATTCAGGCAGGAACATCATATTGTATTCAACAGATGGCATAAAATATGTGGGAAAGATGTAAGTTTTGTAGAAACAGAAAATTATATTATTAAAAACACTTATGACAGACTGACAATAACCTTCAATATCCCAGAAAAACCTTATGGAATTAAGATAAACTTTACTTAATTAAGGTAAACCATACTGAATTAAGTTTAATACCTTTGAGGCCATTGCATTAAAATGCAATAGTTTATGTGGTATTGTAAGATTGTGTACAACTTTTCTAGGGAGTTGACTAATGTAAAGTGTTAGTAACTTCAATTGACTTTTTGGGACAATGCATCTAAGATGGATTTCCTAGGAAATATCTGGAAGCATGAGGAATCCAAATGACCCATTTGAAAGTCATCCTTTTGAAATTACACCCTCGAGAGAGAAAGCAATTTTTTGCTCCTGGAAACATGCGATCAAAGGCCCCTGAACTGTATGAATGGTGGACTAAACATGTCCTAAGTAGGCTTGTTCTGAGCTGAAGCTGTGATGAACTTGAAACCAGGAGGAAACTTTTTGGGTGTGGTTTTGAAGGCGTGCTCCTGTCAGAACTCATGTTAGTGTTGTGGTGATCTCTGGTGAGCTGTAGGTTCTTTTAATGTTTTTAGTGTTTTCTCTGTACTGCTTTTACCTTAAGAATAAAATAGCTAACTCTAGAAGAGGGTGCAGGGCTGTAAATCCTGAACGGAGATAGATGCCTCACTCTGCCCCTGAGATAGGAACCTGACTTCCTTTGAAGAGTGGGACATAGGTCAGCCCTCTCTCTTCAGCATTTCCTCCTGACTATCTTAGGTGGCTTCCTACTCAGCATCCTGGCTTCCATAAATCCCTTTTTATGGAGCCTGACTCTCCACAAGTGTTGTATGGGGAGCCTGGTGCCTAACTTGGGGTTGTGAGTTCCACTAGTTGGAAGGGTACCTAAAAGATAAGCATTCCCTACTTGTGACTCTAGCCCTCTCAACATCAGTTTTCATATAAGAAAATGGGGATAATAATACCACCTGTCCCTTAGAAATCTTAAATCCTGGGGAAAATAAAGCTGAAAAAACCCCTTAAGTTAGCAATATATCCAAAGTCACACAATAAGTTTGTATCAGAGTCAGGATGCAAATGCAGGTTTCCTGACTAATGATAACTAATTCGGCAAACACACAGGCAAGTGCCTTAACTTTTCTAAATCTCTTCCCCTAACTGTAATATGAAGGCAATAATATTTACTATAGCTCATGAAAGCTGAAAATACATGAGATTTAAGATGTTCATATCCACAGTAAATCTTCAGTGTTTGTGCTAGACTGACATCGAAAAGGCCAAGGTAAAGGTCCTTTGAACATAACATATTGAAATCATTCTTAAAGTAGAATTTGTCATACTGTATAAAATATGTCAAAATTAACAGACCACATGTGGCTCAGAGCCACATCCTCACACTGGAGAAGGTGTAGAGGCATGCCTTCCAATGATAGTCTAAGAAGGTATTGTGCCTTATCAGTCAAAATGCACTAGATCCAAGGCAGGCAGCTGCTATGCTATTCAAAGGTGCAGCATCTGAGCCTGTCTGCCCAGGGCAAGCTTCATGGGAGAAGGATGGAGCCATGATTCTGTTCATG
Organism: Mesoclemmys tuberculata; assembly: GCA_007922155.1. NCBI lineage: Eukaryota > Metazoa > Chordata > Testudines > Chelidae > Mesoclemmys > Mesoclemmys tuberculata. Next base: position 34,615,441 of record ML675616.1, on the reverse strand, counting down.
CAAGGATTCTTGTGTGTTTAGTAACTGTGCAAGGAGTAAAACCCCCTTTGGCCCTCTCCTAGTCTTATATATGCAGGCAGGATTGTGTACCACCTGGCTCAAACAGTTCATGGTCAAGGACCAAATCTTTAATGGTATTTAGGAGCCATGTTCCATTGATTTCAATGAGAATTAGGTACCTAACTACCTTTAAAAATCTACCCCCAAGTCCTTTGGTCCTTTCACAGGAAAAATCCCCATTAATGTGGATGGAAATTGAGCCTCTGTTATACATGTACAGGGGGACTGGGTCCTTAATGTTATGGCTATGCTGAAAAATTGAATGGATCACATGGTCTGGTACTGAGTTTTGAAGTATCTGTGTATTCTTGCAAATGAATATGTGTATCTGTTTCATTTAAAAATCAATGCTCATTCACTGTCCTCTACATTGGTCTACATTGAAAACATGATTACCACAACCAATGTTTGTCTCAGGGAAAACTCTATGCTTAGAAACCAATATCGTACACAAACAGATGTCATGTGTACTGCAACACATTGGTTAGTCCAATGAAAGATAATATCTTACCCACCTTTTCTTTCTAATAACCTGGGACCAACATGGCTATAGACATCTTCGTAAGTATTTTGAGATCCTTCAGAGAAGGGTGGTGACCTGGTAAGTGCAAAAATTATCATTTTGTCGTAATATTTTTTATTATAAGCAAAACAATAGCTCATATATATCAAACATTAATTATTTATGAAGATTATATAGAGTAAGATAAATACAATGTAACATGCAAATAACATGCTGGAACACATGTTATACAAGGAAAGGTCCTCTCATGGATCAGTAACTGGTAAAAATATAGGAAACAAAGGGTAGGAATAAATGGTCAGTTTTCAGAACAGAGAGAGGTAAATAGTGGTGACCCCCAGGAGTCTGTACTGGGACCCGTAATGTTCAACATATTCATAAATGATTTAGAAAAAGGGGTACACTGTGAGGTAGCAAAAATTGCAGATGATACAAAATCACTCAAGTTAGTTAAGTCCAAAGCAGACAAAGGAATCTCACAAAACTGGGTGACTGGGCAACAAAATGGTAGATGAAATTCAATGTAGATAAATGCAAAGTAATGCACACTGGAAAATATAATCCCAAGTATATATGCAAAATGATGGGGTCTAAATTAACTATTACCACTCAAGAAAGAGATCTTGGAGTCATTGTGGATAGTTATCTAAAAACATCTGCTCAGTGTGTAGTGGCAGTCAAAAAAGCCTAACAGAATGTTAGGAACCATTAGAAAGGGGATATATAAAACAGAAAATATCATAATGTCGCTATATAAATGTGGTATGCCCACATCTTGAATACAGTGTGCCGATCTGGGCACCCCATCTCAAAAAAGATATATTGGAATTGGAAAAGGTACAGAGAAGGAAAACAAAAATGATTAAGGATAAGGAACAGCTTCTGTATGAGGAGAGATTAAAAAGACTGGGACTTTCAAGCTTGGAAAAGAGATGACTAAGAGGAGATATGATAGTTCCCAAACCAGTGGTACTCAGGCCACGTTCCAATAGTGCACGTCTAAGCAGCCCGACAATCCAGTTGCCAAGGTAGCTTAAGCAGTGTGTCGGCAGCAGCTTAGCCCAAAGTTCTGCTGCTGATGCTTCGCTTAACCTACCTTGGCAACTGGATTTTCTGAACTTCCAGCTTCTGACCACATGACCAGAATTGGTGGTGGTGGTGGTACAACAGGTGGTGGCATTTTATGTAGGTGGTATGCAACTTGGTAGAGTTTGGGAACCGCTGGTCTATAAAATCTTGACTAGTGTGGAGAAAGTGAATAGGGAAATGTTATTTACTCCTTTACATAACACACAAACTAGGGATTACCCAATGAAATCATTGGATAGGTTTAAAGCAGAAAAAAGGAAACACTTCTTCACACAGTGAACAGTCAACTTATGGAACTTGCCAAGAGATGTTGTGAAGGCCAAAACCATAACGGTTCAAAAAAGAACTAGATTAGTTCCGGGAGGATAGGGCCATCAATGGCTATTAGACAGGATGGACAGGGATGTAACACCATGCTCCAAGTGTCCCTAGCCTCTGTTTGCCAGAGGCTGGGAATGGCTGATGGGATGGGGATCAGTTGATGATTGCCTGTTCTGTTCATTCCCTCTGAAGCACCTGGCATTGGTAACTGTTAGAAAACAGAATACTGGGTTAGATGGACCAGTATGATGGTTCTTCATGTACATGAAAATAACATCTGAATCTAGACATCTTAGCCTAGTAGAATGAAAGTGGGGCTAGCAGCCAGGACCTACTGGGTCTTAATGTTCATTATGTGAATTTGGGCTACTTCTCTATGCCTCAGTTCTCCATTTTCAAAATGGGGATAACAACACTCATGTACCTTATGAGATAAAAATTCATTAGTTAATGTCGGTATAGAACTTTGAAGATACAAAGCACTAAATGTTAACAGTATATTTAATGTATTATCATTCAGTGTAAATGCATATATTCTTTTATGCTTAGAAAGTTTTAATTTAATGCTGCAGATGCACCTGTAAATCAGTATCATTGTTCTCATCCTGATTTCTTGTGGCAGACAGGTCCACAGTTGGATGCACCTAGCTGATAATATCTCGTTTCCAGCTTGAACAAGCTGTATTCTGGACACTGAGCACATGCATTGCAGCTGTTGACTGTAATATCCTAGGAATATTCATGGGGAGAAGTGGTCCTTCATATAATCAGGCCACCAAAGTCCACTGAGGGCTTTGAAGAATTGACCATATCCAGGTCTTTGTTTGTGAGTAGTAGGTTCAATTTTTTTGCCAAATGGAAGTAGAAAAGGGAATTTTTGGCCAATGTCCTTCGCTCTCTACCTTGCCATAGGCCCTACCACCAAAACACTGGTTCACAACATGGCTGGGCCTTCTCACTTGCACTGATGCAACCTCCATCTCATCATCTTCTTCATGCTTTATTCCCCACTCTTCAGTATATCCAATATTTTTAAATGTTAGAAAACAGTCAATCATTAGTAATTCATCCCTTAAAAATCTCACACAGTAATTTCCAGATGAATTATAGAATACATGATCTTCATGATGGAAACATCATCATATTGTCTAGAGCCAAATAATACAATTACAGCATCAGAATAATTTAACATTAGAGAGAGTAACTAGTTATAGATGGAGTTTTTTCAGATTATCAAGAGAGCATGGCCTCACATAGATGACTAACTGCTTCCAAAAACCTAAGACCTGGATCTCCTCTCCCTTATGCCATTTATGTGTCAGTATTTGTATGTCATTGATTTCAGTGGAGCTATTCTTGATTTGTACCCATGTAACTAGGAGGAGAATCAGACTCCTTCTGTTTTGATGTTAAGCAATTATATTCTGTTTTTACCTTCAACAGCCCTGGAAAACCTGGATAATTTGAATGTTCTTTTTTCCCCACTCTGAAGCTGGAAACAACATTTTAAGTAATTTTAGACACTTATAAAATGCTAAAAAGTATGTCCTAGCCAAAAAATTGCATATTACTAGATATGTATCTACTTTATGAACTTGTAGAATGCAGCAGACATGTTTTTCATAGGTATGTGTGTAAATCAATTAGTTATTTCACAGACCATTAAGTTACCAGACCACATTCAAATGGCCAGAAAACTCATAGTGTGCCTATTTACAATTTGAGGAATCTATATACAATTTATGAATTCCTGTTTGAGATTATGGACTCTCCATATTTATCTATTTTAAATTACAAACTATATTTCAATTGCAGTGGTGGTCTGACTTCTCTCCTATGATTTTATTTCCGTTTTGGGCTGAAATTCCAAGTAACATAGGATTAACAACAGATAGTTGTTAAACCTTAATAGTAATGTATTCACTAAATACAGACAGCTGCAGCAGCACAGGAGCCAGCAAACAGGACTGCTAACA